>CM053593.1:116452603-116655852 GCA_028646575.1 Pseudocheirus occidentalis
GAGAGAGAGAGAGAGAGAGAGAGAGAGAGAGAGAGAGAGAGAGAGAGAGAGAGAGAGAGAGAGAGAGAGAAGGAGCTATTACTAGAGTACATCATATTACCATTCTCACTCCATAAGCCAAAAACTGAGGCTCAGGGAGGAGAAATGACATATGTTTGCTTGATAAATGGCAAAGTTAAATCTCAAATCCCAGTCTTCCAACTCCCAATCTTGCATTCTTGACCATGACATCTCTCTGTCCCTGCTAATTGCAGAACATTCTTCATTTTTTAGAATCAAGTATCTGATGAATCATTCGGCGGCTTTGAAATAATGTATCATTATCTAGCATGTTACGGTAAAGTTGCCTACTGAAAATGTAAGAATTTGGAAGTTATCAGAGGACTTGGAGGGAAAGGGAAGGGAATAAACATTTGTTACTCACTTAATATATGCCAGGCACTTACTAAGTACTTTACAAACATTTCATTTGTTTCTCACAGTAGTAATCCTGACTGAGATTATAATCCCCATTTTACAGTTTAGGAAAGTAAAGCAGAATTAAAGTCATTTGCTCAAGGTGACTTGGCTAATCTCTGAGGCTGGATTTGAATCCCTCTCTTTCTGACTCAAAGCCAAGTACTGGATCCACTGCACCCCTCAATTAGTAGTCTATTACCAAGTCCAGGTGAAAGGTTACAGGGGCCTGGTGTGGTGATGGCTATTTGAGTGAAGAGAAGGGAATTTATTTGACATACAATGTAGACATAAACTCTAAAAGAACTGACAATTAATTGGATATGGGGATGAGAAGAAGGGAAAGTCAAGAGTGACGCAGAAGACTGAAAACCTGGGCAATTAGAAGAATAGAATTTTCCTTATTAGAAAAAGATGATAAATTCTGCTTGGAGTATACTAATTTTGAGATGTCCAGCATTCCAGACTGGAGTTTGGGAGAGAAATTAAGGTTAAATATAAAGATTCAGGACTCCTTTACATAGAGGAGCTGGGAGCTGATTAGATTGCCAAGTCAGAATGTATAGAGAGAAAAGAGAAGAGCGTAAGAGGGAACCTTGGGTGACACAGTTAGGAGATAGGACATGAAGAATGGTCCAGCAAAGGGGATTGGTAGTCCAATAAGAAGAACCAAGAGATAACTTTGCCACCAAAGACAGGAAAGAAGAAAGCATTTGAGAGTGGTGGAAAAATGTCAAAAGATGCTGAGAAGTCAAGACTAAGGCTAATTATAATCACCTAATTTAGTTTATATATATATATATATATATATATATATATATATATGAAAGTGCTCTGTCCCCAAGAGATGGGTCATCATCAAGTATGAACACTTTTTTCAAAGAAAGGCAAACTTTAGATGAGCAAATGAAAACATGCTCCAAATCACTAATAATTATAGTTATAGAAATAAGCATTAAAACAGTCCAGAGATTTTACCTCACATCCTTCAAATTAGTAATAATGATTAAAAGAAAAAAGGAAACCATAACTGTTGGAAGGGATATGGGAAGACAAATGTACTGCCAAGTTATTATTGGTGGAGTGATGATTTGGTCCAAAGTTTCTGGATAACAATTTGTAATCATTCAAGAAAATTAATTGTGTTGTTGATACATTTTGACTAGCAGTTCTACTGGGCACACAAACCAAGGAGGTTAAAAAAAAACAGAAAGGAAAGTCCAGTACCTGGACATCAGATGCAATTGGTTGAAATTTCCCATAAGGAAATTCCACCTACCAATACAGACCAGCTACTGTTCTTCAGTTTGACTTTTCAATATTAGTTCACCAAGAGTTTGAGTTAACCTTTTTTTTTTTACAGCAGGTAGAATGTATGCTCCTTGAGGGGAGGGACTATATCATTTTTGTATAGCTTATCACAGTGCTTGCATTTAATAAATGTTTTTTGACTGATTGACTTGTCAATTGATTTTTCAAGGCTGGTTATCCTGAGAAGTTTTACTTTAGAATAGAAATAGTCATAGGGTCATTATAAGTATTGAATTAAGATAACATGGTTTGTCACATAAAGTGATACGGGAATTAACACCTTTTTAAAAGTGATTAACATTAATTAACTCTTTCATTGTCACCATTATTATTAGCAGAAAAAGACATTTTTAGCATATATTAACTATGCATGGTAAAAGGACATAGTCCTTGCCTCTTAAGAGCTTTAGTCAGGGTCTATTTAGCAAAGGGCATCCCAAAATACTGTTTGTATGCCACAAATGAGTAGTATGTCATGGCCTTATTTAATTATCACCACTATTCTGAACACTACAATCAGAAAATATTTAAGTATTTTTCCATGTATTTTAAAATATTTTTCAATTAAAAAGCATGCATTTTCTTTTCCTGCTAATTACACACACACACACACACACACACACACTCTATGGGAAAAGAAAATCCTTATAACAAATATGCAAAGTCAACATTGGCATGTCCAAAAATATTGTTTTCATTCTGCATTTTGGGCCCATCTCTGTCAGAAGATGAGTATAGTGCCACTTTATTATTGATCTTCTGGAATTAAGGTTGGTGAGTTCATTGATCAAAGTCTTCAATTCATTTAAAGTTTTTTATTTTTATAATATTGTTATTATGTAAATTGTCCCCATGCTTCTACTCCATTTGCTCTGCATCAGTTCATACTAGCTTTCCCAGGTTTCTTCAGTACCATGATTTTGGTCATTTATTGTGACACAAGAACATTCGGTGTACCTTTTTCAATTCTACAGTTCTCAAAAGGCTTCCTAATTACTTTAAACTAAAATTTGTTATTATATCTTGGGTAACCTCATGGTTTATTACTGCTAAAGACTCCCTATTTCCTCATTATGGGTATTGCTTTAACTGACACACATCACATGAACCTTAGTGGACAATTTCACCAAATGCTGTGGGAAGGAAAACTTCTATCCCTTAATGGCCAACTTTATGATGATTGTCTTTTCCACACTTTGTTGGGATGGTATTAAAAGGACAGAAACAGAACAGACTTCTGGAGTCTACTCAGGGCCTTCTCAGGCTTAAAAGATGTGCCAGGGCTTTCTGTCTCCTTTAGGAAAACCTGGGTAAGTTCTATGCCACAAGATGACATCATTGTGAGGAGCAAATGAGAATAATTAATGAATAACAGAAGAGATTATACCTGTGAAAGCAGTACCTAACATAAGTCAATATGTAAATGTAATGGTCTGTTACTATTACTAGTGGAAAAAATACTAGAAACCTCATTCTTTTATCAACTGGCAGTGCTTGTTTAGACAAACCAATTCATCTGCCTGTGCCTCAGTTTCCTCCCTCAGTGGTTCAGGTCCTGTGAGGGGAAGTCCCAAAGTCCTTGCTCAAGCTGTTCATGGGCTTTAAGATTGCCATTTATCATGCACGCTTCAAAGTGGAGAATACAAAATTAATTCTTGCAAATGACTGAAGTCTCACCTATTACCATGAATATTTCACACCTGAATGATATATTTTAGCTCATTAGTCTGAGAAGTGATTTAGAGACATGTATAGAGCTCTCCATGCATGAACTCTTGTTATCAAAGGACGTGGAGATGCTTTATGTTTGCCATCTATACTGAAAGAGTATCTTTCCTTTAATAAAGTCCAATAACCACTGACAATTTCTAGAAATTTGATCACTAGAATTTGGTTTTATCATCAAACTAATGCCTTGTGAATCTCCTATGAAAAATGTCTCCCAGATAATAATTGCCATTACAATTTCTTCCTGTCTTGGCTAATGGAGTGATATGACCTGGTATATCCCATTTGTAAAGTGTAGATTGTGCCCAACCCATTTGGACTTTCTGTGGATAAATAATACCCCGCCATTCTGCAAATCACTGAAAGTTTGCATAATAACAATAGGAGTTTGGAAAATTTTAATGGTGGAGATTTGTAGTTAAGAGAGACAAGAATTCTCTACTCAGCCCTAAAAGTAATTTAGAATTATGACAATCTTTGAGCCAGAAGCCAAACTTGAGTCATACCCAGCCATTCTTAAGGGACACACATAGTCTGTGATATGTGAACCAAGGCAGGAGTGGGGACTTTAAGATCTGAGTAGCAGCATCATTGGGGACACAATGTTCCAGCCCCACCCAAGATTTAATGAGCTGCTCTGGAAATATTGGTGACACAAAGGCTAGAGGCAAAAAGAAAAGCTAAGAGAAAATAAAATAAAGGAAAACTGAGTTTTGTCAGGAAAATGAGGAATCAAGGACGGTCACTGATCCCCTGTAGGCATCCTGGAGCAGAAGTTTTAGGCTGAAAGTACTGATTACACCTAGATATTTCAAAGACTGAGAGAAGTTCCCTCCAAAAGATGTTTACCCCCCAAATTCTGCTCCTTATGTCTATACAATATATTGCAATGTACCATGTCCCCCCTTTTTTTAACCTGCTTCCAATATCCTGATTTTTCCCTCAAGAGAGAACAAGGTTTGGTTAGAGATAAATATAAATTTAAATTAGGACAGAAACATAAACCTCTGCCTGAATATTAGGAATTTTCCTATCTTGGGGGGAAGGAAGGGGAGTCTTAGCTAGTGTAATTATCATGCTAATTATCATGCATCTGATATAAATACCATTAAACGGAGAAGACAGTGTAGCACTGAGGTGCCATTATATTAATCCTGGCTAAAAAGTGAGCTAATTATTATAGAAAGATGTGACTCATTAAATCTCCAGAGAGAAGGAGAATTGAGAGGAGAGGGTACTGACTAGAGAAAAGCTCTCTCCTCCCCAGGGAGGAGATAGAAAAGGCTTGGACAGATTCGGCTCTTCCTCTATCCATCATGGAAGAGGGAGCAAAAAGGATTAATTTCTGGCCAGCCACCTGTACCCTCCGCAGCAACACCCACAATCACCAATGTCATGCTAGTAAGAACAAAGGAAATTGATGAAATCAAACTGAAGGCTAAATCTGTTCTATAGAACAGAAAGTGGGGTGCCATGTAAAGCAGAAAATTTTTCTTTTATTTATTCAACCAGTATTTGCTAAGAAACTATGTGCTTAGTTGTCTAGGCACCAGGGATAGAAATACAAACATGAAATAGTCCTTCACTGAGCTTACAGTCTCTTTTTCTTCATGGCTTCCCCTACACACATACACACACAACACCTCTACTGATTAATAGGCAATTATAAGGTTTCAATTATAGGCTCTCATTCCTTGGCATTAACTTAACCTGGTTGTATTATGAACCTCTACTTGGAATCCTCCAAGTCAACTGACCTGGTTATTCACCTGTTAGTATTTATTTGTATAGCTATGATAAAACCACTACCTTAATCTTCTCAATAATTTAATTTGTCCTTACTTCAGCATTCTAGTATGCACTTTGATCTGTCTGGAAACCAATTTAAGTCTCATTTAGATGATGTGTTTAGTTTCCTTCACAGATGGCAGACTTCCCACACCCCTTCTTCACATTACACCTGAGACCTTCACACAGCTATTAAAATATGCCTTTCAGTTATGAGAGTAATCTTTCAGTTATGATAACTTTTTTGCTTTCATTTCTCAGTTTTGAAACTTATATCTTCAAAAATATTCTGAACTCTATGCTCCAGTAACTTCTTGGGAGACAAATACTCATTTTTCTGATCCCCTATGATCACCCTTAGTATGCTGAGGTCCCCTGAAGGAATCAGCAAAAACACTCTCATGGGAGAGAGACATGTGGTATATGGAGGAGGCTAAAGAGTTGGCCCCAATTCTTTCCCTAGCAAAGAATTCGCCTGCCAGACAAGCTTAGCACTCACAGCTGGCTTTCCATATTTAAAAGAGAAGCCTTAAATGTTTTTATTTTTTAGTTATTTTTAGTTAGTATTGTCAGTTTTCTAGATTCACTTGGCACTTACATCCAGTACCAAGAGAAAGAGAGGAAGAGAAAATATTACATAAAAACAATGCTTTGTAAATTAAATCCTACTCACCAAAGTGATATGTGCAGGGGAACAATGAGATGACATTTCTTCATATATTTCTTGATAAAATGTTACCTATAAGGGACCTCCAAGCCATGGGGGGCGGGGGGAGAGGGAAGGTCAGATGAGGTCATCTCTAAGTTTTCTTCTAGCTCTAGGATTCCATAATTATTTTAGTTTTAATCAGTGAATTGTGGATTTAGAGTTGGAATGGCCCTCACAGGTCATTTATACAACTTTCTCATTTTAGAGATGAGTAAACTGAGGCACAGAGATATTAAGTGATTGGCCCAAAGTCATATAAGTAATGAGTGACAGGGCTGGAATTTGTGTCAGGACTGACCAAGGTCTTAGACTCCAAATCCAATACTCTTTCCATTATACCACATTGCCTCCAAATAGATTTAATAGAATCATGGAACTGTCAAACTAAGAATGGAAAAGACTTTGGAGGGAGGGAGGGAGGGAGGAAGGAAGGAAGGAAAGAAGGAAGGAAGGAAGGGGGAAGGGAGGAGGAAAGAGAGGGGGAGGGGAGGCAGGGAGGGAGTTGTAAAGATGATTCCAATTAGGGGGTGGGAAGGTAGCTGGTCTGGATGTAGTTGAAGGTGCCTTTCAACTCCAATTGTTAGAATATTATTCCGTATATTGAGCTAAAATATATTTCTTTGTGATTTCTACTCACTGGTCCTAATCTAACTCCCTAGAACTACACATAACATACCTAATCTCCTGTTTTTTATTGTGAGATGTTGTGGAGGCTAATCTTATAAAGTTTACGTTCTAAATTTAGATTTAGATTAAGAATCTAAATCCTTGCAAAGATTCAAAGTTACATAAATTTAGTCATATGTGATAATTTGCTCCTAAGCCATCTTCTATTGGGCAACCTCAGAAGAGAAGGTTTTAAAAGGCAATAACCCTTATAGTGAGTACAATTTCCCAGGAAAAATCCCTTTGGGTTGGGGCTTCAATAACCATGGTAAGGAAACAGAGATGCTATTTATGTCAGATAATTCCATTGACTGAAGGAAAGAGACTCAGCACTTTTAAGGCTATGCATGAAATGTTTGCTAGGAAGTTAATAGAATTGTCTTGTTTTCCATTGTTGTCCCACCACCCAGTAGAGAAGTGACTATCTCTGAGGATCACGTGATGGAAGTAAACAATATTCAAATACTGTGACTGTGTCTGGCACTATATATTAGGTGTTTGAAATACAAAGACTAAAGTGAAATTATCCTTGTCCTCAAGGTGTTTGCCTTCTCTCATTATGAGAGATACACATAGACAAAACACATCTAGAACAAATACAGGTAATCTTGTGAAAGAAGGCACTAGCTGCTGGAAGGTAGTGTCAGAAAAGGTCTTGCTTGACTTGAGTCTTCCAAGAAGTTAGAGATTCCGTGTGTGTGTGTGTGTGATGTCTGTGCATGTATTCTCTCTCTCTCTCTCTCTCTCTCTCTCTCTCTCTCTCTCTCTCTCTCTTTATATATATATATATATATATGTATATATGTATGTATGTATGTACGTATGTACGTATGTGTATATATATATATATGTTTATATATTAACCAAATTTCTTTCCCTTTTTATGTCATGGAAACCTTTGTCTAGTGAATGTTTATGACCCCTTCTCATATATATGTATGTGTGTGTATGTGTGTGTGTGTATAAACACACATACACATACATTATATATACCTCCATACTATCTCCAGTGAAGAAAACAACCTCCTAGTATTTAGAAGCTTTACCTTTACCTATCTTTTTTATTCATTTATTCAGCAAGTCAATTGCAATTATCCTTAAAAATTTCTTTGCCCCTTTCATCTCAAACATCCAAAACACCCTGCCAGGAAAAACCACCCTAAACCATCTCTCTCTTGTTCTTGATGGATTCAAAATACTTCTTTCTGATTATGCTCTTCTCTATAGGCTGGGGGTAGGGGGCGTTTGCTCTTTTTCATCACTTGCTCCCTCAAAGGAAGAATGAAAGTTCTAAACATTTCATCATTATAGCTGAATGACACCATGAGAAAAATGGAGTGGATGTCACATTGGGTAACAGCATTTTATTCACAGTTTGCTGACAACAATGGTTAGGGACTTCTTTCTAGCTTAGAGCATGCATTAAATCTTTGGTTTGATTTCTTTTATCTGATGGTGACCTAATAGTAGATTTCGCCCTAGTGAACTGGTCTGATTGCTCCATTGGCAGCAGACCCTTTAAAAGTTTAAGAATTAAAGAAGTTAAAGAGCTGCGATACTTAATTACATAACTGTTCTATTTTGCTGACCAAATTAATGTAGAAGCCTTTCCAGGAGAAGGATTAGATCTTATCCATCTTTGCATATTTGGATTCTTGCATAATAAGTTACTCTAAGTCACAGCAAATAATAAACAATAGTAATTGTAATCACAATTTTGAAGGACAGTTGTAATATCTAAAATATAATAACATAATTTATAATTCTGATACTCACTGCTTCAATGAGTAGCAGTAAATAACAGCAGTTTTCCTTAAATGTCATTCACTTCAGAATCTATTTGAATAATAACAATAATAATAATAACTCGCATTTATATAGCATGTTAAGGTTAACAAAGTGCTTTACTTACGTGTCATTTGATTCTTATAATCACCCTGCAAGATAGATACTATTTTCTCCATTTTACAAATGAAGAAACTGAGGTACAGAGAAGTTGAATGACTGAACCAAGGTCACACAGCCAGTATCTCAGGCTGAATTTGAGCTCTAGTCTTCTTGTCTAGTTCCAGTGCACTTAATGACTGTACCACGTTGCTGTCCATCTTCCCCCCCCCCATCTTTGACTGTTTTCTGTTTGTGTCTGTCTCTTACCTTTATCACTCTCTAATATTTCCTTCTGTATGTGTCTCCTCTCCATGCCTCTGCTACCTTTTCTTTTTATCTATTTTCCCCTCACTGTGCCATCTCCTTTTCTTCTTCATCTTTTATCTATAATCTCCCTTTTCTCCTTTAGTGTGCATCTCCCTATTCATTTTCCCCCCTTTCCCTCATCTACTTCTTTCGGTTATCTTTACATTAATTGAATCTAGTTTCCTGTGTCCTTTTCTTAATTTTATAATTAATAGATAACCTGAAAATATCTTAGTTCTCACAAAAATAGATAAAATGCTTTTTTCAGTTTAATATTTTCCTATATGTCAGCAGCCCTTAAGAGAAAAAAAAAGTGATTCTCAATCTGTAGGCTAGAAAAAATTTTCTTTCCTTTTTTGTGTCACGAACACCTTTGTCTTGTGATTGCCTATGACCCCTTCTCATAATAATGTTTTCAAATGAATAAAATACACGGGATTGTTAAGGAAATTAATTTTATTAAAAATAAGGGGGTTTTCCTTATTTAAATTTATGGACCCTCTATAGTCTATAGTATGCCTTGGAGTCCCCAAGTTAAGAACTCTTGGTTTTGCAGGAGTGGGGAACCTGTGGCCTTGAGGCCACATGTGGTCCTCTAGGTCCTCAAGTGTGACCCTTTTATGGAATCCAAACTCCACAGTAAAAAATCACGTTTGGATCCCATTAAAGGGCTATATTTGAGGACCTAGAGGACCACATGTGGCCTCAGGTTCCTAACGCCTGGAAACTTTAGAGGGTTGGTCTTCTTGTTGGAGATAGCAATAAAATGTTTGGCGGCAAACACATCTTTGAAAGCTAACGAAAGACTATAGAGTGATTCTCAAAGTGTTGTCTGGGGACTTCTGGGTCTGTTTGAGACCCTTCAGGGGTACACAAGACAAATATTAATAGATGAAGCCTACATAAACAGAACCTCTTTGAGGTCCTCAATAATTAGGAGGATAAATGAATGCTGAGACCAAAAAGGTTGAAATTTGGATATACCAGTAGTGAAACTGGATATTTGCTGTGACTTGGAGTAAGTCATTATGCTAGAATTCAAATACTGGGTTAGAGAACTGAAATCACTAGGTTGTTCATTAGTATTACATAGTCTAGTCAACTTTTGTATCAGAGAGATTCAGGGAGATCAATCACTACACTTAATGCCAGTAGTGAATTTTTTTTTAAAAGACATTGACTGTAGCCTCCTAGAGGCAGCCCAAGCTTATGCTGTCTCCATCATGGCATTATTCTGTCATCTCCCAGAAGGACTGGGCATAGCGGGCTGGTAAAGGTTTACTGAGCTGATTATGCTCTTCTCTATAGGGTGGGGGTACTTAGTTGGAGTATTTAGTTGCACAGGATGACTTTTGTTTACTGAAATGGATGATGCAGGATAAACACTTACCTAAATATAAGTGAGCTTCAGGACTTAGGAGTCAGTCACAGCAGCCAGAAGCTGTTTTAATACTTTTGTGTGTGCGTGCTGACTTTTTAGAACTGTGCTTTGTTCCATGCTCCCTTTTCTCCCTAAGTGATCAAACATTAAGTGCCAATCTAGGTGTATAATCTTTCATTGAACAGTCTGAGCACTGGCCCTTAGCACTTAGTAGCCCTGTGACCTTGGGCAAATTGCTTAACCCCAATTGCCCTGCCTTCCCCTCTCCAAAAAAAAGGCCAAAAAATATGAAATTGAACAGTGTGACAAATCCAATGAAACTCAATGTAAAGTTCAAAATTAAAGCAGTTAAATCAACTCTCACTTAGTATGTGTCAAACACTATGTCAATGTAATAGAAAGAAAGGCAACAACAGTTCCTGTCTTCACAAAGTATATATCCTAATGGCTGAACAACATGTCAACAACTTGATATAAAAATTAAATGTATATGTATGTATACATATACATAGAGGATAAATTGGAGGTAATCTCAGAGGAAGGCACTAGACTTAAAGGAGACTCAAACAAAGGCTTCTTACAGAAAATAGGATTTGAACTAAGACTTGAAGGAAACCAGGGAAAACTGGGAGGCAGAAATGAAAGGACAAAGTGTTCCAGGCATGGGTGACAGTCAATGAAAAGTCACAGAATTAGGAGATGGATTGTCCTGTGTGAGGAACAACAAGGAAGCTAGTGTCACTGGAAGCTAATGCACAGGGGAGAGCCAGTGTCATTGAACATTAAGTATTAAAGTGTGGGGAGACTAAGAAGGTAGGAATGGGGTCAGAGTGGGCAGGTTTTTGAAGACCAAACAGAGGATTTTTAAATTTAACCCTGAAGGTAACGGGGTTCCATTGGCACTTATTGAACAGGGATATGATATGGTCAGAACTACACTTTCAGTAGAGCACTTTAGCAGCTTAATGGAGACTAGATTGAACTAGGCAGAGACCTGAGACAAGGAAAACAACAAGAAGTCTATTGCAATAAGCAAGGTGTGAGGGTATTTGGCCTGTACCAAGAGGGTGTCAGTGTCAGAGAGAAGGGGCATATATGAGAGATTTTGTGAAGGTAGACTCAACAGACCTTGGCAAAAGATTGGATATGGCAGGTTAGAGACAGTGTACTAGCAGCGAAAGATGATACCTAGGTTGTGAGCCTGGGTAACTGGGGGGATGGCAGTGCCCTCAACAGTAATAAGGAAGTTGAGAGGAGATGGTTGAAGAGGAAAGACAATGAGTTTGATTGGAGATATGTTGAGTTTAAGACACAACACACCTATTTCCAACTATCCAATAGAGAACTGGAGATGCAAGACTGGAGTTCATGAGAGAATTTTGGACTAGATAAATAGATCTAACATCTTCAGCTTAGAGATAAATGAATCTATGGGAATTGATGAGATCACCAAATGAAATCCTATAAAAGGAGAAAAGAAGATGATCTAGGACAGAGCCTTGGTGGACATTCATAGTTAGCAGATGTGGCCTAGATAAAAATCTAGCAAAGAAAACTGAGGAGTGGTCATATAGGTAGGAAAAGAACCAAGGGAGAACAGTGTTATGAAAATTTAAAGAGAAGAGGATGATTGAAAATGTCAAGAACTTCAGAGATGTCAAGAAGGATGAGGTTTAAAGAAATACCAAATGATTGTGTCCTTAACTCTACTAATACTCTTTGAGGGTTGTCTTTCTTGCCCTAGAGAACATTTTTTCTTTTTTTTACATGAATTAACTTTTGTTTATTTTTAGTTTACATCATTCATTTCCACATGATTTTGAGTTACAACATTTCTCCCTGTCCTTTCCCTACCCATCACCCCAAAACAGCGATCCCATGTTTACCCCCTCCCCCAATCTACTTGCACCTATATCCTCCTCCATCACCCCTCTGACTTTCCAGTAGGGCAAGATGGATCTCCCTACCCCAGTGCCTGTATACCTTAATTCCCAGTTGCATGTAAATAATAATTATACACACACACACACACACACACACACACACACAGGTTTTTTTGACATTTTATTTTAGAACATTAAATTCTAGATTCTTTCCCCTCCTCACTTGTGCCTCACCCCCATTAGAAAGACAAGCAATTCAATACAGGCTGTACATGTGTAGTTATGTAGCACATCTCCACAATAGACATATTGTGAAAGACTGACTATATTCCCCTCCTTCCTATCCTGCCCCCACTTGTTCTATTCTCTACTTTGTCCCTGTCCCTTTACAGAAGTGTGTGCTTCTAACAAGCTCCCCCAACCTGCCCTCCTTTCCATCATCCGGTCTCTCATCCCCATCCCCTCTAGTCTCTTATAAGGCAAGAAACCCAATTTAGAGTGTATGTCATTCCTTCCCTAAGCCAAATTCAATGAGAGTAAGGTTGACCCATTCCCTTTTGCCTTCCTGTTCTTCCACTCCATTGTAACAGTTACCCCTTGCCTCTTCTACATGAGATGATTAACCCCATTCTGTCTCCTAGAGAACGTTTTGGATTCTGTTCCAGTCAAAGACTTTTTCTATCCTTTCTGGTGTCAGTAATTTGATAGAGAGGTTATCTGAGTCACAAAGTAGATAGAGGGCTATTCACAGAGTCAGGGAGATGTGGTTCAAGATCCACCTCCAACACATATTTGCCATGTGACCCTGGACAAGTCCCTCAACTTTTAAGTGTCTCTCTGAGACTTTAAACTGCAAAGGTCTCAGCCTGTATGGACAAAGGCAGTTTGGCATTTCAATGAAATTACAAGTCTAATCTGGATCACTCTACGTAAGTCACTGAAATTTTTCTTTTCACGCAAATGCAATTCTCCCTCACTTTTCCTTCTCCTTCCCTATATATCCTCTCTTTAACTGAACAGTCCATGATTATTCACCCTCCACAATCTACCAGACCAAGCTCTTGTATCCTAAAATAACTCTTTTCTAATTACATTGGAATGGGTTGATATCACTAGTGACCTTGAAGGGCCGTTCTAGCTCCAATGTTTTATGCATTCAGGGCCTAGATTGAGTTATGCTATTTGGCCCTGGGGGAATAATTAGAAGCCAAGACTGGAAGTTGCCCAGAAAATTTTAACCAAATATAAAGAAGAATCTCCTAATAATGCAATCTCTTCAAAAGTAGAATAAGATATTATTATAATATATAATTATAATATAATATAATAATATAATTATTATAAATTATAAATAATATAAATATTAAAGGTATTATAGTAAGAATAGCTGCTTTAGGAAGTAGTGAGTTTCCTGAAGTTCTTCAAGAAGAAGTTAAATGGCTACTTCTCAGAGTGGTTGTAGCGGACATAATTGTCCATGTATGGATTAGGCAAAGAGTCCCCAAGCATCTGTTTCAGTTTTAAGAATCCATGAAATGAAAATGCCTTGGACTGAGGAAATTCAAGTGCATAACTGTTTACACATTACAAGTGAGTTCCTTGGGGAATACTGGTACCCTTTTCTCTAGTTATTCACTTCCACAAATACTAACTAGACAAAGACAGTTTCTTGGGAACCATTCATTGACTTGGCCCTTCAGGGAAACTTCAAAAGCACTTGGGAAGGAAAAGAAAGCCTGTAGTGGATTTTTCAATCCACTTTTCCACAAGATGAAAGAACTGCTCCCCAGATGATTTTTTTTTACCATTCTGACACTTGACTCTACCAAGAAGAAGAATACAACTAGTAATCACTAAAAATCCTCTGCATCTAAGTCCATACACTTCAAATAATCTCCATCCCTCTATCTCCATCCTACCAAAGCATCCCTTTTTCTCCATTTTCAATTACTTTTGAGCATGAATAGTTAAGGAATTTTTAAACTTTTTCAAGTGGCGGAATCTTAATAACTTTGAAAAACTATAATCAAGGAGTATTTTAGTGAGAACATGATTATGAAGTAAAATAAATTACAAGGGGGTTTGTAGCCAACAGTTCATGGTAAGGAAGGGTCCAAAATGACTGCAAGTGTGTCCTAAGGCAGCAAGCTCCTAGTTGTAGTATACTCCCTATTAAATTTCATTGAACACATATTCATTAACTATCTACGTAGTAAAAATCATAAGTATTGGGAGAAATACAAATTTTAAATAAGAAATAATCCCAGCCTTGATGAAGTATACATAATTGGTCAAAGGCTGAAACATAAGCCTAGATACCTATAACAAAAACTATTACATGAAAGCATTAAAGAGGTACCTGGCATTAGCATAATGCTTGGTACATAGTAGGAACTTAATAAACACTGGCTGATAGAAAAAAAGGAAAGGAAAGAAAAAGAAAACAAGGTTTCATAAGGCCTGACAAGAAAAATGTTTTTTTTACTGAAATGGAATGTTAACCATGATGACTCCCACTCCATATACTAGAAATTTGGAAGACAATATTTCTTTCCAGAGATTTTGGCCTCTCTTCTTCCCTACCCCTGCGCTGTTAATTTTTTTTCTCTTTAAAATATCAGAAATTTGATTTATAATACTTAAAAAAAATTTTTTACAGGTAATGGATCTTTGGGTAGGGAAAGGAGATAGGGCAGGCTATATTTGGAAATGAAAGTGATATAAAAACAAAATATCAATACAGACTTATATTTTTAAAATAATTAATTTTTGAGGTATCCATTATCAGGTAACTGCCATAAACTATGATTTCAGTGCTGCTCCCCAAATAGTTTTCTTTTTTTTAATTGATTTATTTACTTTTAGTTTACAAGATTCAGTTCCACAGTCCCTTGAGTTTCAAATTTTCTCCCTTTCCTCTCCCTCCCACCCATGGCTCTGTGCAATCAAGTATTGGATCTGCAAATACTTTCACATTGGACATTAGTCTGGTTGTATAGACGGGTTGTAACCAATGGAGTGAACAATGGGAAAAAAGGGAACCAAATGTGGAAAAGAACCATAGCATGTAGATTGCTTCAGTCTCCATTTAAACTCTGTTCTTTCTAGATCTTTCTCTGAATGTAGATATCTCCTTCCATCCTGAGACGTGTAGAATTGTTTTATATTTGTGTTGCTGAGAAGAGTCAAGTATATCAAAGCTGGTCATCACACATACGATGTATCTGTGATTGTGTACAAATTTTTCCTGGTTCTGCTCTTCTCACTTAGCATCAGTTTATATAAGCCTCTCCAGGTGAATATGAAGACTCCTCCCCATTTCTTGTAGCACAATATTATTCCATTACATTCACATACCACAACTTGTTTAGTTATTCCCCAATTGATGGGCATCCCCTTAATTTCTAGTGTTTTGCCACTACAAAGAGATCTGCAATAAATATTTTTGTACATATGGGTCTTCCTCCCACTTCTATGATATCTTTGGGATACAATCCCAGAAGTGGTATTACTGGGTCAACAAATATAGTTTTCTAATGTAGATACCTGTCTGAGTGCAAGTGACCTGATCAATTACAATTCTTGCAATTAGTGGAGAATCACCTGGGGCCCAACATGACTGAATCTGGTCTCATATTATTTACCTGGAGGCAAAAGAGATCCTCTAGAATGCCACCCCCAATCTGCAGAGCATCCCTCTCCTTGCCAAGAGAAGCAGAGAAAAAAAATTCCAAAAATTATCACTAAGATACAGAATCCTATTTTTTGTGTCTTCATTTAGATAACAAATGGCCAGTGTGAATTGGTAATACTAAACAGTGGAAAAAAGACACTGGCAGCATTCTCTAGGGAAAAGTGAGAATTAAGAAAACTAATGTAGGACACAGATCATGAAAAATCTGATTCCCTGACAAATGAAACAGTTGCTATCTTGTCTGTCTTTTCCAGTGCCCCCAGGCAAACCTAATTAAAGAGTATTAGCAATGTTCTTACCTGATAATAAAACAGCATATAGTTTTTGGCCTCCAAAAAAATGTCTTTTTTGTCCTCACATCCCTAAAACAAAATTCTGAAAAGAATGGCCAATATTCTCAAGTTTGTTTAAGTAACAGCCCTGGTCTTGAAAATGAATGATTGGAGGAATGTTGGCTGACCTACGCATTTGTCTTGCATGGTGATATTTCACCAACCCCTTCCTTTGCTTATCTATTTGTTGGGAGCTCCCCAGACCTGAAGTAGATCCCCATTGCTTTTGGCAGGGGAAGGCCCCTTCATTATGGTCTAGATGTGGTGATGGACTATTTTAATTACCTGCAGGGCTGGTACACAGGCTCATTTGATTACAGAAACACAGTATGATGAATGGATGCATTTCCCGGGTGGGATTCCAAATGAAATAAGAGACAGACAGTTGGCTCATGAAGTCCCCACTCCCCAAAGTTCTCAGTCATAGCTTTATGTACAGGGATGCTGATTAAGATGGTCAAGCCATGTTGCCTGGGAACTCTTCTCTAACCTAATGAGAAGAAAGTGGACTTTTAGGAAAATGTTTCAGTTTGATAGGGAGGGTGTTATCTCTGCCTTTAACCTCTAGGCTTTCTAGCTGTTGATAGGTGTTTGCTGAGTCACCTCCACCTTAAGTGTTAGAATAGTGGGATGGGTAAATACTCTGGCATCACTCATTCCCCTACTCCACTAAAAGAGCAGTACTTAGTGACTTGGAGTCTAAATTCACCTGGGTTCAAATTCTGCCTTAGATGCCTCCTAGCTGTGTGATAATGACTGGGTCACTTTGCCTCTCTTGGCTTCAGTTACTCATTTGTAAAATGAGGAAGTTGGACTTGACATCTGAGGTCCCTTCTAGTCATAAAACTATGATACTATGACTGTGACACCGCTCTGTCTACCCCTGCCTGTAAATTTACCTCCTATTGTTTGCTTGCGATCCTCCTAAAGGGTATGCTTTTTTCTCCATTTCCAAGGTGTTTTGAACATGTTTAGTTCAGGCATTTTAAAACTTTTTCAGATGATGGAATCTTAATACTTAACTTTGAAAACTATAATCAAGGAGAATTTTAGTGAGAATGTGATTATGAAGTAAAATGAAATTCAAGTGAATTTGGAACCATCACTTCATGATAAGGAAGGGTCCAAAATAATGTGTAAACATAACAATAACATCAATCAATAAATAATGTTTTACAATGATATAATAAATATAAATAAATAAATAACTATAGCATATAATATAAATTAGTAACTAAATAATAACTAACATTTAGATTTAAGATTTCAAAGGACTTCTTCGGTACATATTCCTAGCAGTGGAATTTTTAAGCCAGAGGATATAGCATATTACTACCAGATTGCTCTCCAAAAGTATTCTACAAGTCTGCAATACCACCAGCAATGAATAGTGACAGAACTCCCTAAAAGGCAGCATGTTATTCATACAATTTATATTGGGTTTTTTCCCAGAATAGATAGGACAATGACTATTTATTTAACAGGATAATTATTCCATAAACATTAGTTTTATTTTTTTACTTGATATTTTCTCATAAATAAAATTGATATTAAAAATATATTTCAAAGTGCTTTACAAATACTATCTCAACAACCCTGGGAGGTACGTGCTGTTATCCCCTTTTTACAGATGAAAAAGCTGATACAGGCAGAGAAGTTCAGTGGCTTACCCAAGGTCACACAGCTAATAAGTATCTGAAATCAAATTAAAATGCAGTTCCTCCTGACTCTAAATCTGGTGATCTACCTACTCGGCTACCTAGTTGCCTAAACATTAGGATGGTGCCCCCAGTGAAATCCCACACTGACCCTTGTGGAAGTGACCCTAGAGCCTAGATGCTCAGGCTCTGCCAATAGAGGGCGAATAAACTCAGGCAGGCCATTCCATATTAGAAAGGCTTTTCTGGAGCCCTTTGATGAATATATTGAAACTATCAACTATTTCCTGAAGTCTTGACTAGCTAAATTCAATGAAGCTCATCCCCAGAGGGATGGCAACTAGGCAATAATTTGGGGGTGTTGAAGGGAAAAGGAAGCAGACCTCCCTACTAAGATGCTGAAGAGGATTAAAAGCTATGTGGGAGAAGGAGATTTGCATATTAAAAAACCCCTCCTCCTTGAAGCACTAACATAGAAGTATTTGTCAGGAAACATTTATTAAGCATTTATTGTGTACCAGGCACTGAGCTAAGCACTGGGAATGCAAATACAAGTAAAAAGAAAGCTAATACCTATCCTCAAGGAGCTTACATTCTTAATGGGGAAGACAGCACATAAAAGGGATCTGAAAAGAGATAGGTGGGGAGGGGTGAGGAGAAAAGGAAGGTACCATTTCATCCTTGTAAGAAATGAAGAGATGGCTGTGTTCTCCTTAAATGGAGGTTCTGGAAGGAGCTACCCAATCAGAGGGAGTCCAGGTAGGTTTGAGGTAGTAAGCTTTGAAAGAGAGTCATAAAGGTTGTGAAAAGGAACACTTCTAGCCTTCTTTCCTCTCAAAGTTTCTGATTGGGATTACAGTAAAATATGATGCCCATCCTCAGGTAGAAATACTTTCTATCTTTCTATCCAAGTGTATGTGTGTGGTTTGTTTTTTGTTTTTGTGTTTTCGGTTTTTTGCTGTGTCAAGGAACACACGCTAAAAATGAGATAGATTATCATCAGGAGAAGAAAGGAATTGGATACAGTAATGATCTGGGTGCATAAATTTTATATCTGGAAAAATTATCTATATACGTATACATATATATATATGTATATGTGTATGTATATTATCTATGGTTATAGAGAAACATATCTAAACTTTATTGTAGCCTTCTGGGGGGGAGAGGTGGAGGAGTGAAAAAAATAACAAAGTAAAAAATTACACAGCAGAGAACAAAACAAAACTTACAAGGAAGCAAAGATGGACCATTCTCAAAACAACGTGTATTGTTTATCATAAGTCTTGAAATGAAAATTTATTGTTACATATTTTGAATCCTTTCTTATGTTCTGCCATGCACATGACATGCTTTTTTCTTTGTATTTAAGTTCCAATATTTAAATTCATGGCATATTTTTGTTTCTTTTCTCTATTCTGCATCTGAGTCTAAAATAAAATTTAAAAAAATTATCAATAACCACACATACACAAAACTCCAATTTTGTAATACCCCATATACCCATAACAAAATGCTATAGGAACCAAGGATTATCTTGTGAGTCTTAGAGCAGATAAGATCCTCAACAATCATGTAGTCCTAGGGCTGAGACTCTCCCATTGCCTGAGTGTTTAAACTTGATACTTTTTAATGGGGGTCTGGTACAGAATCCATCATAGTGCTTGGCTGATGAAAATTGCCCATATGGAGAGTCCAGAGAGCTTGCTTCCAGCTAATCCTAATTATAAATGATTAGGTAGAATGGAAGTAACTTGCAGAAAATGTGAAGCGTGTGTAACCATTCAGTAGGCTTATATCCTGAACTTCAGGTATCTCCAAAAAGACCTGAGTCAACCTCAGCTGGTCACTTTCTCTTCAGTTGCTTTTTTAATCTCTGAACTTCTTTATTCATAGCATCTGGTGATAGATGGTGCTGTATAGGGAGAGGCCTTGGGACTGGTCTTTATAGAGGCCATGTGGCCCTGAGAAACAGGATGTGCCTCCTTGCCATATTTGTTCTTAAGTTGTATGTGAATATTATTAGACACTCCAGCCCTGTGAGTTTCAAAAGATCAGGAGAGTGGCCATCCAGGCTTCCCTGAAACCATTTCAACATCAGAGCCCAGAGGAGCAAGGAGTGACCTTCAGGACTCAATCCAATGATAACTGAGATAAAGATTCATCCTTGCCATATTTGAATGTGAATTTCATGGGACTAAGGCTATACGGAAACTGAGCTGAGTTTTGAGCATACCCAGGTAGTGTAGGGAGAATGAACCCTTGAGGTGTTGGGGGGGAAATGTTTGTACTTTGTTCTTACTGTATATTTGAAGTAAATATCCCTTTGTAAAAGCTAATTTATAAGTTTAGTGGAACTGAGGTACCAGCACAGGCACATAATATGGAAGAAAGAGGAGAGGTGGTAGAAACATGAGTCGATGGGTATGGGGGTTTCAGAGAAGAGATACACTTCCCTTCAGGTACAGTATCCTATACCCCTGAAGGGAAGGTGCAGCCTGCCTGGCTCCAAAGGAGTGAGTCATAGTGTACTCTTAACATTGTTTGTCCTTTGTCCGCAAAGAGGACCTTAACAGTGGGAAGGCAATGCCATGACTTGCAAATGAATTGAATTTAAGTGAGGGAGGGCTGTGGAAAGTCACCAGCCTGACTTTCTCTTCCAGGGCCATCTTGGTCTAGTGGCAAAATATTTATCAGGACAACTGTACATAGTCCTAGAAGCAGTGGGAGATCATTGCCTTTTTAAGCTCAGGTCTTTCCCAGATCTCAGTTTGACTGAGGCAATGCCCATTCAGTGATTAAAGCTAAGTAAGAAATGAGGCAAAGAATGGCGTCTTTTACCTGGTTTAAAAAAATCATTATGGGAGGGGAAGACCCTAAGGTTTCTGGTCAAAACAAAATCAATTGCTCTCCCAATATTTCCCATCCTTTTCCTCTACTACTACCACTAGAACTCTTAAATCTTTTTATTTGTATCCCTAGTGCCTGACATATAGTTGGTGTTTAATTAATGCTTCTCAGTTGAACAGTTACTCATTTCAGCCACGTCTGATTTTGTATGACCCCATTTGAGGTTTTTTTGGCAAAGATACTGGAGTGATTTGCCATTTCTTTCTCCAGCTCATTTACAGATGAGGAAATTAAGGCAAACAGGGTTAAATGACTTGCCCAGAGTCATACAGTTAGTAGGTAACTGAGGCCAGATTTGAACTCTGGAAGATGAGTCTTCCTAACTCCAGGTGAAGCACTCTGCACTACCTAGTTGCCCATCAATTGAGTAATCTGTTGTTTTATTCATATATATGTGTATGTATATATATGTGTGTGTGTGTGTGTGTGTGTGTGTGTGTGTGTGTTTGAATGTGGCCTATATATATGAATATAACATAGAATTAAAGGCCTCCATAATAGAGATTCTTGTTGGAGTGGGTACAACAAGGAGGAACAGTCCAAGCTTTGTGGTCTCTTTTCCCTCACATTGGAACATTCCTTATATTATGAGTGAGGAAACTGAGACTCAAAGAGACCACAGCTTCACATAATTTGGAAATTGGAAAGTATCTTAGAACCATTTTGTCTGACCCTTTGAGCCCACAAAAGGAACCCTCACTATAAAACATTCTATAAGTAGTCGTCTGGCATCTTCTTTGAAGACGTCCAAGAAAGGAAACCCATCAACTGCCAAAGCAACTTATTCTACTTTAAGACAGTTCTATTTGATAGGTGTTTTGTTTGTTTGTTTTCCAAACATGAAGCCTAAATTTTTCTCTTTGCAATATTGGCGATAATGTGCCTGTTTCCAGCTCCTGGAAACAGATGAAACAAGTCTAAACTATCCTCCACATGACCATTCTTCAAATAATAGAAGACAAGCAACCTATTTCTTCCTGCACCATACCCTGTGTCTTCTTTTCTCCAGACCAAACATTTCCAGTTACTTCAACCAATTCTATGAAATGGACTTAAATGGACTTCACTATTCTGGTTGCCCTCCTGTGCACATTTCCCGGCTTATCGTTTTCTATCTCAAACTGGCACTCAACATTGAAGTGATTTGCCCAAGATCTCAATGCCAAAAGACAAAGTCAGGCTTCACAGTTGCCATTCCGATGGCATTCTTCCCATTCCACCACACTGCTGCCCTACTTGAAGTGCAGCTGAAAAGAAACTAGAAGGATAGATGTGTCTCAAAATGGGGGAAAAAATGCAAGTAGTACCTGGACATTATACTCAGATATCAACTGCACTTAATAAAGGAAAATAATTTTTGTATTGAGATTGCATTGAAAATATTTTTAAAAAAGAATTCAGCTTGATTTAAAAAACAAAAATTATCTTCCCTTCCCAATTGTCTATGCCCTCTCCCTTAGCAAGCCTATTGGGAAAGAATATACTCCTCCCATCAGGCTCAGTCAGTACTGACATGGAGATGATTCCAAAACTCATTAATCATTTTGATTTTCCTATAATGATACAGATTCTGCAATATGGCATAAACCTGCAATTCTTTGGAGATTAAGTTGTGATTTGGGTGTTAATTAATGCATTAGTAGCTAGGAGGCATTAGCATATGAACATCTTACCCACTGAGCTTGCAGAATCATTAAAACATTAACAGCTTTCCTTAGTAACCATGCCTGAAAAAATTCGGGGAGAATTTTCACCAAAAGAGCAAGGTAGGGGATGATTTAGCCAACATTAATTGATAAAGAGCAGGTCCTGTCAAACTGGCCCCATTTCACTGGGTGACAGAGTGATGGGCCTGGTAAATCCCACAGAGGAAACAGATGGCATAAGTAACTCCAACTAGGGGATAGCAGCTGCATTGCTTTAGGGTATAAAAAAGTTGTGATAAGTGGAAAGTGATTCCTCTTCTCTGATTTCATGCTTTTTAGCTATGCTATGTCCCCACTACACACACATCTTAGGGTACACCCTCCATATATATCTGCCTCTAGAAAAAACACTTCTCCTTTAAGACCCAGTCTCAGTATCACACACACGAGGCATAGTTATTGCACCCATGACCTGCTGTTAGCTCGACGGTTTTAAACAAAGGTTTTGTTTTTCCTTTATGATAGAGCTGATTACTTGTCCAAACAGGCTGAGTGTATATTACAAAGTGATACAAACAGCTACCATTAATTCAAACTGCTTATAAGTGAATTAAAACTTTCTCCATAGTATAAATTGACTTAATACTAAAGCCTAGAAAGTCCATGATCTGCTCAAGGTCAGACAGATAAAAAGTGAAGGAACTTTGTTTTGAACCCAGGTTTTCTGCATCTACATCTGGTTAGCACAGTGCCTAGCACATAGTAGGCATTTAATAAACATTTATTGACTGACTTTGGGAAAGAGGAAGATGATTCATGATCATTATTCAATGACAGATGGGTCAACCAATTATACTTTTAAAAGAATCATAAATCCAATTTCTTGGTATATATAATATAATATATAATATTATCATAAAACAATGACAACAAGAATTGGTTAAAAAATCTTAATTAGAGAATATCTTGAAAGAAATTATGTCCTATTATTTTTAAGTGTATATAATTACTCAAACCCACTACTTAAAGTATTTTGAAGTATTTTGCTCACTTTTGAGACAAGGGGATATTAATTATCAGATCACTTACAGAATATGAGAATCTTAACACTAAAAGGAACGTTAAAGATCATCTAATTCAATTTCCTCATTGTGAACATGAGAAACTGAGGCTCAGTGAGGTAAACTGGCTTACCCAAGGCCACACAGTTATTTAGTGACAGAATGGGGATGAGAACCCTGGTCTCCTCCGCTGCAAGAGGGCAATAATTATTTCCCTGTGCCACACTTCGCAGATACCTTCTCAAAAATAGTTGGTCCTAGGGATGATACTTTAAAAGGTGAAATTCTGAGGTGGTAGAGGACCAGAATGAGAGAAGACAGGGAGAGACAAAAATGGGGTTAATCATCCCATATAGAAGAGGCTAGGGATAACTGTTACAACTTTACTCTCATTGAATCTGGCGTGGTGAAGGAATGACAAACTCTAAATTGGGTATCATGCCACACAGGAGAGTGGAGGGGCATGGGGATGAGAGGCAGGACGACGGAGGGGAGGACAGGGGCTGGGGAAGAGATGCTGGAAGCACACACTTCAGTAAAGGGACAGGCACAGAGTAGAGAGCAGAACAAGGAGGGGCAGGATAGGAAGCAGGGACATTTGATCAGACTGTCACAATATGTCCACTGTGAAGATGTCCTGTGTAATTACACATGCACAGCCTGTATTCAATTGCTTGTCCTTCCAGTGAGGGTGGGTGACAGGTGAGGAACGGAGAGAATCTAGAATCTAAAGTTCTGCAATACATGCATGTGGGAATTAAGATGTGCAGGGGCTGGGTTGGGGAGACCCTCCCTGCCATACCAGAAAGTTAGAGAGCAGATCGGGGGAGGGGCTTTACAGTGGGATTGCTGTTTTGGGGTTGGGGTAGAGGAAAGACAGGGAGAAATTTTGTAACTTAAAATCTCATGGAAATGAATGATGTAAACAAGAAAACAAATAAAAATTTTATATTAAAAAAATAGTTGGTCCTCTTAAATAGATTAAATATGTCTCTGCCCCCAAGGTCTTTTTTATACTGCTGATTTGCTTAGCAAGTTATGTCGTCCTAGAGAGCATTTCAGTCCAGGTCAGTAATCACAAATTTTTGGCTAATGGAGTCTAAATAAAAGTGACTTTATTTGTGTCTTGTTTCTAGTATATACTGTTTCCTCAAAAAAGTTTTGCTTCCCAAAACTTTAACTTCTAACTCACTTTGAAATCTCTCTCTCTCTCTCTCTCTCTCTCTCTCTCTCTCTCTCTCTCTCTCTGTCTCTGTCTCTCTCTCACTCTCTCTCATTCTCTCACACATACACATAATGCAAACAATTATGTACAAATAGATACGTACAGGATAAATTATGGATAGTCTTACCGGGAAGGCATTAGCAATAGTAGATACTGGGCAAGGTGTCTTGTAGAAAATGGAATTTTAGTTGTGTCTTGAAAGATGCCAGGGAAACTAGGAGGTGAAGAAAAGGAAGAAAAGCATTCTGGATATGAGGGACAGAAAGCAAAAATGCCCAGAGTTAAGAGATGGAATATTGTGTTCCAAGAACAGTAAGGAGGCCAGTGTATCTTGATGTAGAACACATGTAGGGGAATTTAGATGGAAGAAGACTGGAAAGGTACAGGGGGCTAGGTTAGGATGGGCTTTAAAAGTTAAATAGAGAATTTTATATTTCATTCTGGAGGTAATAGAAAACCACTAGAGTATACTGAATTAGAGTCACAATATGGACGGATCTATGCTTCAGGAAAATCACTTTGGCAGCTGAGTGTTAGATGAAGTGGAATGGGGTAAGGCTTGAGACAAGGAGACCAAGGAAGAAGCTCTTACAATAGTCCAGGCATGAGGTCATGAGGACCCACACTAGGGTGATGGCAGTGTTAGAGACAAGGGAGTATAAATAAGAGATGCTGAGAAGGCTGAATCAACAAACCTGGGCAACAGATTGAAGGGTGAAAGAAAGTGAGGGATCAAGGTTGATACCTAGTTTATTTGCCTGTGTCAGTGTAAGGCTGACGGTGCCCTCAACAATTATAAGGAAGTTCAGAAGAGGGAAGAACTGGGGGAGAGCGCAAGATAATGTGTTTTATTTTGAATGTTTCATGTATAAGATGTCTACTGGACATCCAGCTAGAAATGTGCAATAGGCAGTTACAAATATAAAACTAGATGTCAGGAGAGAGGTGGTGGTGGTTGTTCAGGCATGTCTTACTCTTTGTGACATTTAGGTTTTCTTGGCAAAGATACTGGGGTGGTTTGCTATTTACTTCTCCAGTAGAGAAGTGACTTAGCCAAGGTCACATAGCTAGTGAATGTCTATGGCTGGATTTGAACTCAGGTTTCCTGACCTCAGGCCCAGCACTCTATCCATTGAATCACCTAGCTGCCTCCAGCAGAGAGGCTAGAGATGGATAGATGTAACTACATAGAACTACATAGAGATGATAATTAAATTTTTACCCCCAAATGATCACTAGACAGAATATCTTCCTCTTTTTCTAACAGAATACTTTACACAATATGCTTCTACTGAACACAGAAAATTAAAGCTCTAAAAGAATAAAAGAATGTCTGTGATTGGATGAAATGCAATTATCACATTGTTGGTGAGCAGGAGATTCTGATTTGAAATGCAAGATACTTGAGAGGAAAAGGATGGAAAAGGGGATATTAGAAGAAAAGTTTCTAATAGCAATTTACTTATCCTGGTATCATCTTGCATTTAAATTATATTTCAGTGTAATTTAATATATTTAGAGCTGGGAGGGATTTTGCAAATTGCCAGTCCAACTTATGAGGAAAGAGAGACACAAAGAGGTTAAGTGACTTGTCTAAGATCAGGATGTTAGAAATAGAACTAAGTTTCAAACAAGGAATCCTCTAACTCCAAATCTGGTGCACATTTCATTGCATCATGAAAGTCAACAGACTCAACTCCGAATGTTGGAGCACTTAGTTTTTCTCATGTCTTTCTCCCTAATGTGATTGCTAGTTCTTTCTACCTTCCCAGAAAGAGCCATGCAATGAGAGACAGACAGAGACATACATAGAGAGAAGAACATGTATATATCTTCTTATACTAGACACTATGCTAATCACTGGGACTCCAAAGAAAGGTAAAAGACAGTCCCTGATCTGAAGAAGCAAGTCTATGGGGGAGACAACATACAAGCATCTATGTCCAAACAAGGAATATACAGGAACAATCTGAAATAATGAACAGAAGGATGGCACTGGAAATAAAGGAAATTGAGAAAGGTTTCCAAAAGAAAGGCTGCTTTTTAGCTGGGACTTGGAGGAAGCCAGAGTTGGAGATAAAGAGAGAGCTTCCTAGGCATGGGGAACAGCCAATGAAAATGCTCAGTCAAGAAGATCGAATGTCTTGTTGAAGAAATAGCAAAAGTCCAGTGGACTGGAGTATGGGGAGGAGTAGGAAGTGGGAAGAGTATAAGGCAGTGGTTCTCAACCTTCCTCATGCCGTGACCCTTTAATACTCATATGTGGGCATATCTGCATCTGGGCAAACCTGCCTGGAGACAGATAGGGGAGCAGTGTCTCGGTTCCTATGACCATCAGAAATATGTGTTTTCCAATGGTCTTAGGCAACCCCTGTGAAAGTGTCATTTGACCCCCAAAGGGTGGCAACCCACAGGTTGAGAACCGGTGGTGTAAGGTGTAATAGGACTGAAGAAGTAGAGGAGGGCAAGTAAGAAAGAGCTTTGTAATCAACAAACAATAAAACCAGCACATTTAGACATTAATAAAATGTTGCTATCCATTAAGGTTTTTTTTAAGAGAAAATTTCAATGATACCATCCAACCTTTCTTCAGCTGCTTGAGCATTAATAAATATAGCCTACCTGGAGAGATTTTATTAAGCACTGACTAGTATTTGCTATTTCCTGTCCATCTGCAACTAAAACCTTGTTACCATAGCAGAGCAAAAACAAACAAAACAATTCTAATCTATCAGGATTGCCTTTATTACCTTACCTTAGTAATAAGTGATCTACAGGTATTTCCATGGCTGAAAAAAGATTCAATACCTGATGATTTCCAGATAATAGACATACAGTCTATTACCTCGTCTGATTCAAAGCCTTTCCATCCCAGTAAGAACTACCAGACCTTGGGTTCTTTGGGCAAAGGTATCCAAAACATGGATATCTCCATGCCTCAGGGAGGCATAGCAGGAAAATTCTAATGGAAGTTATAGTTATATTTGGCACTCAATTGATTGTCTTCAAGAATATTCCTTCATATAATTATTTCTTTCTGTAGATAAAGTATAGAATTATATGTGGCAGTAGGGGATACGGAGAGAATCGTTAGGTTCAATTACCTTGTCACCACCAAAATTTGTTTATAGAACCAATAAAAAGCAAAAAAAAAAAGAGAGATTTATGGAAATGAAGATACTACTTTTCCTTCTCACTGACGGTGGAGTGGTAGAGTTGATGATCAGTAGAAGAGCTCAAAGAAAAGGAAAAAAATAGGGGAAAACCATAAATGAGGAACCAAGTTAATCCATGAAACTATTTAAGCATCCACTGGATTAGCTAGGTATGTGGCTTTTTCTATGACCTTGGTAATCTGAATCACTGATCTCCTTGAACATCTGTAGCTTCAGTAACTTAGTATTTTAATGTAGAAATCACTGTAAAATTAAATTTCTCATCTTTTTCAATTTCACTGTCTAAAAGAAAGAAGTAAAATAAAATTTATCAGTGAAAATGATGTTTATTTTTTTTGGGGGGGGGAAATGAATTGTCATACTGACTTCCCATCAGAAAGGGGGAAAGAAGGAAATCTGGAAGGGTGCATCTTGTATTTTTTTTCTCAATCTCCTTTAGCATTTGTGCTTGTTGCCAAATGTCTGTGGTACATCAGGGATGTAAATGTTTTAAAATTACATTAGCTTTAATCTTGTACTTAATTGTATACGTCAGTCAAGTAAACATCAGTCATTAGTGACAGTGTGATTACTACTGTGAAGACTTGAAAAATGCTTTTTGGCACAGTTTGTTTTTCAGTAGGGAACTGACAGGTCTTTGTTTTCAGTAAGGTCCCACAGAAGCCATGTATCCAAAAGAGGGTTTAATAAGACACTAGTTTTCTGTAAATAAAATTTATAGATTGAATGGGAGAAAAAATGAAGATTCCCCCCAAATGGCCATTGATACACTGAGTTGGTGAGAATGCTTTTTCCTATAAATATTACTGCAAGGTGGCTAAACCTGCTTGGCCTATAATTTCTCTTCCTCATTGGGTAGATGCTGTTGAGCAATAATCTCATCTCTTTTCACAACTCAGTGAATAAGAATTCATGCAGAGAGCTTCCATTAGGAAAAGAATTTGGATTATTTGTTTCTGTTGAGTAAAATACAGATTTCTCATTCCCCTCCTCCCCTCAGAGACTTCATTTTTCTCCTAGAGTTCTTTAAGGATGATGACTTAAATTAATAACCATGATTACTTTGGCAGATGGAAGGATAGCCAGTAGTATTGAATGTCTACTATGTGGCTTATGGAAGGGATGTAAAGAGAATTTTAATTTTAGTTGGGGAGACACAGATCCTGTAAAAGAAAACTTAACATAGCAACATATCTTTATCTATAAATGAACTGTAAACTCTATCATGGATGCTCAAAGAATGAATCATAAAGAAGTAATAAAGCAGGGGTGGCTAAGTGGCGCAGTCAATAGAGCACTGGCCTTGGAGTCAGAAGGACCTGAGTTCAAATTTGACCTCAGACACTCTACCCCAAAACTAGCCGTGTGACCCTGGGCAAGTCACTTAACCCCAATTGCCCTCCAAAAAAAATAAAAATAAAAAAATATGAATAAGACAAATTACAACAAGAAAACAAATAAAAATTTTTTAAAATAAGTAATAAAGCAAGGAAGAGGCACTGATAATCAAGTAGGGCTTCCTGGAAGGGGTGTTCCAAGTTTTGAAAGAATAAGACATGTTAAGAGCAAGTGTTGCATAGTGGAAATAGCACCAAGTAGAAATGGAGAGATAGCTCTCTATGTTCTAGTTCCAGCTAGAATGGACTTATTATGGAAGTTATGACTTATTATATATGTGACTTTAAAGGAGTCATTTATCCCAAGTCTCAGTTTCCTCATCTCTTTAATGATCGGATTGAATGAGATGATCTCTAATGACCTGAGGCTGTTAGGCGGTGGTAGATAGAGTGCCAGACCTGGAGTCAAGAAGACTCATCTTATTGCGTTTGAATCTGGCTCAGACACTTAATTGCTGCGTGACCCTGGGTGAGTCATTTAACCCTGTTTGCCTCAATTTCCTCATCTGTAAAATGAGCTATAGAAGGAAATAGCAAAACACTCCAATATCTTTGCCCAGAAAACCCCAAATGGGGTCAAGAGTTAGACACAACTGAAACAACTAAATGACAAAAAAAAGTCCTATAATATATGCATATTTGTATGTAATAGAAAAGAGAAGCTTTAAAATTCAGAGCTATTGGTATGACACACCTACGTTTTATAAGTCAAAAGGAACCTGGACCAGAAAAATGACTTCATCATTTGGTGCAACGTGATCAGAAAAGTAGATCTGAATCTGAATTCTCACAAGAGCACTTCTCAAATTCCTTTATTTTCTTCTCCCTATAAAGGCTCTTTGCAAGGGAAATATTCTAATGACCCGGTAGAACATGACCCAGTAGAACATTTCTAGAGAACGTAGGCAATGTAGACATGATATAATAAAAATATTAGATAGCCTGTAATAAATTTGAAAGCCATTTGATATATCCCTAGAAGTATCTGATAATATGTCACAGTTTTAGTTTCTATTGGCACACCCTTCTCAGTTCCCATCAAGCAAATAAAAGTGCTCTTCAATTACAAAAATTCATTTTCACAGTCACTTCCCCCACATTGGCTTAGGTTCCTAACATCCTGTACAGTTAAGAAGGATTTGGTTTCCAAGAACAGATGGTTTCCCACACTTTACTACATACATATAGCTGCATTAAATTCCCCTTGTTGATCTCACTGATGCAGAACTGACCCGAACCCATGTATTTGTGTTTTTGTCCTTTTAGATGAAGTTACAGCAGCCTTCACACACTTTCAAGTGCTCCCAGTACCTATGTGTCTTCTAAATCACCTAAGAAAATTTCAAGCATTGCCAATATCAAGAAACCAAAAGAAGTGATTGTTTGTGAGAACTAAGAAACTTAGCTACTTTGGAGCTTCTAATTCCCATATGCTGGAATTTCCCCTGTAGTTTTCAAACACTATAACTCTTTCTGAATCTCCTGAAAATAAGGAGGAAAACATCCTTTTCCAAGAGCAGAAGTGTAACATTATTCATCACCAAACAGAAGCAATCCATGGAATTTTTATGTGAGAGTAAATGTGGTTCAGATTCCCCCAAATTGGAAAAGAGATAATCATCAACTATCTATTTAAACTGATTTTCAATCTCATTAATTTTGATGTTCCTTCAAATGAAAATCCCAATCTACCCAATCTTCTCATCCTTTGTAATTCTTGCCAAAGTCCTCCTATAAATTTATACCATAGGATTATCCATCCAATCTCACTTTTGCTTACTGTATCAAAAATAGGAGTAAGACCCTTGATTTCAATCACATGACCAGTATATATTGTTTGTCTTCTGTTTTGATTCAGAACAATAACATTATAAGGTGATGTCAACTTGCACGTGAATTAGATTTAAGTGAGGCAGAGTTGCACAAAGTTGTCAGCCTCACTCTCTCTTCCAGAGTCATCGAAGTCTAGTGGGAAGACAAAAGTTATGATATCTGGCAATGGCCTGGGATGCAATGGATCACCTTGGCATCTTAGATGTCTCCAATCTCTAAGAGCCCCGCAACATCTGCTTCAGGTTCCTTCATGGCAATTGGAACAAATTGTTGTCATTTACCCATTCCTCTGGGGGAAGTCTTCACTTACTTGGCGTAGACAAGATGTCAACCAGCATGTACTTTTTATCCAGATACTTCCCTTATACTGTTCTTTACTTTAGTTCTTCAGCTTCCTTAATTTATTATATGTTGCAACCCGCTACCACTCACTAGGTAACTCTTCCTCTTCCCTCTCTGTGATACTCAGTTTTAATTCTTTGGATATCACTGTTCCATGACTTATATAGCCATATAGGTACAACAGATAGTTCCACAAAAGCATAAAATAAAGTACTTGTGAATACGCTATAGAAATGCATTTTTAATTATTCAACACAATCAGTTGGGATTTGTATAGGCAGTTAGATGGTGCAGTGTAGAACCTATAATACTCCAGAAGAGGACCCAAAGTTAGGAAGACCCAAGTTTAAGTCTTGCCTCAGACCCTGAGCAGCAGTTTTTACTTTGGACAAGTCCCTTTGCCTCTTTGTTTCTCAATTTCCTTATCTGTAAGATGGAAATAACAATAGCACCTACCTCTTAGGGTTGTTCTGATAGTAAAATGAGATATTATTTGTGAAACACTTGTAAAACTTAAAGTGCTATAGAAATGCTGTTATTTTTATTAAGACAAAGATGTTTCAGCATCAAAAAAATAATTGGTGTAATGAAGCCAATGATGAAATACTAAAAATCATGATTAAATCAATAGATGAAGAACAAAAATGTGAATGTTTACATTGTTCCTCCTCATTTTCATCTCACCTCTTTTGCCTGTTCTTTCACATTAAAGTTCAAATCCTATACCCTGATATTCAAGGCCATCTGCAATATGATGTCACCCTACTTTTCTAGCCTTTCCCTCATATTTCTTCTTTACTCCATTATCCAAACATTATCATTCCCCATACCTTGCCCAGACTTTCCCAGTCACAGGTTTTTGCTCACTATGTTGCTTATGTCTAGAATGCTCTCCTCAGCTTCTTTGCGTTTTACATTTCTACTCACTTTTTAAAGCCCAATTCAATTGCTCCCTCTTCTCTGACTGTATTAGCCTATAGGAATCTTCCCTTCCATCCCCATCTCCCCACCTTTAGACCTTCTATAGCACTTAGCACCACTCTTAGGAATTTATTATATATTATTTTATATTTATTTATGTGTCATCTTCTCATACTCTATGCTGTACCATCCAAGATCCCAAGGACTGCAGGTTTAATATTAATCAACAAAATAATATGAAACACAAAAAAATTATCTTAATTTATATGTAGGAAGAATAGTGTTAGGGATTTAGGGAGTTGACAGCCCTGCTGTACTCTGCCCTGGTTAGACTGCTTGTACAGTATTGTGCTCAGGTTTGCACAGATTTTAAGAAGGAGTTTAATGATATGGAGAATAGACAGAGGAAGGCAGCCAAGATGGTGAAGGATTCCAAGTTCATGGTTGAGGAAAATCAGAATGTTTAACCCAATTAAAAGAAAACTCAGGTGGGTGGGAGACATGATTGTTTTGTCTTTGAAGGATAGTCATAAAGAAGAAGCTTTCAACTTGTTCTTTTTGACCCCAGAAGGCAGAACTAGAAGCATTATCTCAGAACCATATTTAGGCCTAACATAAGAGAAAAATCCCTAAGTATCCAGTCTACAATGAAATGAACTGCCTAGGGTTCTCCCTCATCAGAAGTCTTCCAATACCTCTCAAATAGCTATCAAGTATGTTTTAGAGGGAAATTATTGGTTAAGTATGGGTTGGGCTAAATGTCTCTTGATGTTCCTTCTGAGATTCTGTAATTTTTACATTTATTTTATTTTCTTAACTTTGAATTTCCCCAGTGCCTAGTATAGTGCTTTGTGCAGAGTAAACACTTAATAAATGTTTATTGAATTTAATTCAATCTTTTTTTTTACCTCCTCATTCTTCTTTGGGTCTCATTTTCCTTATCTATAAAATGAAGAGGGTTACACTAGGTAACTTCTAAAGTCCCTTAAAGCTCTAAATCTATGTTTGTTATGACCCCAGGATCCTGTAATCCAGTGATATTGATTTCCTTGATATTCCTCACACATGATATGCCAACTACCAGTCCCACACATTTCCCTGGACATCTCCTACTCTCAAACTCTCCTACTCCTTACCTCTGCCTCCTTTGGTTCTCAACTAAAGTTTCACCATCTGCAAGAAATTTTTCTTGATATTCCTTAATCTTAGTGACTTGCCAGTAAGAGCAACCCAATTTTATATATATAGAGAGAAATACATAGAAATATATCTTTATACATCTCTATCTATAGATGTGTAAGGATGCGTTGTTATTGTTGCTATTGTTCAGTCATTTCTGACTCTTCATGACCTCATGGACCATACTGTCTATGGGGTTTTCGTGTCAAAGATACTGGAGTGGTTTGCCATTTCATCTTCTGGTGGATTAAGACAAAGGATTAGGCCTAACATAATAGAAAACTCCCTAAGAAGTATCCAGTCTACAATGAAATGAACTGCCTAGGGTTCTCCCTCATCAGAGGTCTTCCAATACCTCTCAAATAGCTATCAAGTATGTTTTAGAGGGAAATTACTGGTTAAGTATGGATTGGGCTAGATATCTCTTGATGTTCCTTCTGAGATTCTGTAATTTTTACATTTATTTTATTGTTTTTGTATAAATAAGTTATTTGTTTAACTAGGCTCTCTAGTTATCCTGATCTGTATCTTGCCACTGAATCCAGATGGCTCTGGAGGAGAGAGTAAGGCTGGTTTCTTTGCACAGTCCTGCCTCACTTAAATCCAATTCACTTGCAAGTCATGACATCACCTTCCTGATGTCATGGCCCTCTTTGAGAATGAAAGACAAACATCAACTATGATCTCTGGATAGCTCCCCCAGTAACTTAGGCCATTAGAGAGACCCTACAATAGCACAAATGATGAGTATCAAGCTGCTAGAATCTTGCTTCTTCCAGGTCACAACAGTACTCCCAAATGTGTCAAACTATGCCCAGACTAGCACTGTGTTCACTACACCAGAGATACATAAGAAAGCCTTCAGAAGGAATGTTGAAACACACAATATCTCTCTTGGTCAGCTTCCCTCAAGGTTGGTACACCAACAAAATACATTGATACACACAAAGATGGACAATCCACCCGTGGATCCAAGATCATAGTCATGCTGCCTCACCACAACCCAAATCCTACTTTCCTTCTTCTTCTTTTCTATGTTCTCTGACTCTATGCTCTGTCATCAAAATCGTGAGGGACCACTGTCATAAGCACTAGTATTTCTTGCACAGTCCCGCCTATGTAAATAGACTAACTCTAGAAAATCTCCATGTGGAAGGAAGCACCATACCCTCTTTCAGCACAACAGCCACACCTGCTACCTTCCACTTTTGTAACTCAGCTGTGTTGCCTCCCCTGTGGTGATAACATTATGTGATTCTAATATATGTGTGAATTTATTGAACATTCCTTCTTCCTAACTCCCTGGTGAGATGATTAAAACTCCATTCCATTTTTATATCTTAGCTTTTTGGAGTAGCTGTGGCAATACTTAACCCTCCCCACCAAGTTATAGTGCTGCTTCCTTGAAAACTAAAGTATTGTAATGATTGCCCTGGCCTTGAAAGAAATATCAGACTTTTTTTCTTCTTTTTCTTCTGCTAGAATGTCTGGGTTTTTTTTACTTTTCAAAACTGTTCTGAGGTCTCCATTGTCACTTTTGCTGAAAGAATAATCAAAACCAAGGAGTAACAAGTGAGTCATGTCAGAGATGCTCAGAGTTGGTCCTTAATTTCTTTTGAGATATATTGAGATATATATTTCTTTTGAGATATATTATTGTTAACATTCTTATCTCAGATATTTGTTAGAAATGTCTTTTCTGTACTTAGGGCTTGAATGGGGAGACTGGTTTCTTCTCTTCATGACAGCCTAGAGTGCATTTTTCAGTCTGTTCTACCCACACTGTCCAAATACATCCAGTTCTAACCTAAAAATAATGCACATAACTTAAAGCATCAGCCAGATCTAATGAGCTAAGCTTTGTCTATATTTGTATTTGCAGGGGTTTTGTTTACAGAAATGATTTTTGGACCAGAGTCTGTCCTTTTGAGTTGATATATTTTTGTTTTAAATGAGCCTTAAGCAAATTTTATTTAGAAGCTAATTCTGGCTTTCCATTCTCTCTTCTTCTACCAACTCCAAAAAAGATAAAATGAAAATTAATTTTGGTGCTAGAAATATTCAAATGGTTTTCTAATAGCATTTCTTATAACTAAACATTAGATCCTAACATTGCTTTCCATCTTTAGATAGTTATCAACCCATTAACCAAGTCTGCGGGACTTAAATGAAGAGACAGTGAAATATAATCAACTGGTCCCCAGAAAAATCTTGTTCTGATTTGCTGTATGGCCTCAGTTGAGTCCCTTTTCCCAATGTTTTACTTTCCTTAGCTACAAAATGTCAATAGTAAGGTTGGTCTGATTGGATGAGTAGTATGTAGTTATAATCATAAAATAGCACCTTTCAGCTATTAAATTACTAGTCTTCCAGCAAGGGAAAGTGAATGATGGATGATAACAATGGAAAGTTATTTTAGGACTGAAAATACTCACCAGACACATCCAGTTTAATCAAGAGAGAGAAAAAACACTTCTTCTTTAATTTAAACCAATGTTTTCCCATCTGGTGTTACTTATTCTATCATTCAATAATATCAACCTTGGGAAATTTTAGTGAGTACTGAATTAATGCTTGAGAGGCACCTGAGGATAACAGACCACCAACCTTGTGATCAGAAAGAACCAAGTTCCAGTCTGATGTTGGTTATGTGACCCTGGTAAATCACCTGACCTTTCAGTGCCCCAGTCAATTCTATCTTTAAGACTATGAGTGTCAGAAAAGGTGAAACTTTACATTAGTAGAAGGAGTTTACTTGTAGGAGCATTCCATATTAATCAGATCACAAGTCTAGTTCACCCAAAAATATATACATGTACAAACTACATCAGAGTTGTTATGTCCAGAATTCAATAGGTATTTTCCTTTCCAATCCAAAAACCATGGTATTTCTCATTGGTAATATGTCCTAATAATTTCCTCACTTCATTGCCATTATTTATTGTTTGCAGTTTTAGGAGTATTTGTTGCCAACCTACTACAATATGCTTTGAAATCAGAAAATGATGACCAGGACTGGAAAGCAGAAGACTGAATATGAATTCAAGTCTTCCTCACTCTAGAGTGAAGAAGTGAGAACTTATCCACTGTACCAACAACTGCTCTCAGAGAATGCATCATTTTTATGGCAACTCTGGATCAGTACCTTTATCCAGGACTTCTTCCTTTCTCTACTTTGAATGAAGCCATGTATTTGATCTTACTGTTTTCACTATGTATTAAGAAACCAGGGCCCCCCAAACCCTGGCACAGGAGGTAGAAATGACCCCATAAACATTTCTGGTATCCTTATTGTCTTAAAGGACAAATAAAATAAATAGCCATAAAATAAATAGAATGTGAGTAATCGGATGAGAAATTCTCAGAACTCTGAAAGACCTGAGGATGGGCTCTTGGTTTTGGTTATAAGAGAAAGCTTCATGATGGAGGTGGCATTTCATTTGGATCTTCAAAACTGAATAGAGTTGAATTTCCATAGTTGCCATCACACCAGGCAATAATTTGGTATTAAGTTCTGTTAATGAAAGAATACTTGAGCTTATTTTAAAACATGCATTCTTATATAAAAAAATCAATTATTAGTCATGCTTTTAAAAAGCATGAAACTAATTTAGGCCATATCAGGTAAACTAAGAGCCTTTTATTTTCAATTGCTCAAAACAACTTTTTAATAGAAATATTGGCAGGTCATTTGCATCTTATGGCAGCAATGCCTGACCTTATGCTTATAAATATGATGTAATAAAAATAGCAAAATTACCTTCTTCTTTTATTCTCCGTGTAGTTGTTTGGGCATGTACAATCTCTGTTACCTCTTTGTTCAGTGAAGCTTTTAATTTAAAAGTAAAATGGAATGAAGGAATAAACTCAATGGAACTAGTCAACATTAAATGGAAATGATTTTATATCATCATAGGAAAAGTAAATAACTAAGACAGAAACATAAATGTATACAAAGAAACTTGGGGGGAGGGAGAGAAGGGGGAGGAATAGTTCCCCTCTCCTCCATATTGAACCTGTCCCTTCAGTAAAGTAACCAGTTTAACAGAAACAGCCATTGCATCCATCAGCATCTATAACATTCGTCCCTTGGAGTTCTTCACCTCTTTACCATATCATTCATTATCTGTATTCCAAGGTCATCACTGATTTTTCAAACACTAAGAGTTTAGCTTGGCCTCTTATTCTCTTCATTTTCACTTGTGATATCATTATGGATAATGTTATTTTCTTTCTGCTTATTGCACTTCGTATCAGTTCACATCAAGTCTTTCTGTGTTTCTCTGACTTTGTCATATTTGTTACTGCTGAGTGCAAATTCTATTAGTAATATGTCAAAAAAAATTTTTCAGTTCTTCTTCAATTTTATAAGCAACCACTGTGGTTCTTCTTCTTTGCCATCACAAAAAAATGTTGTGAATATCTTGGTAGATATTGATTCTGTCTTTGATGTCTAAATACTTTTTATTGATGCCATAACACTTTCATTAAAATATGATTGTGTTGATCATGGGAGATCATGTGAGACATTCCAGAGAAACTTAGATCCCCTCTAAAACCAACAAAATAATAATAATAAAGAAATAGAAGTGTTCAAACAAAGTCAAAATAGATGAATGAAAAGGAAGATAATGTAAGTCTTGAGAAAAAGAATGAAAGAAAGGTCAAAGCAAGAAAGAACCAAGGAATGAAAACTACACATTTTCCAGTCATCTTAGAGTCAGTTTGGAGCCTGAGGTCCAGCAGTCACTCTATCAACCACTAGACTATGATAAGTATGTTCAGAAGGAGAGGGAGACAGTGGCTGAGCTACTCACTGGCCCACTGTGAAATAATTCAGGGGGCACGGGGAAAACTAGGCTACTCTTCCATTTTGCCACCAACCTGAAGTAGTTCAAGGATGTGGGACAGCTGCCTTGCTGCTACCCAAATGACAGCCTGCCTTTCCCTAAAGTGTTTTGCAATACTAACTCAAGTAACTACTGAGTCAAGAGAATTTTAAAAGGAATAGCAAGGCATGAAGACCTCTACACATATATCGCTTGTGGGGAGAAAGAAAAATGTGTTAAAAGAATCCCATGATAAAAATTGTTTTCTAGAACAAAAAATTTGGCAACAATTACAAGTAGAACATGAAAGAAGAGAATGGGTTGGCCACAAGAGCTCCAAGATTGAATAGAAGGTCTACTAAAAGAAATGAAGTAATAGATAAAGAAATAAATGAGGAACCAAATTAGAATCCAAAAAAAGAAAAAATTTGGAAAGAAAATAAACCATCTAAAATAAAAACTGGACAAGCTTACCAAAGTAGTAGACACTCAGAACAATGGAATGGAAGAAACAAAACTCAAAAATTCAGTTGTATTACAAGTTCAATTAGAACTCAATCAAAAGACTTTTGTAAGAATGCATGAAATATGTATCGTACGAAATAAGTACCCTGGAAAACAAAATAAGCAGTTATAATTTAAGAATCAATTAACTCCTTGAAAAGTATTTTTAAAATTAATTTATTTTTTAAAAGATCATTTTAAATGTTCAGAACTATTAGATATTTTAATTTCAACATTTTGCCAGATGATAAATGGAAAATGGGATTTATATTCTGAAAGATACTCCTAATTTCACACAGAAATATGATCGCCAAACTCCAGTCCTTCCAGGTCAGTGGTAAAAAACCATACAGGAATAGCAAAGAATAAATAGATTAATTACCAAGGAACTGCAATAAAATTCATGTAGGATTATGTAAAAATAAAAAATACCAGAAAGGAAAGGAAAGTGTCAAACACAATACACATAAGGCCAAAACAAAAAGGACTAAATACTTTAATAAACTGTCTTGCAAAGCTGATTTTAAACATACAAGAATAAAGTAAGACTTTAATAGCATTGATGAATTCCAAGAACTTTTATCAAGAGACAATGAGCTAAGTAAAATCTTGCAAACAAACACAGGAGACAAAGGACACAAATAGATGTAAATAACTTGAAACAGCTAAATAATGTTCAAATGCTTATATCTTGAAAGGGAAAGAAGAAACTATAGTATTTTTAGCAGTCCACTGTCTCTAATAAGAATCTATGAAGAAATTCAGGTCCAGGGTATCTTTAAAAAAAGATACAAAAACAAAGAAAAGGGGAAGGAAAAAAATACAACATTCTATTGAAGTAACGGGAAGCAAGAAGTAGAAAAGTAATATTTGGCAGAGAAGTTTATACAAGAATGTAGGTGAGGGAAAGTGAGGAAGAATCATCTGAACTTTATTTCTTATCTGAACAAAGAAAAAGAAAATTGGGAAAATATAGGGTAGTAATAAAATAAAGATACAGAACTTGGACAGGGAAAGAAAGGAGAAAGTTTTAAAAGAGTTTAAAAATTGGCAAGGAAATAATCACAAAATAAATTTAGATTATGGATATTAAGGAGACAGGGAAACACATAGATATATTTTTATAGATATACACATATACATACACACACACACATATTCCTTTCAGAAAGGGGGGAAGGCAAAGAGTAAACATAACATAGGACGTGATGGAGGGAACATTAAACTTAACAGAAATAACTGAATGTGAATGAGATTAACTTGCCCGTGAAAGGTAGCAGGAAGAGTGATAGCATGGATTGAAAAGCAAAATTTAATAATTTCTCATTTATAAGAAACACATAAAAAACAAGAGTGCTTCCTATAGACTTCATGTGAGTATCTGGAGTAAAATTGTTCCATATATGAAAGTCAGAACTCAAGGGTGGTGATCATGATCTCTGTTTACACTCTTTATCTATATATGAATCTATTGCATGTTTTTCCTCCATTAGAATTGAGCTCCTTCAAGGTACAATCCATGTTTTTGTCTTTCTCTCTATACTTGGAACTTAGCTCAATGCCTGACATTTAGTAAGTACTTAATAAATGTTAGCTGATTGAATAAAATAGGCATGGTTAAGAGAATTAATGATTTATTAAAGTATTAAGCATAATAACTAATTATGTTTGAAGGTATCATAGATAATAAGCAATCAATACTAGTGTGTATGCACTAAATCATATAGTATCTAAGTATTTAAATGAAAAGCTAGCTGAATGACAGGGAAAACAAGAAATTAAAAATAATACTACTTGATGTTAAGATGCCTATTTCAGATCTAAAAAGATTTAACAGAAAAATAAATAAGAAAGAATTTAAAAATGTGAATATGATAGTTGAAAAATTAGATGTGATAAACCGTTGGCTATAACTAAATGGGAATGATAAAGATTTTTTCATTTTTTTAGGTTTTGCATGGCAATTAACGGCCATTAAAGAACTCATAAATAAATACAAATGGGAAGAATAGTAAGAACATTCTTTTCAGAACACAATGCAATAAAGAAAACCCAATAAAAGAATTCAGACCTAAACGGAAAATAAACAGTGTAATACTGAAGAGCAAGTGGGTCAGAGAACAAATTATGAAAACTATAATTAACAAAAGAAAATTATGATGATGATAAAACGTAACAAAAAATTGTGGGATACAACTAATGAAGTTCTGAGTGGAAATTTTATTTTCCTAAATGATTATATCATGGAAATGGCAGGGCAGGGGTGGAGGTAGGGAAGGAAAGAGATCAAAGAATTGAACACGCAATTTAAAAACACTGGAAAACTATTCTAAGAAAAATCACAGAATAAACAAAATATCTTTTGTCATGATAAGTAAAACTAAGAGCTGTTTTTCAAAGCTAAAATAGACATGCCATTAGCTATTTTGATTTCAAAAGGGAGTGAGAAAAACCACAAATCACTAAAATAAAAATGAAAAGGAAACTGACAAATGAAACAAAGAAAATTGTGAGAAACTTTTTCACTCAATTCTATGCCAACAATTGCAAATATATACAAAATAGATGAATAATTGTGAAACAATAAAATACCCAGATTAACAGAAGAAATAAAGAACCAACATAAGTCTTCCTTAGAAACAGAACTCAAACTATAAATGAACCCCAGGGAAGGGGATATGAGGGAATGGGGCAGAACAGTTCCTGCTGGATATAAAAATGAATCCTGCCAAAGACTTACAAATTATTAAATTGAGTCCTATGTTATGTTTACTCTTTGCCTTCCCCCCTTTCTGAAAGGAATATGTGTGTGTGTATATATGTATATGTGTATATCTATAAAAATATATCTATCTGTGTGTTTCCCTGTCTCCTTAATATCCATAATCTAAATTAAATTAAAATGTATACACATACATATATAGAGAGAAACATGTGTATGCATATATATATACACATGAACATAGAAGGCACCTTCTAAAGTCATTTTATGTGATAAATATTGTTCTGATACCCAAGTCAGACTAGTCTAGTTCGGGTCTTTATCATCTCTCACCTAGAGTATTGTAACAGCCTTTTAATTGATCTGGCCTTGAGTTTTTCCTCTCCTCTAAAATTCATCCTCCACATAGCAGCCAATGTACTATTCTTAAAGCATAGGTCATTCCCCTGTTCAATAAATGCCAGTTACTCCTGATTACATCTAGAAACAAATATAGACTCCTCTGTTTGTCAATCACACCATGTAAAACCCCTCACAGCCTAGCTCCAATTTACCTTTCTAGGTTATTGTGCATTATTATTCCCTTTCATACACTTGTCAGTCCTGACAGACACGTTTGTTCTTGGAATACAAAATGAGACAGGGCAGAGACTAATAGAGTTTTGCCAAGATAACTTGCTGGTCATAACAAACACTCTTTTTTTCAACAACTTCTAGGTTCAACAAGGCATCTCTACACATAGACATCACCAGATGGTCAATATTGAAATCAGATTGATTATATACTTTGCAACCAAAAGTGGTGAAGCTCTTTGCAATTAGTTAAAATAAGATCTGGAGCTGACTGTGGCTCAGATCATGAGTTTCTTATTAAATTTAGACTTAAACTGAATAAAGTAGGGAAAATCATAGACCTTATAGGTATGACCTAAATAAGAACCCTTATGAATGTGAAGTAGAAGGGATGAATAGATTTAAGGGATTGGATTTGGTAGCTAGAATGCCTAAAGAGCTATAGACAGGTTTGAAATGTTGTACAGGAGGCAATAACAACAACAAAAATACACCAGAGAAAAAAGAGCAAGATATCCAAATGGCTATCGAATGAACTTTACAAATAGCTGAGGAATGAAGGAAAGGCAAAGGAGAAAGGGAAAGATGCAGAATTCTAGAGAACAGTAAGGAAAGTTAAGATTTTCTTAAATACAAATTGCAAAGAAATAGAACAAAACAATAGAATGGGAAAGACAGGAGCTCTCTCCAAGAAAATTAGAGATATCAAGGGAACATTTCTTGCAAAAATGATCATGATAGAAAAGAAAAATGGTGGGAACTTAACAGAAATAGAAGAGGTTAAGAAGAGGTGGCAAGAACATACAGAAGAACCTTACAAGAAAGATATTAACATCACTGATAACCATGATGGTGTGGTTACTGATCTAGAGTCATTCATCCTGGATAAGGAAGTCAAGTATCCTCAGGAAACATCACTACCAATAAGGCTAGTGGAGATCATGGAATTCCAACTGAGTTACTTAAAATCCTGAAAGATGATGCTGTTAAAGTGTTGTACTCAAAATACCAGCAAATTTAGAAAACTCCACAGTGGTCAGTGGATTGGAAAAGATCCAATCCAATCCAAAAAAGGGCAATGCAAAAGAATATTAAAATTACTGAAATGCACTCATTTCACACACCAGCATGTGTGTGTGTATATCACTTAAGATTCTACAAGCTAGGCTTAAGCAATATGTGAACCAAGAATTACCAGAAGTGCAGACTGGTTTTCAAATAGCAGAGGAGCAAGAGACCAAATTGCCAACATTCACTGGATTGTGGAAAGCAAGATAGTTACAGAAAAATATCTACTTCTGCTACATTAACTACACTAAATTCTTTGACTGTGTGGATCACCAACAAAATGTGACAAGTCCTCAAAGAGATGGGAGTACCAGATCATCTGACCTGTCTCCCAAGGAACCTGTATGTAGGCCAAGAAGCAACAGTTAGAACCGAATATGGAACAACTGATTGATTTAAGATTGGGAAATGAATACAACAAGATTGTATGTTGGCAACTCATATACTGCATACATTATGTGGAATGCCAGGCTGGATAAATCAAAAGCTGGAATTAAGGTTGCCAGGAGAAATAACAACTTCACATAAGCACATGATGCCGCTCTGGTGGCAGAAGCTAAAGAAGAATTAAGAAGCCTCTTGATGAGGGTGAAAGAGGAGAATGTAAAACCTAGTTTGATGCTTAACATTAAAAAAAAATTAAGATCATGGCAACTGGTCTCATCACTTCCTAGCAAACAGAGGTAAAAGAAATGGAAGCAGTGTCAGATTTAAATTCTTGGACTCAAAAGTCAGTGCAAGGGGCGGCTAGGTGGCACAGTGAATAGAGCACTGGCCCTGGAGTCAAATTTGAACCTGAGTTCAAATCCGGCCTCAGACACTTAACACACACACACACACACACAAAACTAGCCATGTGACCTTGGGCAAGTCACTTAACCCCAACTGCCCTCCAAAAACCAAAAAAAAAAAGTCAGTGCAGATGCTGAGTAGAGCCATGAATTTAATAGATGCTTGCTCCTTGGGAGGAAAGCTATAGCAAATCTGGACAGCATACCAAAAAGCAGAGATATCACCTTTCCAACAATGGTCTGTATTCGTCAAAGCTATAGTTTTTCCAGTTGTTATTTATGGCTGTGAGAACTGGAATATAAAGAAAGCTGAGTGCCACAATATCAACACTTCAAAATTTTGGTGCTAGAGAAGACTTTTGAGAGTTCCTTGGACAGCAAGGAGATCAAATTGGTCAATAGTTAAATCAATTCAAACTATTCACTGGAAGGAATATAATATGTACGTATACATGTATATATACTTATATATTAACATTTCTTCCTTGATGGACTACAATCACCTTGAAGACATTGTGTCATTTTGTTTTGATTAGAAAGTACCTGGAACAAAGTAGGTGTTTAAATGTTTGTTGGTTGATGAATTGATTATATGATCTCTTGGAATTCCATTATCTGATGCTGAGGTAGTAAAGAAATGTATCTTCCCAAGAGTCGACATACTTACTTTCAGACAACCCAGTGCTGAAAAGATATGAGGAGACAAGGCTTCATCATCCCTTGCATCTGCCTCCCAGGTACTTCTCTTCTAATATCCTTGTCCTAGTTTCCTTGAAGACCATCAACTGCTATGGATCTAGTTAAGAGTTCATTTCTAGTAGCCATGTTAAAAAAAAATAAAAACTGAAAGCCTGTATTTTAAGGAGGTTAAAAAGAGTATCAGTAGTGATGGAAGAGGGAACTTTGCATGTCCTTGATCTTCTACCAAACTTAAAGGATTGTTAAAATGAAATAGATGTTAAAGTAAAAATCAGTTTATAATGGCAAGAAAAATTTGTTTTCATTATTAAGTAGGAAAAGAATAAGTATTTATTAAGACTTTACTGCATGCTGCTTAACTTTACAAACTCTTTTGATCCTTACAACAACCTTAGATGGTAGGTGCTAACATTCTCCCCATTTGACTGATGAGGAAGCTTAGGCAAACAAAGGTTCAATAACTTACCTAGGATTAGACAGCTGGTAGATGTTTTACGGCAGGTGTAAGCTCAGGTCTTCCCAATTCCAGGCCCAACACTATATCTACTGTACTACCTAGTTATTCTCCTCCAATTGCTGTCTTGGCCCTTTTCTTCTGCCACTGCCTTTAGCCCTATTTGATCTCCTTGCCATCTTCGGTGCCCCAACTCCCCTCTGTGGGAATCTTAGAATAATAAGAATAGAGATATTAAAAATAAAGAAGAAGACACTAAACAGTGGCCTTAAAAGCACCGATTTTGTTTTCTCTTAAGACCAAAAGACCTAAGAAGACAGTAACCAGAGGTAAACTACATATAGCTGTGTGCAAATAAATGTACAAGTGAATTTATAGTCAGTCATTAAGCATTTATGTAGCACTTAATACATGCCAGGTACTGTGCTAAGTACTGGAGATACAAAGGAAGAAAAAAATGTACTCCCTGCCTTCAAGATGCTCCCATTCTAATGAGGAAGAAAAAGTACATGGAATAGATAGACAGATCCATATGCATGTATATAGAGATACTGTAGCATTCCATGATTCACAGCTGTATTCTAGCATCAGTAGAATGTTCATATTAAAAAGATGGACATTTGTCTTGGGATTGGGCATCTGCAATAGCTTTCCAAGATATTGAGGAGCCATAGATAGATGGATAGAGATTATGTACATATATTGATGGGGAGGGATGCACGTGTGTGTATAGAGACAGACAGACTTACAGCTCAGGACCTAATATTCCTAGCAAATTCCCCCAAATGCCTTTCATCTCTTTGTAGATCTTGAGGCAAGATGATTCAAATTGCACAGTGTTGTTGTTCATTCATTTCGGTCGTGTCTGATGATCTGAGATCCATTTGGAGTTTTCTTGGCAAAGCTACTGGAGTGATTTGCCATTTCCTTCTCCAGCTCATTTTACAGATGAGGAAACTGAGCCCAATAGTGACCCAAACTAGAATATCTATGCTTACATTTGGTCCATTTTTAACAGCTGGTGATTATTTCCAAAGCTGAATAGGAGAGGACACAATCAGTGTATAGAGTTCTTCTTTAAAAATGATCTTTCATTGCCTTTGTTTCTTCAGCTGCTGCTAAGTAATGACACAAATAGGAAATGTTTTCTATAAACACTATTTGTGTGGATAATCCTCCTGAGAATCCCACACTTTGCATTACAATGAGCAAAGTGATGAGGGAAGAGAAGGGAGAAGAATATTCTTTTTGAAAAATTTCCTGCATTTCCAGGACTTTCTGGATGGTTTCTAGGTTTCTCTGCCACCTCTGATAACTAGATTAGCTTTATAAAAAATACCCAAAAACTTTCCAATCTCAAAAAAAAAATTGTTCCCTCTGTTGTTGTTTTATCTTTGCTATTATCTTTTTTTGGATAAGAAAGAGAAGGAGGAAGAAGCATTAGCTCTTTCCCAGTCAACATCCTTATGTGACAACTAGGGCAGCCACTCCATTTAACAAACCCCAACACTGAAACAGGGGCAGGCCATGTAGCTAATGCAACACCAGACAGTGAGTCAGAGGAGAACTGAGATTATAACCCAGATAGGGAATGAAATGGAGAGAAAAAACAAACTGAATTAAATCGGTCTCATCTTATTTACCCTCAACTCTCAAGGAGAGGGAGAGGTAAGTGGGAAGGGAGTCAATGTGGAAGAAAAGAGTTTGGGGCAGGTGGATGGGGAGCTGATAGAGAAGGTAGATTCCAGGATGATTTTTGACCTGCTCAGAGGTAGAACAAATTTTAAAGTTCTGAAAAGAACTTGAAAACTATTCAATTTTGCTCCATTTCAGGCTCTAAATGTTGTAAATTCGTCTCATACAGACCTCTCAATATCTCTTGTTCTTTGTAGGTCAAATTAAGTTGCCTTTTTTAAAATTTGTTAATGTTGTCCAGTCATTGCATTGTTCAGCTCTTCATGCCCCCGTTTTGAGTCTTCTTTGCAATGATGTTGGAGTGGTTTGCCGTTTCCTTCTCCAGCTCATTTTGTGCTGTTCTTGTTGTTGTTGAGTCCTGTCCTGCTCTTCATGACCCCAATTAAGATTTTCTTGGAAAAGATACTAGAGTGATTTGCCATTTCCTTCTCCAGTTCATTTTACAGATGAGGAAATTGAGCCAAATGAGGCTAAGTGATCTGACCAGGGTCACAACTACTAATTGTCTGAGGCCAGAATTGAACTTGGAAAGATGAGTCTCCCTGATTTTAGGCCAGGAACTCTAGGTACTCTATCCACCCAACCTGCCTGCCCCCGTCTCTTGGAAAATATCCAGGAATATAGGGTGTGAATCTTCCTAGCCAGGAGGAAAGGCTATCAAGTGATTACATATTCCTTGAAATTTTAAGATGCCTGTGAAAAATGTAGTGTTGCTGAAAATGCCATCATCAAACCTCACCACATCAATGTGCTGGTACATTGCAAACGTGATGCTTACTTGGCAAATGCAGAATATGAACTAAAAAGAAGTTAAATGGGGCAAATGCCACACTGTAGGAATGAAGGAGAGGAAAGCAAAATACAAAGTATTTCTGAAAGGAAAAGAGCATAGATCTGAGGTGCTTTAGAGCAACTAAGAATCATTTCTTTTGTTTTCCATCTCGAGAAAGCAAAATCTCACCTTTCAGGCTGAAAGAAAATCAAGTTAGACATCATAGTAATTATATTTCTTGCAGTATTACAGCATAGAAATTAGCTGGAAATTGAGTTGCTTGCATTTGCAAGTCTTTTTTCCCTTTGCCAAGGAGATTAGAGAAATACTTGTTCACGTTGCTATATAATCATGAAAAAATGAACTGGAGACTGATTTGTTGGTGATAAATTGAACTTCAATTATACTAACTCAGATTACTTCTGAGACATAAAGGATTGAAACCAAGTTTACCATTCTTTCCATTGTAATTCACCAAACTATTGCTCAATATATTTAATCAATGGCAACAACTAAACTCAGGCTTTCTCTTGTTAGAAAAATCTTTGTGGAATCTGTAGCAATAGTTGATTCTTTTCATGTTAGTGATTTAAGATAATTTATTTTTATTCACACATTCTTTCTTGTTCCATTAACAACCTTCTCCCAAAAGAATATTTGAGAAGAAAAATATGTTCCTCACATAACTTCCCCCATCCCCTATCAAGTGCTTGTCCTCTTTTAAAACAAAAATCATTATAATCAAAGCATTATCATACTCAGGGATTCAGGGCAGTGACACTATTGGGGTAAGAAGATAGCATTTTCTGGTAATATCTGTAAGGATATCAGCTTTTCTCCTACTCTGAAATTGTGTAGAATATGTAGCAGTGTTGAGGTATTATCAGTTTTTCAACTACTTTACTACTTCCCTTCCCCTACTGACTAAAATGGGTTTCCTAGAATAAGCACTCACTCCTCCACTCAAGGAAGTAAATATCTAGAGCTCTAACTCTCTTTATCCTTTTGTTAGCCCTGAGTCCCTAGCCAGAGAATGTTTCTGGCAAAATACTTCAGTGTTAGATATATCCTTCTCTCTCTTCTATGGGTATGTTTCCTCTTCAGTTGCTTCTTCCTCACTGAATTCCTACTAAGTACACCCTGACTAGCAAGTCAATGGAAAACACTATTTAAAAAAAAAAGTAAATACTTGAAATAAAGAAAATTATACCAACTTTTGCCATGCCCAGAGGAAAAAGTCTTAAAGGTCCAGACAACTCATGCTTTATTGACCCAAACAGCTTTGCTCCCAGAATTCTGTCCTTTTCCTTTGTAGTTGTTAATTCTGCTTATATTTCTACTTTCCTCCTAACTCTGCCTGGTTTCTTATAACTTTCTTTTCTACTAAATTGTATTTTTTTTTTCTTTGTCCTATCAGGAGCTGTATTCTTTTCTTGTCTTCCATACTCACAGAACTGACTTTTAAAGTTCATCTGGAGGCATGATCTGTCCCTCTATAGCTGAGAACATTGTCTTCCTTTCTGAATCACTCAGGGGACACATAGACCTCAGAAAGAGAATATCTGGCATCCACATTTTTTATTGTTACTTTACTGATCTGTTTATTGAGGTTTTTTTCTGTGATTAGATTTATGAAAATTTAACTCCCTTACACAGATACAAGGTAGCTTGTCTCTGAGCTAGTATTCCTAAACTAGATCCCTTATCTGTGGTTGTAGAAGAGGTTGAACTGACAAAAGGGAGATAAAGTGCTTATGGGAAGACCTCTTTGTAGCCAAGCAGTGTAGTTCAAGAGAACAGGATTACTTTGGTGGAATTCCGTCCATGTCTGTATTTTTAAAGGAAGTCTTGGTCACTAATTTGTAAGGAGCTACTTTCTGTGCCTTAAGCACAGAAAATATCAAATGTCCAGGACTCTGTCATGCAGTCAATGTACAGCTATTCCCTTGACAACACAAATGTCGTCAATGTACGCTGACAGAAATTTGTCTAGGTAGAAATTCTTTATACTTGCTAAGGCACAGAAAGGTTTAAAGAAGTGGTCTTTCTATTGAATGTATTGAAAGAAGTGATCAATTAATAATTTTACTTGATCTTCATCTAACTGCCCCCTCTTTCCCTTTCTTTTTATTTCTACTCCACTCTTAATTTCCAAATAAGTTTTTTTTTACTTAGAGCTGTCCAGTGGGCTGTAGTAAAATAAACATTTAACTCAAACTCATCAGTCTGTCATTTTTTAGTGCTCACTTGAGGTTTACTTGGCAGACATACTGGTGTGGTTTGCCATTTCCTTCTTCAGCTCTTTTTACAGTCAAGAGTACTGAGGCAAAGGGGTTTAAGTGACTTGCCCAAAGTAACACAGCTAGTATCCAAGACCAGATTTGAACTCAGGTTCTCCCAACTCCAGGGGTGGCACTTTATCCCATGTACCACCTACCTGCTTAGTTCAAATCTCCGCTCTGCTGCTTACTATCTTTGTGACAATGATCAAGTCGTATCTACATTATAAGGGAATAACTTACTTGACTCCCAGTTTTAATTCCTATGATTCTATAAAATCAGTGACATTGGTCAGAATATTCAAATCTGGAATATACAGAGACACAATCATAGAGAAATTGAGGGAAAGAATTACTTAGAATAATACTAGAAATCAAAGACTTTAGTCAGTAGAGCCTGAATATCAGGGTGATTATATAAGTATGTTTTTTTATTTGTTTATATATTATATTTTATATGTTTGTATTATATATTATATATGTTTATATATCATATAAGTTTGTTTTTTTATTTGAAAGTCAGCTTTAAAAATATACCCACCAATAAGTCAGAAATGAAGTTCTTTCCTGTATTTTCAGTATTTGGAAGTATAAGCTCTCTGAATCAAAGTTTTTCTGCTTTTTCCCATTATCACTATTTCTAAAGAGGTTTATTTATAAATATGAGATTAAATCCTTACTAAAACCCTAAATAATCAGTTTCTTCTACTTCTGTTCTGCTAGTCTGCTCTTACAGCAACATAGGCAAAGAATTTCTCTACAATGTCTTTCTTCTCTCCCCTCTTCTTTATTCCCACATCATTAATTAACCTGCACTATAGAAACAGCCTCTTAATGGATTTTCCTGTCTCCATTCTCTGCCTATACCCAAATCTTATTCCATGATAAAAAACTAATTTTTCTTATTTTGAGATATGTCTATGTCATTACTCTGTGCAAAAGTCTTCAATGACTCCCTATTCCCTACCTAGTAAAGTTTTGAAAACTTTGCCTCCTATTCAAGGCCTTACACAATTTTGCACCACCCTATTTTTCCAGCTTTTCTCACACTACTGCCCACCAAATACCTCACACTTAAGTCAAACTGAATATTCCTTTGTCCTCCAAACAGGGCGTCTTGCAGAACAAGAAAACAGAACACCCACCAGGTTTCTGATCCTGCTCTTACCTATAAGTGGCATAACAAAGATAGCAAAACCATAAAGATATCCCTTCAGGGTTCCCATCTTTCCTCCCCTCCCTCTCCCACAATGCAAATAAATGATTTTATTTTCTCTTCACTAATGAGAACATTCAAATTCAGTTGTGAACATTTCATTTCCTAGGATTCATTATGACAGGTTCCTTTTTGAGTATGAATAGCCATGAAAATAAAAAATGTCTCTTAGTTGGAGGTGGAGGAGGTAAATAAATGTATTGGTAAGTTAGCTAGGCAACCCCATAACTCATCAAGTAGCTAGAAGACATTAACATCCCAGGGAGATGGGGATTGTGTTGAATATTTTTTTAGAAAGGTGCTGAGATAATAACTGACATTTAGATAAGATGAAATTAAGGTAATGAGAGGAAATTAAAGAAGTGAAATTCTCCAGGCACTTTCAAGAAAAAAAGAAATTAACATTTTGGATGAAATACTAGGATGTGGCAAATATCTCTTACTGATAAAGAGTGAAAAGGAACATTTTGTAGTGTGACATTTAAAACTCCACTGCACTCTGCACTAGAAACATCCCTTAGGAGACCAGCCCTGAACTCTGGCAGCTGAAGGGTGTCCTCCACCCTGAGATCTGAGACTCCCATTTATCTCTTTTCACCTCCTAAAAAGGTCAAGCAGTTGTCCATGCCACACTTGAAAACTTACTTCCTTGTTTTATAGTTAGAGTAAATAATATATCATCAAAAATTCTTATGTAAAATAATTACAATTAATTACTAATAACATATGTAGTGCCTACTATGTGCCAGACACTGTGCTAAGAGTCCTTTACAAATATTACCTTATTTGACACAACCCTCATTTTGACTTCAAACTATAGAAAGAACCAAATTTTGAAAGGGAAATTCAAGCAGAGTCTCTGACAGTATTTTATTAAGGAGGCAATCTGACAAACTAAGAACATATTAGTCAGAGATTAATATTAATGAACACATATCAGAGGGTACTCGAATGAAAGCAGGGTGGGCCTGTATTCAATCTAGAAGGGATAACATAAGGTAAATAACATCACTGAAAGTGGTCCCATGGTCTAGGGTAGCCTTATGAACTCAGATTGTAAAGGAGGAAGAAATACACAACTCAATTGTACAGAAGAGCCATATAATAACAATAATCCACATTTATACAGTGTTTTAAGGTTTGCAAAATACTTTACTCATAAGCATCCTATGCAATACGTAGTATCTATTCTCATCTTTGAGTCTGTCTTCAAGAGACATGGGATGGGGGTGGATGGATGGATCAAGTGAGGGATTTTTGAGGATGGGGGAGACAGAGACATGTTTGTAAGTAAAAGTAAAAAAGTAAAAGTTTGAAAATAAAAAGTACTTTACAACTTCTTGACCCTCATAGCTTCTTTATCTTCTTAGATTGTTTTGTTGTGTTTTCTTTGTTTTGTCTAGACCTTCCTTTATAACTAATACTAATAAGTAAAGGGACTTATCCATGGTCACACAACTAGTATAAGTCTAAGGGGCAAGATATGAATACAGGTCTCCTGATTATAATGCTCTATCTACTATGCTATGAGACTTTTCATGGGTAGAACCAGCTATGAAAATAGATTTCAAATGACCACGAGTTTACCTACTTCTTCACCAAACAGTTTTAAATGCACATTAGCATCAGACATAATGAGGAGAAACCACACATAAAAAAGGCTTTCAACTTTAGCCAGTAGAAAGGGTGAGGGAACTATTGCAGTAACTGGTTATGCCACATGTGCATTTCTACTACAGGCAACCAGCATCTATCTATTCATTAATGGTCTTCCTGGTAGAATAGAGAATAAAAAGCCTGAAAGAAAGAATGTTTTCATGCTTTCCAGTGATGAGGGAGAAGGGGGGCCAGGGTAGAGAGAAGGGAAGTATTCCCTCAAGCAAAGAATAAAAAAGAAAACAAAACAATCCAAAAATATAAAAATGAATCCAAATCAGAGGTCCAGGGGATATTAGGCCAGTGAGTACGACACAAAATCTGGTATTAAGTCCTCGGTTAGCAAATACAAGAGGTTTTAATGATTATAACCTTTTTAGGCACTAGACTATTGCCAGACCTTCCAGTCAGCATTCATATGCATAACAATGGGCTAACCTAACGTTCATCTTTAAACAACTGGTCAAGTCTTTAAAAACTGATGCCTCAGGAAAAAGAACAAATGATCTGCTTCAAGTCACAGATGATAAGGCTAAACAGAGACTTTAATTTAGCTTACTTTTCTTGTCCGTGTAGCCGCCTGAATATCCAAGAGGCTTTTTTGTAATTTATTATTTGTGTTTATGTATTTATATATCACTGTACATTTGTGCATTTTCATATCATTTACATATTAATCTTGTTTATTTTTATATTCCAGAATGAGAATAGGTAGAAGAAAACAATGAATTTAAAATTTATTTCTTATTCAAATAGACCATGAAAGATAGTGCCACCATTAATGACTTTCATTTTAATTTCACAGATGAAAGAACTTGGTGTCATTTTTTACAACTGCAGCTGTCTGGTCCTAGATTTACAAAGGATATTTGCCTTATATAGCTCACTAAGATATAAGAGCAGAGTGCCTCAAACTTGGTCAAAGAGGTTGTATGGAGTGTATGACAATCAGAAAAAATTGCAACTTCAGCTGAATGAAACAAAGTCTCAAGCTTTTGTGTCGGTGAGTTGATATCCTTATCATAAGACCTCTAATGTATTTATTGTCCATTGAAGTGAATGTACAAAGAGTTGACCTAGATCTAGACCTACCCCTCAAGTCTTTTTGCTTTTTGATTATTTATTGATCATATGGTTTAACTGTTATTTAATGTCATTGTAAATGGGCTACTTAAATACATGTAAATATATTTCTATTTGAATGTTGATGTCTCTCTTTAGGCATTAAATCTAAGCTGGTCTTCAGATTAATAACTGACCACTAATTGCTCTAGGTCTTCCTTACTAGACTTCACACCACACTTTTATTGTTCAATCATTTTTCAATCATGTCTGACTCTTCATGACTCCATTTGGGGTTTTCTTGGCAAAGATATTGGAGTGGTTTGCCATTTCCTTCTCCAACCCATTTTACAGATGAGGAAACTGAGGGCAAACAGAGTTAAGTCACTTGCCCAGGATCACATAGTTAGTGAGTGTCTGAGGCTAGATTTGAATTCACATAGATGAGTCTTTCTGATTTTCTATGCCACCTAGCTGCCCCTAATACACTAGCTCAGCTTTTTTTTTTTTTTTGGCCATTGAGACCATATACTATCCCCTAGAACATTATGAGGTCAAAATAAATGATAAAGACACTTCACCATAAATAATCGTCTCTATTCTGATATGCATATTCTTTGACATTAACCTCTTTTTCTGTTACAACTTCTATAAGTGCCTCAAACAACTGTCCAAGACTCTAACTTGCCTATCTGCATTGATAGCGTTTCCACTTTGGAAGGAATATGTCAGTAAAATTACCCGTTTGGACAAGAAGAGCTAAAGTTGAGAGATGATGTCATAAGTTTACATTCTAAGTTCTCCAGCAAAAGAAAAAAATATTGTTATTGCAAAATAAAAGTCTAGAAGAAAAATTATATTTAATGGAACCTCCTGGATTTCTGAGGCTGCTTCTGTAGAATTCATACCTTTAAGATGGGACAAATTTCAAGATTGCTTTTTATCAAATTCCCCCATGAGAAAGTCTCATGTATAGAAGATTTCCTATTTTTCTTTTCAGCTTTTCACTGTCAGGTTTTTTTTAATCATAATACATATATTAAAATCAGTTTATTACTGACACCTGAGCTAAGATCCTTGGCAATTTATAGATGTTATGAATGAATAGCCTACTGACAAATACCAGTGTACCTTAAACATCAATAATTCTGGGCTGCTATTAGTAATAAGTATTCTCTGTTGTGTCTACAATGTATTAGACATACCACATGATTCAACAAAAAGAATTTTTCATGCAGTATATTTGTGGACCATTTCAAAATGGTTCCCTGTGCTCTGGTTTTTGTGAGATATTGTCCCTAGCAAGAGTTTACAGAATGCAAAAACTTAAAAGCTCCACATTTGGAAACGCCAGAAAAATAACATAACTTCCCAGTATTTGATGTTTTCGGCTAAAAATTGCTATGAAGCTGTGGGTTTGGCTAATTTTATTTTTGTTCTTATTTCCAAGTTTTTTTTCCTGAATAGATCACTGACTATATATAATTATATCCTTTCTCTTAATTTGGAGGAAAGGATTTTATATTATTTTTGTTACATTTTTTGCTGAAACTAGGCAATAGCAATACTGATTGAACTTCTTTCCCACTGTGTTTGCATGTGTTTTACAGCCCTTGAGCATCTGTATTTTGTCTTCCAAGACAAGGACTAGGCTCAAGGTCTGTTTTGATTGAGCTAGGTTGGAGATGGATTTCATTTCTTCTTCTTTATTACCCAAATCAATCACCCATCAAAGTCATTTAGACTAAAATATATTTTGTGAGGTAGGACACTGAGTAGAACTTAGTGAGTCTGAAGAGAAATTCATTAAAGTGCTGTTTGGATGACTTTTTTCCAAAAAACAAAATGGTTGTGATTTGAAAAGGATGCTCTGGAAAAGAGCTCTTTAAAAATCAGAAACAAGTTTGGAAGTGATCTGGAAACCTGCTGGTGCAAGTGCTAAGGGAACTTTTTAATGTTCAGCATAGTAGATACAGGCCATTGATAAGTACTGGGAAGCAGGGTACCTGGATTGATTTAGAAGTGAGCTTCCAGGGAAACAGTTGAATGGGAAAAGCATTTTTACCTAGACCAGTATCTATCATTTTCACTCTTTTTTTCTCTTCTTCCTACTTTGATATTAAAGGATAATACAAAGAACATTTAGAAAACCAAGGAAGATTGCTAATAAGACAATTTGAGTGCCTATTCTCTGATTAATTTGCAAGTTACATTTCTCATGTTTGAGCAGTGGTACTCTGGCTCTGGTACCACTTTAGCAATCATCATTAACCAAAAGGGCCACATTTCTGTGGCAGTGAGATCTTCTATTAATGAAATTAAAGGCTTTGGAAAGTCATAGATTGCATATAAAAGAACACCCCTTCCTCCATTATGGCTTTACCCTAAATATCACTGTGCTAGTGTAGCACCAATGCAATATATATAACACCCACGATCACATTAAAGACTGTGACTATAAGCATCACATGACATTCAATCACAAAATATACCAGACTCTCCAGATAGAAGATAGAACTGAAACATTTATTTAGACACTGGAATACTAAATCCCAAAACTAGTAAGCTTCCATCCTGGCACCAAAGATATTCAGAGGTCATAATAATGCTGAGAGCCACAGCATCCTTCAGCCCTCCCACAAACCAATACAAAATCAATATTTACTCACAAACCTCTCTGTTTCATTAATGAGCATTCTTTCTCCCCTGCTGTCTCACTAGCTCTGACTACCAGCTGCCTGTGGGTGCTGCTTCCCTTCAGCAAACTCCTCTCACCACAAGCTCCATGTGACTACATTGAGCCGGTTATGTGGCAGAGTTTACTTTCAAAGCAGGGGAGGTCTTCAAACTCCCCCCCCCCTTGCTCTATTAAGAGGCATGAAAGATCTCCAAATTCCCATTCCCATTACAACTAGATATATTCATACTTTCCTCTCTTGATATCTTTGATGCCATAACCTCCCGGCTCTTCTCTGACTACTCTGTCTCTATCTCTTTCACTGGTTTCTCTTCCTGTTCCAGTGACACAATTTTTCACATTTGGAATTTTGGTGTTATCTTTAATACTTCATTCACCTCTTGTAAACATAATCTCTGCAATATCTCTTCTATCCATGCACCCAGGAAGTAAAGGCAGAGAGGTCAAGCGGGATTACACACTACCTGTGGCCTGGGCAGTAACATAGGCAGCAGCTGTGATTAATAAGTAGAACTGATAAAGCCTCTGTACTCTTGTCAGTGCAGTGTCTTGTGGCTAATTCTATCATTGCCCTCTAGTCCCAAAATGCCAACCAAAGAGGGCACTAAAAACCTATTTCATTTTTTTTAATTACCTTTAGTTAGGAAAAAGACTTTTGGACTAAGGGGAGAAGTTTGTGTGGGTCCAAAGGATGGAGTAATGGAAGAGGTCCCACAATCTAATGTGTTGGGGAAAAGCTTCTAATCAGCTTTTGTAGATGTGTTGGGTTCAAGGGATGCAGTCCAGGTGGTCAGGCTCAGGGAGGATGATCTCTCCAAACTAATGTCAGAAAAAAAGTGCACCTTCTGGATATCTGGATAGAGAAAGCCCTGACTGCCTCACCCTAGTTAAGGGCCCTGCATATAGACTAGCACAAATATGTGTCTGAACATCTAGGTTCCAAACAAATATACTTTTTGGTCCTTTCTAGAGATAGGCTACATAAAAATGAAAAAAAAAATGTAGCTAAGTCTATTTTTATGTCCCCATTAATACAAAATCACTTCATATAGCCCTGGTGAGTCTGGTAGTAGACCCTGTTCTCCAAGGGATCAAATACCTACAATAACATTCTCCAGAGTCGACTCATGAAAATCTGGTCTAGGATTAGCCAAACTAAATGAATCAGCCATTACCAAAATTTTGTAAGAGTAAGCTCTTGAAAAATGGAAAAGGGAAAAAAGTCCTAAATTACATATTTTTCTACTTCAATAATTTGATCTTTGTGTTTTCACAGAATTCTCCTAAAGTCTTTTGCCCTAAAAATAGGAGCTTTGACATAGATGCCATCTATAGTGTCATTGATGATGCTAAGGAGTTTGTGTTCATTGCTGTAATGGATTACCTCCCTGTCTCTAACACAAGTACCAAAAGGTGAGTGCCTGGATTCTGTGTTACAATCATGTTAAATGAGGGCCATGCAATTACTTGAGAAGAAATGTATGAGAGCTAGCCTTAGACACAGTACTACTGTCGTAACTATATCGAGTTTTGTAAAATGATAATTTGGAATATTTGCTGTGATTTGTCCACAAGGACCTGCCCTCTAAGTGAAACCATTCTAGGAACCAGGATCTTTCTCTGCAGAAGGTATCAACATGTTTCCCTCTGATCTACCTGTGAACTCTTTGTAGTTAAAAGACCAAACTGAACAAGAGTGAGGGATGTCACAGCAAGAGGTGATAGTCACCAAATTTAGAATTATCTGTTGAAATGTTTCTAAGGGAAATGCTGCCCCTGAGTGAATCTTGGAAGCTTTGCCTTGAAAGGGGAGATAGTTTTGTGTCAATTGGTACAACTTCCGTCAAAACCTGTATTTTCATAAAGATATTTTTAGCCTAAAGGAGAAAAAAAGCTTTAAAAAAATGTTCTCATCAAATCTATCTATCCCTCTGTGGGAGACATAGAATCCCAATGTGTTGCAAATAGAGAAGTTTTTCAATAATTCATTGTTTCAGCATGCAAATACATGGACTAAATTTAGGAATACAATTTATGCCAAATTCTTTGGAAAAATCATTGCATGAATAAGTAGATAGGTGTCCACACACTGGGCCTTCTCAGTTTTACTTTCTTCCTGAGGATATTCAAAGCTTGATGCCACAAATACATTGGATTATCAGTTTAATTAAGAGCAAGTTTACAAAATTAAATGTAAGTTTTGAGAATTGGAATATAGGCCTTTATCCCTTGGAAAGCAGAATTCCAAAATAAATTTCCTTGGATTAAGGATTTCATATGACTTATTTTTCATATCTATTTTTCACATTTCTAATTAACCCAGAAAATGCAAATTTCTTATTATTTTTATTATAGGATAATAAACAATATTTTCATCAGAAAATGAATTTTCAGGTAAAAGATGTGTAAAGTATATGTTCATTGCCCATGGAGATTACATGGGCAATATGAGTTTGTCTAAATGTGGCTTGAAAGAAGGCATGAATAGATAATCTTTCCAGAATCAAATCTATCCCTTTTCAGGAAAGATTTTTATTTCTCCCTGAAAGGGAACAGGAAAAAGGCTACAAGACTGGCTGTTCTGCTCTCCTCAGAGAAGGGTACTGGGATAGAATTATATCTGTCTGATCACCTAAATATTGTTAGCATAGGGAAAATATTTTTAGGTTCAAATAACATTTCTGTTCACTAACCCTTAACATACACCCATATCTATCTAATGAGAGAATGAGAGACTCTCTGAGTTCACCAAAAGAAAAATTTACCAAAATCTCTAGGGAATCAAGCTGGAACTCAGGGACACATTGAGAAATTGGTTCCTCTATATAGCTGCTGCTTCCCAAGCACTGAGATCCAGTGTAGATACAGTAGATTAAACTCTGAAGTGAAAAATCAAAAGGCCTCTTTTTTCTTCCTAACTCAGAAATCAAATTACATAACATTAAGCAAGTCATCTAACTATTTAGTATCCCAGTTATTGTATTGTTGATTACTGTATCCATAACCATACCAGGAATTTTTGCCCCTGGGACAAATTCCATTCAGGCAAAATATAATAGCCACAGAGCAAAAAACAATCCTAATTAGAGAATATGATTGCTCCAGAAAGGTTAGGAAGATGAAGGTCACTCTAGTGAAGGGATCCTGTCCATGGTAGTCTAGGGGCAGATGTACCCTGTAGTATAGGATGCTAATAGCAGAAGATGGCAAGATATGGTGTTGACATATCCAAGGGGAAGGAACATGTCCTGCCCTCTGGGGGACAAATCACACTACATTTCTACAAGAGGACAAAAATATAGTCCCACAGATGCAGGTACAACTAATATATCTGTAAAAGGAGATTTAAGATAGGACTAGTTCTTGTTTCACAGAGTGATAAATCCATTTATGGAATTGTTTTAATCAACTTGTTCCCAAAACTGTTCTGAATATTACAAAATAAATAGCTATTTTTAACCAAAATAAGTTTTTCTTTGAGCAAAATAATAATAATAAAGATATATATGGTTTTTCCACAGAACTTACTGGCCAGATTTGGATGGGAAAATAAGAGAAGCGTTAGTTTTACGAAGAGTTAAAGTTCGACTCCTCATCAGTTTTTGGAAGGAAACAGACCCCCTCACATTTAACTTTGTTTCATCTCTTAAAGCTATTTGCACTGAAATTGCCAACTGCAGTTTGAAAGTTGTAAGTACCAGACCTACTGCATCTTTTCACAGTGTGTTCAATGTTCATTTAACCTACTCCGTGATTTTTGCAATCAATCAACAAACATTTAATAGGGGCTTACTATGTGCTAAGAACTGCTCTGACCTACAAATGGAAGATTAATAAGATGGTGATAATTTTTTTTTAAATAGTGAAAGAACTAAAATTGCTCAAGCAATACTGGACATTCGATATTTAAATCAATATGAATGGGGCAGCTAGGTGGCACAGTGAATAGAGCACCACGAGCCCTGGAGTCAGGAGGACCTGAGGTCAAATCTGGCCTCAGACATTAAACACAAAAACTAGCCTTGGGCCAGTCCCTTAACCCCAATTGCCCTCCAAAAAGCAAAAAATAAAATAAAATAAAATGAATCAATATGATTTAATGAACACTTATTAAGAAGACAACACTAAGTATAACACTAAGGATATAAAATAAAAAATAGAACAATGATCTATTGTTCTATAATAGAATATTTGTTCTAAAAATAGAACAAAGAACAGAGATTCTTCCATTTTACTATATTTTTCACATTTTAAAATTATGATTTTTTAAAGTTATTAGGTGCTATAAGATGCTTTGTTTTTCTTTAGTCCACTACTTAGTAAGAATTCCTAGAAACAGATACCATTCTATTACTTACATATCCTTACTACGGATCTGGGTTTCAAATAATAGCAACAGTTCATATTTCTGTATCCTTTTGTTTACAAAGAATTTTCCTCATAACAGCCTTGTGAAGTAGGAAGTTCACACTCTAATATGTGAATTTTACAAAGGAGTAAACTGGGGCTTAGAAGTAACACAACTTTGAGTGATTTACACAGTGAATAAATGGCAGAGCCCGAATGGAGCCAGTATAAATGCAGGTCTCTCCTGATTTAGAGTTAGTGCTCTAATACATTGTTCTTCTTCCCATATAAAGATAGCTTGATCCTTGAGATCCTCGTCAAACCTACTTCCAGTGTCTCATCACTCTAATCACCAGATTATTCTTACTGGGAAACACTGTGCAAATGTATAGAAGGCCATGGCCCTAATTTCTTAGATGACAATCACATCTTGTATTTGTACCATATTTTACTTCTTCAGAATGCTTCCTTCCTCACCTATTAGTTCATTTTTATCTTCATAACAGCCCTATGAGGTAGTTGGGTTGACATTGCCCCTATTGTATACCTGAAGAAACCCAGGTGCACAGAAACGAAATAACTATCACAGGATCATGCAGTAATAGCAAAGTTGGAACTAGAATCCAGGATCCCTGACTGTCAGTCCAGTGATCTTTGAGCAACACCAAGAAGCCTCTCCTATCACTTTTATTTTATCTGAAAATTTTCATTTATCTAAAACATCTTTACTTTCCATGCATTTTTTAGTACAGGGTCAAATCATTCTAACAGTTGAAGGTCCTAGTCAGGGATAGTAGAATTCACGTCAAAAAAGAACAATATTAACTTAGCAGCTTCTGCTGCACTGCTCAGCCTAACCTTTTTTGAATTCAGTGGCTTGGTGCAGGTTCTAAAAGCCATAGGCCATTTTCACCTTTTATGAGTATATTGATAAGAGTTCAACCATGGATAGAAAGCTTCATAATTCCCTCTTATTCAAGCAAGAAAGTCCTCTTTTTTTAGAAAAATCTTTTTAATCTATTTTCAGAAAATCTAAAGTATTGGTACTTCACAAATAATTAATAATAATAGCTAACATTTATGTATCACTTACTGTGTGCTAGGTGCTTCACGATTATTATCTTAACAACTTTGAGAGGTAGGTATTATAATTATCCCCACTTTGCAGATGTGGTAACTGAAGCAAACAGAGGTTAAGTGACTTGCCCGAGATTACATAGCTAGTAGGTATCTGAGGTCAGATTTGAATGCCATGTACTGAGAGATAAGGGAAGCCACACAATTCAGGCTCGGGGTAGGGCAAAAGAGGCAGATACCACTAATCAGGAGAATATTTAGGGAACATGGAGAATGATCTGCACCTACTCCTCGTCCTGACTTGGAAGTTAATAGATGTTAAGCCTGCTTCCTACATGGGATTTTACATCATCAGCTTCTACCAAGCTTCCTATCAGGTGAATCATTTTATTTGGAAACATTTAGTGCTTCTGGTTAAGATTTCTAACCTCTTTTGAATTCTACAAGCAACTTAATCAACTTAGACTCCCTTAAACACAGATGGTTCCATTACCTGAAGCAAATTACTAAGACCTTATCTTGGCAATAGCTAGTCATCAAAGCAAAGACTATAAAAATGCCCTCATACTTAAGACAACCCACGAATTTTAGAAATGACTGCAATACTATGTGGAAAAAGAGGTCACTTCCCCAAATACCTGGTATCGTGAGAGGGGGTAGGTTTTTCTATGAAGGCAGACAGAACTTTGTGATAGCTTGTCTTCAAGAGCCTGTCAACGAGAGGGGATGCTTTAGTATCTGAAAAGCTAATCATGACGTGTCCAGAGGACATTGAAGTTGGTTGGCATCCAGTAATACTAAAAAACTGCCTTTCTAAAGTGATATTGAATGAAGGAATGAATGTGAATTTCACAAGGCCATCCCAAAGAACAAGGTTTTAATTAAATAAACAAATCATTCTTGAAACCTCTCCATTTTCTGTCAACCACAACATAAATGATGAAAATATTTCAATGACGAATAAGTCTTTGCTCTAGGAATTTATTAGTTCTAGCATAATTTCATTTTCCCATGTAAGGCTATTCCTCTTCCCCTTGGCCATATTTGACTTTTAAGAGAGAACAGATTCTTACTAAACCCTACTTTGTCATTCCAACCCCAACTTTCATTAGAACATATATTTCTATTTTTTCCAAATATTGGTTACTTTTTCTAATAATGCCTTCCTACCAAAGGAAATAAGTCAAATGAATGAATATTTTGGTAATGAATTGAGTCTAAGTTGCATTCTTCTGGGTAATATTCATTAGTAACTCTGTCACTTCAATATGAAAGTGCCTTAGAGTCAAGTATGAATTAAGGGGAAATGTGTTTAAATGGCCTTTAGAAACCTGTCAAGGTGTATTTGCTATGTATTAGCCTGATTATTAGGCATATCTGAATATTCCAGGCAAGCTGAATTTATACTAACCAAATTTCACAGGGCTTTTGTAAAAGTCAAGTGGTTACAAATCCCAGGGAAGGAACAAGTGGAAAGTGAGAGAAAAAGAGATAAAGCCAAAAAAAAATCATAAAGTGTAGCTTGGAAAGTACTATGTAAAGTTACTGGGGTCATGTTGCGTTTTTTCCAGCAATTTTATTGGGGGTTTTTTCAAATACTCAGAATTCAGGTTTTTTAGTGATCTTCTATTTTACATCGTTTCAGTCCTCATGTATATTATCCTCCTAATTGTGCTTACTTTATTCTGTATCAGTTCATAAGAAACTTCCTAAGTTTCTTTGAATTCTTCACATGCATTTTTTTTACTACACAGTAATATTCTGTTAGGCTCATCTGCTACACTTTGTTCAGTTGTTAAAAGAAACCTCTTTCTTTCTAGTTTTTCATTACTACAAAAATATGGTTATTAATGTTTTGGATGTGAGACCTTACTGGTTATTCAGTTTGTTATTGCTGTTTTTTATTTACTCCATTGGAGTTATATATCTAGAAGGAATGTTGTTGGTTCAAAAGGTATGAAGAGCTTGGTCACCTTTCTTGTATAATTCCAATTTCTTTTTCCCAAATAAACCAATTTACAGCTGCACCAATAGTGTGTTAGAATGACTGTCTTCCCAGAGGCTATCCAAGATCAGCTATTAATTTTTTTCCAAGTTCCATGGAGTTCTGAAAAAAAAACCTATATAATCTCTGATAGAAAGAAAGACAATTATATCTGACTAGAAGCACATTAAAGCATTTCCAGAGTATTTGCTAACAGCATGGAGGTAATCTCAAGTTCTTTAAATTTGTGCCAGCAGAGCAAAGCTCTAGTGGGTTTTTCAAAAATGCAAAATAGGTGGGAAACCTAGAAAATGGTTATGCGTCTCATCTAAGAACCAGTATAGTTAAGTATAGAGAAGTTTATAACAAAAATATTAGCCTCTAGGCAAATAAGCTTTTTTAGGTATATCAAGTCATGGATACCATCTTCCAAGACAGAGTTTCCCAAAGTACTAAGGAGATGCTAAGCAGTAACCCAAATTATTGACTCCCTAAATATTGTTTATAAAAATTGTTTATAAAAAGGGTTCAAAGTCAACAAGTACAAAGTTAACAGCAAATTCATGCCACTTGACCATGTTACACAGTAGTTACTTAATAAGGTATGTAAAAGAAGATTAATTGCAAGTAATAAATGAGTTAAAAGTCAAATATAAGTGGTCAGATATCAATGAAGGAATAATCTGCTACTGTAATTATCAGCCATCTGCTGGGATTTATAAACTGGGATGAGTTATAGCACTGCATGCTGCTTTGGAATGTGAAGGATATAAACCTGAAATTGAACAATTTCTGTGCAAAAGTTAAAATGACCATAATCTGATGTATTTATCAACTTCATTGACAGTAAATACTTTGTAATAAACTAAATTTTTTAAATGACCTTCAAATTAAAAATGAAATATCTTGAGAAGAGTTATACATTCTCAATTAAAAATGTCTAAAATTTAACTTAAATTTAAGCCAGGTATGGTAGCACAAGTCTGTAATGCCTGCTACTGAGAGGTTGGGGCTGGCGTATCTCTTGAGCTTAGGAGTTCTGAGCTGCAGTGGGCTATGCTGATCCAATGTCCACATTAAATTCAGCATAAATATGGTGAGCCCCTCAGAACAGAGGTTCTCCATACTATCAAATGAGAGATTAACCTGCCCAGGTCAGAAATGAAGCAGGTCAAAATTCACCTGTCCATCAGGAGTGGCATGGATAGGGCCTTGTGAATAATCCTTACATTTCCAGGTTAGGCAATATAGGGGGACTCAGTCTTTAAAAAATAATAATAATTTTAAAATTGAATGTCTTATTCAATTATTAATCTATATTCAAAACTAGTACAAGTAAGACAGATAGGCTAAGTAGCAGAAACATAGAAACCCAAAGAAAAAGGACCAAGTCTAGAAAATATTTCTCTTTTGAATGAATGAATAGCAATTCATTAAGCTCTTGATATGTGCCAAGTATTGTGCAAAGCACGGGGATACAAAAAGAAAAAAACCAAGGCATCCCCTGTTCTCATGGATCTCAAATTCTGATTGGTGAAGGCAAGATGTAAAAGAAACTTCAGCGTTAGGGTAGATAAAAATACCCAGTATCTTAAATGTCCAACAGTGGGAAGGATAGCAAGGGCCACAGGTCCTTAAAAGAAAGAGATTGCTGGATTTGCCTTAAAAATATTTTGGCTGCAGATGGCACAAAACCTAATAAATTGAAAGGATATCTTGAAAGCATCCTTGCAGAATACATTGGCAAGACAAGAGAAGTTTTCTGGAGAAAATTAGTTGCAAAAACAACTTTTTCAAAAGTCTCATCTGTGACACCAAAAAGATTTCTTGTATTTGATGTTGCTTATGGACTTGCTAAAAGTAAACTGCCTCATTCGGTAAGAGAAACATTGTTGCTACCTGAAATGGCAACTACCGATGGGCAAAATAATGTTTGAAAATGTATACAAAGAACTTTTCAGTGACTCCATATACAATTAATATGGTAGGTTGGAGATCTGTCCGTGTCCGTAGAACTTTGTAATCTATTCGTCAAGAAACTAAAATCTTTGTTTTTCCTCTTGCAAATGGATGAAACTAGAGATATAGTTAAATGTTCATTTGATTGCATTGAGGGATTTATTGATGCAATCGATGTTAGTGAAGATTCTATCCTTTCAAATATATTTGTCACAATGCCATATCAAGAAAAAATTTTCAGCATAGCTGATCCATTTCCTAAGTTTTTACAAAAAGCATATGAGATGGGAACACTGCATTGTACCTGGCACTGAGAACGCTCAGGTGGTAGCAGTATAAAATACAGATCTACAAACAGTAGTTTAAAAGGTGACTCGACTTCTCATGCATTAGATATCATGCATTTGCTTTACAAACAATCATTTAAATCAAGAAGTATGAGTGAGGGTTCTGGGTCACAGTTGTTCAAGCTATTAAAATAGTTAACATTATAAAAAGCACTACATGAAAAAGTAAACTGTAAAACTGCGTGACAATATTGAGGCAGAACATAGTGGACTTCCATATTATTGTGAAATCTTCTAGTTTTCTCAAAGGGCCTTTGAGCTAAAAGAAGAAATTGCCATTATTTGTAGTGACAAAAAAGATTATGCAAATTTATTTTATAACAAAAATTTCCTCTTGAAACTTTCCAATTTGGTGAATATATCTGAAAAACTGAATAAATAAAAAGTCCTCAAATAAAAATAATAAAATTGCATTCATGAGAATTTAGAGGTATGGATAATCATTTATAAAATGTTTTCCACATTTCCCAATTTTAAGAATACCTTGTCCTACAAATGAAATGGAAGAAATAAAAAGCTATTTATTATTCACTTGAGAAAAGACATTCTCATTTTAAAGATTTTTAAAAATATGAATGGAAAAATTTGCTATGAACAAATATGATAGCCTTAGTCCATTTGAACAAGAGTGGCCTAGGTTCATCATTTGACTGATACACTGAAATTGAAATGTTTGAACATAAACATTGTTTTATATTTTCATTATAAGTGAATAAAGGCTTCACTGGTTTATTAAAATAATATGAATTTTACTACTGTACATAACATCTTACTTCTGTGAAACAGGGTTTTCTGTTTTAAAGACAAAATATCAATGTTAGCTCTTTAAAAAGATTCCAAGTGCCAATATTATCAATGAAATTTTATTTTGAGAATCTTCACTGAAAAATGAGCTTACCTATCTCAATAATATTATCATTTAAATGTTATAACTACAAATGTATGTATACATGTATACATACACACACACGCACACTACTCATGTGTATGGGTGTGTGTGTGTGTGTGTGTGTGTGTGTGTGTTTGTAGGTAATATGGTCAAGTAGAAGAAGCACTGGTTTGGTAATTGGTTGTCCAAGATCACCACCAAATGTAAAAATTGAGATTCAAACTCAGGTCTTCCTAACTCTAAGTTGAATACTCTTTTTACACTGCCATATTGCCCCTTTCCTTCTAAAGCACTCAGTCCCCAGGTATATGATACCTCTCAGAGTGGGTCAAAACTCTTTGGAGGAGTCATATAAGAGGAGAAAATAGAGGTACTATGATTTAAAAATTATAATTCTTGGGGAGCTTTTAGAACTAAACCTTCCAGGCACATTTTTCAGAATGAAAATTTTCATTCCTTTGCACAGAATACCATGACCTCTATGAGGCTCACATTTAATCAAGTGGAATCATTAAGATGGGAATACCACTTCAGATAACTTATACAACATATAAGAATATTCATTCAGTTCATTGCTTGGAAGCCAATATCCCAAGGCTGATTTAATCCCAATATGCCTTGATGAATAATACTGAGAGGTAAATAATTTTCTGGCCCTCTCCTCATTGAAAGAACAGATTTCATGTTCATTTTATTTCTTAAAACTACAAATTACAGTATGAGTTGATGAATGTTAGCTTTTTCCCTTGGTTACCCCAGGAAATAATAGGAGGAAATACAAGCATGAGGGCAGTTTGTAAGAAACAGAAATGTGTTTAAGCCTATGTCAAAGGTCTCTTGGTAATATTCTGCAATGTATTACTAGTTTCTTATTGAATGGAAACAAAAAATATTCCCTGTTTATTTCTATTCATTTGCCTTATCTCTCTTACTATTGCAGAAGTTCTTTGATTTAGAAAGAGAGAGTGCCTGCTCTACAAAAGAACAAAAGAACAATTCATTTCCCAAGTTAAATAGAAATAAATATATGGTAACTGATGGAGCAGCTTACATTGGTAAGTGACGTAGAATTTGAGAATTGTAAAGGAACTTAAATAGTCTACAAAGTGATTCATGTGTAATTTGAACCTCATGATGATCCTCTTAAGTAGCTAGTAAAAGTCTTATTTTTCCATTTTAACAATAAAGAGTATGCCCCCTTTGACACTGTCAATCATTCTCTTCTTGATACTCTCTTTTCTCAAGGATTTCTCAAGGATTTCATGACACTTCTCCCTCCTGATTTTCTTATATATTTGACTATTCAACCATCTCTTTTGCTGAATCTTCAGTCAGATCACAGCATTAACCAAGGATGTTGCCCAATGTTATCTCCAACCCTTTTCTTTTCCCTCTAAACTATTTCACTTGATGATGTTGTCTACTCCCATGGATTTAACTATGATCTCTATGCATATGATTCTCAGATCTGTTTCCCTAGCCCCAACCTTTCTCCCAATCTCCCGTCTTAAATCTCTAATTGACTATTGCACATCTTTAACTAGATTAGATCATACATATCTTAAATTCAACATGTCCAAAATTAAACTCATTATCTTTTCCACCAAACCCTCTCATCTTCCTAAATTCTCTGTGTCTAGGGAAGACACCATCATACTTACATTCACCTAGGCTCATAATCTAAATATCATCCACAACTCCTCATTCCCTCTCATTTCTCATATCAAATTAGTTACCAAGTCCTCTTGTTTGTACCTTTGTTCATGCCTCCTCTCCTCAGACATTGCCATCACTCGGGTAAAGGCTCTCATCACCTCATGCCTGGAGAACTATAAAGGCCTTATGGTTGATCTCCCACCCTCAAGTCTCTCCCCACCCTAATCCATCCTCCACTCAGCTGTCCAATTTATCTTTCCCAGTCTGACCACCTTGCCATTCCAGTTCAATAAACTCCAGTGGCTCCCAGCTACCTCCAGGATCAAATACAAAATCCTCTGTTTGGCTTTTTAAAGCCCTTCATAACCTGGTCTCTTCCTATTTTTCCAGTCTTTTTACACCTCCTCCCTCCCAACCCCCGTACATTCTCAGTCTAATGACACTGACCTCCTTGTGATGTTTCTTGCACATGACACTATTTCTGGCTCCAGGCATTTTCACTGGCTGTCTCCCATGCCTGGAATTCTCTACCTCCTCTTCTAATTCTTCTGGCTTCCCTGGGCCTCCTTCATGTCTCAGCTAGTCTTACTTCTTACAAGAAGTCTTTCATGACCTTTCTTAATCTTAATGATTTTCCCAAGGCTATCTTCAGTTGACTCTGTACATGTTCTCTTGGCTCATAACCATTTGTTATCTTCTGCATTAGACTATGGGCCCTTGAGAGCACGGACTGTCTTTTGCCTGTCTTTGTATCACCAGTGCTTAGCACAGGCCCCAGAACATAGCAGATGTATCATAAATATTTGTTGATTGAGTGATTGACATCAGCCAACGTGGGGCCTCTTTGTGGTAGAGTCAAAATTCAGGTTACAAGAATCATTTGAGAAGAAACAGCAGAGCAAGTTACTATGTCTGTAAACGGAAAAGCACTGAATCAGAGAGTTGGCAAAAGAGCATCCCTTTTATTGTGATTTCCCTCAGTCCTTGAGAAAGTGGACCCATCTAATGGGAATCAGAATGAATAAAGCTATTTGCCAAAACCTGTTGATTTCTACTTTGCAACATCTGTCAAATACACCCCCTTCTGACACTGTGGCCACTACTCTAGTGCAAGCCCTTATCACCTTGATTAGCAATAGCTTACTGGTGGGTCTGCCTGCCTCTATTCTCTCCCCACTCCAGTCCATCCTCCGTTCAGCCACTAAAATGACTCTCCTAAAACACAGGTTCAATCATGTCATACACACACACGCTCAATAAACTTTAGTGGCTTCCTATTGCTTCTACAATCAAATCCAAAATGTTTTTGTTTGACATTCAAAACCTTTCATAATTTCTTTATGCTTCATGCCCCTGATACGTACTCTTCAATGCAATGACACTTGACTTCTGGTGCTCCATGAACAAGATGCTCCATTTCTCATTTCTGGACATTTGCTCTGGCTGTCCCTCACATATGGAACATTTTCCTTCCTCCGATAGTACTGACCTCCCTGACTTCCTTCTAAGTCCCAACTAAAATCTTTAGTGCCTTTCCATAGTGCCTGACACATAATAGGCTTAATAAATGTTTACTGACTGAATATTTTGCTCCAAGACCACAGTAGGATTGCTGTCCCTCCTCATTCTCTCTTTTCTCTGTCACAGTCCAATCTTTTCTCTTTCTCCTTTCACTTGTCGTACTGTCAAGGCTTTTTAACTCAGTTCTTGGTGTCTTTATGCCTTCCTCTTCACTACTAGATTCTCAAAATCTCAGCAGTACCAAACTAGTTCTTCCTATCAAACAAGCTCCTAAGTATGGGACTGAGCCCTATCAGCCACTCGGAATAGTACTCCTGCTGCACTTAATTGAACTGCCTCTGATTTAAGGAGGTATCCAGGCTTTTTTTTAGTACCCATTTCTGATTAATTGCTTAAATCAAGGTATTCTTATGAAAGAGATAATTACTTTTAAGTGGAGGGTAGTTAGGTGGCACAGTGGGTAGAACTCCAGGCCTGGAGTCAGGAAGATTCATCTTCCTGGGCAAGTCCCTGAACCCTGGTTGCCTCAGTTCCTCATCCTTAAAATGAGCTGGAGAAGGAAATGGCAAACCACTCCAGTATTTTTGCCAAGAAAATCCCAAATGGGGTCCCAAAGAGCTGGACACAACTGAACAACAAAAAACTCTAAAGTAGGGGAGAAAGAAATAATCAATGAGCCTTCAGCTTACAGTAGGTTTTATTCCTGGTTCAGTCTCTAATCAATTAAGGATCTTGGAATAAGTTCCTTATCCTCTCTGAGCTGCACTTTCCTAAAGTGGAAACACTACTATCTACCATAACAACCTCATAGGATTCTTGTGAGGATCATGGGAAGTCATAGATGTGAAAATATCCAATAGAGTTGAAAACACTATAAAAATATAGGGTATTAATATTTATCATACCCTACACCCAACTTTAAGAAGACCAAGAAAAAAATACTTTTTTTCTTCTTTGAAAGTTTGCACAAAGGAGAATCTTAAAGGTTTGAGAACTAGTCATTTGGGAGTTGTCATATTTTTCAATAATAGCAAAACGTTAGGATATATGGTATGTCATTCCAATATAATTGTAATATATAATGGGATGTAATCTAATTCCACTGGGAGGCAGGAATGCTATTTTAGCCTCGCTGCTTCTCTTAGTAACATCAAATGGATTCCTCTTTTCTTGTTGACATTGGAATCAAAGATTTTCCTATTTCTAATTTATTAAACATTCTGGTAGAGAGGTAGTCAAATGTGAAATGTTTTCAGTAAAAAAAGTAATGTCTAAAATCTCAATTTCTGCTCTTAAGCAAGGCAAGTTTTTAATGACAAGTCTTGATACTCAGAATTCATAAAGTTTTATACTTTTTTTTCACTATGTGGACAGAGAGAAGTAAGGAAATGTGATGGCTTGGAGCCAGGAAGGTCTCAGTTCTCGTGTGACCCTTGTGGACATTCCTTCATAATCTTTTTTTTGTAGTTGTTGAGGCATTCAGGGTTAAATGACTTGCCCAGGGTCACACACAACTCAGGTCCTCCTGACTCAAGGGCCAGTGCTCTATCCATTGTGGCACCTAGCTGGCCCAACTTCCTTGCTATCTTAGTGCTCAGGGAAACTCTCAAAAAATATACTTTGCAGAGAAAGTGCTGGTATGCATTGATAAAGGGAATTTCCTCACTTGTTTGCTCCTCATATCATTCTGCCTCCAATAGACAAGTTCTACGGAATCAAATCACATAAAAGTTGAGTAACTTGGCAAGATGATATAGCTAGTATCAGAGGCAGGATTCCAAATCAGTATTTCAGGTTCAGTTCTCTAATGACTAAACCACACTGCCATCATAATGTCCATGTCTAACTCCTAAATTGTGGATTTATAAAAGTTAAAAATATAATAAGGGTAATAATAATAACAGGTGCCACCCAAACAGAGGGAATATTTTTCCTGTTGTAGTATAGTAATCTGCTGCATTTTAAACATCCTCTAATCACAGTCATGAAGAGGACTTGAGTCATAAGATCAGGTTGAGTCACTTTACAAGGTATAAACAGGTAGCAAATGAATCTATGAATACTTGAATGTATGCAAAGTATTATTCACTGTACAGCAAGACTCATAGCATCAGTCTTCCTAGTGCATCTAAAATATGATTTGATTTCCACATCACTTTTCAGAGACACATCTACGCCATCAAGTTAGCACAGCTGCATTGTAGGAGGATTTAAAGGGTATCAGAAGAAAAAGGTTGTTGATGTTTTAAATAATTAACAGCTTGGCCCAGGAATGGTTTGGGTTTTTTTTAAACCCTCAGTCAGGCATTTGCTGGAAAAGGTCATACTTAGAATACTGAGTAAAGCTGCTTGGAAAAATCCATTTGAAGCCTTATCACAGAAATACAGCTACAGAAAGCTTTCACACCAAGGACATCCTCAAGCCTATGTACCCAAGAGTCCCTGAATTCTCCAAAGTATAATTGAGACATGCTATTTCCTGGAGGAGCAGGTGGTGGAGATTATTTGGGATGGCAAACTTGCTTCAGAAGTTCTGGGACGGGTGTGAAAGCTACCAGCAGGGTGTTAGGTTAATCAATGGAATTAAGAAGACTACCAAGGTCCCATTTTCCATCTTCTCGAGCTGAGCTCACTTGCCTCCCCTCCTCCTTTTTTTATTCCTTTGGGCAGAGTGGCAGAGAGGGCTACAGCAAGAATTTAGACTGCCTTGTGGTTTAGTGAGGTTAGCAACTGGAGACTTCAAATGTATTTTGGAAACTAAGGAAGGGATTTGCAGCTGGGTGAAATTACATCCCAATTAGAAAACATTGAAGTCCTGTGTGTTAGTTTGGAAGTTAAATTATATATTTAGGGAGACAAAGAAGAATAAAAGGCAATACTGTGTTTGGGAATCCAACTGTATATCTTGTGAAAGCTGCACATTCTCATTGATGGAGAAGGATTCGGTTCAGTCTTTGGGAAAATTAGTAAAGACACACAGAATTCCTTGAGTCCTCCAATAAGGTGTGAAAGGAAAGAACATTATTTTGTTCTTATTAGACTTTCTCAGAATAGGATCAAAATTTAGTCAATATTCATCTTCCACAAACAAGGTCATTCATTTGACATTTACTTATTAAATGTTTATTATCTAAAAAGCAACATGCTGTGGGCTTAGTAAGACTCAAAGAGAATTTTTTAAGTGATCTTTACTCTTTTCGAGCCTATAATCATCATGGAGTTATGCCATATAGGCAATGTGAACACAATTATACAATAATGATTCAAAAATATGATAATATATTTATAATATGCAAATGTAATATATTTGATATATAAATGTTGAATATTTGAATAAATAGTTTAATGAAATTTAATGATAAACATATAATTATGCAATATTCTACTATGTAGTTATGCAGAAGTGGCACAAAATAGTATTCAGGTTTAGAGGAAGAAACAAGATCATTTGCAACTGGATGAGGTTGAATCCTTGAGAGTTTCATGGAAGAGATTCCTTTGAACTGAGTCTTGGAGAAGATTAGATGGCAATAAGCATAAAAGCTGTTAGCTAAGGATGGCATTCTAGGCTCAGGAGGTATCATGAACAAAAGCACACATATACAAAAACTGCCAAAACAAGAGATGAGTGAATAGTCTAGCTGTCCTGAATGTTCTAGTTCCTACATTTTTCCATTAATTTTCTTTGTCCAGAGCAGGATGACATTGAGGTCTATAGGGAAGTGTTAACAGTAATACTGCCTAAAGGAAAATAATTTTAGACTCCACAGAAATACATATACGCAATATCCTGGAAAGGCAGCAAAGACTGTTTGAGACTGTTCATGGCTTCAGTGGGAGATATTACCCATTGCCAATCTCCTTGTTCTCACTAAATGTTGAGTCTAACTTCAAGGTCAGTACCTTGATTATATCATCTGGCTTATTGGATCATAGAGCAAAAAAAGGGTCTTTGGAGCTCATCTAGTCTAACTTCATTTTATGGATAAAGAAATTGAGTCCCCCCAAAAATAAAACAAAAAAAAAATTAAAAATTAAAAAAAAAAGAAATCGAGTCCCAAAGAGTTTAAGTTACTTGCCCATGGTCACATAGACAGAAAGAGGCAGTGCATGATTGAAACCCAAGATCACTCTCTAAGGTAAGGGGAAAAGAGAGACAGAGAACCTCAGAAATATAGTCTCAGTCTGTCAGAATCCACAGTCTCTGGATTGGGCATCCTCTTAGAGAGAGTGGGAAATTCTCAGGAGGATGTTTCAGACATGCAGTTCTAGTTGTGTCTGAGGGCACTCATTTTGCAGCTGGGTGAAATTACAGTCCCAGTCCCCATGTTGATGGCTTCTGTGGTCTGAATTAGATAAGAAATGTGGCACCCAAGAGACTTTTTGTGAGAAGGAACATGAGCTTGAAGACACTCTCTGGGCATCCCCTGAAATAAAGCAGACTTCTTAGTGTGTTCCCCCAAAAATTACATATGACAAAGAACCAAGGATACCCCCAGACTACAAGAACTACAACACTAGCCACATGTCCTAGACAGTACTTTCACATCAATGGATGTATAATGAATTGCCTTCTCCTATAGCTGAATGGCATTGGTCAGTTTTACATCAACCGCAAATTTCTGCTGCTGACACTCATGATACTCTAAATAATTGTCACCCTGCTCGAGGTGAATTTACAGATATTCTTACTTCCTTATCCTATACTTTGCAGGAGTCTGAATATCTTCAGTCCCTGCCTGCCACTGGTACAAACTTAATTAGCCTACTCTGTACAATCCACAAAACCATACAGCTTCTCAGTTGCAATAACTTGCCCCAGCAACAACATTAATAACCAGAAGCAGTTCATTCACAACATGAAAGCATCCCTGATGTTTTTTTTAAAAGACCTTCTAGCATTCACCAGGGAAAGGTTTCTAGCTGACAAGAACACACCTCAGGTGCTTCTACCAATAACCCCATGTATTTTTACTCATTTGGTTCCACAGTCTGCTAATATCTATAAAAAGGGATATTTCATTTATGCATCATTTATATTCTACTTCTGGGAACAATGATAATACTTTAATCAAGAAAACAGCATGGTCAAAGGAGACAGTACTTTCTGGCAGTATCTAATAAGTCAAAGAAACAATTGGATGAGTTGAAAGGCAAAGGAAGTAGCTTTTTTTTTTTAGCCCACTTTACTTTCCTGATGGACCATTTCAAAGACAGATTCAAAGTGCCCCAGAATATAAAGTGCTGACCAAAAGCATATAATGCATATTACTCTGTTTACTATACCTACAGTATATAGTAGGCTTCAAAAACTGGAAACTGACCAGGAAGAATTAAGTCACATGTTAGCCATGGATAGACTTTGTGCAATCTTTTATTTAGGGATTTCTAATTTTCTTTTGTTAACTTTGAATATCCAAGTCATTAGAATTCTTTCCAACTCCCAAATTATGTACATAATGAATGAATCTGTGAGAGAGGGCAAAGTCCTTGCATTTTGGAATACACAAGCAAAGGGAAGCCATAGATTCCATCTCAAAGCCTTGAGTAGGAGAAAAGTCAACCATTCTTACACTGAGGTTAGCAACTTCTCTATTAGCTTTTCACAATCTCAGGACTCCCAACCTGTAGATTCCGAAAGGGAAAACCATTAGAACACCATGATCTATGGGAGAATCTGTGTATTGTCCATTACATAAGTGAGTGCCAGGAGCCAACACTGGACTGTGATTTTCTCTGTGGACCTTCTTCCTAGTTCTTGGCACATACACGAGAAGAAAATCATCAATACCTGAAGTTGTAGAACCTGTAGGTCTACCAAAACATGACATTAACTGGAAATGCTAAGAGGCAAAATCAATAGCATTTTCCTATACTTTGCCATAAAACCAAAAGCCATATGCCAATACTTTCAAATTTCTTCTCAATAAATTTGGCTTCAGATAAATCTTGCATGCACAAGTAGTCTCATTTTTCTAGTGTGGCCACGGACTACACAAAAAACACCCATTTAGAAAGCATTTGCTACTAAATGGAAGATAACCCAACTAATGCCTACTCATTCCCACCCCACCCACTCATCAATTTGCCCTCTTCATTAAAGCAAAAAATTATATATTTATATGAAGCCACTGACACTTTGGTTAAGAAAAGATATGCCTACAAATATGTTTGCAAGAAAATAACAAAAACATTTTAGTAATGTAAATTTTGTTTGGTTTGTGACTGGATCTTTTTCATGATAATAATGTTTAATTCAATGACCCTGACTTCTTAGACTCTAAGTAGGAATAGCTTAAGGGGCTGGAGATATTTAGCTTGGAAAAGAGAACACAGGATGGAGAAACATTGATATCTTCCAATATTAGAAGGGTTATTATATGAAAGATTCAATTTATTCTATGAAATTCCACAGAACAGTGGGTTTAGAAGGACTTCAGAACAATTACTTTTATCTTCAATTGTTTTCAAGAGGGAGGATTTATAAGGAAAAAGATTTTAGCTCAATATAAGAAAGGATTTTCTATCAATACTAGAATGGATTAATTTGTATGATAGTGAGGTTCATATCATTTAGAATGCTAAAGCAGGGATTAGCTGGCTATCTATCAAGGATGTTACAAAAGAGTATCAAGAGACCTAGATGTCTAGTCCCAGTTCTGCCACTAATTAGCTCTATGATCTTGAATAAGTCTTTCAATTTTTCTGAACTCTGGTTTCTTCATTTATAAAACAAGGGGTTTGAACTTAATGATCTCTAAACTCCAACTTTAAGATGTCATAATTCTGTAGCTTACTACATTGGGTAGAATTTGACTGCATGTCCCCAAGGTCCTTTCTATCTAAAATTCTATAGTTGTATGGAGCCTGAGGATGTAACCTAATAATAACTGGATGGACGGACGGACAGATGGACAGACGGACAGGCAGACATACAGATAGATAGATATGTGTTTGCATACACATATGCATATACATATACATATATATGTATATATATATATATATTACACTGAGGATTGTAAAAAGAATTACCTGCATTATCTCATTTAATATTCACAATAATTCTGTTGGGATAAGTGGTACTATTATTCCCATTTTTCTGATGAAGAAATGGAATCTCAGAAAGGTTGTAATTTATTCAGAATCACCATAGTTCATAGATTGAAGGCTAAAAAGTCTTAAGACATCAGAGGTCATCTATTCCTGCTCTCCCATTTTACAGATGCAGAAACTGATGCTCAGTGACTTCTTTAGTGTCACATAGTTAATAAGTATCTGAGGCAAGTATGATCCAAGACTGCCAAGGGTGGGAAATCTCTCTTTCAGAATCCAAGACAGGTCATAGACTAGAATTATATGAATTTATCTTCAAAGATCTCTAGTATATAGGTACAATTCTAAGGACTTCAGAACAACTACTTTTATCTTCAATTGTTTTCAAGAGGGAGAAAAGCTTATCATTACCAGCTTGGCCCCTTCCCGTAAAATGTAGATTACACAAAGGACCATTATGAATGCTAGTAACTCCTAGTATTAAAGAAAAGAATAAAAAGAAATTCAATAATGTATACAGATTAGAATATACCACAAAAGACAAAGGAATAAATAGACTTCAGTTGGAAGTGAGATGAGATCTCAGCTCAAAGTAGGAGAGAATGATCTCACCAAAGGGAAGTCTACTCTCATCAGTCTTTAAGAGTACAGGATCTGGAGGTCAAGAGACATGATGGGGGCTAGTTTCTGCTACATATGCAGAGCTTCAGGGCCCAAGTTCACCATTCAAAGTATGCAGCTCACCTCTTTTTTGGTTTGGTTTTCTCAAGGTCATTCCTCAAAGTACCTGTCCAACCAACTGAAGTAAATCCCTTATCCACTCACACAGTATCACAGCTCAGGATTTCTCATCCAGTCAGAAATCCCTTTACAGAAAAATAGCACAATTCACAAGTCTGTCTCTCAGAAAAAAAAAACCCATAGCACAGTTGGGTGGAAGTAGGGGTTACATAACACAAGACAGATTCAAGGGCCTTGAAATCAGGCACAGTTCTTTAGCAGCCATCAGCTCCCTTTTATATAAGATGCCCCAAAGAAGTCTGCTAGATCTCTCAGTTGTTAGCACCTACTAATCAAAAAGGGTTGCAAATTCAGTAACTTAAACTGAGTGATATATAGGAGAAGATGAAAGATGACTAACTTGGATGCATCTTATTTTTAACGAGAATATTCTTGCCTTCTAAACAGTCACTAAATTACCTTCTCTGCCATGTGTACTCCCTTTTAAAATGTTTTTGGTTTGCCATGGATGAAATAAAATAAACATCATAATACAGTGAATGGTTTTTTCAAATATGAAAAAAGAAGCCATGTATACTAAGCTGTATGGTCTACTTTTAAATAAACAGAAAGATAATTGTAGCAAAAAGACTAAATCTACCATTCTGATGGCAAGCCCTTAGACTCCAGGCAAGAAAAGAGAGGTACTGGAGGTTGGAACCCTGAACTTCCAACAGTATCACCCACTCACACCTTCACACTGAGGCTAAATAGCTGCTACAGATGAATTAGAGCTATCTCCGGGACCAATTTTAGCTTTTTTTTTAACCCTTTCCTTGAGTTCTGTCCAGGTGACTCAGACTTATTTTGTGGCCATCCAGCTTCCAGGGTAGAAAAAAATCTGACACCGGTGTCAGGAAAATGTTTTATATCCCAGAGTAAAGAGTCATAAAAATATATCTAGTTAGGATCAAACTTTTTTCCCCTCTGGACAATGCCTTACGTTTATATGTGTACTTATGGAGTAATGTGTTATCTCTTTGAGAAGGTATTAATTGTTCACAGGAATTTTAAGTTTATTCCTATATATTTTAGATGTTGCTGTATTTAGCACATCTTGTGAATGTCAATAAGAAATAACATTTACAAAAAGAACAGCAGATGACTTGTTTTGAGTTTCAAGTTGAGCAAGGCTGATGAGAAAACACCAAAATAATATGCAAATATTAATATGCCATATGTAAGGGCTTTTAGAATATTTTTTCTTCCCCTAGAGCTGTCAATACAAACTACTCTCCCTGCCACTGTTCCTATTTATTTAGGAGGAAAATGAAGAGTCTTACTTTTTTATTGTGTTTGCAATAGGCCCCAGTGGATATGAACTTTTCACCATGAAGACCTTTCTCTGTTTGTTTGTTTGCAGGGAATTTTGATTGGGTAGGAAATGATTTTACCCAGAATGCTGGTACAGGCCTTGTTATCAACCAGGCAGATGTGGAAAACAGCACAAGCATCATCAGGCAACTGAAAGGGGTGTTTGAAAGGGACTGGTATTCACCCTATGCCAAAAACTTACAACCAATTAAACAGCCAAACTGTTCCAGCCACAAATTTAACAAACTGGTAACAAACAAGACTGCTGCAACATACAATACAAGCGAGAATGACCCCTTGAGTGTTCAACATGAATGAAGAGACCTGACTGGATGGAGAGATTAGCATTTCATATCTGCTAATAAGAAACTAGGGGAGGTGGGGAGGCAAAAAAAAAGTCTTTTTTAAAGAAAAAGCACACATCAAAAATGTTCTCTGAACTGCATACAATAATATCTATATAACTATATTATAGCTCTATAATACGATGATTTAAGACTTTTATATTTGTTACTTCTGACAATGAATGTCGTTTCTGCTTAGAGGGTAGATTTCAAGTTTTACATTTGATTTTAAAGACTTCAATTCTCTTCCTGTTTCCTTGCCTGGTAATCACCAGAAGAAATGAAGGGGAAGTGAAGGTGAGCTCTGTGATGCCACTTCAAGATCTGTTGACTTACAGAGGAGAGTGGATATTTCACTTTGGAAAAGATACCAGTAGGGGCACATAAATCACTCTCCATTCCTGTACCACCACACTGTCATCCAAGCATTAGTAGCTTATGTTTATATGCCATCCTCCAAAACTATATGTAAAAAAAAAATACCATTTGGTCTTCTCACTCAATTCCTTCCAGTATCATAGATTTTATATTCTCTTCACCCCTTACAAAATGTTCTTGTTCTAAGGATTCCTACCAAATTCCATTATGTTCTTTCTCTACAACATTAATTCTTAGTACAGTATCTTTTGCAAATGCCTTATTCCTCTGAATGACTACACAAAGGAAATGGAAGTCTTCAATTTTCACTTTTCAACTTTTCTACTAAATTGGTATTTTTGAATTGCAAACTTCAATACCTTGAGCATTTTTTGCTTGCTCCAAAAGTCAGGTGGATTGCCAATTTGGAAAAAAAGAATAATCACTACTAATTCCCAACAAGGTTAGGTAAAGCCAGATTTGGTTTGAGTTTGTTGGGATTTGGATTGGGGGTTGGGGGGATGGGATACTTATTTTATATTTTTTAAGAATCTGGTATAATGGAGGAAAGACCTTTGTGGAACAGTTATTTTAGTTTGCTTAGAATCATTATGATGCTCTTGAGAGTAAGTCAGCAAAGGTTTGTAGCATTCTTCCTCTATAGTCACTTAAGATACCAAATGCTTTTCAGAGAAATGCAATTTTAAAATATGCTTTCCATATTTTACTAATCAGAGAAAGGATGCTGATTAGGCTTATTCAATACTTGTGTTGTGTGTCATTATTTTATAAATATACAATATAGACCCATAAGTATATTAATAGAGGCTGTTGTCACATGAGAGAGGCATGGTCTACTCTGAGCACATAGTTGGCAGCCAGGACGAAAGAGTCCCAGGTCTCCTCCTGGCTCCCGCTATAGCTAGAGACAAGACACATCACCCCTTTGCCTCCAGTTTCTATTGGTATTGTAGGGACAGTAATACCCACCTACCTCACAGGGATATTGTGAGGGTTAGGAAATATTTACAAAGTGTTTTGAAATCAAAAGAGCCTATATAAATGCTAAGCATTATTTACATATAATCTTCTTTCTTGGGATCAACTTGGTGATATCCTAATGTAATATATACTAGGTTCTTCCTGAGGAACTGTTGGAGGAACAAAATGTGTCTTCAAAAGCTGCAGATTTGGATGAAAAATCTCATGGAGACGTAAGAACCCTGATGGAAGCTTGAGTTATCAAGGATGCTAGGAACGCATTTCGGTGGAACGTTTTGGCATGTCATTTTGTCTCAATGTGTAGTAACATCAACATGGAACGCTGTGCTGGCCATCCTCTTTGAAAACAACAGACCAGTTTGTTTTCAGAGCAAGAGAAAGCATTGTCACCAATCACACTACTTCTTTTTCAACCACTTGGTTCTTACTATGCCAGAAGAAACAGAGATATACGTCAGTTGTATCAGCTGGATCCTAGTATTAAAGGATGACTGATGATTTGTCTCACTATTGTTAAACTTTCTGGTTGTTTTAAAATAATGCTTGGTTGGACATGTCAACCAGTTAGAAAATGACGCATGTGCTAGAATTGTATTTTTTTAAAGAATACTGTAATTTTATGAAAGAATTTGATTTTTTAAAGGTCTGTGGGTTTTAATGACATTCTTTATTACCAATGGCCAGCCTATCCAGCCTGAATATTTAACATAGCTTCCATTTATTGTAGGGTGCTACATGGATAGCTTTGATACAATGTGGGGATCAATAACCATTCCACTAATGTGCAGTAAGGTTTGGTAAGTTAGCTTACATAAAAATATGAAGAGGGGTAAAAAACCAACAGTACCCTTGAACTAAATAGAGCAAGCATGAGTTTAGATCTGCAAAGGACAGCTCTAAAGGGATAGAAGGGAGCATCTGGTTCCACTGGGACATCACTGTTTTAGTTCTAGAGGGAGAGGTGAGAAACGCCACACAAGCTCTCTTGGAATAGCTACAGTGAAGAGACATGTTTGAAGTAATGGGGGGCGGGGGGTGAGGATGAAGAGAGGTGGAAGTACAACTAATCTTTGCACATGTGAGGAGAGACATTGTGCTGGCTGGGAACTGCAGCCAACTTCTCTACCCTGCCAAGTGGAACCATCACATCCTAGACTGTCCAGAATCTGCTTCTGCCCAGGAACCAACAGCAATATCTCCACCCTGATAGTACCACGAAATATATTGCAGGGACTTTCTTACCTGAATATATTTGGTCACAACAGGTTGGTCAAGAAGTGTTTCAAGACATTGACATTATTCAGCTTCACAGAAGATTACATCTGGGCAATGACAGGCAGAAACATACTATGCAGAAGGCATTGTTTTCTGTAGCATTTTGATTTACTTTTCTATTTGGGGTGGAGGTGGGGGCGGGGTTCACTGCTTCCCTGTGAAATGGCTCGTTTCCTTTTTGGCTTCAAAACTTATCTATGCTTATCAATATGAAAGATCCTATTAACATCAGAAGAAGTCTGGAGGAAATTGTTTTATTCCCTAAGCTCACCCCAACTCTACAAGAATTATCAAGAAGGCACCTTTCTTCCAATAAGAGTAGTTTGGTTGACTCCAAAGATGATTCTTCCAAGAAAAACAAATGAGACATGGTTATTATTTAAGATTATATGATAGACCTGTGTGCTGCAAACATTGACTAGTGCCTTATTCATTCTCAATCATTGAGTTCAAATAATGGTTAATTACACATGGGTAATTATTCAGTTCAATTTGATATCACTTGCTGACAAAAAAAATTGAGGGCCTTTCCATTATAGCCTTGCAGATAAGTACCCCAAAGTTTACAAGCCCTCTAACTCTTTCAACCAGCCAACCCTTCTCCCAAGTCATAGCCCTTCTATTACACATTCAGATTCAAGTACCTGTTTTGGTTTTGTTGTTGTTGTTGTTACCATTGGCATGTCACACTGCAATCAGGCCTTGAAACCTTTTAAAAGTTAACTTAGTCAGAAAATCAATGGTTTTAAGACTCCTGTAGACTACATAGTCACTCTCTATGTTGTTCATGAATTATAGAATCTTAAGGTTTAGAAGATACCTCAAGAAGTCTAACCCCTATTTGAAGCATGAATCCCCCCCATGACATCCCTGACAAGTGGTCACTCAGCCTCAACCTGAACACCTCCACTGAAGTGGACCTTAAGACTCCATGCCTCGGTGTGGTGCTCATCCCTGAATGTGATGGAATAAGCACACATTAAAAATTTCTACCAAGACACCAGTGTCTTTCAAGGAACATGTAGTAGGCTATTTCATAGCACTCTGGGGTTCAATGGATCACAGTGAGAAAATATTATTAATTGATATCAGAAGAGACTAAGAGTTCCCAAATACGCAACACTGAGAGCTAAGAAAATACTTCCAATCTGTGTAGCATTATCCCCGTCTTGATGCTCACGGAGCGTTTTCCAACAAGGCTTTATCTGTGATACGTATCTCATTTTTGTCTTGGGTTGGAATGGGATGGGTTCACACTTTTGTTTTATCTTGCCCTTTTAACTTTTTGTTAAATGTAATTACTGAATTATTTTTTAAAAGGGCCTCACTAAGGCCCAGAAACTGAATGACAACTCATTTCCCACCAGCTTGTAGCTGTAATCAAGTAGATCAAAACTGGGACATCAGGCTGTAAAAGACATTGTTTTGCTCTAAGAATGATTGATGGAAAACAAGGCCTACAAAACATCGGAATATAAGAATTGTTAAGCAGGATCAAACCTATGGCCCATCCAGCCCAATAATTCTGTGTAAGAATTGTCCTATCCTTAATATGCCATTTGCATTACATAGGGTGGGGGATGGGGGTGCTTTTTTTTAAATCTGGACATGTGATTTAATCAGAGTGGGTGACCCCCCCCCCAACCCATATGGAAACTTTCTAGTAATACAAATTAGTAAGTCATCTATAACTTAGTTGATGAATCTTAGAGAATAGAATGGTGGGAATGAGAGATTAAGTGACTTAATGGCCACTTGAATAGTCTACATCAGAGGCAGAATTTGAATCCAGATCTACCTTGACTCCAAGACCCTCTGTCTACTATCCCATGCTGCCTCTCTTCCTAAGTTTGCTGTTCCAAAATTCATTCCACTATTTTTGATGCTCTTGAAAGGCTGCTTGAACTCTAACTAAAACCATCTTCCTCTGTCAGATGAGATGCTTGTTGTTGGTTGTTCAAACATGAGTCCCCTAAAAAGAGTCCCAGGTATTCCTAATAAATATTTCGTTCACTTTATATACCTTATTTTTAATGCCAGCCATTTGGAGAGGATATACTTTATCTTCAACCTTCTGGTAAGCAAAATTAATCTGGCTTGCCTTTAACTAAAGACAGGCTGAGTACATTTTTTCCTATTCTTTTTCCCCCATGAAATATAATTTTGCTTCTTTTCCTAAATAGGAACTATATTACTCCTTTCCCTGCTCTATTTTGATAACCAAATTGCTGTTTGCCACTTCTGCTTTATTCATTTAAAATTGCTGAAAGGCTTAAATAAATGTTGGACTCAGATGCAGCTTGCGGCCTGGCATTCCCATTTGGGAGAATTCATATCTTTAGCTGAATTGCAATCATGGCTTTATATAATAGCCAGCCAGATAGTCTATAAAGCATAGTTTCTTGGACCCTTAAAAACTGTTTTCTTTGTTTTATGTGGACCATGAGCAGTACTGCAGGTCCAGAATTCTTCAAGATGACTCCTGTTACATATTTAACTTTAGATATCTATGTGGAAAATGTGGGTTTTGATAAGCTGGATAGGTGTTTGCTTTTACTATGCTAACAACTTTCTATTCTGTTACAAATATCTTGAATTTGTAAATGCATCATTATTATACTGATGGAATAAAGTTGTATCTCAGCCTGTGTAGGGACATGAAACTAACCCTTAAATTCGTATACAAGTTGGCACAATAAAGGCTGGGTTTGGGAGATGATTATAAATCTCAATTCTTTCTTACAACTAAGCACTAAACTTTATAGAATAAAATATCAAAATGAAGGCCTTTTCATACTGTGACACGAGGCATGCCTTCGTTTTCATCACATCTTGGTCTCAGACACCAGGTTAGATGTCAGTTACCATGTTATATCATGATAAGTGACTGATAAGAATAATGTTAATGCTAATGGACCAATGGATTATGGTCCCATTGTTTTGTAAATTAGTCCAAGAAACTGTCTTTGTAACATTACTCTTATCTCTATAAAAATGTTTGTTTTTAACAATGTGTTGGTTGTAAATGAATGAGTGATCTTTCTGATCTGGAAAAACTACCAGGGTTCCTATATATGCACTATTAAGTACTTCCAAATGAAAAAGGAAGTAGTCTGTGAAAATTCTAGTTCATCCTCCTAACATGCTCAGCCATTAGATATCCAATCTTTCCATGTACAGGCACTAAGGAGAATAAAGGGGAAGGGGACTGCTTTTTGTTCTATTGAATGGCTATGACCATGGGATGACAAGGTAGAAAATTATCCATTTTTCAGAGATGCCTTAGCTTTTCATCAGGGTCTACTTAGTAAACATCTCCTTTCCCTGGCTACCTCTGTCTTCTGAAATAATCAAAATGTCTCCTTGAAATGAACCACTCAGCAAATAAATGTGTGTTTATTAAGTGCCTGCTATGTGTAGGGCAGTGAGGCCAGTTGATGTAGAGGGTAAAAAGAGAGTCTTAGGGTCAGGAAAACCTGAGTACATGTCCTGCTTCTAATTCATACTAGCTATCTGACCACTAATAAATCACTTAACCTCTCAAGCAACTCTCTAAGACCACGAGTCTTAGTAGGAAAAGGAATATCCACAAGAAATAATCTGTATTCAAGTCTGATTCCCTAGCCCCCCCACCACCAAGAACATATGTAGACTCTGTTAGACACTCTCAAAGATTAATACATATATGTATATATAAAATCTATAAATCCAAGAAGCTTATAGGCTGGTAGAGATAATAGATATGATCACAAATAATTGCAATAGTGACTTAACATGTATAATTGATATCATATTGTTTGCCTTCACAAGGAGCAGATGAGGGGCAAGAGGAAGGGAGAGAATTTGGAATAAATTTTTTAAATGTTTTCAAAATTTTACATGTAATTGGGAAATATTTAACAAAATAAATAAAAATATATTTAGAAAACAAATAATTGCAACATAAATTAGAATGAAAGTATGCAGGAAAGAAGAATGATAAATTGGGGAGAGAAAGAAATCAGGGAAAGGCTTCCAACAAAGGTTGCATCTGAGCTGGGTTTTGAAGGAAAAGAAATTCAGTCATTAACATTCCCTTCTTTTCATGCCCAATATTTTCCACCAGAGTCCCTCAATCTATGGTGATATACGTTTGGTGTCTGTTTGTAAATTTGTTCAATGCCTTCTTATCTCACAATAATAATAAAGTAATATTCTTTGACTCTATAAAAAAGAAAAAAAAATCTCAGAACTTGTTTAGGAAGACTTTTTTTTTGGTTTCCCTTGGTTAGAAGTAGAATCTTATCTCTAACAGAGTAAGGATTATAAGTTTTTAATAGATGTTATTTGACTGATAGTAGATTTGGCAGAGGAGGACTGTGAGAAGAAATCTGAATGGCATTAACCATCCCACAAGGTGAAGTTTCAAAGGTGAGAAAGCATCAGAAGAGAATATTTTCTGCTCCACTAGTGATACTTGAGGTCAGTGACTAAATTATAAATTATAAGAATTTTTATTAACATTTTACTCAACTAACAGTTTAGCAAGGAGAAAAATGTGTGAACATATTTAAATTTCAGTATAGTAGGGTAAACATTTTCTTATAGATGCAATAGGATCATGCAGAGAAAAGAGTGATTTCTTTCTCAAGATAGATAATTATCATTAAGCCTGTCCTTCTAAGGCTAAGAAAGTTTGTAAATTCTTGGAGTTAATATAGTGCTGCTGTATGATCTGCTCCAAGTCTGAAATTCTATGAAATAAATTATCATGTTAAATTCTGCCTTTCTAGACCACGAAAGTGTGCACTGAAGGTCAAGGTTCAGGAAAATAAAAGGCATTGGCTTCAAAAATGTTTTTAGGTCTGAAGTGAGTGATCAATAAGAAATGAAGAGGATTAGATACAAGAACACTTAGAAAATATGTTTTCATAATGTAAAAGCAAAGCAAAGCTGAGATCTCTTTCAATTATTTTTAATTAAATCAATTCAAAAAATATTAGTTAATCTTCTCCTAACTGCAAAGCATTGTGCTAGATGCTGAAGGGGGGGGTAAAGATAAATAGGACACGGCACCGTATCAACAAAGGGTTTATACTCTAGTAAGGAAAATAAGATATATTTGTGATGCCATTGGTTTGATTACTCATCCCCCAAGAACAAATAGAAACATCTCCACAACGTCTCATCCTGTGCATTTTCATAGAGTCTCTATCAAATGCCCCAGGTTGCCCAGTAGTCTTTCCCTGCCTTGTTTATTTATTTATTCATTCACTAATTTTAATAACTGGGGGAAATCAATGGAGCATTCAATGATTTTTCACTACTTTTTCAGGTCAAGTCATTGGAATATGCTATAGCCAAATCATCCCCACTCTATTATGTGTGTCTTTCTGTTTCTATTTGTTCATACCAAATTTCAATTTTTGCAAGATTGTGGTGTTTCATGTTTTGCAATCATATAGTCTCACCAAAAGAATACTGATATTAAAGACACTGGCTTCTGCAGCTACTAGGTGCCTGGGTTCACAGAAAGTGCTGCTCAAACGATAGAAAATTATTATATTTGGACTCTGCATAGAATACATAGTGCTGGCAAATACCCGAGGTAAGCATACATCTCTAAGTTTTTTATGACTCGCTCACTTGATGGCTTCAGTTCTCTCCTGAGCAGCACCTGTCATACAATCTTAAATAGTTATATTATGTAGAAAGAAGACACCTTGTTGAGGAAAATTTTTTAAGTTGCATATTTTTGTACAAAATCAAATACTCCCATAAAATCACCAAACAGTAGAAATAGGTGATCTTAAATTCTCTGCACTTTTCAGTTAAGTCCTGTGCCAGTGAATAGCATCTGCTAGATAACCTGATAGAAAATCATCTGCAAAAGGCTTCCTGTTTTCATCAAGAATACCTTCCATGTATACATAGAATAAAAGCAGATCACTGATTATGTCTTCTCTGCTCTTAGTTGTGGTAACAGAAGCAGCATAATTTAGTGCATAGGGAGCTGGCTTCAAGGACAGGAAGACAAGTCAAGTCCGACCTTTGATGCCTACCAGTTTTATGACCCTAACAAAATCACTCCAACCTTCAGTGCTCTAGTAGAGTGGTACCAAACTCAGATAGAAATGCAATCTACTGACCCATACATATCTCTCATATAGACTTACTTTTTAAATCTGTTATCTCTAGTTAATTGTATTTTCATTTCCTTTGTTAAATGTTTCCCAATTACATTTTCATCTGATCCTAGCTGCACTTGGGAATACTGAGGGCCATCTCTGCTCTAGGAGACTGACTGTAAGTTGAAGAGAAGGTACTGACACTGGTAGAGGGAGTTTCCTCACTTGAGATTTCCCCATACCAACTAAATCACAGGTTCCATTTTTCTCTCTATTAGTATTACTCACAAAAGGTAATGTGGTATATTGGTTCGGATTCCCCTTTGCTTTTGCCTTTTACTTTCTTCTGGAGTAAAACAAGGTAAGGTTCTAAAAAAGGGAAAGAATTGGGGGTTTCTAGGTCCATCAGACAACTCCTTGTATACCTACACTCTATAAATGCCCCAGACAAATGATCTGGACTCATGCAAGAAAAGTAGTCTAGAGCTGCTTAAAAATGTTAAACATGGACAAACCCCAAATATGTGTAGGGCTTCCAAGAAGGGATTACTGAGCACGTCAGTAAGAGACAAGATCTATTCTTCTCAAGAACATAAATAAAGTTACTTCTGTAGACATCTACAGGAAGGAAAGCAGTATTTTTCCAGTTAAGGTTATAGGATGTTCTGATTGTTAAGGTATTTGGGGTTTGAATACAGAAAAGGGGGAAAAAATCTGTGTTAATATTTTGACTGGGCTGTCATTCATACTGTGTAACTCAATAGAAATCCTGTTCCATTCAGTCTTTGTCAAATACACACACAACCAAGAAGGATGATTGGAAATCAACCCAACAGATCCAAGACAAGCTCCCAAGATTCTGCATGTGGCTTGGCCACATAAGAGCTTTGCACTCATTCAGATTAAATTCAGTACCAGAGACTGACCTCAAATTTAAGACATCTCCAGTCTCAAAATCTAGGGATGGCAAGTTATAGAGATTTCCTGGTACAGTGAGCTCCTTGAAGTAAAAAGAGGACATTCCACGTAGTTACTATGCAGTATTCTACTTAGAGCCCAAAGCCAGTGAATTACTCAGGTAAAGTCTGTCCAATGGAAAGGCAATAGCTTGTTCAGTAGTCAGGAGTATATGTTTACCTTCCTGGGGGAAGGCTAAAGCACAGGATGACATTAATATGTAAAAGATTGTGTATAATCTTATGAAAGAAGGATTTCACCAAAATGTTATGGAAATGACTCAGAAGCAACCCCCAGATTCAGGTCTCCTTAGAGAGATATGCTATTTTGGGTTTTTGGTGTGTTTCTATATCTGGTCTTTTTTGTCCTGTGTTTTCTGTGGGGAGAAATAAAAAATCATACATGTGTATATATGTATGTATATACCTATACATGTATATTACATACATGGGTACATATATGTTCATTTGTTATGCCACCCCAAATTCTTTTTTAAAAGATCTAGGAGGCAGAGTGGCTAGATGGCACAGTGAATAGAGCACTGACCCTGGAGTTTGGAGGACCTGAGTTCAAATCCGGCCTCAGACACTTAATACTTCCTAGTCATGTGACCTTGGACAAACCACTTAACTCCAATTGCCCTGCTTACCCCCTCCAAAAAAAGTAAAAAAATAAATAAATCTAGGGATTTAATTATCGCTATTTCAGAATATCTAGATGTGAGTTTTATATGAGTGTACTAGGAGATTTGCTAACACCATATCCAGGTGGCAGCAATGAGCCAAAGAGAAAAAAACTCAGCCTCTTGGAGTCAGTTCCCCCCAAAACCCTCCCCTCTGACCTCCCCAGATCATAGTAATCCATGTGAGCCCAGATGTCTGCAGGAAGATCTGGATTATAGGTTACAAGTAATTTTGTTCAGTGCCTCAGCATCACTTCTGAAAGTAAATATTCATAAAGTTTGAGTACAACCTGAAGCTTCTGAATTGTCTAGAAACTTCTTTCATAACTTGATCCTAATATTCGCCTGCAGTTTTCACACACCCCCTCCCTTATCTTCACCTTTATATTAAAGTTCTCAAGTGTCAAATCATCTTAATTTGATTTGGAGGATCTTGTCAAGTTCCTCATAGAATTTTTCACTTTTTAATTTTGTGAAACAATCATTGATGAATAAGTTGCAATTATCTTCACTGTAGTCCATTTACCTGCGCTTATTTTGAGGACTGAAAGTTCAGATAGCCAAGTATCCCATGAAATGATGCTTCTTATTGCCTTTGGGCACACAGGGAAATCAATTCTACCAACTTCTGTGAAATTCTCCAAGGAGGTCTCAAGAGCTGTCCTTTCATTCAGCTGTAACTTCTTCACATTTGTAGTAAGCATTATAGTATAAATGGGATTCTGTTTCTCCTGCAGGTGTCAACACCTTCGTTGCTAGATAGATACTATATTAAGAGTAAAAACACTGAATATAAACTGCCTAAAATCTCTGTGATTATTAGCAACATTTCCTCCTTTCCCACTAGTCTTCAACTATAGTGGAAGCAAAATGGGGTCACACAGGTCTGAGGGCCATTTTGTATTTCTGTCATTGTTCTTGACCCTTTATGGGTAAACATGGACATTCATATCATCACCAGGGGGAACAAACTTTTAGTGGTAATCCTTTTCCCATTTAAATAGGGTGGTCCTCAGACAGTAGACACAAGTACAAAGTAAAATAGACAAAAATAAATCTGATGCAAAGCATATAAATGCATTAGTGATACAAAGTTCTATTAGGAGAGTTCATAAGCAAGAAGTATCACTTTCACTAGGATAAGGGGATTGAAGAGAACTACTTGGGGAAGGGAGAATTAGAGCTGGGCCTCAAAAATGGTCAGGCAAGATTTCAACAGACAGAGAAGAGTAGGGAGGATATTTTGGGCATAGGAAACTGCAGAAGTAACAGCACAGAGATTCTAATTTTTTATTGTGTTTCTAGAACAAAAAATGTTTAAAAGGAAACACCACTATTTGAGGGAGTGATAATAATGCTACAGTGCTTTGAAAATCCCATATGGGAGCATGTCAGTAAGAAACAAGGTCTGTTCTTCTCAAGAACATAAATAAAATGACTTCTGTAGACATCTACAAGGAGGGAAAGCAATAATTTTCCAGTTAAGGTTATAGGATGTTCTTATCGTTAAGGTATTTGGGGTTGAATATAGAAAAGGGGGAAAAAAGTCTGTGTTAATATTTTTACTGGGTTGTCATTTATACTGTGTAACTCAATAGAAATCCTCTTCCATTCAGGCTTTGGTTGTTAAATACACCACAATTAACATGCAACCTAACCAGTTAGTGTTATCTCATTAGTGTGGGTCCTCCATCCACCCATGCTGCCTTCTCATCTTGTATGATTTTTATCCATATCTTTCCATAAATAGGTCAATGAAGGAGCCATCCAGTGTTCTATGAACATTTTCCTAGTATTTATTAATACTTTATAGACACTGTTGCAGCACTTAGATTGGTCATCTGTTTTCCCTTATTCTTATTATATACCAGCCGCCTTCTTTTTCTAATACATGTCTTTGATGATACATTTTATTCTACTTCTTACACACAAATCATCTTTGGTAATATGCTACTTGTACCTTCTATGGGGAAATCAGAGGATAAATGGACTTTTATAACCAAGGAACCCAGGAGGAGGTTGTAGAAAAAGTTTAAATATTAGCAAACTAATTATTTTTTAAAACAATGGCCAGTAAGAGTGTGGTCAAATGGTGGCAACTCTGATTTTTTTTGTCATTTGCAAAGTTCTTAAAGAGATCACCAAAGACTTGCAGCTTGGGCCCCCAGTGAGTGTTATGGCATTATTGATATCACTAGTGCCTTTTTTTCCTATTCCTATACCTGAGGTTAGTCAGGAGCAACTTGCTTTCACCTAAGGAGTTCACTCCCTTCACTTTTCTTCCTCAAAGTTACTGAAATCCTCCTCCCTCTTGCTCAGTTTAGTGGGCAGATACCTAAAAGAAACCCCACTTCCTCAGGAAATCAATTTCCACTACCATATTGATGATGTAATATTAACTGAGCCAAAGGAGGCCATAGTCAGAGGTCCTAGATCAGATCATGGATCATCTTTATTAAAGACAAAGGATGGGAGATGAAGCCTAAGAAAATTTAAGGTCCAGCCTTCTTGATTAAGTTATAGAGAATACATTGGGTGGAGAAAATGTATATCTTGACATAGTCCATAAGCTACTGAAACTCCTCCACAGTCTAAAAAGGAAACTCAGTTGTTTATTAGACTCATAGAGACAGCACCTTCTCTGATGTAGGCATGCCAGGCTGGCCAGTTCTGTGCCAATGTCTCCCATGTTTTCGCAGGCATACAGCAATGAGATCAGTACAATGGCTCTGCAGACCTTCAATTTGGTAGTCAGTCTGCTATCTCTTCTCTCCCACACTTTTCTTTGGAGCCTTCCAAATACTGAGCTAGCTCTGGCAATGTATGTATCAACCTCATTATTAACATCTACATCCCTGGAAAGGCTGACCCCAAGGGCAGAGTAGAGTTTCAATTCTAACATCTAACCCAACTTACAGAGAAATAACCAGGCAAGAATCCCAGACCAAAGGAGAGTCTACAGTTCTGTTACTGTGAACCAAAAGAGCTTTCCAGTTGACGAATAGAAGTTGAAGCAGACTTCTACTGCTGTTCAGACCCAAACACAGATCAAGAACATGGGAAGTTCAGACAAGGGGAACAACCATCATATTTCACCCTGCATCAGCTTTGTGTGCCCTGAAAGCTTGTAGGTCCCTAGTCTGTCCCTAAGATCGTATAACAAGACAACACTCAATACTCCAAGACAACAGCAACAAGACCATCCTAGACCTTCTTTCCAGAAGCGTCAGAAAGCCTAGTCCTAATATCAAGTCTTAAGTCAGAAGGTAGACTAGAACAATGAGTGGGGAAAAAAAGAATTCCTGAAATAAATAGTATACATATTATCCCCCACCACCACCACCATTTTGCTATATCAAGACTGTATAAAGGGTAGAAGGAACCTTAGAAGTATCTACTTAACCTCATCATTTTCCAAGTGAGAGAACTGGAGACCATAGAGGTAATAGGACTTCTTCAAGCTGACCCAGCTGATAAATGGCAGAGCTTGGATTAGAATCCTGATCTTCTGCTTTAATTCTAGTAGACCTTGAAGTTTAATATAAATGCTGGCAATTATTATCATCTTCATCATTGATGACAAACACACAGCTAATATAACCCATAAGCATATCCCAAGATTTCATCATCAATCAGAATTTAGCTAATTTTGCCTTTCCCTCAACCCCCAAAGTTATGCCCCCATTGATAAGTAACTTAAACCTTGTATAGGGAGTCAGCATCAATATCAGAACAAAGGAACCAGGGCCATGGCTGGGCACATCTACTATCTTAGCAAATATCAGAGCTGGGGTTCAAACCCAGGACTCTACATTTAGTACTTATTTCCCTCCACCATGTTGTCTAATAAGGGAAATGGTAGATTCAGGATGAAGAAGTCAGAATCTTAACAGGTAGAAACATTGGGGTCAATATAAATAGAAGGAAATGAGGAAGAATAAATGAGATGCCCTGCACTTAAGTTCAAAACTATTACAGGAAGGAATCAGTATATTGTCGTTGTTCAGTCATTTTTCAGTTGTGTCCAGCCCTTCATGACCCCATCTGGAGTTTGGGGTTTGGTTTTTTTTGGCAAAGACACTGAAGGGGTTCATCATTTCCTTCTCCACCTCATTTTACAGAACTGAAGCAGACAGAAGTGACTTGTCCAGGGTCACATAGCTAGTAAGTGTCTGAGATTAGATTTGAACTCAGAAAGATGAGTTTTCCAGATTCCACACTCTCTCCAATGCTCCATCTAGTTGCCCTAAGTGGATGGAAGAAGAGGTCTTGCCTCTGTCACACATGACTGTATATCAGTTCATGGAGGTAAGCCTAAAGATTTTAGTTTGTATGCAATGTGTGAAGGGTTGCCAGACAAGCTTATGAACTATAGTGTTAGGTTGTACAACTATAAACACGGTTCCATAACAAAGTAAGGGATAGTCCTCTATATTGGTCAGACCATATCTAAAGCACTGCAGTTTGTTCTGAGTACCACATTGTAATAGAGGCATTGATAAAGTAAAGCATTATTGCAGGTGACAAAGCTAGCAAGAAGATTGGGAACTATTGTCATATGGTGCCTAGTTGGAGAAACTGAGGAATATTAATTTTTTTTAAAGTGCAGCTGAAGGGAAGGACAAGATAATCCTTTAAATATTTAAAGATAGCGATTATGTAGACCAGAGATGTCAAACACATGTACCACAATGATTTCTGGGGTTGCAAGGTAGGGGAGCAAATAGATTTAAACATAATTGGGAAATATTTAACAAAATAAATAAAAATACCACAAAACATGGATAATGTTATATTTTTAAAATAAGTCAATATTTGCCCTTCAAGGATTCTCATGTACAGTTTGGTGACCCCATCGTAATTTGAGTTTGAAGCCACTGACGTAGACAGCAGTGTGGCATGGTGTCTGGTGAGCTGGCCTTGAAGTCAGGAGGAGCTAAATACAAGGTTACTGGAATATACTGGATGTGGGGCTCTGGGCAAATCACTTAACATCTCAGTGCTGCTGTAAGAAACTCTGTGTCTCTAAATTGCAGCAAAGGTGCTAATCTTCATTAAGAGTTCTTTTGCAAGGAGTTCCCTACTGAACTCACAGATCTCATTCCTATCCTTATTACGTGGCAGAAGGATTAAATTTATCTTAATGTGATTTCATAAAGTATCCCTAGGACCAATGGGTGAAGATAGTAGGGGGGCGAATTTTGCATTAACAAAAAGAAAAACTTAATAAGCAGAAGTGTCTGAAAACTGGATGCACTGCCTTGTTTCATAGTGACTTCCCTATCAATAGTAGTATTCAATTATAGTCTAAATGAGCACTTATGGAGGGAAACATAGAGGGGTTCATGCACTTACCTTGGATTAGAACTAGATGACTCCCTCTACAGAAGGTCCATCAACTCTGAGATTCATAACTCTTCATCATCTTTACCTTTCATAAACTCATTTTTCAGTGTTTTTCTTCACTGAATGTGTTTACTGCCTGACTGATCAGTGACTCATTTTTGTGATGGAATGGAAACTTCCAAGTCTTTAATCTGATACTGTCATCTCCCTGTCCACAGACCAGTAATATATTTTGCATTTGAGCAATGATTATCAATCAGCAGATTTCCTTTAGAAGCAAAAAAAAATTTTAAAGAATATAATAAATTTTCCAATGATCTTATTTTTCCCTTTATGCTTTTTCATTTGATTGATTAAAACAGAGAATAAATGAGAATACCACAGAGAAGCAACATTATCCTATCTAGAAGCATTCCTGTAAGCTTTCCTATCTCTGTCCCAAGAATTTAAAAAATTCTTTACCAAAACTGGATGGATCCTTATACCCTAGTTGGGATTCATCACTGATTCTCAGCACAGATCCTGAAGAATCCTCAGTAAGACAGCATTCATCACAGGTGGTAAGGTAAACATTGAAGAGGAACTAGAATTAGTCAGCATGAAGAAGATAGAAGGACTAGGAAGCCTTGTCACTGGCACACAATGGACTTTGACTGCCTCACCTTCTGTTTTTTCTCCCTCCCTTCAGCTTCTCCCTACTCCTTCAGACCTCTACTAAATCTATCAGTCAACCAATAAGCATTTATTAAGTGATTACTGTGTGCTACTAGGCACTGTGCTAATATCTTCATATCTAGGGATATGAACAAAATTTTAAAAAAAGATCCTATATTCTAATGGGGACCAAACACTCAAATATCTAGGAAAATGCAAGATCTCTACAGAGTAATTGGGACATAATCTGAAAGGGGAAAGCATTAGCACTGAAAGGCTTTCTGTAGAGGGTGGGATTTAATCTGAGTATTAAAGGAAACTCAGAAAAGTAACCATAGAGGTGAAAAGGTAGAGCATTCTAAGCATAGGCAACACCCAGTGCACAACACAGAGATTCAAGATGAAGAGGAATAGAAAGTAAGACAGTATAATTGGATTGATGAATACATGGAAAGGAATAAAGCATAAAAAAGATGAGGATTATAGGAAGAGGCGAGGCTAGGAAGGGCTTTCATTGCCAAATAGAGAACTTTATATTTGATGCCAGAGCTAAAAAGTAGTCAAAACAGCTCATGGCTGAGGGCAGGGGTTGGGGGTAGGGGAAGGTGACATGGTCAGATCAACATTTCAGAAAAATAATTGTGGTGGCTGAGACTTAGGTAGGTAAAGGCTATGAGATCAATTAGAAGGTTATTGGAGTAGTTCTGGCAAGAGGTGATGAGAACTTTAACTAGGGTTAAGTCTATGAGAGTAGAAAGAAATGGAAGTAAATGAGAAATGTTGTAAAAAGTAAGTATTGAGATTTGGCATTTAATTGGGTATTTGGGTTGAGTGACCATAGGAGGTCAAAGATGACATAGAGGTTTTGAGACTAGATCACTGGGAGAAATTATAGAGAAGGTGCCAAATTATAGAGAAGGTGGAAGAGGGAAGGGTTTTGGGGAGCGACATAATGAGTTCTGTTTGAGATGCCTACAGGACATCCTGTGTGAGACATCCAAAAGGCATTTGGAGATTCATGAATATAGCTTGGGATAGATACTAAGGGTGGAGATCTGGGAGTTATCCACATAAAGATGATAACAGATATGATAACCTAATGAATTCGCCACATGAGATACTATAGAGTGAAAAAGAGAAGAGGGTTAAGGAAAAAGTCTTTAGAGGAACCTACAGTTAATGGATCTGACATGGATGAAGAACCAGCAAAGATGAGTAAGGAATGGTCAGCCAGACAGTAGGAGAACCAAAAGAGAGAAGCCACAAAAACCAGGGGTACAAAGACTATCCAGGAGAAGGTGATCAGTTGAAGAAACTAAGGTAGACAATAGTTAAGTGACCCAGGGTCACAAAGCTAGTGTCTGAGGCTAGATTTGAACTTCAGTCTTCTTGACTTCTTATTCAATACTCTCTGCACATAGTAGGTTCTTAATAAATGTTTCGATTGATTCAACTCACACTACTTGAACTCATTCAAGTGAACCTGCAGCTGATTTCCTTCCAAATACTGAATGGTCAGTGGGGGAACCTACATAATGTAACACCAAAGGTATGCTGGAGGCACTTCATACAGTTTCACAAAAAAAAAAAAAGATTTACTTTTCAGTATGAGCATTTATACCTCAGTAATCAGCAAATGCTATATGTCAAGACTGATTTATTGCTCTGTTAGCTGCCTAGACTTAAGAAAGTGACAAAGAAAATGTTAATAATTTAGATTAAACTTTTAAGTATGTTATTTTGGAGGGAGAGGCAACTAAACATTTACCAGCACATCCCTATATACTACCCTCCTTTTTTCCCTCAGGTAGTGTATCCAAGAATATGGATATGAGAGGAAAGGAAATGGTTAAATTACACAGCTGGGTGGTTCCAGAGAGGCCTTTTGCTTTCAGTAACACTAACTAGTTCACTGAAGAGCATGGAAGGTGGGAACTGAAGCCTGAAAGAATTTTTACACTTCAAGACAGTCAGTAATATGTAACTGACTAGGATGTGAGAAATGAAATATGATATTTTTTAATTAAGAAAGAAAAAACCTAAGCACCCTGTAGAATATTTGGGAATAGTGTGTGAAACTAATTTACATAGCTATAACAGAGTCAATTCTGAGGTCATAATTTCTTCTCCCAGTTGTGTTGATTTATGCTAGTCTTGAAAAGAAAAATTAATGTTCCCATAGTATTTCTTCCATTCTAACTAACAAAGAAGCAATTTTTAAAGCTAAAAGTCCAACGTGCAAAAAAAAACAGAGGCATAACTTTTTTCCCCTAATACATGAAGGGAAAATGTAAGTTGAACCACATTCTGCCTTTTGGAGCTTGAGAGAGGTTTTTGTTTTGTTTTTTTATGATTCTGACACCTCTCTTCCTCTAAAGTGGTTTTTCTGCATAGATATATGTGTGCTCATACCATGAAACTTACAAGGAAATATTCAGTTCAACTTTCATGTATTGTACTATGTGCCAAGCACTGTGGACAGGGCTGTACTTAGGAGGATGCCTAAACTGGATTTGGCTGCAAGTTCAAACCACTGGAGGCAAAATTTCTACCCATTCAAGCAGTGAACACAAAAGCAATAACAACTTCTGGTTTTGTATTTTCAGCTCAAGGCTGATACAGTTCTCTAGATGAAATGAAAGTCCTATATTGACACTCTGCTTTTCCATAAACAAAGGCAAGGAAGTCACTACTTCACTTAGTAAGTCTCTTCTACCTTCTTTCTACTCCCTCCTCTCCCAGTCTCCTCTTCTCTCTTCTTTCTCTTTTTCTCCCAGACTTCTACCCCATCTCTCTCCTCAGATGCTCTAAAGGAAAGGTTCTTAGCCTGGGGTTCCTAGATAGATTTCATGGGGTCTATGTACTTGAATGGGAAAAATAATTATATCTTTATTTTATCACTTTATTTTACCAATTTAGTTACAATTGGTTTCCTCGGTAATCCTCTGTCTTTTATGCATTTAAAAATAATATTCTGAGAAGGGGCCCATACACTGCATCAGACTGCAAAAAAGGATCTAAAAAAAACCCTCAAAAAGGATGAAGGATTATTGCTCTGAAGGAAGATTCATTGTTTTCCCTGTCCTAGTCTCTCTTTGCTGTAATCATCAAAGCCAATTTTATAAGCATGTCAAATATTTCAGTGACTTTCATGAGGAAAAAATGGGTCATTTCCTCAACTGTGAAATGAAGGGGTTGGACTAGGTGGCTTCTGATATCCCTTTCAGCTCTGGACCTAGGATTCTGTGATACTTTCCTAAAACCTTAGGAATTGGAAGAAGCTGGGAGAGAGCTTAACAACTACTCCTTCAGATCATCAAATCAGTTTAGACCCTGAAGTTGTTAGTTTACTGAAAATTTTAATTGATTGCCAAAAGGTTGATTTGCATCACAATTATGACTCATAAAAAGTTCTCCCTCAAACAATAGGCTGGGTCTAAAAATAGTCCATCCACCTGGCCATACTTTAGTCCCTCACAGATAGGAAGGAAGAGTGTTGGGGAAAGCAGCAAATGAAGCAAGTTATTCTGACGAAGTCTTCTCTAGGGAAAGGGAATTTTTTAAAATTTGGTGAATTACCTTTGATATGACACAGTAGTGGGATATTTGAGTACCATTTAACTGCTGTGTGACCATGAGTAAGTCGATTACTTGCTCTGAGTCTCAATTTCCAGCATTTAGCATAGTGTCCAGCATATAATAGGGGCTAAATAAATGTTTATTGATTATTTGCAAAGTGAATAATGGCTGCCTTCCTACCTCACAGGGTTGTTATGAAGATCAAATAAAATGATAACAAATATTAACTTTTTTTGATACTATAGAGCTTTATGCAAATATATCCTTGCTGTATTATTAGTCAACATTTTACTTTTACTAATGAAAAATTCATTTTCATTTCTCAGAAGCACAGACTCTGCGTGTGTGCAATATACTTAAAGCTTAGTGAAGAGTCCCTAAATTAAATTATGAACTTACTGTCAATCCTTTGTCAAAAGAGAAAAATACTTGGAGCTGGGGAGAGAGGCTAGAGATGAGCTGGAGTGGTCTTCTGGTTTGTCCTCTCTTGTCTTTTGGCAGACGGCTGGTATCATCACTGCAAGAACAACATAGAAGACAGTGTCATTCAGAAAGGAGGCCTTCAGAATCACAAAATGTTAGAAGAGAAAGCTGTCTCATACATCACCTCCTGAAACTCTCATTCACAGAGTGATTTGCTCAAATTCACACACAGCTAGTAAGTGTCAAATCAAGATTTCTCAGTTGTGTGATTTTTCCCACTTCAACCTTATGTTCCTCCCCTTTCCCATTCCTTTGCACCCTCTCTAGACAAACAATGGCCTTGAGAAACAGGTTGAAAGACCCCCCCCCCCATGCTCCCACTCACTCAGTATTTGGTCTCAGCAGGTGACTAAGCAAGGGGCTTCTCACTCTAGGTGCTTGGGGGAAAAAAATGTCATCTTGGGGCTGGACTATTTTAATGCAAGTGATTCTAGGCAGACATTTGTGAATAAGTGGTAACTGTAGGTAACTAAAGGACATGCTTTGGTCTAATCCATCCTGATGCTCTGAGGGGGTGTTTTATAACAACCTTAAATACACCTGAGCAGCATAGCCTAGAAAATCCCTTAGCAAACCTTCATTTTCATCACAGCAGCTTCAACAGCAAGGGTCACCTTTCAAGTTGCTGCTTCTGCTGCTTCACATACGGTTTCCAAAGCTGTATGTGGCATTTGTAAAAAGTCCCTGGCTCTCACAGATTTGATAAGTGTATATCTTCCCCTTGGAAATGGATTCTAATTTAAATGTAATCACCATAAAACTGCTTAAATTCTCTTTAAAGGCTGCCCTTTACCTTGCCAGGGGTCCCATTAACTCCTGTGGCACAAAATAGGACATCATTCTGTTACGACACATCCCAAAGCAGATTCAGCCCAACTGAAATATTCAGTAAGTCTGACTTATTGTTGAAAATCTACATGCTACAGGGTCCGAGTTGAAAAGGACATCCCACTTTTAGATCCCACTTCCAAGTTGGTGAACACTACTACAGAATGGTCTCTAGATCACTCCAAGACAACCTCTAAATCATGCTTTCTTCCTCCCCATTTTTATTCCTTTCCCCTTATCTTGTGTCTCCTCTCATTCTTTTTTGTTGTTCTCAAGGGCTGGAGCTCCTCTGGTAGAGCACAATGGAGGGTGGATTGATCAAGATTGGGTCCAGAGGTGACAGAACACAGAGGGATAGTACATGGGTACAAAGAAACAGCTTTACAAGATGAGGGAGATATGGATAGAAAACACTTATTTTTTGTTTTGAGGGGTGGGAGTATTTTTTGCTCTCTCTACCCAAAATCTGGGGGTTTTATAAGTTATTGCTATGATGTGGCAGCCAAAAGAACTAATGTGATTTTGGATCTATACTAAAAGGTCTTACCTTCCTGGAATAGGAAGGTGATTGTCCCACTGTACTCTGCCTTCATCAGCACTCATATAGAGTATTGTAAGGGGCAGATAAATGATGCAGTGAATAGAGCATCAGCCCTAGAATCAGGAGGACCTGAGTTCAAATGTGACTTCAGACACTTAACACTTACTGTGTGATCTTGGGCAAGTCACTTAACCCCAATTGCCCTGCCTTGCCCCCTCCAAAAAGACAAAAAAAAAAGAATTGTGTTTAATCCTGCTTGCCAAGAGGAATTCAACTAGGAGAGTAAATATCCTTGAGCTCATCTTATACAAGGATAAGTTGAATGAACTGGTTCATTTTGTTGGCCCCAGAGGAGCCAACATCAATCAAGACCAACAAAGTAATATTTAGACTTGATTATAGAAACAAACTCATGAATAATTAAGTCTATCCAAGAGTCTACCTCAAGCGGTCAATAAGCAGAGGTTGGAAGATCACTTGATAGATATGTTGTAGTGGGGATTCCTTTCATATATTTGTATATGGCAGCTAGATTAAAAGTAGCTCAGATTCTGGGATTTGTGGGATCATAGATGTAGAGCTGGAAGGTTCCTCATAGGACTCTGACCCTGAGGCACAGAGAGGCTATGATATCTGCCCAAAGGCACACAGGGCTGACTCTCTGACCCCTCTTTCATGCTGCCTATCACTTGCTCACTTACTTAGTCATTTCAACATGTGGCAGTATGGTAAAGTCCCATACTGTCTTATATCCGTATTCATTACTGAGAAATCTATAGATGTTCTCTTCTGCTAGAACAATGAAGCTAAATAAAGGGACAATTTCAAGGCCAAGTGATTCGATTAGGAAAGTGGCTATACCATACAAGAAAAGACAGGGCAGATATTGTGCAGAAAAATGTGAGGCGAGACCTGGTTATAAATTTAATGTGGATTTATTGAAGTGCTTGACTCTTCAGAGTGAAGACTCAAATCAAACAGCCCAGAGCAGGGTCAGAGCCAGAGAATTTAAAGGAAAAAAAAATGTAAAGTAATAGTCTGATCTATATGAAAGTAGGAATTTACAGAAGCAGAGGAATGCAATTGGTTAAAATTGAGTTTAGGGCCTTATATGGAATGTGAACTATAGTTAAGTTTTGATTTCCCAGAACAGCATGGGTGACTATGCCTTGGGCAGTTTCCCAGGAATATGCCTTGGGCGGTTCTCTGTGGCAGGACTTTGCTTCTGTGAAGGGAGCACAAAGTGGTGGGGACTGGGACAAGATGGAGGGTGACTTGGGACCCAGTACAACACAGACTTTTCATGGTTTTCCTCTAGGTATGTATCATGTGTACTATAATATCCAGATCAAGAATGGCATAACTTGATGTAAAGAGGCACAATGCTCCCTCTAAACCTCTAGAGGGAGTTATATGGCATTAGAAGGTTGTAAGACAAATAGAATGGAGATGAGCGTGATCTGTATAGCATTTGATTTCTGGAACAATATGCAGAACATAAACTGGAAACTTATTAATCAGTCAGTGAATAGGGTCTACTCAGTCTTTTATGCCAGACTTTACACTAAACTCAAGACATACGGAGATAGGCTCAAACACTGTCCCTGCCCTCAAGGAGCTCTCATTCTAATGGGGGAGATAATATGTAAATAACTATGTACATATAAGATTTATACAGTGTAGATGGTAGGTAATCTCAAAGAGAGGGTCTCTAGAAGAAGAGAGGACAGAGAAAGAACTACAAAAGGTGAGATTTGCCCCCCAAAGAAGCTAAAATGCAAAGGTGAGGCTGGAGACCTTTCCAAACATGAGGGATACTACAATGGCATGGAGTCCAGAGACCAAACATCGTGTATGAAGAACAGTAAGTACACTAGAGTAATTGGATCAAAATTTGTGCAAAAGGGGAGGGGAGGGGAGGGGTAGGGAGGGAAGAATTCTGGAAAGGTAGGGAAGAGTTAGGTTTTAAAAGGCTTTATGTGCAAGACAGAGTATGTGGACTTTATGTTTGAACCTGAAGATAATAGGGAGACATTGGAGTTTATTGAGTAGGAGGTAACATAGTCAGACCTGCTTTTTAGGAAAATCACTTTATTAGTTGACTGCAAGATGCATTAGGGTAGAAAGAAACTGAAGACAAGGAGCCCAATTTGAAGAAGAAAGACAAGATCTGCAACAGACTAGGTGAGAGAAGATGAAGGACTATGACATGTTGGTATCTGTGTATATGTAGAGAAGGGGAGGTATATGAGTAATGTTGTGAAGGTAGAAATAGTTTGGATATCTGGGGTAAGCACAAAAGAGTAGTCAAGGATGAGGCTTTATGTAGCGGTATCTAAGCAATTGTTGGGTCAAATGTCTTGCATTAGTCACCCTTTCACCCTTCTCTATAGCTGGGGGCACGTAGAGTTTGAGGCGTTGGTGGCTCATCCAGATCAAGACATCCAATAGGCTGCTGGGATATAAGAGTGATACCATAGGATAAAAACTTGGGAGTGGATGAGAAAGGCAAGGTAGAGAGGATAAAGAAAAGAAGAGAGCCAAAGATAGAACCTCTATCAAGTATGGTTTAAGGGGCAGGAGAAAAAGGAAGTGGCAAAGGAAGGGGATAGCATTCAGAGAGGCAGGAAAACTGTGATAACGCAGTATCATAGAAACCGAGGGAGGAGATGTTCGTTGTCCTGTGTCCAGACTAGCAAAGTTGGGGAAACTTATCATAAAACTGACCATAGGGTAATTCAGTTTTAAGCTACAATAACTCTTGAAGATTGTCTACTAAGTAATAATAATAATAATGATATCTTTTATTTATATATTATTTTGAGGTTTGTAAATTACACATATTATCTTATTGGATTCCCACAACAACCCAATGCTGTGTTGTTTTTGTTGCTGTTTGGATGTTTCAGTCGTGCCCAACTCTTTATGACCCCATTTGGGGTTTTCTTGGCAGATACTAGCATGGTTTGTCATTTACTTCTCCAGTTCATTTTACAGATGAGGAAACTAAGGCAACTAGGGTTAAGTGACTTGTCCATCGTCATACAGTTAATAAGCGCCTGAGGGCCAGATTTGAACTCAGGAAGATAAGTCTTTCTGACTCCAGGCTCAGAACTCTATCCACTGCAGCAACTAGCTAGGCAACCCAATGCTTTAGGTGCTCTTGTTAGGCACATTTTGCAAATGATGAAACTGCATCAGAGAAACCAAGTGACTTACCCAGTCATAGCCAGTGAATGCCTAAGACAGAATTTGAACACAAGTTGTGTGTGTGTGTGTGTTTTAATTCTAATCTCTAATCCTCTCTCCAACTCTGCCAGACTGCTTCTCAGGGGTTGTGACCTACATCAGAGCAAAGGAAATGTCACATCAGTGCTATCATAGATTATTCGAGTATTTCTAGTACTTTGTGTTATACTTATTTGTGTATGTATCAGGTACCCTTACTAGACCATAAATTCCATCACAGCCTTATCTTTTGTCTTTCTAAAATAACTATTGCAGAAAAGTCTTTAGACTTTAAAAGTAATGTTAGAACCCCTTTCTCCTAGAAGATGAGGTAGGACCCCAGCAGAGGAGTGCAGCTGAAGCTAGAAGCTAGAAGCAGAGAGGCATTACAAAGCCTCCCATCCAATGGAGCCATGCCTTGCAGCAAACAGGAGTATCTATAGAACCACCAAAATAGTGGCCAAGTGACATGAGCAAGGAGTTATACCTGGCAGTATCTGTGCCTTCAGAAAATGCCATACACACATCAGGGACTATATGCTATACAAGACCAGCAAGAAACAGGCCTAGAAAGAGTAGCACACTGATATTACCAAAAGATATAGTCAGTTCTACAGCATCCAAGGTATTAATTGCCTTTCTACCCAGGTACTCTTATCATACATGTCCTTTACACATGTACCCACCTAAGCATGTGCCCTGGATATCTGTTCCCTGTTTTTGTCTACTTTTCTCAATGATGCGTGTGTGTATTTGAGGGACAATGTGCCACAGGCTTATAGAGAGTGATGTTTTTATTCCTCCCTTTCTAACTATTCTCTTTCATTCATCGTCTTTGCTTTAAGATAATCGTATCATCTGGTTGTGTAGTAAAGGTGAATACATCATGGGGAGTTGATGAGCTATGAATGCTGTGCATGGTGACCCACCAGAGTACCTTAAACCTGGAGCAGCCTCATCTGGATGAACAGTATGGATTGGGAAAATCTTGTTCACTAACAGAAATTCTCTGGACTGCATTTCCCAAAAGGCTGTTCGTGAGTCTACTGTCTAGTGACTTGACCTGCCACAGATTCTGACTAAGCGGGAAGTCTCCATAATTTGAGAAGTTTAAAAAGCAACATTCTCTCTTTAGAGTTGGACGCAAGCAATGGCAATACAGATAACCCTAATTCAGATAGCAGCAGAGATGAGAGCAGAAGAAAGGGAATTTGCAAAGAGAAAAAGCAAATGGTGCAGATCTGGCCGAGGTGTCCTGAGGTTCAGCAATCTGTCTGAACCATAATCATGGCCAGAAGAGTGTTTTTCCACTTCTCTCTAGCTTCTCATGCCAGAACCAATGGGAAAAGTAATGAAATAGAATAGCTTCAGACTAAACAACTCAACACCAGTAGCCAGACTTTGATTTGGCTATGGCCTTCTAACATTATGTTGGGGATACAGAGAGATTAATTGAGAGTTGACTGTTGCTCTCCTGGGGGATGGGAGAGAGTAGCCATTTGTGCATGGGTGCAGAAAACACTTACTACCTCATTTAATTTATTAATTATTTGACAAAATATCTTCTACTTTTGGGATCCTGTATCTTTTGACATGGTCTGATATAAAAATGCATTGTTCAGGGGCTCAGATAGTGAGCACATGACCTAGATAGCAATCTGAAATTCAGCATAACTAAGAGGGGTACTACCCAAATACATACCCACATCAAAAGATATATGATTTCAAAAGCAGAAGATATTTTGCCAGGTATATAATGAGGAATTAAATATGTGTATACATGCCTATGTGTGTGTATATACATATATATAATTGTGTATGCATACATAAACATACATGCACATGTTTATACATAAATGTGTGTATAAGTATACCTGCTTGTACATGGATGTGCATGTGTGTATTGTAGGTTTGCCTATACATTCAGTAAATGCTTCAAACTTAACTGTGGATTCTCCCCATCACCCTGTGGGCATGACCAGTGACATGTGATTCAGTAAGTTTGAAATATCTGCCATGCTGCCTGACTGATCTTGCTGCTTTAGTTCATGTATATGTGTGTATATGGTGTATCTATGTATACACTATAACATCAATCTCTTATTATTTCAGATTTCTTGCTTTTGGTAAAAATCCCATCATTCTATTTTGAACTACACTAAGCTAAAAGAAATATATTGCAAGGACCATTATTACTAATTCTTAATTATGATCATTAATTGAGAAAATGTCCAGATAATGCAACCCTTCATTTTGCAGATAATGAAACTGGGAATGTGTCAGAAGGAGGGAGCAGTATGTGGACCTAAATTTGAGAAATGAAAGCATCAGCTGTAAACATAAGGGAAATCCCCATATGAAAAACATCATCCTGCTTTGGAGGTTTGATGACTGGTATTCTAAGTTTACCTTCCTCATATTAAAGGGAAGCGCTGGCCTAGAGATGCTTAAGGAACAATTACTGAACTTTCCAGTCTCTTCCTCTCTCTACTGTGTCAAAAACTTGTCCAGGCCAATAGTTTCTTCCCTAAGCCCTGGATGTGAATGCATATCACCTACCAAAGGTACACAGCAAGGCTTCCAATGTAGTCCCCAAGCAAGAAACAGACAAGTTGGCACAACACAAGCTGCAATGCCTGGCTTACTTCATTTGCCATTCCTGCCCTGACTGGGCACCAGGCAGGCTATGCTTCTGTCGGCTCCATGGTTCCTTTAGTTTCTTGTAAAGTGCAAAGTGCAAATAGAGGCATAACTAAAGGAATGAGAATTAATACTACAGTACCATCAGAGGCATTTCAGGGACAAAGAGAGTCCTTCTGTTTTCCAATCCCATTACTGCCACAACTTCTCCCATCATCCGGTGGGTACAGAAATGGGTATTACTCCTCCCCTGATCACAATCTTCCTCCAATAGTCAGTCATAGCACTAGTAAATTTTGCACTGGCAACTAATGAGTTACAACAAAACTTCATAGTCGCTAAGTCTTTCCCTTTCTACTTACTGAGCTTCAAACTTAACTGTAGACTCTATCACCCCGTGGGCTTGACTCATGACACTTGTCTCAGACAGTTTGAAGCAATCTGCTGTGTTCCCAGGCTGATCCTTTCTTCCTTAGTTCATCTTCTGTTTGTCTGTGCCTGGGGGACTGTGCCTGTGGTTGCAGAATGATGTGCATTCTTCAAAGGAGTTTCCAAAGCTTCATTATCTTTCAGACAAGTTGTCTGAGCTTATGTTGAAAGCCAGATAGTAAGATTCTATTTCCTGGCAATTCAAGGACAGAGAGATTGATCTTCCGCCTCCATTCTCTCAGCCAATTCCACTGATGTCTTGGCATAAAGTTTCTGCCTAAAAAACTCCTATGAGCTGGCAAAATGTTGGTTCAGCAGAGAAAATCATTCACGATGCTCTGTTGGCCTATACTTGATCTTCCCCATCCTTCATAAGTCTTCCCCAAGCCTTTTGTTTAAAGTTAAATTTTTAGGTGAAATATAAAATATATAACATACCATGTTCTAGTGCTCACTGTCCCCATGGTACTTAACAGAGCTTAATAATAAATGGTTTTCTCTCATCCCATTTTTCTTTCATTTATTATTATCCTGATCCCCAGCATCCCCTAAGTACCAACAAAGTTAGTTTGGATGCCTCTCTAGAGCCTAGATTTAAGATAACAATGTGTATTTGCCTTCTTCTTGGTCTTCCAAAAAGGGTTAGTCTAAGATACTAATGAGGATACTAATGTTAGAAATTGGAAAGAAGGGAGCTCAGTATGCTGTTATTTTTTTTTGTGGGCACAAGGCAAGTCATTTTCAATATGTGATTATTTTAATGGCTTCTCACAAAGCATCAACAATGAGATTGTGGATAGCTTTATCTGAGAGTCTTCTCATCCTGAAAATACTTCCTCCAATGAATGAACCATACTGCTTGCTTTTCATAATGGAATGTTTCCTAGAGTCCCTACCTATTGGGAGAAGAAGGGAAACGGATTGTCTGACCTCAATGATGCCAATGATAGGAAAATCAGAAAATAAATATATTAGAATCTCTTTAAACCATTGTTCACTATCCAGTAAAATTTAGTTCAAGGTATGTTTAATACTAGCTAAAGGGGATTAATTTCTGAAGTTCCAAAATAATTAGAGGACAAGTATACCTATAAAACCACCCCACAGAAGGGATGCTAACAACCATGTAAAAAATAGGCAGTTCCTATGGAGGTGAAATATTGAAGGAAAAAAATTATTTTCCAGGCTTCTATAACTTTTTCATATTGGAATTGTCATTATTTCACACTCTTCATCATTTGAAATTCCATTCTGTGAATGTAGACATCTGGGCTTTTTTCCCTTGCAAAGGGAAATGAACAGCTACTATTGAATCCTTCCAAACCACAACAGTCCCTAAAGTAAAATTCAGATAGAGCCCTCAAGTTACACCACACTGATTTGTCTGTCTGTATTTTTTAATAACCATATATTCTACTCACATCCACTCATAGACTTGAGCTCTTGGCAGCATCAATATTCATAATGTTACTTAGAGAAAAAATATTAGAGCAGAAACAATTTATGATGTCTTGCCTGATCACCAACAAAGATGGATAAGACCAAGGACAATATATTAAGACAATCAGGCATTTAAAAAAATATGCTTGGTTTGAATGCATGCAGCTTACACTCCATAAACAGCAAATACTGTGAAGGAGAATGTGTGATATATCTTGGGAGTAAGTCAGCAAAGGATATCCATGTTTCAAGAAATATGAATCTCTAACTCTCCTGGTATTAATCAATACCATGAAAACCTGTTATTTAGGGGATGATAACTAAGGCAATGCAATTTTCCCTAGGGTACAGACTCTTTTTTGAAGTGGTCAAAGACTTGAATAGCGGCCTCTGTAATCCCAACAAACTCTGAATGGCAACATATTAACTAATAATGATTAGCCAAATTAAGTGGATATAAAATAAAATAGGTTATAATGTTCTTCTATTGAAAAGGATTTGTTTAAATCAAGCACCAATGGACAACTCCAATAGAGATTGGGAGTCACAGGATGCAAGCAATACATGTTTAGACCAAGAATAGAGAAATTATAAATACTAGCTGTCATGGGGGAAATGAGCCAGGTTCCTTGCAGTGGGAGGAGTCATCGAAAGGAGACTAACTGGGAATCAGAAGATCCAGGTTCCAATCTCTTCTCTGCCAACTAGCTATAATCTTTGCTTAAGCCATTTAAACTTTCCAAGTTTCAGGTATTCTCATGATTCCCCCCAGCTCTCAAATTCTAGGACTAAGTTTTTTATCTCTTCATACGGATGCTGCTGAATCAAACAAGGCTAACTTATTGTTCAAATAATAAGCAGGAATATGTCATTCTAGAATTACTTCATTTCCTTTGGAATGTAGTTAACTAGACCAGTACATCATTTTGAAATATACTGGGGTCAAATTATCCACAATAAAAATGAACATGAATACAGTACTTCGAGTTTTTCAAGTAAGGTTAGGGACTAGGCCTACTAAATTGTTACACAGAACTTCCAGATAAAGAAACTTCTCTACCAATGTAGGTAAGCACTTTTTCAACAATTTACAGTCTTAGAGAGTTGTCTAAAGCACGAGGGGTTTAATTACTTGTCCAGGGTCACACAGTCTAAGCCAGGGCTTGAACTTGGGTCATCTTGGTTCTACAGTCAGCTTTAGCTTTCTAGCCACTACGCTAGCCACTACAAATTTGAGTTTATGTAGTACACTGAGCTTTCCAATAAGATTTTAATTACATTCTTATTTGACACTCTCAAGAATCCTATGAAGCAGAGCAAATCATCCCGTAGTATTATATAATATGAATAATTGGGGGATGGGGAGGGAATCAGAGGGAAGCTAAGTGGTACAGTGTATAGAGCACCAGCCCTGGAGTCAGGAGGACCTGAATTCAAATCTAACCTCAGATACTTAACTAGCTGTGTGACCTTGGGAAAATCACTTAACTCTGCCTCCCAAACAAACAAACAAACCTTGTTGGTGGTTGCTGTCCTTCACTCTCAAAGAAGACCAAAACAACATCATTGTGTCAGAGTAAAGAGTACAGTATGTCCAGTGTTGGTCGATTAGACCAGTATGAGCTTAGAACACTCTACCACAGGTTGGGCACAAATAGTCTATGTGAACATCTGAATGAAAGACTGCTAAAGCTACCACTAATAGCAACAACAAAAGTAATCATAATAATAGCTAACGTTTCTGCAATGCTTTAAGTTTTGTGAAGCATTTTACAAATATTCTCCTCATTGCAGCCCTGGATACTGGTGCTATTATTATCCCCATTTGGACCAAATTATTTTTCACTTTTTGTATCCTTAGAACCTAATGTAACGTCTCATACACAGATCACTTTGTTGCTGGTTTATTAGTACTCGACGCACCCCTCAGCGGAGGCAAATCCACTTCCTGAGGTCATGATACAGTAAATTTGCCTCCCATTAAATAGTCACTGGAAAGAAGCAACCAGCTATATTGGGAATAATGCTAGACTTCAAGTCTGAAAACCCAGGTTCAAATCCTGACTCTAACACTTAATTCATTGTGTGACTACAGGCTAGTCACTATCTCCCCTAGTTCCCTGATATGTAAAATAGAGGTAATAAAAAACATAACTCAGGGTTATGGAAAGGAATGTGCTCTGTAAACCTTATAGCAGTAGATAAATTCTAGGTCTTCTTTCTGGAAAGTATCTTTCAACAAATCATGTCTTTCCACCCATGGTGACCACTGAGAGAAGACCGTGTCTTTAAGACACCAGAAATAGGGCTTAATGAAAATAGAAGCAATCAGAAATCTTTAATTAAAATCACAGAGTACAACATCTTTGGAATTACTCCTGCAAAGAGATTTCAGAGGCCTTCAGAAGTGTGATCCTTCTTTGGTCCAAATGTGATCATTATCCTGTCTCCTGTGGTCCCTCTAGCTTGATTCTGCTCCTGAAAGTCCCTCCTTTTTTTCTTTCTCTGATTTTTCTTCCTCTTCGACCTCATCAGACCTAAGAGGAAGACATTTTTTTTTAAATAAATGCTTGCTTTGAGGTCATGGTCATGCTTCTCTTAAAGTTCTCCATCTGAATAATACAAGAAACCACGAATCCAGAGACAGAAAGAACTTTCAGGCATAAACGCAGAAAATAGTATCTGGCTTCCCCTGACAGAAAATTCCTAGTTAGATTTTCCCAAATTCTTTTTGTAGCTCACATGTATAATGGGGAAAAAAATAACACCTGACCCAATGATTCTATCAGGTTGTGGGGAGTAAAAGATGGAATGAACAGCTCTTTAAAGTGCTTGGGAAAGGAAAGGAATCCACATAATGTTTCTAGTGATTCTTCAACAATCCATTAGTGTCTAATCCTTAGCCTTATTCAAAGGATAGTCAGCCCCCGTGTCTGAAGATTATTCATTGTAGTGAGAAAGGAAGTGTATTGTTGGTCAGGAGAGGTCAAGAACAAACTACTTACTTGATCACTCTCAAAGATGACCATTGCCTAGCCTTTTCAGGTATTCACCGGTGGGAGTTGAGAAATGGTGCACACATCATACTTTTCCATGATGAGATGTTCACATTCATCAACTGTCATCAATCTCACAATCCATTATCCTGAGTGCCTGTTTTATGTACTGTGCATCCAATATTTCTTTAATTCTTTTCCTCCCTATACCTCTGACTTTGATGAGCCTCTCCAGTGCTTTCTAAATGTAATGGGGAACACTCCCTGATTGCAAGGGGCAGAATGCTATCATCTCTCACATCTCAATTATTTAGTCAATATAAGGCTGGGGCCAAGAAGTATTTCATCCACAGTTGAATACAGGAAGAATACTTACTTCAGTTCAACACTTCCCTTAAACCAGAAGTGGGGAACCTGCAGCCTTGAGAACAATTTGGATTCAGTCAAAGGATCGCACTGGAAGACCTAGAGGACCATGTGTGGCCTTGAGGCTGCAGGTTCCCCACCCCTGCAGCTTAAATCCTATAAGCCAACTTAAATCAAATTGAATCTAGTTACTGATATTTTCCTGAAATACAGACAACACGCAGAATTTTTTAAATACAAGTAGATGGGATTCCTGGGGAATGATAGGGCAGAACTTTTGTGTTTCAACTGGCCCCCATATCGTTGATGAAAATATCTTTGGGATTCTGGCTTTCTTCTCTAAAGAAACGTTCACTTACCATTTCCTCAGATCTGATTCTAACCCTCCAGTACCTTTTGGCAATATTACCCTTAAGTGATAGTATATGGGGAGGAAGGGAAGGGTGAAGAAAACCTAAAGATGAAGAGATGGCTTTAGGGGAAACAGTGTAGATTTTGTTATTATTTTAAAACTTTTTTTCTAGATACCTTGGGAGTCTAGTCCAGGGAAATAAATCCATTTAAAAAGTATTTCCGCAATTGTGGCACACACTTGTAGTCGTTGCAACTAGGAGAGCTGAAGTTGGTAGACTGCTTGAGTTTGGAAGGGTCTGAGCTGCAGCAGGGCCAAAGATGACTGAGGGTCTACACAAAGCGCATCACAATATGATGAGATTCTGGTAATGGAGGTCCACCAAGCTGTACACCAGCCCAGTTCAGAAAAATGATCAGACCCATAAATAGCCACTACCACTCCAGCCTAACCCAGTACCTAAAGCCAAACAAAAAAATGCAATTTATTAAGTACTTCCTTGGAGCCATGAACCAAGAAAGATCTTGGAGCAAGAGCTCTTAGACCTTGGGTGTATAAAGACAAAAACAAAACAACATAGAGTGGGGGTTGAGAAGGTGTATAACTCACAGATAAGTAAATACAAATCATATACAAAATAAATACGAAGGATTGGGTAGGGGAGCACTAATAGCTGGAGGAGGAGGGATAAAGAAAGGCCTGAACCAAAATGCAAAGCTAAGGATTCTAAGAGGAAAAAGAACATTCCAAGTCTGGGAAACAGACTATGAAAAGGCGTAGAGTCCAAGGTTGAATTGTTGCATTCAGGGACAGCAACTATGCCAGTTTGAAAACAGTATATTGAAGAGAAAATACCGTTCCAGGTGGGCTGGTGAGATATTACAAACAGCTATAAATGGACTTCTGGTAAAGATGACATAATGTTTTGCAGATAAAGCAGCAGACTTTTTTTTAAACACCAGTTAAAACAGTTACCAAGAAATCCAGAGAAACAATCGTATTTTTTTTTTACCTAGCATAGGATTTCATTAAAAGACATCCACAAGCTTGAGGCAAAGAGAGACAGATACTGTCAGAGAAGCTAGCATGGGCACAGATTTAAAAAAACAAAAACAAATGAAGTTTATAAACACTCTGACAGGGATTTTCTAGAGGTACCTCAAGCCTGTTTTCAAGGCAGGAGGTGGGATAGAAGTCTAATGTACTTAGATGGTGAAAGTCCAGATACTCCTGTAGAAATGGAGTCTAAGAACATTATTCTGACCTTGATGTTCCAGGAAGGTCAGAAGTTGGCAGTGCTTTCTAACCTGGGAAGATCCAGGGGAACCTAAAATCTGTTAGACACACTAACTGATGTGGTAGCCAGAAACAATAACCCTGAAAACCAAAGCAGGGTCTTAGTACCTCATATGATCATGTGCCTGACACTGGCACAAATTACCAAACCAGAAAATGAAGAAGATACCAAACACAATAGAAAAGTGCTATGTGTCAAGAGACACCCAGGAGGTTAAACCCAGAAGAAAAGAATAATTCTAAAGCATGCAAAAGTACAGACTCAGGGGGAGAAGGAGATGGTTTGAGCAAAAGGACTGTAAAAGTGGCTTGGATGAAATGAAAAAAGATATAAAATGAAATTATAAGTCAAATAAGAGCTCTGGAAGAAAGAATTGGAAGGAAAATAAGTAGCTTAAAACAGAAGGTAGAAAACCTTATCCAAGTAGCAAACTACTTGAAAATTAGAATGGAATGAACAAAACTCAATAACTCTAGAAGACAACAAGAAATGTTGAAGGGGAGGGGGGAATCAAAAGCTTGGAGGCAAAAGAAGCATAAAATAGAATGCATTTACTACCAAAATCAATTATCTTGGAAAGGTCAATGGGAAACCATTTAAGAATCATTGGATTCCATTAAAAACATCAACAACAATAACAACAACAAAAAAAAACATGTCATTATATCTCTTATTTTTAAGAAATTATTTTTATTTATTTTCCAAAAGTTAGCCTTTGTACCTCCTTTTACATTTGACCAATTCTACTTTTTTTTAAAAAATTTATTTTTAGTTTTCAACATTCACTTTCATAAGATTCTGAGTTCCAAATCTTCTCCTCATCTCTCCCCTCCCCCCACTCCAATATGATATGTAATTTGGTATATATGTCTACATATACATTCATATTGAACCTATTTTCACATTAGCCATGTTGTAAAAAAGAATTAAAACCAATGGGAGAAACCACAAGAAAAAAGGAACAAACAAAAAAGAAAGAAAAGAGAGAGAGCAAATAGTCTGCTTCATTCTACATTGAGACTCCACAGTTCTTTTTCTGAATGTGGACAGCATTTTCCATTATGAGTCTTTTAGATTCACCTTGAATCAGAACATTTTTTGAAGGAAAAAAAAGGAAGATTAAGAAAAAATTAGCTAGACTAACTACTGTATGAAAGAAATCTGAAAATAAATGCAGGATTCCATCCCCATGGATTTTCCCTCTTAGGAGGAAGAAGTATCACTTCCTAGCTCTTTGGTGCCATGCTTATTCTTTTTTTTTTTAACTGATTTCTTTATTTACTTTTAGTTTATAAAATTCAGTTCCACCATCCCCTGAGTTTCAAATTTTCTTCCCTCCTTCTTTCCCCCCTCCCCCCATGGTGGCGTTTAATCAAGTACCGGATTTGCAAATACTTTCACATTGGACATGTCTGGTTGTATAGAAGGATTGTAACCAATGGAGTGAACAATTGGAAAAAAAGAAACAAAACCAAACATGGAAAAGAATGACAGCATGTAGTTTGCTTTAGTCTCCATTTAAACTCTGTTCTTTCTAGAGGTTTCTCTGAATGTAGATTTCTCCTTCCATCCTGAGACTTATAGAGTTGTCTTATAACTGTGTGTTGCTGAGAAGAGTCCAGTTTATCAAAGCTGGTCATCACATATACGATGTGTCTGTGATTGTGTACAAATTTTTCCTGGTTCTGTTCTTCTCACTTAGCATAAGTTTGTATAAGTCTCTGCAGGTGAATATGAAGACTGTCTCCTCCCCATTTCTTATAGCACAATAGTATTCTATTACATTCATATACCACAACTTGTTTAGCCATTCCCCAATTGATGGGCATCCCCTTAATTTCCAGTTTTTTGCCACCACAAAGAGATCCAATAAATATTTTTGTACATATGGGTCTGCCTCCCACTTCTATGATTTCTTTGGGATACAATCCCAGAAGTGGTATTACTGAGTCAAAGGTATGCAATTATTTATAGCCCTTTGGGCATAGTTCCAGATTGCTCTCCAGAACGGCTGAATCAGTTCACAGCTCCACCAACAACGCATTAGTGTTCCAATTTTTCCACATTCTCTCCAGCATTTGTCATTTTTCTGTTTTGTCATGTTAGCCAATCTGACTGGTGAGATGTGGTATCTCAAAGTTGTTTTGATTTGCATTTCTCTCATCAATAGTGATTTAGAGCATTTTTACATATGCTTATATCTTTGATTTCTACCTCTGAAAATTGCCTGTTCCTATCCCTTGACCATTTATCAATTGACTTAAGGAGTTGTTTTCTTTTTCCAAGCTATAGACTTCTTTTGCATAATTCTCATTTCTTTTTCTAATTTTTCTTCTACCTCTATTATTTGATGTAAAATTCTGTTTGAGCTCTCTCATGAGGACTTTTTGAGCCTGGGACCAAATTTTATTTCTCTTTAAGGTTTCATATGTAGGTGTTTGGACATTATTATCCTTTTCTGAGTTTGTGTTTTGAGCTTCTCTGTCATCATAGTAGCTTTCTACAGTCAGGACTTTTTTTTTGCTCATTTTCCAACCTAACTTTTAAAGTTGAGCTCTACCCCTGGGGTATAGGGAGCACTGTCCCAAGCTTCTTACATGGGGCTAGGAGGTGGGGTGGGGAGAAGTAGAGAGGGAGGAAGGACAGAGGGGAGGAGGATATGGTCACTGGCCTTCTGTGCTAGGGTCCTGCTGCTCTGGTATCTAGCATTAGATGTGGGGGGGAGGGTAAAAATCATTATACACATCTACTTTTCAGTTCTTTCTCTGGATGCAGACAGTGTCTTCATATGTCATTTGTAATTCAATTGGGTATTTATAATCATCAAAATGAATTATTCACTCAAAGTTGTTCTTAAAACAATATTGCACAAACATATAAACATTTTAGAGCATATTGGTACATCTTCCAAAATCTCCCCAAATTATCTTCTTAAAGCACAGGTCTGACCATGTTACAATTCTGCTCAAAACGTTTCACTAGTTCCCCACTGCCTCTAGGGTTAGACGCAAACTCCTCAGCCTGGCACTTAAGACCCTCATCAATCCAGCTCCATTGACCTTTCCAGTTTTATTTCATGTTGCTCTCCTTCACACATTCTACATTCCAATCCAAATCAACAATTTACATATTCTCTGAACTTAACATTAATCTCTTACAAGCACTTGTACAAGCCCCCACCCATGCCTTGAATGCTCTCTCCCTCTTCATTACTACCTTTCAAGGTCCTCCTGATGAAAGGTTGCCTACCTTCTGAGGCAATTCATCCCACTTTTGGGAAGCTCTTGTTAGGACAAATTTTCCTTATTTCAAGGTCATCTCAGGTGTTCCATGAAGCTTTCCCTGAAGCCCCTCAGTTAATCTATTCATCTTTGTGCATTGCAGCATGGTACAGTGAAAAGAGACCTGATTTTGGAGTCACGGACCTGGTTTTGAATTGTGGTTGTCTTTACATATAAAAGCTTGGGCAAGTCTTGACCTCTCTGAGCCTCTGTTTTATCTTTGACATGGAGAAGTGGACTAGACGACCCGTAAGGGCCCTTCTGGCTCCAATTCTATAATCTTGTGGCGTTAGCACCACCCCATGCCCAATATAAATTCCTTGAGGGACAGGGACAATTTCATTTTTATCTTTTTAATCACAGGGTACTATCAGAGACTGTGCTTTTTTTTAAGGATATTTAATAAATATTGATTGAATTGAATTGTTGGAAAAGAGACCTACATGCTAAGAAGTGCCCAGTAAGAGTCAACAAATGTATCCATTTATGCATTATTTCCTCACTCCCCACAGAGGACCTTCCAATCATTCCCCTTCTTGACCTTCTCCCAGACACAGGATCCTTTGACAATATCTGGTCCAAACTCATAAGTATTCAAATGAAAAAAATGAGGCCTAAATACGTTAAAATACACATATACACATGCACACATACAAACATGCATATATACATACATGCACATATATATACATACATGCATACACACAGACATACATATATATTCTTCCTATAGCTAACTGGTGGCAGAAATTCGACTGGGAGCTTTGTTGTCTTTTCACTGCCTCCTGCCTTAGGTAAACCAGGTAACTTCCAAGGCTGGACTCCATGAGGGGCCACCTCAGTGTTGTCTCTCTGGACCCAACTTCTTCTGACTCTCCTAAATTCCTTCTACACCTAATTCCAGTAATCTTCTCATTTGGGAAGATCTTTATACCTCTAAAACCCCTTCCAGTGATTGGTTTTTTCTCCCAGATCCCCCATTTTATGGCAGTTTCTCCAGGACCAGCCGTGTTCACTCCTTCCTTCCTGTCTAGGCCTCTCTCCTGACGCTCCAGACTTCCTTCTCCACCATGCCCTGATGCAGCTATTAGCTCGTGTCCCTCTTTTAGTTCCATCATAGGTAGTCTTCTCCTATTAGAATGGAAACCTCTTGAAGGCAAAAACTGCCTCTTTTTTGCTTCACTTTGTATCCCCAAAGCTTAGAACTATGTTTGGCACATAAGTGCCAACCCAGGTGGAGAAGTGAATAAATAAAGCACTGGACTTGGAATGAGAAGATTCATCTTTCTGAATTCAAATCTGGCCTCAGACATTTACTAATTGTGTGACCCTAGAGAAATCACTTAATCCTGTTTACCTCAGTTTCCTTATCTGTAAAATAAGAGAATATAAGATAAAAGACATATACAGACACACATATAGATATAGATATGACTGAAACTTGGCAAAAAAAAAACCTTCCAAGTACTTGACTTGTCTCAGCCACCAGCTTTAACATTCACAGATCGTGTCCTTTTTCCTTTATTTACCTGCTCTGTATCCCCAGAGTAGTCCCCTCTCAAAACCCTTGCATAACGTCTTATATGCAGTAGTCATTTAATAAATCATTGAATTAAAGCTAATTTCCATTTTACAGATGATAAAACTGAGGCCCAGAGAGATTCAATGACTTACTAAGGTCATTACATATAGCTGATAAGTGACAGAATAGACAGACTCAAATCCAGCTGTCCTGGGTATGAGCTCAGGGCTATTATCTTTAAACCTTGCTGCCTCTGGCCACACTGAGAAGATAAATATGCCTGTCAGAACTCATGAGTCCTCAGACAACATAAAAAAAATATCTAGTAAACTTTAGCAAATTCTTGGGCTTCACAGTAGGCTAAGAGAAAAAGCAAAGGGAGGCTGCTGGGCTATTTTGTGACAGAGCTTTATAATCTCTGATGGGAAAAGGGGAGCCTCCATGCATACTGACCTGGATTAAAAGCTATCCTGTTGCTAATGCAACATAGCAATCTACTTTGCCTGAAAGGAAAAGAAAAGCACCCTGGGCATCTCCGATAATGGGTTCTGTGAAAAGGCAGGCTACAGGGAGCTGACCACAGAGAGGAATCTAACCTTAAGAGAGGGACATAGTCACATCCAATTAAGCAGCCTCCGTTAATTGAGCTCATGTGGGTGTATAGAGGAGAGATGAATCATTCTCCTTAAAGGGCAATAGACACCTCAGAGTGAGGTAAAAGTGTCTTGTGTGTCTCTCTCCTCTGGGGAGCTTAAGGCCATCTGCAGGTAGAAAGCAGCCTAATGCTCATTTTCACAGATAACTATCAGCCCAGGCCAAAACAATTTTATATTGTTGTTAACTATAACTTTTGAGTCCTGGTATTTATTTCAAGTAAATTTTAATGTTATAGTAATGTCTATCAAATCACATTCCAAAGAAATTATTCATAAACCTCTAAGTGGGACAAAATTCTAGATAGACAAATAGTAATTATCTGTCTTGTGAATTGGTCATCCCTCTTACATCCAGCATCCTTCTGTTCCATTTTCTGGTTGACTTTGTTGTCTCCAAGCAATGCAAGTTAGTTTTTAATCAGGTTACAATTAATAATGTTGATCTGATAAAGAAAAAGTAACACAATGCATTGTGAAGTCAAATGTAAATGATTTCATTAGTTGATACTGCTATTCTCCCTGTTAGCAAGGATAATTGGAAGTTCATTGCAAAAGGCAAAGAAAGAGCACTTAAAATCTGTTTAGAAGGGTTAAAAAGTGTGTTTGAACTGTGTTTTCTTTCTTAAAAAAAATAATCCAAAAGATATTGGATGCATTTCAACTTCATGTTATTCCCCATGCCAATGGATGTTTAAATAAGGAAATACTAGGTTCAGTCTGACATCTAGTGGTTAGTATCTGCTATTATAAATGTTTCTCAAGTAGATTGATAGTATTTTAGCATAGAAAGGGACATCACTTGGCACTATTTAAAAAAGATAGTTAACATTTATTTTGTTCTTTAAAATTCACAATGCTCTTTATAAATATTCTATTTTATTATCATTACAATCCTGGGAGATGAGTTCACATTTTATATAAATGAGGACAGAGGTTAAATGATAAGCCCTGAATCACATATCTAGTCAAAATTATACCAAAATTGCACTGCCCACCATACCTTCAGCAAGTAGCCATCAGTTTCTGTTTGAAGACTTCTGATGAAAGGTTGCCTACCTTCTGAGGCAACTCATCCCACTTTTTGAAAGTTCTTGTTAGGACAAATTTTCCTTATTTCAAGTCTAATCTAAACCTCTGCAACTTTCACCACATCTATCAATATTCTCTCTCTCAATCTCCTCTTCTTCAAACAACCCCATTTCCTTTAACTGATTCTCGACTAGCATGGTCTCCATGGACTGAGAACAGGCCATGGTTCTCACCATCCTGGTGGTATTTCACTGGCTTCTTCCAAATTTGTCAACGTTGTTCAGTCCTTTCAGTCGCATTGGACTCTTTGGACTATTTTATCCTATACTGGCAAAGACACTGGAGTGGTTTGCCATTTCCTTCTCTAGCCCATTTTACAAATAAGGAAACTGCGGCAAACAGGGTTAAGTGACTTGCCCAGAGTCAAGCAGTCCATAAGTACCTGAGGCCAGATGTGAACTCAGGAGGAGAGTCTTCCTGATTTCCAATTGCAGAGTTCTATCCTCTTTACATCTAGCTGCTAAGCTAGATTACCTTATTAAAAACTAACTTGCATTGCTTGGATACAACAATGTCAACCAGAAAACGGAACAGAAGGATGCTGGATATAAGAGGAATGGCCAGTTCATAAGACAGATAATTGTTATTTGTCTTTATCTAGAATTTTGTCCCACTTAGAGGTTTATACATAATTTCTTTGAAATGTTATTCAATAGATGTTACTATTACTTATCCTACCTAATATCCTGCCTAAAGCACATCTCCTAGAAAGAGCACAATACTCCAGATGTGGCCTAAACAGACCAGGTTACAGCTGACCTAGCATATCCCTTTTTTTGAACAATTGAACAATTTGGGCATTTATTTTAATATAAATTAGGATTAAATTAGTTTTTTGCTTTAACTCCCATGCCATATATTGTTGACTCCTATTTAGCTTATAATCAAGTAAAATAGTGTGAAACAATGGATGGAGTGCTGGACCTATAGTCAGGAAGACCTTGGATTGGAATCCTGCTTCTGACACTTCCTAGATCGATGAACTTGAGCTAATTCCCTAATGTCTTTGTAACTCTGTTTCCTCATATGTAAAATGGGGATAATAATAGCTGTGGACTGGGGCGGCTAGGTGGCACAGTGAATAGAGCACCAGTCCTGGAGTCAGGAGGACCTGAATTCAAATCCGGCCTCAGACACTTAACACTTACTAGCCATGTGACCTTGGACAAGTCACTTAACCCCAACTGCCCTGCCTTCTCCCCCCCTCCAAAAAGAAAAAAAATGCTGTGAACTCACAGAGTTTTGAGACTCAATTAAGACTATATACCTAAAGGAATTTACAGGACTGCAAACCTGAATATGCTGTATGTGTCAATTATTATTTATTATTTTAGAGGCCATTAAGGCAGTATAGTAGATGGACCATAAGGTTTAGATCAGGAAGATCTCAGTTCAAATCTTGTTTCAGATACCTACTAGCCATACAATTGTGAGCAAATCAACTAATCTCTCAATCTCATTTTCATTCTCTGTAGTATGAGGATAATAGTAGCTGAAGCACATTTCACAGGGTTTTTCCTAATGTGAGAATCCAAATAAGATCATTATGTAAAGTGATTGAAAAACCAGAAAGGACCATGACTATGTCTGTTATCACTAAAACCCACAGATTATTCTCACGTGATCTGTTTTCAAGCCACATCTTCCCCTTCCTGGTATTTGTAAGTTTATTCTTTCAATTGAACTGTAGGGACTTTACATTTATCTCTACTAAATTATTATATGTGGTTCATCATTCTGGCCTATCGAGAGCTCTTTGGATTTTGTCTCAGTCACCACTTCTCTAATCTCATGTCATCTGCAAATTCTAGAAGACTTCTATCTATGCCTTTATCCAAAACATTTATAAAAATGGTGAACAGGCCAAGGCCTCTAGCTCTATTTTAGACATCCCTTCAAGCTGACTTTGAGTCATTAATGACTGTTTCAGGGCTCTAATCATTCAAGTACTTTCAAATTCATTCAAATGTATTCTTCTTTCCCATAGCTTTCTATCTGGATTTTAAGATCCTATCTTGAGCTTAAAACAAACTATTTTAGACAGAAAAAAAAAAAACAAAGAAGAAACTATTGAAAATTCTAACTTAACGTCCACAGCTATTTTTTTTTTTTTTGCTTTTTGGAGGGGGAAAGCAGGGCAGTTGGGGTTAAGTGACTTGCCCAAGGTCACATGGCTAGTAAGTGTTAAGTGTCTGAGGCCGATTTGAATTCAGGTCCTCCTGACTCCAGGGCTGGTGCTCTATTCACTGTGCCTAGCTGCCCCAGTCCACAGCTATTATTACTGATTTTAACTGATAACCTGAATTTTGTTTGTTATTGACAAAAGCAAAAAATTTGGGGAGTTGTTTTCATTTATAGTAAAGAATAAAGATATTTTTGCTAAGCAGGTGAGAGTTAGGATGGCACATTGCAATGTGTATTTGTTTGAATGTTTTGACAGTAACAGAATATGTATAATCATTTCACTTGTGTTGAATAATAGCTTGTAACGTTATTTTAATTTCTAGATTTGTACCATTATAAAGATTTGAAGGTTGTAATTTTTCTTTGACAAAGCTATTTTGTAATCTAGACTAAAGTAAATATTTACTGGAATTTTTAGAAGCCTTTTTCAAGTACAATTTGAAATAGTATATACCTTACACAGTTGTTATATAAGGAATATCTTTTGCCAATTTCAAAAGTCTATAGAAACAGGAGCCCCTTTTATCTTACACTTCAGCAGAAGCTCTATGCCAGCAGTTCTCAACCTGTGGGTCACGACCCCTTTGGGAGTCAAACAACCCTTCCACAGGGTCACAGGGTTCGCCAAAGACCATGGGAAAACACATATTTCCTATGGTCTTAGGAACTGAGACACAGAGACACCGCTTCTCAATCTGGCTCCAGGCAGCTCTGTCCACATGCAGATAGGCCTACATATTAGTATTAAAGAGCATTAAAGGGTTGTGACATTAGGAAGGTTGAGAACCACTACTCTATGTAAATAGTGTATGAGGTTAAGATAAGAGTTTACTCTCCAGATACTGCACAAAAATTCTTGTTTGAGGACAATTTGATCTTTCTTATTTAATAGGATGATAAAAAAATTAGGAACTAAATAACTAAAAATATGATGTAAAAAAGAATTATATCAACCTAATTAATCTCCTTGGGAAAGCCAAGAAAGTAAAATAAACATACAAATGTTGGCACTTATGCTTTTACTCAAAAGCACATACAGACTTTGTGTTTAGCTTAGGGTCAGGCACATAATAGGCATTTAATAAATACCAGTTAACTATCACACAAATTGTTGTAGAAAAGTGGGTAAAAGCAAGTTTCTCAGGTGACACCCCCTCACAAAGTCAGGGTCGGAGCCATACTTAAGGGAATTAAAGGCCTTCCCTTATCAATCATTGGAGGGTTGGGATAAATAATTTTATAGTTGACTGCATCCTCTAGAATAAATTTTTGTATTAAATTTTTATTGGCACTTCTCATGAATTAAATATGAAAGCAAGTTGTAAACCATAACATTCTACACAAAAGTAAGTTATTATTACTTTATCACAACTCACTCTCACTCATGAAAAACACTTTGGTTAACATAACGGGCAGACAAATAGTCCTATAGCTTATTTCAGAGTCACTAAACAACTTAGAGACCTTCTATAAAGCCTGCCTGAGAAAGACGAATATTGGTGAAAGAGGAAAAGGGTTGGAATAGCCTCCATGACTCCTGCCTTTTGAGTAATTCAAAAGTAACATACGGGGTGGCTAGGTGGCGCAGTGAATAGAGCACCGATCCTGGAGTCAAGAGGACGTGAGTTCAAATTTGGCCTCAGACACTTGACACAAAAACAAGCCGTGTGACTTTGGACAAGTCACTTAACCCCAATTGCCCTCCAAAAAAAAAAAAAGCAAAAAAAAAAGTAACATACAATAACAGTCAGGAACATAGAAGAATAACCTTGAAAAGAGCATTATATAGCAAGAAGATCCTTGGAATCAGTGTCATAGAAATAGCATATGGAATTTTAGAGGGAATATTCTCTTCTTTCCCATAGCTTTCTATATGGATTTTAAGATGCTGCCTTGAGCCAAAAACAAACTATTTTAGATAGAAAAATACAAAGAAGAAACTACTGAAAATTCTAATTTCCATAGAAGGAATTTTACTAATAAAGCCCTCTCATTTTATAAGAGAATAGACTGGGGCTCAAGGCTAAAATGGTTTTCTCCAAGTCACAGAACTTTTTATTGAATCATTTCAGTCATGTCTAATTTTTCATGACCCCAATTGGGGTTTTCTTAGCAAAAATACTGGCATAGTTTGCCATTTTCTTCTCCAGTTCATTTTACAGACAAGGAAACTGAGGAAAGAGGGTTAAGTGATTTACTCAGGGTCACATAGCTAATAAATGTCTGAGACCAGATTTGGACTCAGATATTCCTGACTCCAGGTCCAGCACTCTATCTACTTCACCACCTAGCTGCCCCAGTCACAGAATTAGTAGTAGGGTTGTATTCGTCTTTCATGTTCAAAGAGGACCATGGCATCACGGAAATGATAACATGACTTGTAGTTGACTCTGATTTGAGTGAGGGAGAGCTGTGCAAAGTCACCAGATTCTCAGTCTTAAGATCTTTCATTTCACTACGTTCTTTGTTGTTTTCCCTCTCCCTCCTACCTCACTCCCATATTAGGCAGGGGGTGTCTTTAATAATCATCAGTGCCTCTTCAAAAAAACACTGACAAATGAATATTTTAAAGTATCTACTCAGTGCCCAGAAATGTGTTAAGTAATATTTAGGATCTAAATTAAGTATCAAACATAGTCCCTTGAGGAGCTAGCAGTCGCGTCTTTGGAAGAGACAAGAAATACACACATGAAGCAACTAGGAAAAAGTATTTCAGTATATAATTAAGTGCTAAAGGAAATGGAATGATGGGATGAAGGAAAAGATGATGCCAATGGTAAAAAGATGATCATAAAGCCTTTCTGATGAGACTAATCCTGTATTTTTAACTCTAATGAAATGCTTCCTCATTATGCTTTAACAACCCAAATTTAGAGTTGGTGCAAGTTTCTAAGTTGTAGAAAGATAGATTCTTTAAATTAGAAGAGACCTCAAAAGGTCACATGATCCAGTCCTCTGCCATATTATGGCATCATACCTCTAGAGTGAAAAGGGACCTTGAAGATTGTCTCATTCAATCTCCCTCACCTTAGAGATAAAAACAAAACAAAGCAAAACAAAACCAAACCTGAGATCCATCAATGAATGAATCCCTGAGGCAATATCCCTGGAAAATAGTCATGGGGACTGCTTGAATAGCAGGTGAGATGCTGATTGAATTTTGGAGAACAAAAACATGTGTCTCAGGCATGTTCTCACTTATAGAAAAACATTAACCACTTGGCAAGTGTTTCTTGATCTTAAGACTGTTCTTACTCTTTAGGCTTAGCCATACCTACTTTTTGACAGGTCCCAAGCATGTTTTATCCATTTTAAATGGTCACTGGAGATGAGATCACCAAGGGAGAATGACAAAGGATTAGAGGGCACAGGACAGAGAGACTTGGGGAAACACACCAAACCTCCACAGTTAGGAGTTAGGAAAGATGATCTAGCAGAGAAATGCTGATCAGATAGGTAGGGGGAAAAAACAGTGTAATGAAAGGTTTGTAAGAAATAATTTTCCCAAGGAGATGCTGGTTAACAGTATACAAAGGTGCAGAGAATGCAGAGAAGTCTAGAAGGATGAACACAGAGAAAAAGCCAGTAGATTAGCAAAGAAGATGGCCTTAATAACCTTAGAGTGAGAGGCGGCTAGGTGGTGCAGTGAATAGAGCACTGACTCTGGAGTCAGGAGGACGTGAGTTCAAATCTGGCCTCAGACACTTGACACAAAAACTAGCTGTGTGACTTTGGGCAAGTCACTTAACCCCAATTGCCCTCCAAAAAGCAAAAAAAAAAATAATAAAAAATAACCTTAGAGTGAACCTCAAGAGTGAGGTTGTAAACCAGATTATAAAAAATTAAGGAGTAAATAAGAAGAAAGAAAATAGAGGTAAGGTGTATAGAAGCCTTTTCTGGGAGATTGGTTGTGAAACTGAAGAGATTGATAGGCCAATAGCTTCCTATTTTCTTCAAGTATTCTTGATAACATATTCTCATTAAGTCATGTTTCCAGGCTGCTGACATAGGAGATGAGGAAGAACTAATAATCTCTCTACCCATACTTATTCTACTACCACTACTATTATTTCTGTCTTCATGCAGGCTCAGCCTGGGCATCCATCTCTCTTTGAGATGCTTGTTATTAGAGCCCAGCCCCAGGTAGTGGGAGAAGGAGTTTATCTGCCAATCGTTTTAAGCAAAGTCCCCTAACTTTGACCTCTGTTCTTACTGTGTGTGATGGAGAAGTAGATGGCAGAAGGTAGTAAATAATTATGAACCATCTGTAGACCCGTGTTCATAAAACCGGGAAAGTTGTTCTCTTGGGGAGGACCAGCAGCCCTTGGAAGGGACCGAGCTAGAGCCTGTTCTCACCCCCCTCCCACTTTCACCACTGAGTGACCTCCTCTGCCTACCTACAGTTCTGTCCCGAGTCCCACCACAAGGTTGCACCCCTGAGTGGAGCCTTCCTAAACAACTTAAACATAGAGTACAGTTACCTAAGCAACACTACAACAAAGTGTGAAGAAGCTCTTCAATCAAACTGATGGAATTACAAGACTTGGCCTTTGGATGAAAATGACTGTGGATTACCCATACCTCTGGTGGCCTTTAAAAGCTTACAAGTACACTTGCTTCCCTGGAAACTAAGACTGTCAGGAAATCTGAGAACTATAGTCACCATACCCATTCTACCCAAACAGCTAGCTTTTGAAAGGTTTGGGGTCAAGAGGTCTAAGTGGACCCAAGAGAATGATCTGAAAATCCCCTTTATCCATTCCCTGACTCATCTGAATACCCCAGCTTTCTGCCAAACCAGAAGATAGGGCCAAGGATGCAGCCAGACTATGACTCACAAGCATAAACCAGGCTGCTTCTCAGTTACGGCTACAGGTTCCAGAATGTTGGAAACTAAGAGCCGGATCACATGGACTCCTCTGATTTATAACTTTAAGATGCTTATCTCCAGATGTGTCTTTGGGACATTAGCCTGTGAATTATTGTTTTGCTTATTTTGTGCCCTATAGCACTTTCATGGTGCAAAACACAGATGGACACTTCTAACTGATGCCTTAACAGTTCTTGTTCACTGAGTAAATTAAAGGAGGCAGTGTAGGACAGGGGGAAGAATAATGACCAACAGATCAAGAGTCTAGGGCTCTGGCTCTGTCACAGAATTGCAATGACTTTGGGCCAGTGCTATAAACAATCTGAACTCCAGCTTCCTTATCAGTAAAGTAAACAGGGTTATATTAGATTATAAATTTCATAAGGGTACAAAAATTGGCTTGTCTATATTTTTTAACTTCCCCAGTGCCTACCCTAGTTCTCCGAGCACAGTAGGTACATTTTTGTGTTTTTGTTGAATTAATTAAAGATGCTCGACTGAGATATGGAAGGGACATCAAAGCCAACTAGTTCAAATATCTTATTATATAGAAGCAGAAACTACGACCCGAAGAGGACATGGCTTGTCCAGATTTATACAGAATTATCTCTGTGGTCCCTTTAAATTAAAAAAACTACATCAAAATAAGGACCAGGTAGATTATGCCCTGTGATTAACTATTTCAATTATTCCCCAAAACTCCCACAAGAGGGCAGCTGTTCCATGTTCTTTAACACCAGGAAAAGAAAGCCAAGACCCTTTAAGTTCAGTTCAATATTGGTAGGACAAGTGAATGTTTCCAATATATGCCATGACAAGTCGTTATTTAAAATTGAGAGCTAATCTGAAATTCAATGTCTTACTTAAACTGATTCCAAAGAATAAACTAGAATGTTCGCTTAAGAAAGAATGAAGAGAAATAATTCATTGGTCCTCTGAAGTATTTAATCATTTTCCATTAATTCTAGTTAAGCATTGTGTTCTACACATAGTAGGCACTTTTTGAAGGGGTTATACAACTAGTTAGGATGGAACAACTATCGTGAGTGTAGGGAAGTCATACACAAGAGACACTTTAATGCATTTTTAAAAATTAAATCAACATATTGTTTTATGCAGGAAATTTCCTCTGTCCATAGCACTTATTTGGTGATGCCAAGTTTTGTGTGTTATTATAAAGGCTCAGAACCTCCAATGAATACTAACATACAAAAGGTACCCATTTTAAACCTTAGTAGAACACACAAATACCTTGGCTCAGTTTTGACATTGTTTCAGTCCTTGAAAGATAGTTGTTACCAATTTAAATGGAGCCTAGAACTTGGAGAGTAGGGTATGATTTGTGAGGGAGAAAGAAGAAAATGGAATGAATGAATGAATGAATGAAAAAAGCAATCATTACTGATTTACTATTTCTAGATACTCTGCTAACCACTGGGGATAAAAGTATATGAAAACAATTAATTAGCCTCAACTCTCAAGGAGTATATATATTCCAATAGAGGAAAACAATACATGAAGGAAATGTTAGCTGAGCACGTTTTAGTTAAGGTAATCACAGGGATAGTGAGTTGACTGATAGGGTAGTCAATACTGACTAGAACAGTAATATAAATTTGATTATTATGCTCAAAGCAAATAACAGAAAGATGAAGAGGGGTCAGGGATATACATATGATGGGAAGGCATCATCAAGATGACCCCAAGTGGATCCTTGTACTGGTAGATTATGGAATAAAGAATGGGGGAGGAGGGTGGAAGTAGACATAGTGGACCAAATAAGTTTGCTGCTTATCTATAGTCACATGAGAAAAAATGTTCTAAAGCACTATTGATTAGAGAAACATAAATTAAAATAACTCAGAGGTACTACCTCATACCTATCAGATTGGTTAATATGACCAAAAAGGAAAATGATAAATGTTGGAGAGGATGTGGGAAAATTGGGATATTGATGCAATTGTTGGTGGAGTTGTAAACTGATCAAATTGTTCTAAAGAACATTCTGGAAGTATGCCCAAAGGGCAAACTGTGCACACCTTTGATCTAGCAATACCATTACTAGGTCTGTGTCCCACAGAGATCATAAAAAAAGGAAAAGAATCTACATGGACAAAGATATTTATAGCAGCTTTTTTTATGGTGGCAAAGAATTAGAAAACTGGGGAAATTTCCATCAATTGAGGAATAGATGGACAAGTTGTGGCATATTAATGTAATGGAATACTATTGTACTATAAAAAATGACAAGCAGGTGGATTTCAGAAAAACTTGGAATGACTTATATGAACTGACACAAAGCAGAAAGCAACAAAGTTCGCACTCAGTCTCTAGTCAAGATTATTCAGCTCCAGGATGAGACTTCCAAAATTGAATGGATTAACTTCCCTTGGACTGGGCTTGTATTTTTCAGAGACTATGCAAAAGAAACTAGCTGGGGGTGGAGGGAAAATTGGGGAAGCAGCAATAGGGAAAAAGAGAAAGAAACATTCTCGTTTTTCTCTGCTAATATCCCCTACTCACTAATTATCCTGACAAATTTAGACAGTCCTTCCACCATCCTCTGCCCCACCACATGTGCACCTGCATGTATTTCCACTTGCAGATAATTCCTAGATCTATATACCCAGCTCATTTCTTTTCTGATCTCTCTATAGTTCTGCATCAGCAACTACCTATTGGACACTTTGAGATGGATATTACATAAGCATTTCAAATTAAGTATGTTCAAAGCAGAACTCATTGACTCTCCCCCAAAATTTTCCTATATTTTCATGGCTCTACCCCCACTTCTAGTCACCCAGATTCAAAGCCCTGGAGTCCTCTACTCTTCACACAATCTCATACCTCACATCCATTCAAATCTTGTCAATTCTGTCCACACAATTTATCATATTATCTTTTCCCCAAACACCCTTCCCTCTTCCAAACTTCCCTGTTGCTGTGGAGGGTACCACCATCCATCCTCCCCATTACTCAGGCTCCCCACCTCAGTATAATTCTGACTTTCTCACTCACTTACCCTGCCTATCCAATTCATTGCTAAGTCTTGTCCTTTCAACACTTCTCTACACATCTCACATCCCTCTCTTTTCTCTACTCACACAGTCACCACTCAGGTACAGTACACTCACATCTAAACTATTGCTATAGCTTCCTGGTTGGCCTCCCAAGTTTCTCCCCTCAAATCCATCTTCCCCACGCAGCTGCTAAAGTGGTTTTCTTAAAGCACAGGTCTGATAATGTCACCTTCTACCCACTCAAACAACTCCGGGTTCAAATAAAAAAATCCTCTGTTTGCGATGTAAAGACCTTAACAACCTGCCCTCCTGTAATACTATATTCCCTTACATGGACTCTATGATCTAGCAATACTGGCTGCCCTGCTGTTCCTCATACACAATATTCTATCTCCCTGCTCCATGCTTTTTCACTGGCTGGTCTCCATGCCTGGCATGCTCTCACCCCTCTCACCCCTCCCCTCTGCCTCCTGGCTTCCTACCTTCTTTCAAATCTCTGCTAAAATCCACTGAAATCCCATAGTTTTCTAGAAGCCTTTCCCAGGGCCACTCAAGGCTAGTGCCTTTCCTCTTACATTACCTTCCATCTACCCTGTGTATATCCTGTATGTACATCATTTGCCTGTCATCTCCTTCAATACAATGTGAGCTCCTGATAAGACAGAAGGTATTTAATTAGCCTTTTCTGTATTTCCCAGCATTTGGCACACTGCCTGGCACATAGGAATATCTGAGTTCAAATCCTGCCTCCCATAGTTACCATCTGTGTGTCACCTGTGCAAATGACAACTTCTGTTTGCCTCAGTTTCCTCAACTGTACAACAAGGATAATAAAAGCACGCACCTCAAAAAGCTGTTGTGAGTCTCAAAGGAGACAACATTTGTAAAGATGCTTGACATGTAGAAGGTGCGATGTAAATGCTCATTCCCTTTTATGTCTATTTCTAGGAGTCTGATCATGAAAAGTAGTGAAATGGAATAAGTATATAAAGTGGATAGTGGTCAAATAAAGGTTTTTGTTTTAAAGGCAGAATAGAGTCAGGTATGTTTATAGGCAGCAAAGAAAAAAGCCAGTGGATAATGGGAGGTTGAGAACTAGGGAGAAAAGCGAGTGAATAACTGAAGGGGCAAACTATTTGAGGAGACAGGAGAGGATGGAATCAAGTGCACAAGTAGAGGGGCTGAAGTTGGCAAAGAAAGGGGCCATTTTATTCTCCAAGACTGGTGAAAAAGATAAGAGGACAGAAAGCGATGCCATGCTGATTTGATGTATGGAATCAGGGAGGACAAAAAGCAAGAAACATATGGCCTCCGTTTTTCAGATAAGTAGGAGGTGAGACTGCTGGCTGAGGAGGAGAAGGTGACAATGTATGTAGCTGGAGATAAGAAGTTTGGACCAGCCTTTGCCTCCTCATTAATCTCCATGCACCTGATCTCTCAACTCTCTAATCCATTCCCTACATAGATGCCAAAATTATTTTTGTAAAGCATAAATCTGACCACGTTATTCCCCTGCTGAAGAATCTCTAGTGGTTCCCTTTAACTCTTTTTGTTTGTTTGTTTGTGGGGTTTTTTGAGGTGGGAAGGCAGGGCAATTGGGGTTAAGTGACTTGCCCAAGATCATATTGCTAGTAAGTGTTAAGTGTCTGAGGTTGGATTTGAACTCAGGTCCTCCTGACTCCAGGGCCAATGCACCACCTAGCTGCCCCCTTTTACTTTTAAAATACAATTTTCTCTGTTTATATATTTTGTTCTCTCATCACCTTCATTTCCAAATATGTTAATCCTCCCTTACTCAAGGATCTTTTCCTTGTAACATACATCTTTTTCCTTGTAAAAAATTAAATAGGAAGGAAAAACAGTCCAGAAAAACCAATAAATGCATCAACTAACTCTGATAGTACATCAATGTTCCACATTCAGAATTTGCTACTTCTTTAAAGAAAGGAAGAAGGTGACTTTTCCTATTTCCTCTCTTTATCTGAGCTTGGTCATCATGATTACATATATTCAGTTTCATTTTTTTCCATTTATAAATCTGTAATCATTTGTGTATTGTTTTCTCAGTTCTCCTTTCTTCATAAAGCATCACTGTGTAAGTGTATACATATATCAGTGCGTGTGTGTGTGTATTTCCACACAGGTATGAATTTTATATATTTGCCATTTCATTTATAAAGTAGTATTCCATCATAATCATGTAACGTTTTGGGTCACAAAGGAGCAAAGGCCCTGAGATGCTAGTAAGGCTTTTGGTCACATGGGAACAGAGGCCCTTCCTGGGTAAGGACCATAGTGCAGATGAGGAGAACAATGACTATACCTCTTCCTGGATCACATAACTTAGACCCCCAGAACTAGCGCCGAAAAGAGCAGCATGAAAAAACCTGAAAAACCCCACCCTCAGATGAGCAGAAATAAAAATTAACATAAAGTTCAAAGTCAAGAAATAGATCGCAAAAAGAAATGAGCAAACAATAAAGAACTTGATCACAAAAAGCTACTACAGTGGTAGTGAAGACCAAGATATAAACTCCAAATAAGACAACAATGTGAAAACAATTACAACTAAAGCCTCAAAGGAAAACCACTAATTGAACCCAAGCCCAACAAGAATTCCCAGAAGAGTTAAAAGAGAAAAGAGTCATTTTAAAAATTTTAGGAAAGATGCAAGAAAATTACAAAAAGAGAATTAATAGCTTGTTTTTAAAAAGAGGCAACAAAAACTACTGAAGAAAATAACACCTTGAAAACCAAAATTGGCCTAATGAAAAAGGAGGTACAAAAATTCATTGAAGAAAAGAACTTATTAAAAAGCAGAATTAGCCAAATGGAAAATGAGGCACAAAAGCTCACTAAAGAAAATAATTTCTTAAAAATTAGAATTGGGTGAGTAAAAGCTAATCACTACATGAAACATCAAGAATATAAGTCAAAGGAATGAAAAAAAAAGGAAATGTAAAATATCTCACTGAAAAAACAACTGACCTGAAAAATATATTGAAAGAGACAATTTAAGAATTATTGGACTAGCTGAAAGCCACAATCAAAAATCAAAAACAAAAACCAGCCTTGACATCAAAGAAAACTGCCTCAATATTTTAGAATCAGAGCATAAAGTAGAAATTGAAAGAATCCACCATTTACCTCCTGAAAGAGATCTCAAAATGAAAACTCCTGGGGATACTATAGACAAAATCCAGAACTTCCAGGTCAAGAAGCAACTATTTCAAGTATTCATAAAGAAACACTTCAAATATATGCATGTATATGTGTGTATGTACACGCACATGTATATACACATACATATATACATATATATGTACACACAGACATACAGATATATGTATATAGTCAGAACTATATAGTTGTGAACTATAGTCAGAATTGCACAAGATGTAGCAGCTTCCACATTTAAAGGAGTGGAGGTCTTAAAATATGATATTCTGGAAGGTGAAGGAACTAGGATGATAACCAAGAATAACCTAACCAACAAAACTGAGTATAATCCTTCAGGGGAAACAAAATGGATATTTAATGAAACAGAGGACTTTCAAGGATTCTTGATGAAAAGATCTGAGCTGAAGAGAAAATCTGACATGCTAACACAAGACTCAAGAAAAGCACAAAAAGGTAAACATGAAAGAAATCATGAAACTTCATACAGTTAAACTGTTTACATTCCTACATGGAAATGTAATGCATAGAATTCCTAAGAACTTTATCATTATCAGGGCATAGAAAAACATAAAAATATAGAAAGAGGGCACAGGTGTGAGTCAATTATGTTGTGAAGATTGTGTTTGTCATTTGTTCTTGAAGAGGACCATGACATCGGGGAGATGATGACATGAATTAGAATTGACTTTGATTTGAGTGAGGGAGGGCTGTGCAAGGAAACCAGCTTCACTTTCTCTTCCACAGCCTCTAGTGGCCAGATATTCATCAGGAACACTGGAGATGGCCTAGGATGCAATGAGAGACCCTCACCCATTTAAAGCAAGATCTTTTCAGGTTCTCACTTTGAGTGAGGTAATGCCCACTCCATGAATAGGCTTCTTTAAGAAGTGAGTCAAGGGATAACGCCTTTAACAACAACAACAAAAAATCAAACTGGAAGGGAAAGACCCACAGAGTTGCTGGCCAAAAGAGAAACAATTACTATTTACCTTCACTCTGAGCCAAGAGGGCCCAAAAAATAGCCATTAAGTAGTGCTTGGGCAGGGAACCTACTGTTGTCCAATCTATGATTCCAGAGTGAAATAAGCTTAAGGTTTGATCTTTGAGAAAGAAATCTAGCTAGTAAATGCCAAGTTAAGTAGGTAGCTTTCAGCTAACACAATTTACCAAATCCTGAGAGAGAGGGAAAGACAAGTTACCCAACTGGCTGGGTCCCTGTTCAGGCAGATCGAACTACTCACAGGTTGTGTTCGTCCTTCATTCTGGAAGAGGACCATGACATCAAGGAGATGATGAGATGACTTGTAGTTGACTTTTATTTGAATGAGAGATTAAAAAAAAATGAAGGGGTGAGAAGGTGAGGTTCAAGCATTGCCTGACTCCTCACTCATTTTGCCCTCTACTGTAAAAAAGCTCCTTCTTGTACATAAGCTCTTCCTTCTTCTTTTATGTAAGATAATTTCCCCCTTCTACCTCTCTCTTCCCCATTCTCCCAGTACATGAGGGAAGGACTCTTTCTTTCTGCATACATAGCTCTCCTCCTATAGTTTCCTCTTAGTTTAACAGAAGTCTTTTTTCACTGATAAGCTGCAACTGAATGTATGTATAAAAGGCTCTTGAATAGAGCAACGCTCTCCCCTCTGGTGGCTAATAAGGCAAGAACTGCTAAAAGACAGTAACAACAAAAGCGTCAGTCTTTTCTCCCAAATTACCTGCCATGTGCTAGGACATGCACAGGGTCTCTGTTTGATCTGTCTCTCTTTTGTTTATTCTTTCCTGATCTGACATATACGAGTATCAGAGATATTGGTCTCTGCTCCCCATGGGATGAGCATAGAAGAGTGGGGCAGGGGCACAAAAGAACCAGGAAAGCCTTTCTGTAAAAGATGGTCTTTGAGCTGAGACCTGAAAGACAGAGAATCTAAGAAGTGGAGGAGAGTAGGAGGAAAAACATTCCAGGCTTGGGGTGCAGATAATGCAAAAGCAGACAAAGGGAATGAAGTATAATAAATGAAGAGCAGCAAGGGGACCAATATGACTCGAATGTTGAGGGGAGTAACATATAAGACAACTGGAAAAGGGGACAAGTTGAGAAGAACTTTAAATTGCAAATAGAAGAGTTTGTATTTGATCCTAGAGGCAATAAAGAGATACTGGAATTTAAGTTTAGGGAATAGGACGGGTTACTTAGGAAAATAATTTTGGTAACTGCGTGGAGAATGGATTAGAAGGGAAAGAGTCTTAAAACAGAGAAACCAGTTAGGAAACTATTATAACGGTCTAGGCCAAAAATGATGAGGGCCTGAGTTAGAGAGGCAGTTGTGTAAATAGAGAAACAGACACATTTTGCAACCAATTTGATAAGAGAAAGTGAGAAACAGGAGTTTAGCATGACACCAAGATTGAGAACCTTGGTAAATAGAAGGATGGTGGTACCCTTGACAGAGTAGCTAGGTGGCACAGTGGATAGAGTGCAGGCCCTGGAGTCAGGAAGACTCATCTTTCTGAGTTCAAATCTGGTTTCAGGCACTTACTAGCCGTGTGACCCTGAGCAAGTCATTCAACCTCGTTTACTTCCATTTCCTTATCTATAAAACTAGCTGGAAAAGAAATGGCATACCACTCCAATATTTGCCAAGAAAACTCCAAATGGGGGTCATGAAGGTTGGACATGACTGAAAAACAAGGTGCCCTTGGCAGTAAAAAAAAAAAGGTGTTCAGAAGAGGGATGTGTTTGAATTCAAATCCAGGTACTCTGACTCCAAATTCAGCACTTTTCCCAGGGGTGGCATGAGTACCAAATGAAATAATAATTGTAAAACACTTAGCACGGTGCCTGGCACATTGTAAGCAGTATATAAATATTACTACTATTACTACTTCATTTCCTTACATTTTGTGTGTGTGTGTGTGTGTGTGTGTGTGTGTGCCCTATAACTATTCCTGGAAATTTGTTCATACCACGTTTCTGCATACAGTCTTCAGCAGACTGGCCAAATCCTTATGTTAGGCTGTGCAGAACTACTATGACTCCCTCCTCCAACTCCTCCAAGTGTCAAGAGTACAGGCCCCCATTGGACACAAGGCTGATGCCCTGTTACCCTCTGGGGCAGGTTGGCCCTTTTTGCAACTGAGCCAAATGTTAAAAATCAATTCAGAGTCCTTGAGAAAGAAGCCTGTAGGTTTTTTTTTTTAATGGCACTGTTCCCCTACCCCCAACTCCCAGTTTCATGTGGGTTTCCTTCAAACTTCCAAACTCCTTTTCATCAGCTCATTCTACTTTTTCCCCCTTGCTTCCCAGTAGATGCTGTCCAGGAGGTTAGTAAGCCCTGGAATGTCTCACCCTGTGTCCAGGGGATTAGTAAGCACTGAAATGTAAAATGTCTCACTGGAATCACAGCCTCATTTTTCATTGCTTCTTGGATTATACACAAACACCTGCAAGTTTGACTCACTAAGGAAAGAGAGCCCAAGCTTAGAGGCAAAGGGATGCACAGCCACAAATCATTTTCACTGTTAAAAAAAAAAACACCCACTTGCGATGCAATTATCCATACTCTGACATTTAATAGCTTTTCTTTTAATTGAATATTGTTCATTGGGGGCTTGGGGGGAGAGGTGAGGGGGGAGTTGGCTTTTATACTTGGATAGATTTCAACATTCAGCAAATATTCATTAAATGTCTATTCTGCACAAAGCACTTATAGATACTGAAGGGGAAAGGACAGAAAGTTTGAATAAGACACAAGCCCTCAGAGAACTTTTAATCTAGCAAATTTAATCAGAGCTTGCAACTCTATTCAAAGGGGCTTTAAACTGAAAAAGGAAAAGAGAAAACTGCCTGATCAAGTTAGAAACTACAGAGAATAATTACAATGAAGGAAGAATTATATAGGACACACAAGCCACAAAAAAGATTGAACAATGAAACCCATGGTCTTATGTCTATACAAAAATGCCCAAAATAAGATTAACAATAAAAATATGCCAGAACTCTGAAAGGAGGGAGGAAAATTGGACCTCAAGGGCATCCCTGAGACTTATTGGGATGAGAAATCTGACTGGAATATGAATCCAAAAAAGTATTCCTTAACCTAAAATAAAAGGGTAAGTCAAAGTGGGCACAAGTGATGAGGTGTAGGCTCTGGGACCCCCCCTTGAGTTCTCCTTGAATCTTTGAAGTACATGCTCTGGGAAACCCCTTGAAGTCTAATTGAATCTTTCCACTTGATGAGGCATTTGCAGAAGCCATAAGTATTTCATTGTGGCTGGGTGCAAACCTCTGTTACTAGCCTGGCCCTCCATTGTCCATCTGCTTCCCACCCTGGAGCCTATCAAAATATCAATCCACTCTTGCATTGACTTCATTAACTCCTCCTGAAGACCCTCCCCAAACTCATTACTGGAGTCTGACCTCATTGACTCCTCCTGAAGACCCTCCCCAAACTCCTCCTCTAGACCACCCCTAGATTCCTCTGTATATAAGAATCCCATCTTCCCTCCATGTGGTGTAAGAACCCCACAGAATGCCCTAGCACAAACTTGCTCTGTGAGAGCTAGAATGACCTAGCATAGACTGGCTCTTTAAGAGTCTGCCACATATATGGTGAACTTTCAATAAACTTTACTTTTCTTTGGCTAAGAAGACTTGAGTCAAATTCTTTTGGCAGTACCCAGCATGTTGGTACTTTGGGGTCTCAGGCAACCCTAACTCTCTTTGGGTAACCTCTTCACAAGGAGGAGACTAACTTTGTACATTAAGATATATTCATTAATTAAGTGATCTAGTAACAGAAGGGGGAAGGAATAGTAGAAAACATTTCGGTGAAGATCATTGGAGGCAAAAACAGAAGCAATATGGTTATTGAAATGTGCCATAGACAACCTGGGCAGAAAGAAGAAAAACAACACAGATTTCAGAGAACAAATCATAAGCCTGGCAGAGAGGCATAATTATAGAGTTATGGTGATGTCAGTGATCTCAACATCTACTGGAGCTTTCTCTGCCAAAAACAGAACAGTTAATAAATAATATTGTGTCTCTAATAATAATTTTATCCTTCAAAAAACAAATGAGGGGAAGTGCTTTTCTGGACAATTCTCTCACAAGTAAGAAATAATTCATTGAAGAAGAAAAAGAAACTGTGGAAACCTTGGGGGGCAAGGGAGAAAAGTTACTGACCAATCCATTTTAGCATTTGTAAAAAACACTACAACAACTTGGAAACAGGATAGATCTGGGTTTGAATCACACCTCTGATATTAAGTAATTAGGTGACTGGGTAAGTCACTAATCTTACAATGCCCCAGTTTCCTCATCTATAAAATGGGATTACAATATTTCTAACATTTGTCATAGGACTGTTAGTAGAATCAAATGAGATAATGTATGTAAAATGTTTAACACCTCCTCAACTCACTCTTGGTCACCTCTCCCCTCTCACTGGAGGTTTGGAGGGCAAGCATTAAACTTCTAAAACCTTCCTTTATTGAAGGATCCCAACCTTCCAGGTAGCACCATTCTCTATCAGCAGCTCTGCTTAGCTTTGATTTCACCAAACACTATGTATGGAGTCTCCTAAATACCTTGCCCCTGCTGGCACCTTCCCCACCTCCAGCTTTTCAGCTTCTTTCTGTGTATTGTCTTCCCCCATTAGATTATACACACTTCTTAAGGATAGGGACTGTCTCTTTTTCTTATTTGCCTCCCTAGACTTAGTAGAGCACCTGGCACTTAGTAACTGGTACTTAATAAATATTCATTGAATCTCTTTCAAAGAAATGGGCAGAAATCTCCCACACTATAAATTATTGAAATGAAAAAAAATAGCAACTGGAGATTCTAAAAGCCAAATTCCAAAAAGAAAAATGGTTGTCATAAATAAACCTACATGTAAAAAAAAAAATCTGTGTCTGAGTCAGTTAAAGGCAGAAGGCTGACCTTACAGTCATTAGGACTAGAATACAAGGACTACCTTTGACACATACTAGCTAATCAACCATGAACAAGTCACTTAAGTTCTCAGTGCTCCAGGCTATGATCTAGGGCTAGAAATTACAGAAGAACTGCCAAACTGCATCAATGAAGACAGTTTCCACATTGGGAATCCCCCAGTGATGAAATAAACAGGTCCAGAGTAAAAAATAATAATAATAAAAAATAAGGTGACCACTATTTAATATGAATATGATAATGATAAATGAAGATTTAAAAAACAGGGAGAAATATTCAACTACTATTGTTGCTCTTTTTTCTCCCCTCTGCCAAGGAGAATAATCTTTGGACTGGGAAGAACAGAACAAAAATAGCTAGTAGGAAGCTATTACCATGTTGTTTCCCCCAGTAGAATATAAGCTCCTCAAGGGCAGGAACTGATTTTTAAAAATCTTTCACACTTAGCACAATGTTGACACACAGTATGTAATTAATAAATATTTATTGCGTGAAATAGACAAAAAGAGAGCACCTAATTGTCTTTGCTTAAGGAGTTCAAGTCATAAGGTTCAGATAATCTACATCTATGAATACTAAAAAAAAAAAAGTGCTGTGATTGCTGGACCTTTGTCAGTGACCTTTAAAAGATTAAAAGTTGGGAGTTTTCTCCTGCCTCAAGGTTAGAGAAAGGAAAATATCATCCTGATTTTTTTTAAAGGGGGACGAGGGAAAATAAGTCTTCACAAGTCAGTAAACGTCCAGAAAAAAAAACAACCTCTAGAATATATTGTTAAAAGGATAGTTGCCAAACATCCAGAAAAGAAAGCAGTGGTCATAGAGAATTATAACATGACTTCATCAAGAACAAGTTATACCAGATGAACCATTTTTCCTTTTCTGACACAATTACTAAACTGTAGATTTGGAAATGTCATAGATGTCAACTACATTTTAGATTTTAACTAACTATCTGGGGGGAAGGGAAAGAAATCTCTCCTGCTATTCTTCCTGATAAAATAAAGAAATATAAGGTAAATGTTAGTACAGTAAGATAAGTTGAATAGCCCAATGAGTAGTCATTAAGAGCACCCTGTCAAATTAGAGGAATGTTTCTAGTGAAGTAGCCAATGGATTATGAGCTCATGATGTTTAACACATTTATCAATGATTTAGATAAATGTGAGATTGACCTACAGATGTGCAGGTAACAAAAATCTAGGTAGCATACATAACATCGAATAATAGAACACAAAAAGATGTGAACAGTCTTGAATGCTGGGCTCACTTTATGGATTTTTAGATTCAATTAAGTATGGACAACTGTAGTTTTACACTGGAATTTTAAAAAAATCATAAGAAGTATAAGGTGAGGTAGGAGTGGGGGGATGGGTAATAGTATCTTTGAAACCAAGGAAAGAGAGAATATCCAGGAAAAGATGGTACATATCAAGTGCCACAGAAAAGGCTAGGAAAATGAGGACTTTAACAAGCAATCAGATTTGCTGAGAAGGTCATCATTGACCTCTGAGAGAAATGTTTCAGCAAAGTATGGAATAAAAGTCATATTATAAGTGACCAGGGAAAGAATGGGTGGTGAGGAAGTAAAGACATCGAGTAAAAATAACTTTTTCGAGAAGTGTGGCCATAAAGGTAAGAAGAGAGATGAGGTGGTAGCTAGCTAGGTGGAAGAGAGGGGCCAAGGGAAAGCTTCTTAGGATTAGGGAGATCTAAGCAAGTTTGTAGGCAGAAAGGAAAGAACCAATAGAAAGGAGATTAGAGATGTATGATAAAAAGGCATGATTGCTAGAACAAGGTTATATAGGAAGCAGAACCAAACATATAGAAGAAAAATAATTGTGAGTTGGCTTTTATAAGGTACGGGGATGACTATTTCTCTGAGGCAAGAAGAAAACGAGAGGGAAAGGATAATGACACTAAGAAGTTTTAACAAATGGATGAGAGAAATTGAATGATTTCCTTTAGGAGACTGGAGTGAGGTTTTGGAGAGAGAGAGAAAAACATCTGAAGCAGTTGCTGTGAGGAATGAGACAGAACAAGAAGTCAAGAAAAATAGAGTAAGATGATTATCTAGCAACAGTGAGGGCCCAGCTGTTGTATCTATTTTATTTGTTAGAACAAATAATATAGGTCTATGTATTTGTAGGAGCAGATATATAATTTCATTGGTGTAGGTAATTGCTAATTTGGAAACTATCAATGCAGGTAAGTGCCTGCTCTACAATACATAGTCTTGGAGAATTGCCCTGAGTGTTGAGAGGCATCAGAGATGGGACTCGAATCCAGGTCTTTTAGGCGCTAAAGCCATCTCTGTAGGTAATATGTCATAATTTTTCTCCATAAACATATAGTGATTGAAGCTCAATTTCATCCAGAGAGGCTTAGCAGCTTAGGATCAAGAGTAGAGAGATTAGATTGTGGAATCCCATTCTACCAGTGGGATGCAGTCTAAGCTCCTCCAGGCCAGGAATTGTTGGACTTTTCTACTATTTATTTCTATCCCCAGAGTCTAGCACAGTGAAGGTGCTTGATAAATGCTTGTTGCTTGCTTATTTGATTGGACAAGGTAGTCTTAGTAGTTCACGGAAATCCAGATCTTCTGGCAGGGTATCATCAATCCATCTATCCTACACAATAATCTTAGCCCATCTATGATCTTTCATAAGTCTTCCAACATAACTAAATAGTAATTAGAATAATAATTTTTAAATCATTTTTGTGGTCCATAGAATTCTAACTCATGAGATGGTACATTCTGGGCTTTTGAGCTCCTGCCATAATTCTTATAGAACCATGCTACTGTTTTATTATTTTAATTAAAATTATTATTTATTTCTATATTGCCCAATTACATGTAAAAAAATTTCAACCTTTAAAAAAAACTTTTGATTTCCAAATGCTTTCCCTCTCACTCCTCCCCTCTCTTTGAGAAAGTAAGCAATTTGATACCAATTATACATATGAAGTCATGCAAATCATATTTCCGTATTAGCCATGCTGCAAAAAAAAACCCACACAAACAAAATAAAACAAGAAAAATAAAGAAATTTTTTTTAAAGTATGCTTCAATCTGCAGTCAGAGTTTATTAGTTCTCTCTCTGGAGGTGGATAGCATTTTTATCATGGGTCCTTTGGATCTTTGTCTTGATCAGAGCTTAGTACCATATTCTTGTTTCCATCTTCCATATGCAAAAGATACCTACAGACGAGGTAAGTCTGGGCCTTACATTAATAGGCTCCTTGGCACAAAGGTATGGCTTGGACCAGCCGCACGGGGTCCCATATATGTGCAGGCCACTACTGGGGGAGGTAACCTATTTTCAGCTCACAGTGCAGCAGCTTCTGGAGCATCCTTCAGGTTTGTTCATATGCAGACTTAAAAACAGCTAACCTCCTCTCAGTACAGAATAATTTCATTTCTGTATAATAACTAATCATTAATTTCTAACATTGGAGTTTTATGATTTTGTATTATTAATAATAATTCATTACTTGCATTTTTATGCCTAAGATTTACGAAGTATTTTCTTCAGACCATAAAGGTAAGGTCAGCAGTGTAGGTATCCATTTCTTAGATGAGACTCAGAGAGATCAACTAATCTGTTAAATTGATTTAATGGCTATGAAATGGCAAGTAAGGATAATTTCACCAAGGATCTCTGAATGGCTACTACAATGTAAATACAAAAAAAAAGGATATGCAAATTCAGAAACAATAAATCAGAGTAAGGTCATTTCAAAAAGAACTACCTAGTCCCATATTAGATTATGCTCCATCTTTTTATCCTTCATTCCTCCCTGACTTTCAATTGACACTAACTCCCAATATTGGAGCTTTGTGTCATGTGTGTTATTAATGAGGGAAATAAGTGAAGAATTCTTCTGAAATGTGAGTAATGATCCCCCTAACTAGTCTCTCTTCTTCCAGTCTCTCCTCGTTTTAATCCATTCTTCACTCAGCTGCCAAGGTGATTTTTCTAAAAGGTAGTTGGAACTATGACCATCCCACACATCCTCCCTCAGTGAGCTTAATACCTCCCTGTTACCTCTAGAATCATATATGAACTTATTTGCCCACAATTTTCCTACATTTCCAGTCTTTCTCCTTACACTGTTTTCTCTCCTCAGTGCCAGCAATACTGGCCTACTTGCATTTCTTGGAACACCTTATTCCATTAATCAATGCCATACCTTTGCTCTGATTGCCTACCCACCTAGAATATAGAATTAGTTCTGACTTCCTTCAAGACTCAGCTCAGATTCCATCTGTTCCAGGAAGACTTTCTTATGTCTCTCAGATGCTGATTCCTTCTTCTATCAAAGTGCCTTCCATTTTCTCTATATTTTTCTTGTATATACATAGTTGTTTATAGGTTATCACCCCTATTAGAATATAAACTTCCTGAGGATAAGGATCATCTTTTTGCTTTTCTTTGTATGATCCAGAACTTACATCAATGCCTGGCACATAGTAAGCTTCAATATTCAAAATGCATTTTGACTCAACTGATTTTTATCTATTTTGTACATGTCAGTTTTAATAACTGATTTTATAAAAACAGTGACTATGTAAGACTGTGTCTGGGTGGACACTGAGGCATCCACATGGCTAAGGAGGAAGGCACACAAATTAGCTGAGCACTGGGGCACACTAAACCTTGATACAATGACCATAAGAAAAAAATTCAGGTAACCCCTACAAGGAGTCTTGTGTTGAAGTAAATGAACCTTTGGATATTGCTGCTGTTCTAGGAGCCAACTTAAGTATTTATGGAGGCTAGTTGAGCAGACTTTAAGCTTCCATAACCATTAATCTGTGGTTGATTTTAAAATGGAAACCAAAATTAGCTCCTGCTGCAATCTGACACTAAAGAAATAGCTTCTGTGTTTAATTAAATTAATTGGTCTGAAATTCTGCTGACAAGTGGTATAACATAATAATAACAGAAATAATAGACATTTATACAGTGATTTAAATTTATAAATTCCTTTAGTATATCTTCTCTGCTTCAATTCTCACTACAACCCAGTGAAGTAGGTAACTAAAGGGATAATTAATCCACTTTTAGAGACTGGATAACTAAGACTCAGCTGAAGTGACTTGTCCATGGTCATATAGCTAGTGTCATAGGTGGGATTTAAATCCAGGTCTCTATTGACCAAAAAATCCATTACTCACTCTTTCTAGATACACCTAGAGTGAAACCCAGGAAGGAAAAAAAAATTAATCCATTTTTTTTTCTGTAACATCTAAAATTCTCCTGAATCATATCATTAGCACAATTAGGACCAAGTCTTATCTGAGTCTTGTTATTTATGCCCTATCTGCTATAGAAGGAGACTTCAAACAAACATCATACCATTCCCAGACTTACCTCTCTATAAAGTCAGGGTTAAAGCTCTTGGAAAGATTCCTGAAGTAAGAAGAGAGAGTTCTGTGGCAGATAACCTAGTCCAGCCTTGGAGTCCTTTCACTACTGAAATCCAGATATCTTTCTCCTGTTTCTTTTTCTAATATCCCTCAAAATTTGCTATCTACAGACAATCCCATTACATCCTTGATTCTGAACCAAGGTGAACTTATGTCCATGACAGAAGGAGCAGCTGTGTTTGCTGAGGCACTGAGTGATCTTTGACTAATCAAGAAATACTAAGCATATACCCCAAGGAGGTCAGAGGCAGAAAGATAGGTTACATATACACCAAAAGACTGGTTTGTAGTACTTTTGTGGTAAAAACTAGAACAATAGTACTAAAAACATTGTAGGAAATGACTGTAACAAAAAAAAATTATTCTTCTGGGAGAAATATGTATGAAGACTACAGATAAGCATAGGAAGATTTACATGAACTGATACAAAATGAAGCAAGGAGGACTAGAAAAAACAATATGCACAATGATAACAGCAAAATATAACTAACACACACACACACACACACACACACACACACACACCATTCAAACCTGTATGCTTTTGGCTAAGCCTGAACACAAAGAAGAGATATGAAAAAAACAGTACCCTCCTTTTTGTGAAGAGGTAGAAGATTATGAAGGTGAAAAAGTCCCAGTCTTCAGAAAAGGGGAAAAAATGGAGTCTGTAAATTGTGACCAGTAAGCTTGGCTTGTATTTCTGACAAAATTCTAGAAATATTATTAAGTGAATGATTAGTGGACATTTATAAAAGGAACCAGTAATCAAAAAGTTTGTTCATAAGATTGGATATGTTGGTAAGAGTGCTAATGTCATGAGAATGACTCAATAACTTGTAGTCAAATAATGTTGGACGTGCATTTAAAAAACAAATTACAGAAGACAACTCTTTTTCTTTATGACGGAAATACTAACTAGACTGGTTTGATCAGAGAAATTGTGTAGATTTTTTTAACCTGTATTTTTAGCAAAGCATTTTTGGCTTTTCTTGTGGACAATATGTGGAGATGGTAGTAGAGTTAGGTAGATTTAGACCTAGTTGAATGGATGTACCTAATGAGTAGTTGTTAATGAAAAGACATTGTAAGCTAGAAGAATCCAGAGGAGAATAGCCTGGATGATGAAGGATTTTAATTTCATATGAGGATTGACTAAAGAAAATGGAGATATTTAGCTTGGAAGAGAGGAGGCATGATACTAGAAGGAAGAAGAATTCATTTTGTTCAGATTGGCCCATGACAGAAGAACTAGAAGCAAGGAGCAAAAACTGCAGAGGCAAATTTAGTCTTTATGTAAACCAAATTGCCTACTAATTAGAGAAAATGCTACAAAAGCGGAATGAACTGTTTCAAGACGCAGCCTTGCCCTACTGGAAGCACAGAAATGACAATCAACAGATACGTGCTGAGCATCTAATACCTATTAAATGCATGGCACCATTTTAGACATGATGGGAGAATACAAATCACCATTATTTCTTACTTTAAAAAATATATTTATTATTAAATTTTCTTCAGCACATCATACAAACTCTCAATCATCCTATAATGTATAATCCCAGAAAAATGTACCCCAGAAATCAAAAGTGTCATCAATACATTATTGAACATACATCATCCTTTAAAAAAATTGGAACAAAAAAGACTAATGGGTAACATGGCATGTATCAGTCCAATCATTCTTTTATGTTGTTTTACTTAACTGTACCCTACTCTAAACAAACATATCTGGTTGGGGAAATAAAATATGTATTCAAAAATGTTCCTTATATGACATGTGCTAATGGAATTAAGAAGAAAGAGATATCCGTGTATAGCCAGCAGTAATCAGGAAAGGCTTCATGGATGAAGTGGGATTTCAACAATTTGGAAGATAGTTTAGAAGATTTAAACAGGTGAAGAAAAAAAACATTCAGGTTTGGGGTGGGAGAGAGGAGAATCAAAAGCAAAAACATAGAAATGAAAAAGTAACTCATTAAAAAGTTCCTTACCACAGTAAAAGTAGGTCCACCAGTTATGGTCTAAAAAGAAAAAGGTTGAGAGTATAAAGTCATGGGTACTTGTCCCAATAAATGTATCTCATTCAATTTGACAAGCATTAAACATCTACTATTTGTAGAGGAGAGGCAGTTAGGTGGACAGTGAGTTAGGCCTGGAGTCAGGAAAACCTGAATTCAAATCTGGACTCAGAGACTTATTAGCCATGTGGCATTGGATAAGTAACAACTCTCCTTGCCTCAGTTTCCTCATTTGTAAAATAAATTGGAGACAGAAATGGCTAATCAGTACAGCATCTGCCAAGAAAATCCCAAATCGGGTCACGAAAAAGGATATGACTGAAACAACTGAAGGACAAATTTGTAGAGCACTGAATTAGTCACTTATGATACAAAGATGAATCAGACATGATTTCTTCTGTCAAGATGGCTGTAGTGTAATAGGAGAGAAGGGATAGATATAGAGAAGTACCTAGGAAAGATTCAAAGATTGCATAAAAAATTTTTTTAAAGAGGTATCACTTTCACCTACAGAGAATAAGGGGAAGCTTTATGGGGAGTTGGCACCTGAATTATATTTTTATGGCTGGAAAGGATTTCAACTGAAAGTGTTAAAAAGTTAAAAAGGATTCATTCAAAGCACAAAGGATGCTGTAAGAAAAGAGAAGGAAAAGTAGCAAATCTAGTAAAGAAGTGACAAGAAGATCTGTTTGGCTAAAGGATAAAGTTAATTAAAAGAAGTCTAACATAAATAAGAAGGTAGGTTAGATATAGCATGAACTTCAAGTGAAGAAGTTTAGACTTTATCTTAAAGTGCAGTAGAGAGTTATTAAAGATTTTTGAGTAAAGAGTAACATGACTTGAGGAAGATTTGGCAGTGGCGTATTTATATGTTTATATAATAACATAACTAGTGTAACATATTTATATATTTAAAGTGAAGGGGAAAATTGAGGCAGAAAGATCAGTTAGGAGATTATTGCAATAGTCCCACCAGTAACATAATGAAGAACAGAACTAGGCTGGTAACATGTGAAGGATAAGATTAAGAGAAATGCAAAAGACTTGGAGCAGGAGGAAGAATTGATAGGGTTTGGCAACTGATTAGATGCAGGTGGTGAAGAAAGAGAGAGGAGTCAAAGGTGGTTCTCAAGCTTGAAACCTGAGAGGCTGGTAAAAGGTACTAGCTCAGATCCTTCATCTATAAAACAGAAAATCCTGGGAACAATGCTTGTCCTCTATCTCTTAAGACATCTATACCTCAGTAGGATTCTGTCAAGGGAAATTCATATGCTAAATTAGAAAGCAAACTCAAAGTAGAGTTTAACACTTGACTCTGGATCAGAACTGAGTACATAAGGCAGATCAATCTTGAATTCCACCCAAGAAGCCATAGTTATGGAAATACCCCCCAAAAGCTTTAGTATAAGGGATTTTTCACCTCTGAAGAATTTCATGGAATAGGGTAGATAGGAAGATAATGGTATAATGATGCCTTCGTTTCTCTAGCCTCCGAGGGGAAAATGTTCTCTGATAATGAGCAAAGCAACTTTGGACTTTCTCTGACTAACAAAACAGACCCACTTTTCCATTTCCATCTGTGAGGCTGACCTCTACTTCACAGGCTGTGGGTTTGGGTTGTGAGGGGTGGGGGGGAAAAGGGGAGGGGGAAAGCATGATGTCACACTCAGGACTATATAAGGTACTTCATTAGGCTCTTGCAGACAGTTAGAAAGCAGCTGGAGAAAAAGAAATAGGAAAGCCCTTAGAGGGGAATTTGAAAATTAGCATTGTCAATCCTCACAGAAAACCTGTTGAATAAAATGCAACCTCAGCAGAAAAGCCAAACCATTCGACCTTTCAAGCAACGGAAAAGCTTAGGTACAACTAAGGGGATTCCTCCTAGGGCAAGAGAGGTGGGGATCTAGAGGGAAAGAATGAATACAGACCTCATTCATTTCATTTGTTTGATTGATTTACTCTTCGTGTGCCATTTGCACTTTTACAGCAACCAGAAAAGAGGAAGTTGCTGGGATCCGGGCGAAGTTCCCAAGCAAGATACCGGTAAGGAGGTCCCTGTAGTAGAAGGTGGGTGGGGTTATGCCTTGAGCCTCAATCGACAGAGCATTGGCACAACCACCTGGCCCCGTGATACACCTTCCCACTAACTCCCACCTGAACTCGGTGTTTCAGGCAAGGGATTGAATTCAGTTCGGCTCAGAAAGGGAGCAGCTGACCTTGGTTCAATTTCTGTTTAAACATTTTACAGGTGATAGTTGAACGTTATCAGAAGGAGAAGTACCTTCCCCAGCTGGACAAAACCAAATTCCTCGTTCCCCAGGAGCTGACCATGACTCAGTTTCTAACTATCATTAGGTAGGTAGAAAAAGTAGAGACGCCACTCTGTACGTACGGGAGGGGTGGGAGGAGTCAGGGAGAAGACCGCTTTCTTGCTTCTCTTGGACAAGCTCTGGGAGGGGGAGTCTGTTTGTGATTCACCCTTTCTCTTCAGGGTGGCCAGGAAATGTTGAACTTGTACTTAACCTCTTGTAGAATCCTGGCTTGGAGAGCCCCCAGCCTGACTGACTTAAAAGCAAGCATTACTAGGGTTATCCCAAAGTTACAGGTATTTTTTTCTTCTTTTTTGGTCACCCAACAAGGCTTCCCCCACCCCCCTTTTTGGAATTTATTCCAGAGGTTTAAAGGAAGCTGTCCAGAGCGTAATGTAAAAAAGACTACTGTTTCAAGTCACTCCGACTTCATGCATTAAAAATTCAGAACTGCTTACTGTGTACTCTCTGTCTCCCTCTGTGGGGCTCCCTCCGTGTCTTTGTCTGTATCTCTGTATGTCACTGTGTCTTCTTGTCTCTATGTGTTTTCTCCGTACATGACTGTCTATATATGTCACTGTATCTCTGGCATGTGTCTGTGTCTTTCTCTACATGTTTCTGACTCTGTGCTTTAGTGCCTGTGACTGTTCTTTCTTTATGTGTGTGTGTGTGTGTACTCATATATGCACATGTATATTTATATGTAAATGTGTATATATTTATATGGGTATGTGTGTATGCACATATATACATACATACATACATGTATGTATATATATATATATGTGTGTGTGTATATATATATATCCAGAGCACCTTAGAGTAATAGTACCTGCTACCTCCACCATATCCCAGATGATTCTATTACCCTCTTCCCTTACCTCCTCCACCAGCAAAATAGGATAGAAGTGAAGGAACAGAAAAGAGAATTGCCTTCTTGAAACCAAACATTAAGAGGCAGAATTGGCACATAGGCTCATAGAGCTCTAGCTGGAATGGAACTAGGAGGCCATCTAGTCCAATCCCCACGTTTTACAGATGGGGAAACTGAGGCCCGTGGAGACTAGATGGTTTATCTGAAACCATGCATAGAGTGAGCATCAGAGTTGGGGTTTGAAACCAGCTCCTCAGACTGGAGAGAGAGTGCCTGTTCCAATGACCCAAGATGCCTTGGCTATCCATTAATCAGTAAATATTTATGAAGCATCTACTATGTGGCAGGCATCGCACTAAGCACATCATCACCCAACATATGAATGCAATAAAAAGTATTTGAAGCTAAAAATAGATGTCTAGGAGCTAAGTAAATATGGTTTACTGTCTGATTCTACACACACACACACACACACACACACACACACACACACACACACACACAGAAACTAGGGACTTTCCTTGGGGAGTTTTATAACTTAAATAAGCAGTTTTCTCCCAACATCTCATTCAGTGATTATTACTTAAGCATCTGTTATGTTGAAGGCACTCAACCAAGCAGCTGGTGCTACAAGGATGACACTATGATAGCCTGTGCCAAAGAGTTTACCAAGGAGTAACAGGAGCATCTGTACACACAAAAGTGTAATATAAGGCACAATGTGATGATAGTTTCTTAGTCCTCTTCCTTGTACTTTGTAGATTGTGTTGCTTATGTGAGCCAATGATGGTTAAATTTGTAACAAAGCAAGACATTTTAAATGTAAATATACCACAGATGAGATCAAGAAAATTAAGAAGGGGGAGAGGGGGAGAGAGGGAGTGGAGAAAATTTGGAGCTCAAAAACTTGTGGAACTGAATGTTGTAAGCTAATAGTAAATAATTTTTTTAAAAAAATTAAGAAGGGAAGAACATCTCTTATTTTTGGAAGGAGGCAGCAGTCTTATTGACAAATTGTTTGGTGTTGATTTCTTCCTTAGGATAGTCCTCCTTACTGTATTTTTCTTAATTCCTATCATGGAAGTTACTGTGCTGGAGTTATCCCTTTGTGAATTGGGAATAAGTAGAGAATGAATAATTAGATGGGGCGGGGGCCGGGGGGGTGTTGACACTAGGTCTCCCTATCTCACCCAGGCAGGAAGTATAATAGCCAATCATGAACTGACCTACTGCTACTTGACAGTGAAATTTTGACCTGCCTTGTTTTTTCCACCTAACTGGATTGCTATTCCTCAGGCAGCCTGTTGGCCTTCTGTCTTCAAAAAGAGTACTTGAGTTCAGACCTGCTTCAACACTTACTAGCTGTATGACCCTGGGTAAATCACTTGATCTCTCTGTACCTCAGTCTCCTCATCTGTAAAATAGGGGTGATAATAATAACATCTAGCTCCCAGGGTTGTTGTGAAGATCTTATGAGATATTTGTAAAGCTCTTCACAAACCTTAAAGTGCTATAAAAATGCTAGTTACTGTTATTTTGGTTATTGTTCTCTTTGTACCATACTTGGTGTGAACACCCATTGGGCTTTAATTAAAAAGCAGTCAGGTGGTACAGTGAATAAAGTGCTAGGCATGAAGTTAGGAAATCCTGAGTTCAAATCTAGTCTCAGACACTGAGTAGGTGACTTTGGGATAGTTACTTAACTTCTCTTTGCTTCTGTTTCCTATGGTCACAGGGTTTCTGTGAAGATCAAAAGAGATGCTTTTAAAGAAGGTGGGATAGTGCCTGGCACATAGTAGGCACCGTATAAACTTTTATTCCTTTCCTCTTCCCTTTAGCCCTGTTGTGGCTCAGAATTCTTGATTAACCAGACTCAGTCTCTCTATGGCAGTAGTTACAGATGTTTGCCACCATGCTGTGACAAAATTAGAATTTGTAATCACCAACTACCAGTTCAAATGTTAACAGTGACTTCTCCCAAATGATACTGAAGTATTTAACAGAAAAAAAAATTAGTGGTTTATTTTAAATGTAGGGTTAAGGCTACAGGATGAGCTACACACTGGTGGCTCTTATGGGCTTGTCCAGGTATCCAGTTTCCCCAATTCCTTGAATATACTTAACCCATCAGTTCCCTTTCAGCTCCTCCCCTGGAATTTGGGCAGAAACAATTAGAAAGAAAATAAAAACATAGTTTTTCCTCTTTAATAATGCTGACAGCAATATCTGGTGGTGGGACAGAACTGAAATTTATTGGTAAAGGTAAGGACTTTTAGGTTCATGGCAAAAATGGCTTGTTTATTTAATATTTCTTAGTAGTCTGTTATCTCTATTCTTTCTCAATTGACTAGAAAATGGCCTTGCACTTCTTACCCAGATGATAGTGAGCCTAAGGATAGGGACTGTGCTTGTGATTTCATTTGCTATAAGGAAATTTCCTCTATCATGCAGCTCCAAGTGCTAAAACTTAAGAGTTTTGGAAATCTGCCTAAAGTCCTAAGAGGTTATGTAACCTAACTAGGGTCACACAATCAGAGGCATCTTAACCACAGTGTAGGCAGCCTTATAGTGGCCATGGCCAATTATCAAAAGAACTTGATAGAAATTTTAATGACCAAGCTTTACCCTGGAAAAGAGATGAGAAAGAAGTTTTCCTACTTTGCAGAAGTGGGGGCAGGGGGCAGTCTATGATTATGCCATATTGTATAATCAGGTTGATGTGTTGGTTACTTTTATTGAACTTTGGTTTGTTGTGGGGTTTTTTCCTCCTTTGTAGCAAAAGATAGACGACATGCTAGGAAGGAAAGGAGAAGGATATGTTTGGGAATGAACATGATGTGAAAAAGATTCAAATATTTTTAAGGAACATTACAGAAAGGCCCCAGTGTAATCTGGAGAAAAGAGGTTGGGGGTTGCAAATTAGGAAACCCAGGGTTCTAGTCCCTGCTCTGCCACTGATTGGCTGTGTGACAGTAGGAAAGAAGGGAAGAAGTATTATGCATTTACTATGTGCCAGACGCTGTGCTAAACAGTCCACAAACATCATCTCATTTCATCTTTCCGACAACTCTGGGAGGTAGGTGTTATTTTCATCCCCACTTCACAGATGAAGAAAATGAAGCAGACAGAGAGCAGACTTGCCCAGTGTCACACAGCTAGAAAGTATCTGAGGCTACATTTCTTCTGGTTTTTTTCATCAAGAATGCTTGAAAGTCCCCCACCTCATTGAATGACCATATTTCCCCCTGGAACATTATACTCAATTTTGCTGTATAGGTGATTCTTGGTTTTAATCCTAGCTCCCTTGATCTCCAGAATATCATATTCCAGGTCCTTTGATCCCTTAGTGTAGAAGCTGCTAGATCCTGAATTATCCTTATTGTGTTTCCACAGTATTCAAATTGTTTCTTCTTTGCAGCTTGTAGTATTTTCTCCTTGATCTGGAAACTCCGGAACCTGGCTATAACATTCCTAGGAGTTTTCTTTTGGGGATCTTTTTCAAGAGGTGATGGGTGAATTCTTTAAGTTCTATTTTGCCCTCTAGTTCTAAAATATCAGGGCAATTTTCCTTGAGAATTTCTTGAAGGATGCTTTCTAGGTTCTTTTTCTGATCATGGCTTTCAGGTAGTCCAGGAACTTTTAAATTGTGTTTCCTGGATCTATTTTCCAGATCAGTGGTTTTTTCAATGAGATATTTCACATTACCTGCTATTTTTTCATTGGATCTGTTTGGATCTGTTTAACAGCATCTTGATTTCTCATAAAGTCATTTGCTTCCATTTGCTCCACTCTAATTCTGAAGGAATGATTCTCTTCAGTGAGATTTTGAGATTCTTTTTCCTTCTGGCAAATTTGACTTTTTAAGGCATTCTTCTCTTCATTGGCTTTTTGGCCCTCTTTTGCCATTTGAGCTAATCTGTTTTTTAAGGTGTTATTTTCTTCAGTCAGGTTGTTTACTCTCTTCTTATGATTTTCTCACATCATTCTCATTTCTCTTCCCAATTTTTCCTCCACTTTTCTTATTTGGTTTTCAAAATCCTTCTTAAGTTCCTCTATGGCTGGTAATCAGTTTACATTTTTCTTGGAGGCTTTTGGTGTAGGAGTTCTGACAGTGTTGTCTTCCTCCTGTTCCATTCTTTGATCCTTTTTGTCTCCTAAAAAGGAATGTAAAGTTGGATTGCTGAGCTTGGTTTGCTTCCTTTGACTGCTCATGTTGCCAGTCAATTAATTTGATTTTTGAGCCACAGTAGAACTCTGCTTCCAAAGGGAAGAGCTTTGTCCCAAATTGCTGGGGTTTTTGCAGCTGCCAGAGCTATTAGGAGGCCACTGGCTCTGCAGCTCCCACCAACTTTGGCTGGTCACACATCTCAGGACCACCCCCCAAGACCACAATCCTAATCCAGGCAGGTTAAGGCAAGAGCACTTAGCCTCTGAATGATCACTTGGCCCCCCTGCAATCTGCAGGCTGAGAGCTCTGAAGCAGCCATGTGGAGGTGGCTGCAGGGGCCGCTTCTGCTGCTTTCTTGCCCTGGGGCCAGAGGCCGGACTTGCTCCTCTCCCCCAAATTTAGCCAAGTTCCACTGACCTTTCACTTTGTCCTTGGCTCTTACGGGTTGATAAATCTGGAAACTGCCACAGCTGCTGGTGATCTGCTCTCTTAAATGCTCCGGCTTGTCCTGGCCGCTCCCAGGCTAAAGCCAGTCTTGGCTCCCAAAGCTGCGATGAGCCCTTACCATCTGTCTGTTGAGCTACTTTCAGTGGGAACTGTTTTTCTGTACTTTTGTGAGTCCTGGAGCTCTAAAATTTGTTTAGAGTCATATTTTATAGGTGTTTGAGGTGGTTATGGGGGGAGCTGCAGAGTTCTCCTGCTTCTATGCTGCCATCTTGACTTTGTTCCCCTGAGGTTAGATTTGAACATGGCCATGCCCAGTGCTCTATCCAATGTGCCACCTAGATGCCTGTAGGCAGATCATTTCCCAAGTCCTTCTCATTGGTGTTATAAGGTATTGATATTTGCCCTACATACCTTATAAGATTGTTGAGTCCCAAAGGAAATAATAGATGTGAAAATATCAAAGTGCTATATTAACATAGGGTAGTACTTTAAGAGATGGTTATATAGATATTCAAGTACTTGTTGAACAGAATTTTTTTGGGTTGCATCCTCAGTCGGTCAAGTAAGAGGAAACATGGGTGCTGTTAATGCTCAGTCAGCCATCTTTAAAGTAGGAGGGGGTACTCCCTTTTCACAGTGTACATAAAAAGCTCTACTTTGGAGTCAGAATATATGGGTTCACAACTCTACTCTGCTCTTTATTGTGTCACACACACATACACACACTTTTTCTGAGTCTCAGTTTCTTCCATGGTATAGTCAAAAGAGAGCTTAACTTGAAGTCAGGAAGATGGGTTTGTGTCCATCCTCTAAAACGTCTAGTTATATGACCAAGGACAAGGACTTCAGCTTCCTTGTACCTTCTAAGGTTGTTGTAAGAATCAAGCAAGAGATCATATATGCAAAGTGTTTACCGTCCTTAAAGTATTCTATTAAATGCTAGCTATTATCATTAAAACAGGAATAATAATAACATGTGTGCATGGTGTTCACTCATTTTCTTTGTTACCCTATTTGGGGTTTTCTTGGCAAAGATACTGGAGTAGTTTCCTTCTCTAGCTCATTTTACAGATGAGGGACTGAGGCAAACAGGGCTAAGTGACTTTCTCAGGGTCAAACAGCTAGTACATGTCTGAAGCTAGATTTGAACTCCAGTCTTCCTGATTCGAGTCATCACCCAGCTGCCTAATAATGATACTTACCTCACAGTATTATTGTGAAAATTAAGCTGGAGCATGACTGGCACTCCACAAAATCTCAAAGAGTATATCAATGTTTTTTGGTTTGGTGATGGTGGTTGATTTTTTTTAACCAGATCTATGATTTTATTGGTGTCAGAAATTCCTTAAGAAGGAAACTTCCTCTCCCAAAGCAGATTAGGCCTACTGTGCAATGTAGTCTTAGAGAAATGCCTGAAGTACCAAGAAATTAAATACAAGACAAACCCCTTGTCCCACGGTCACTCAGCTGGTAAGAGAAACTTGAACACTAATCTTCAAAATGCTGTAGTTTGTTCTCTGTCCACTACACCAGGTTGCCTTCTCTAGCTCTTAATGATTTTTATCCATAAAATGAGGGAACTGAACTAAATCATCTTTAAAGACCCATCCAGTACTAAATAATTTTATGAGGTGTTTCTGGTGGTCCACAGAGTACTCAGAACTTAGTAATACCAACCTTGGATCTAAGGTAAGAGACCTGGGCATGGAGTCCAGAAGGTGCAAGTTCAAATCTGGCCTCAGACATTAGTTGTATGCACAAGTCTATCACTTAACCTCTGCTTGCCTCAGTTTCCTCATCTGTAAAATGGAGCTGAAAATAATTACACCAACCTTCAAGGATTATTGTGTGGATCAAATGAGATATTTGTAAAGCACTAGTACAGTGCCCAACACATAGCAATAAATGGATGTTTCCTCCCTTCTTAGTTAGACCTGTAGCCTTCTTTTTTCTCAGGCTAACTCCATCCTCCCTTCCTTTCTTAGGAGTCGCATGGTTCTGACAACCACTGAAGCCTTCTACCTCCTGGTGAACAACAAGAGTTTAGCGAGCATGAGTGTGACCATGGCAGAGATCTACAGGGATTACAAGGATGAAGATGGTTTTGTGTATATGACATATGCCTCCCAAGAGATGTTTGGCTGCCCATTGCTCATGGCCAACCCTGAGCTGCAGCACAGTTTTGGCCCAGGCTCCTGCAAACACCTTCAGCCCACGTCTGGTTTGGAGGTAACTGTCCTTTAAGTGATTCAGCAAACTCTGGCAAGTGGGATTTGTTTTCTCCAGTGAAAAACAGTCTGGGCTGCTAAATCGAACCAATGAACAAAAGCCAAGCATCTATCTTGTTTTGGTCATTAAGAAAAAAACTGTAAAGCCCTTAGAAAATATTATTGTAAACTAAGCCTCTGTTTTTCAGAGTGGGAATGGGTTAATTTGAATAATGCTTCCCATAATTTTATTGAAGAAGAAAAGACTGAAAGTTGAAATTGTATTTAAATGTCAAACACTTCTACCAAGTCACAGAGTAGGAAGAAACTTGAATGGAGGCATCATCTGTCCTGTGCCCCACTTTGAGAAAAGACTATACTGAAATCCTCTGAGGCTATAGAGAATCTCTGTCCTACAAGTTGTTTCTGCTTGGATAAAAAAAAGACCCATATAGCTCAGGAAATCCTGTTTAAAACATATCTGCAAAGTCTGCTTTTAATAAAGCCTCTGCTGCTTTATTTCAATAGTTGATTATCTGGTCCTTTGTATTGCTCCCGAAGTAGTCTCAAATCCATGACTGCTCAAAATTCAAAACCATTTTTAAAAAATCCTCCAGTGTCCAGATACCAAATCTGTACTACTTCTGTATAATCCCTGACCACAGTTTTAAGTCTATCTTCTAGTCTGCCTGTATTAATTAGTGCCTCCAACATGTTGCCTTTGAGACATTTCACTTCTGTTGAACACTCACATGTGATGGCTTTATCTCCTGAAACATCTCTGCCCCTTTAAATTTCTTGCTTGAATTGCTTGCAAACTTTCCAAATAAATCACTTTGGTGGTGTTATCAGGACAACCCCAGTTCATTTCTTTTTTGGAGGGGGAAGGGATAAGATTGATAGTGGTGGCAATTGTTGTTATTTGTTGGCTTATTTTAAATCCTGTTTCAGGAAAGGACATCATTCTCAGAGAGTGAGTTTCTTGTACCACATCCGTTGTTGGACACCTGAGAGATTTCTAATGATCCCTCCATTATAAAATTAAGCTAATAATACAATCTCAAGTCTTTCCAAATATAAGAATACTTTGGCCAGGTATTTTAAAGCTCATTTAGTGTTATTTTTGCTGCCCTGGCATCCTCTTTCATTGTCCTGTTCTTACACACACAGAATCTCAGGGTTAGAAGGAACCTCAGAGATCATTCAGGGAACCTGAGTCTCTTCTTACAACATACTTGATAATTGAACTTCCAGCAGCTACATGAAAATCTTCAACAAGGGGGTAACTCACTACGTTATGAAGGCAACCTATTCTACTTGTGGACGACACTAATTATGACCATGATTTTCTTTATGTTGCGTCATATAAAAAGGATCAAAAGACATAATTTCTGGATAATTTAATTATTTTATTAATGATGCCACCATTTAAGAATTGTCATTTGGCCGTGTCTCTCTTATACCAAAGACAATCATAGGGGACTTACTGTTTATATGCCCATTGGAAAAAGGGTGTTCACAAGGGTGGCAGTCAATTCTGATTAAGTTAATAATTAATGAGATAATGAATATTACAATGAGGGGCTGACCCTCTTCAAATAAACTTTGTGTATGTCATTTACTTCTAAGTAACCACAAGCCTTGGGCAATCTATTCAAATATATTCCGAAATATTCAAATACCCAGAACCTGAGTAGAGCACAATGGCTTCCCCACCAGAAGGTGGAAACGGTTTGAAGAAGAGTGTTAAGAAAGTTAGTCCATTCTCATGATCAGTAATGTCCTGACACTGAACTTTTGAAATCAGGATTTTAGAAAAATGGGGAGAATTCTGAATCTCTCCAAATATTGGTTATTAATGATCATTTCTCTCAATATCAAGTAAAATTGTTGTATCTACAGTAGTCCTGCTTAAGAAATAATACATTTGGCCACAGCTCTTTGTCCTTTGTGTTATAAAATTGGTAAATCACAGACTAGCAGAAGGGAGTTGGGAGAGGAGGAAAATGATCACAGAGGAAAAAAGAACTTGAACACTTAATCAGGCGTCAGAAGCTTTGCTCACTGGGCTATGTAAACTATTAACACAGTTCTTGAGTTCCCCCATTAAAGTCCATATGGATGGAGTGGGACAACTATTGTTTGACGTGAAAATATGTAGCCATATATTGCTTCCTCTAGGCTTTACTACCCAAAACTAATTTTTAAATTTATCTGATAGTAGAAATTACCTACTTTCTAGGAATCCAAGAGTGATGTCTCATTGCTCAGTTCTTTCTAGAAACCTCTTAGAGACATTAACTTTTTTTTCTTCCAAAAGGAAAGACTCCATGTGAATTCTTCAAGTCCCTCCTGAAACCACTTTCTATAGATAAATAACATAAAAAAATAGGGTTTTAAGGAAAATCAATAGACTATAAACTTCTCGTAAATTAGGTTTTTTGGTGTTTTGTTTTTTTTTTAACCTTCGTATCCCTAGTATCTTGTACATAGTACACAATATTTACTGAGTTTGCCCATTCAGGCCAGTATTCTGTCTCTGACATTGTCAGTAAAAGATATTTGGTGAAAGCATGGTGGCAGGGGACCAGAGACATACCCTCAAATATTTCTAGATTCTCTTACTAAGTTCTCAGGAATCAGTTATCCTGATTTATCCAGATCCTTCCTGAATCTACATTTTGCTCCCCTATTACCTCCTAGAAGTCAAGAATTCCTTAAATTTACTATCTGCTGTGAAGTCATGCTTCTTTTTTCTTTGTCCTAATTTCAAGATCCTGCACTTGAACAGTCAAGTTTAGGAAGCAGTGAAAGGAGAAAACCCATGGTTAAGGCCAGAACCCTCTTGGACTGCTTGCAAGGAAGAGCTAATGCTCTAGGAAACTTCTGGTCAACAAGGAATTAGCTCCTCCTTGGAAATGATCCCCATCCCAATCAAGAAAGCCCTACCCAAGAGCTTTCTTTTTTCACTGCTTTTTAAATTTAAGTGAGAATGACTGCAAACCTCTCAGGTTTTTAATCATTAAGCTTGCCTAGCCCTGTGATCTCAAAGGTATTCCACAGCCAAATTGTATTTTCCCTTAACTTTTTATTCATTTCTTTTGTTTTTGTGCCAGTGATTTCCAGATATGCCCTCCCTAGTAACCAAGAAAAAATAGTGACTGAATGTGATATGCCCACAGTTCCCCACCCAGCTACCAAAAGAAGGAGTCATTACAACTGCCTGATATTTTGGCTGGGTGGAGTTTGCACTCACATTATTACAGTATTTGTCCATGTTGTCCACCTTATTCTTCATATAGTTCATACAAGTCTTCCCATGTTTCTCTGAATTTCTCATTCTTGTTGTCTGACACAATTCTTTTATCATAATTTATTCAGCCATTTCCCCAAGCAATGGACACCTACTTTACTTTTTTTTTTGTTATCTCCCAAAAGTGCTGCTAGGGGAAAAGACGTGTATTATAATGGATAAAGGGCTGGTCTTAAGTCAGGAACACCTGGGTTCAAGTTCTACCTGAAACATATACTAGCTACCTGACTGGGCAATTCACTAGGCAACTCTAAGTCTCTTAGGATGAAGAGTAGTTGCTGGTCACCAATGGTAGAAATTATTTCTTCATCAACAAATCACTGTGGGGTGGGGAGGGGGCGGAGTCAAGATAGTGGAGTAAAAGCAGGAACTTACTGAGCTCCCACTCCAACCACCTCCAATACCTGTGAAAAAATGCCTCTCAACAAATTTTAGAGCTACAGAACCCACAAAGTGGCAGAGAGAAACAACTCTCCCACCGAAGGCAGCCTTGCAGGCCAACAGGAAGAGTCTATCACATTGGACTGGGAGCTGAGCACAGTTCCACATGAGCTGTGCAGTCCCAGACCCAGGGCAGCCCTGACAAGCATCACAGACTGGCCAGAAGACTTTGAGAGAGTGAATCACCAGCAGCTATAGTGGTTTCCGAACTTCTCAACCCATAAAAACAAAAATAAAGTAAAAGGTCAGTAGGGAACTCTTGATACTAGATGACAGAAGAGTGTGGTACAGCCCCTGCCCCTGGGGTGACAGAGGTAGCAGCAGTATGGTAGCTGCATCTGCTGCCACAGGGCTACCTCCAGAGCTCCTGGCCTGCAGTTCATGGGGGAAAAAGTGACCATTCAGAGGGTAATCACTCTTGCTTTGACTTGCTTGGATCTGGGTTGCAGTCTTGGGTGGTAGTCCTGGAGTGTATGGCCAGTGTGTCAGAGCTTGTGGTGGCTGTAGAGAGGGTGCCATCCTCATAGCTCTGACAACAGTTCTGACCACTGTGAAAACCCCAGCGATCTGGAACACAGCTCTCTCCACTCTGGAAGCAGAGTACTACCATGACAAAGAACTTAAAAGTCAAGTAATTGGCTGGCAAGTTGAGCAAGCAGAGGAACCACAATCAGACCATAGAATCCTTTTTTGGGGGACAAAAAGGATCAAAGCATGAAATGGGAGGAAGACAACAATGTCAAAATTTCTGCATCAAAAGCTTCTGAGAAAAATATGAACTACTTACAGGCCATGGAGGTGCTCAAGAAGGATCTTGAAAATCAAGCAAAAGAAGTAGAGGAAAAATTGGGAAGAGAAATAAGAATGATGTAAGAACATAATGAAAAGTGAGTCAACAGCCTGACTGAATAAAATAACATCTTAAAAAACAGATTAACTCAAATGGCAAAAGAGGCCCAAAAAACCCAATGAGAAGTATGCGTTAAAAAGTAAACTTGCCCAGATGGAAAAGGAATTTCAAAAACTCACTGAAGAGAATAATTCCTTCAAAATTAGATTGGAGCAAATGGAAGCTAACGACTTTATGAGAAATCAAGATACTATCAAACAGATCCAAATAAATGAAAAAATAGAAGGCAATGTGAAATATCTCATTGGAAAAACCACTAACCTGGAAAATAGAACCTGGAAAGATAATTTAAAAATTACTGGACTACCTGAAAGCCATGATCAAAAAAAGAGCCTAGAAATCATCCTTCAAGAAATTCTCAAGGAAAATTGCCCCAATATTCTAGAACCAGAAGGCAAACTAGAAATTGAACAAACTCACCAATCGCCTCTTGAAAAAGATCCCAAAAAGAAAACTAGGAATATTATAGCCAAATCCCAGAGATCCCAGGTCAAGGAGAAAATGTTACAAGCAGCCAGGAAGAAACAATTTGACTATTGTGGAAACACAATCAGGATAACACAAGATCTAGCAGTTTCTACATTAAGGGATCAAAAGGCTTGGAATATGATCATCTGAGGGTCAAGGGAGCTAGGACTAAAACCAAGAATCTCCTACCCAGCAAAATTAAGTATAATGCTTCAGGGGAAAATATGGTCATTCAATGAAATAGAAGATTTTTAAGCATTCTTGACAAAAAAAGCAGAGCTGAACAGAAAATTTGACTTTCAGATACAAGAAGCAAGAGAAGTATGAGAAGGTAAATAGGAAAAAGAAATAAGGAACTTATTAAAGTAACATTCTTACAGGGGAAAATAATAATTGTAACTCATGAGACTTTTCTCAGTAGGATAATACGGAATATGTGTGTGTGTGTATAGGAGGGTGTATGTGTGCATAAATATATATGTGATTGTGTGTGTATGTGTGTACATGTATACATAGACAGAGGGCACAGGATGAGTTGAATATGAAGGGATGATATCTAAAAAAACTAAGAGATGAGAGAGGAATATATTGGGAGAAGGAGAAAGGAAGAGATAGAATAGGGTATATTATCTCATATAAAAGAGGCGAGAGAAAACTGTTATGGGGAAAGAGAACGAAAGTGAAAGGGAATGGGCCAACCTTACTCTCATTGAATTTGGCTTAAGGAGGGAATAACATACACACTCAACTGGGTAGCTTACCCTACAGCAGTTGTTCTCAACCTTCCTAATGCCATGACCCTTTAATACTCATATGTGGGCGTATCTGCATGCGGGCAGACTCGCCCAAAGATGGATAGAGGAGCAGTGTCTTGGTTCCTAAGACCATCAGAAATATGTGTTTTTTTATGGTCTTAAGTGACCCCTGTGAAAGGGTTGTTTCAACCCCCAAAAGGGTTGCAACCCACAGGTTGAGAACTGCTGCCCTACAGGAAAGTAGGGGGAAAGACCATAAGAAGGGGTATGATAGAAAGAAGGGCAGATTTTTGGAGAGGGCAGTTAGAAGGAAACACTTTTGAAAAGGGACAGGGTCAAAGTAGAAAATAGAATAAGTGGGGGGGGGAGGAAAATATAGTTAGTCTTTCACAGTATAACTACTATGGAAACATTTTGTGTAACTAGACATGTACAACCCATAGTGAATTGCTTGTCTTCCCTATTGGGTTGGGTGAGGAGGGAAGAAGGGAAAGAATCTGGAAATTAAAATTTTAAAAGCAAATGTTAAAAAAAAATTTATTTTTTACATGCAACTGGGAAATAAGATATATAGACATATATATGTATATATATATATGGGGTATAGAAATCCATCTTGCCTTATTAGAAAATTGGGGGGGAAGGTGGGGAATAGGGGAGGATATAAGAGAGAGCAGATTGAGGGAAGGGGTATTCAGTAGGTTCACTATCTTGGGGTGGGGTAGGGGAAAGATGGGGAGAAGTTTTGTAACTCAAAATCTTGTGGAAATGAATGTTGAAAACTAAAAATAAATAAATTGGAAAAAAATTTAAAAAAAGAAATCACAGGCGTATGTGGGGAACTACAACAACATCAAAGGCTACTGTAAATATTTTCACATATACAGGGCCTTTCTGTCTCTTTCTTACTTCAGGAATATACCCTGTAGTAGGATCTCTCTTCAAAGATTTTCCATTTGTTTTGCAAATGGAATCTTAGTGCATTCTAGTTTCCACTCTCCCTTCCCATACCTTAAACCCATCTTAGATTCAAGAAAGGATTTGTATTTATAAGTGGGAAAAAATATCATTTCAAAAATTCCATACTTCTGCAATCAGTGTAAGTAATCAATATGAAATATTTCTATCTAACCTTCCTGGATGGTAGCCAGTTTGTTTTATCTTATCTCCTTAAAGTTATCCTGACTATCTCCAAAACTAAAATGTTCCCCTTCATGGTCCACATTTCAGTATACTCCCTCTTAGTATCTCCCTTACAATAAGAAGAGAACCTGATCATGGGAAATTTCATACAGATTTTGGATTCCCCCTTGTTTCTGAATTCTCACTTTCAACTAATAAAGAAACCTGATTGTTGGTGGGTTCCTGGTGATCCATCCACATTCTTATCTAATCATAAAGTAATAACTGCTTCTTCCCAGAGTTCCTCATAGATCAAGAAGTGGGAAGGTCATGTAGTCCAGCCAATTTACAGATGAGGAAATGCAGGCCCAGAAAGGCAAAGGAAGACTCCTAGCCAAGGATCACACAGGTAGTGTGTGGCAAAGCCAAGATTATAATCCAGGTCCTCTAATTAAACACTCCACTGGAGTCATGGAGGAAAGACTTTTATAAAAATAACATTACTGTGGCATCTATACCCTTGACTCACTTCACAAAATGCATCAAAGAAAATCTTTTCCTTTAAAGTTTCCTTTACCTCTGTCATTCAGGTATTTGGCGAACAAGATCTCCCAATTAAAATTTTATATAAGTTTTTTTTTAATTCAGAAACTCCTCTACTATATTCCTCAGCTTCTACCCTCCTCCATCTCCTCTTCCATTTTAGTTGCCCTCCTTCATACTCACTTCCACTTAATCTATGTAATATTCATTTTCCTCACTTGAAAGGTGGGGATAAACATGCTTAACATGGCCTGTTCCACAGAGCCCCCAGTGAAAGTAAAGGACATCATAAAGTTTAAAGTGTGGCATGCAAATGTGAGTAGTGACTTCCCTGTGGTGAAGTAACCACAACTGTAAGGAAGATTTTTTTTTATCCTTTTTAGAGTTTAGTTTCTCAGGATCCATGGCCATATATCTCTAGTCCCCAGGTGCTAGATAATTCTCACAACAGTGATTGAAAACATCTCTGCTACAACTGTGCAGTGAGATATGGGGTGACATAGTGTGATGCTTACTATGCTTCTGCAAAATGATGGTATTGCTAAAGTTAACCTGCGAGCTTAATGTTGGCAAATTGCCTTCTTTGTCCGTTGCCCTATAAAGCAAGTGGGAAATGGTCAGTAAGTAGGGAACCCATAGGGGAATATGACTGTGTAATGCTTTGTGTGCCTTGACTGGCCCCCATTAAGGCCTGGGGGGAATCTGTTTGTCTCAACCAGCACCCACTGAGGCTTAGGGGATTCTGTAGGAGTTGTAGCTCCTACTTTATTTTTTGCCATTGTGAGAATGGTGATTAGGAAAGCTATAGGAGTTGGTGCTCCCATTATCATCAACCCATTGAGAAGACTAAACTAGAATAAAGTAACATTATTAACCCTTCTCAAACTGTCTTCCTGTTGTTCCTATCTGACCAGATCAAGCGTGAACCTGTTAGAGGCTAGAGTCCAAAAACTCTAGTGCCTCCCATGTGTTATTTATGAAACAACTCTATCCAATTGGCCCTGTTTTCTATTTTATTTCTAATATTCTTCCTGGATATGTCTAGATTGTTCTGGTTATTGAACTAGAGTAGCACATTGGAACAGTATTGGAAAATGTTAGGAGTGGATCATCTAGACCAGTGGTTTTCAATCTGTGGGTTGTGACCCCTTTGGGGTCAAACAACCCTTTCACAGGGGTCACAGGGGTTGCCTAAGACCATCGGAAAACACATTTCCAAAGGTCTTAGGAACCTCCTCTATCTGTCTCCAGGCAGGTCAGCCCACATGCAGACACGCCCACATATGAGTATTAAAGAGTAGTGGCATGAGGAAGGTCAAGAACCACTGACCTAGACTAATCCCTCAATGCTAACAATGTCATTCTTTTGATTAAAAAAAAATCTTCTTTGGTGCGCTCTTTCCTCTAGGAAGAAATACACACTCCCTAGCCTGGCTTTTAAGGTTTTCCATGTTTTATATTTGTTTTCAGTGCCAAGCACCAAGTAGGTATTCAGTTACATATGGTGATTTATAAAACTTGTTTAGAACTAGATGTATAGTCAGTGTCTATGGGCAGAGTAAATATGCCTGATTCCCATAAAGATTGAATCAATGGTTGCATTATTATTCCATCATTATTATCACAATATTCTAACACCCAGCTTCCCAACAGAATGTCTGGACACTTAGGTGTGTTGTAGTGTAATAGTTTTTTTCATTCACTTGTTTGCACATTTGAGTGCCCCCTCATTCCCATATTAAAAAGTAGAGAGGGGTGGTGCTAACCACTATGGAGACAAGAGGTGATGACTGTGCATGTGTGTTTGACTGTGTGGCTGCTGTAAAGAATGTGAATGGAAAGATGGTCACTGTGCTCTAGTGTGGTCACAGGTGTTGTCCCAAGGAGTAAAAAATAAAAGTTCTCTAACCAACTGAGTCATTGAATGTGGCATTGTCCAGGTGGGAATTTCCACATGATTGCACATATGCACTCACAAACACCCTTCATATTTTCCAATGTACTCTTTAGGACTAGATAAAAGGTCAAAGTAACTTCAAAGATATGAAATTATTCATCGATTTATTCTTAGTCCAGATCTGTGATTTCATCCATGTGGAGAACTCCTAATGTGGAAATTTCTGCTACCAGTATAGATCTACAATTCCCTACAATTTGTGGTCTTGGAGAGTTTCATGAGAGATTGTAACTTGTTCATGGTCATGCAGCCAGCAGTGGCAGAGGCTAGACTTCCACTATCCATGAATAATTTACATTTTTCATATAATGTAAATCAACTTTGGTTTTTTGTTTCATCATCCTTCCCCTTTCATTTCTTGATTGACCATTGTGGCAGAATTCATTGCCTTCTCCCATTTGTGCCCAGCTTGTAGTAGAACATTCCAAGCTTGTATTGGTCTGATCAGCCAGTCAGACACTCTATAACTTGACTCTAGCATACTGATGTCATTTTGGACCTCTTCGAGAACCAACCAGCCTCCTCCAAACCTGTCTATTGCTCTTGAGGGCACAACTATTCTTCTGGTAACCCAGGTACATGATATCCTAGGCTCTTCCTTCTCTTTTTCCCTCCCCATATAATTAGTTGCCAAATCTTATTGATCCTGGAAAATATCGGTTTATTTGACCTCTGTCCCCTTCTGTCCAATCACATAGTCCCCATCCTGATTCATGCACTTGTCACCTCCCACATGGACTATTGCAACAACATCTTAATTGAACTCCTAGCTTCAGTCTCCCCTCCCCCATTCATTCTTCATCTGTCTCTCAAAACACTCTTCCTAAAGTGCAAAGTGTAACCCTGTCAAACCCTCTGCTCCAGGTCTTTTAGTTGCTCCCTATCATTCTTGGATAAAATAAAAATGATTTCAGCTTCATATTTAAAGCCCTTCACAATCTGGCTCCAGATTTATGGCACATAACCACCTTGTATACACTTTCTATTCTAGACAAACCAAGCTACTCAAGATACATTGTCACCCTGTTATAAACTCCCTTGTTTGACATTTAAAACACTCTACATTATGGATTTAATTTACCTTCCCAACGTCCTTTTATACTATTCAAATGCTCTGTGGTCCCACCAAACTGGCCTTCCTGCTGTCCCTCACACATGGTAGGTATTCCATATATTGTCACTTTGTCTTTCTACAGACTCCCTCCCTTCCCCTTCCCCCACTCCCATACTTAGAATGCACTTGTTCCTCTCCTCCATTTCCCCTTCCTGAGGCCTTTCCTGATCTAACCCTTTGACAACTAGTACCTCTCCCCCTGAAAAAAACTACCAGATATTTATGTTGTATGTCTGTATATTTCCCTTGATCAAATTTAAGCTCCTTGTGTGGAGGAACTAGGGCAGCCAAGTGGCACAATGGATAGAGCCATTGTGGATCAGAAAGATTCATCATCATGAGAAGGAATTCAAATTCTGGCTCAGACATTTACTAGCTATGTGACCTTGGACAAGTCACTTAACTCTATTTGCCTCAGTTCTTCATCTGGAAAATGAGCTGGAGAAAGAAATGGCAAACCTCTCCATTATGTTTGCCAAGAAAATCCCAAACAGGGTCACAAAGAGTTGGACACGACTGAAACAACTCAATATCAAAGTTTGAGAACTGTTTAATTTTTGATTTTGTATCTCTACAGCAGATAGAAGAGTATTTAGCACATAGTTGACATATTAAAAATGCATGATTTTTAAAAATAGATTTTCTTGGTATCTTTTGTGTCATATTATTTGGAATTCCCCTTTAATTTTTCCCCCGTCTCTTTCCCAGAAAGCCATACCTTAAAACAAAAGGATATAATTTAAAGAAAAAGGGGGGAAAGGAAAAGAAATACAAATAAAATTGATCAATAGATTAAAAATATGACACTAAAAGCAATTTAATACACCTGTGGACTCCCTAGCCTAACCTCCAGAAATGAATGAGAACTGTAGATTCTTTCTCATATCTCTTTTTTAGGGCCAAATTTGTTTTTAATAATTTCACCTTTATTATGTACTATATTATTATAATATTATATTATATTTTATATACATCTAGTTCTAATATTTATTTAATAATTTCACCTTCATCTACCATTATCTACATAGTTCTTTCCTTTTGCATAGATATAGTCATTGTGTATGTTGTTTTCCTGACTCTGCATACTTCACTTTACATCAATTTATGTAAATCTCACCATGTTTTCTTATACTCATATTCTGTCACATTCCTACATATCACAGGGTTTTTTTTTAGCCCTTTCCCAACTGATGGGCATATACTTTGCTTCTGTTTCTTTGTTAAAACACAAAGGACTACTGTAAAAATTTTGGTTTATCCATCACATTGTAAGCTTTTTGACAACAGGAACTGTCTTTTGTCTTTATTCTCATTCACTTGTTTGCCATTTGAGTGTCCCCTCATTCCCATATTAAAAAGTAGAGAGGGGTGGTGCTAACCACCATGGAGACAAGAGGTGATGACTGTGCATGTGTGTTTGACTGTGTGGCTGCTGTAAAGAATGTGAATGGAAAGATGGTCACTGTGCTCTAGTGTGGTCACAGATGTTGTTCCAGGGAGTAAAAAATAAAAGTTCTCTAACCAACTGAGTCTTTTTTTGTCTTTATTAATTTGTTTGTTTACTTTTGGTTTACAAGATTCAGTTCCACTATCCCTTGAGTTTCACATTTTCTTCCCCTTCCTTTCCTCCCCTCACCATGGTGGCATGCAATCAAGTCTAGGATCTGCAAATACTTTCACATTAGACATTAGGTTGTAAAGACGGATTATAACCGATGGAATGAACAATGGGAAAGAGGAAGCAAAACCAAACAAGAAAAAGAAAGAGAGCAGGTAGTTTGCTTCAATCTGCATTCAAACTCTGTAGTTCTTTCTCTGAATTTAGACATCTCTTTCAATCATGAGTCTTTTGGAATTGTCTTATAACCTTTCATTGCTAAGAAGAGCCCCAGTCTATCAAAGTTGGTTGTCACACATATGTTGTATCTGTAATTGTGTACAAATTTCTCCTAGTTCTGCTCTTCTCACTCAACATCAGTTTGTATAAGACTCTCCAGGTAAATATGAAGTCCATCTGCTCCTCATTTCTTATAGCACAGTAGTATTTTATTACATTCATATACCACAACTTGGAATTGATGGGTATCCCCTCAGTTTCCAATTTTTTGCCACCACAAAGAGTTGCTATAAATATTTTTGTACATATGGGTCTTCCTCCCACTTCTATGATCTCTTTGGGATACAACCCTAGAAATGTTATTGCTGCTTTTGCCTCTTTTTGTATCATAGTGCTTAGCACACTGCCTGGCTCAAAGTAGGCACTTAATAAATATTTACTGAATTGAACTGGTTTATATGGATCCTTTCTGTTTGTCAATAACTGCCCTAGGATATGTGCCTAGCAATTGAATCTCTTGGTCCAAGGCTATAGATATTTCAGCCACTTTATTTGCATAATTCCAAATTGTTCTTTAGGAAGATTTTTCTAATTGATAGTTCCAGCAACAACACAATAGCGGGTCTGTCTTTCTACAACTTCTGCAACAACAATTGCTTTTTAATTGATTAATTCATGCCTTTTGAGGGGCTGGAATGTAGTTCTTTGCCTCTGCCTCTTACCCTTCCAGGCTCTGCTTATAGGCCATAAACCATGGAAGACTTTGTTGTTCCCCTAGATCAGCAGTTCTCAACCTGTGGGTTATGTTCAATCTGTAACAATGAAAATACATCCTGCATATCAGATAGATTCATAACAGTAGCAAAATTACAGTTATGAAGTAGCAATGAAAATAATTTTATGGTTGGAGGTCACCACAACATGAGGAACTGTATTAAAGGGTCGCGGCATTAGGAAGGTTGAGAACCACTGTCCTAGATGTTGGTGATCTCATCCTTCTCAAATAATATGTATATACTTATCTCTTTATATATTGTGCCTCACCTCCTCTAGAATGTAAGCTCCTACAAGACAGGTCTCAGGTTTCATTATGTTCTTGAATATTTAGAGCCTAGAATAGCCCCTTGCACATTGCAGGCACTTAATGAATGCTCATTATATTGGATTGGATTTTGCAGGTGTCAGAGGAGTCAGAATCATTTGAGGACTTTAATTAAAATGACTATTTTATCTTTCTAAGTAATCAAAATATAAAAATCACAATCTTCTTCCTTGACAGAGGTCTATTTAGGAGCTAGGAGGGAGTTCTAGGAAAATTTCCACCTCAGTCTTGGAGCTATATTGAAAGAACTTGCATGGTCAGACTTGAGAACTTACCTAATGTCCTGTGAGGATTGTAAAGGAGCTAATGCCATGACTCATGATGATTTGTGTCCAGCAGGGGGAAACTAGGGTCTGTTACACAAAGATCAGGCTGGTTCTGGCTTTCGTTTTCATAAAAATATGCTAAATGAAATATGTCATTTGGACATCTGAAAAAATATAGAGGTTGGCATCATCTGAGGGGGATGGGAGAAAGCTACGAAATGCCAGTGGGAATCATACCCTTTTTTCAGGCATTTGGAACTTCATGAAAATCTAGGTAACAGGAAAACAAAGAGAAAGTTATTAAATTGCACGTGTAATGAGGTGAGAGTAGAAAGGATGTGTAAATGGTTGTGAAGATACACATTTCATATCCCCTAACAGCTCTCTTCACACTTTAATTTTCACTGAAACCATCTGTGGGCATTCAATATACATAAACTAATGGGTGAAGCCATGGAAAGTCTGAGCATCTGTGACCTCATGTTTTATGGCCACTGAACACATAAGCACACAAGAATACTAGAGAGAAGAAGCCTGACTCTGGGAAAAGTGTAAGAAATGGTAAAACATACTATGAAGGTGGCAATGAAAGTGTATTTGGAGAGGTGGGAATACAATGATCCATTTAAAGGGGGTTATAAAAAAAAGCATCTAGATTAGGTATTCATAGGACATGGACATACATACATACACACACATATATATCATATGTATATATATATATCTTATAATTAATATAAATCTTATATATTTATATATATATAAACATTTATACTTTAGATACTTATACTATTGCTTAAAACAAACCTGGATATTTTCTTTTCCCCCCACTTGATAGTATTTTACTTTTTCCAATTACATATAAAGATAGTTTTCAACATTCATTTTTGTGATACTTTGAGTTCCAAATTTTCCCCCCTTCCCCCACCCCAAAAGAGCAAGTAATCTGATATAGGTTATACATGCACAATCACATTAAACATATTTCCACATTAGTCATATTGTGAAAGAAACGTCAGAATAAAAGGGGAAAACCACAAGAAAGAAAAAAAGTAAATAATATGCTTTGATGTGCATTTAGACTCCATAGTTCTTTCTCTGGATAGTTCTCTCTATTTATAGAGGGCATTTTCCTCTTGAGTCTTTTGGAATTGTCTTAGATATCTGCATTGCTGAGAAGAGCTCATTCTCTCCGAGTTGGTCATTGCACCATGTTGCTGTCCCTGGGTACAATGTTCTCCTGGTTCTGCTCACTTCACTCAGCATCAGTTCAGGTAAGTCTTGCCAATAAACTGAGATATTTTCCATATGGGATGTTCCACTTTCTATCCCCATGCCTTTGCCCTGATACCCTTCCATGTCTCAATTTTATTCGCTCCTGTCTCTACCTCTTAGAATCCCGCAGTAAGGCAGTCAGTCAACAAATATTTATTAATTATTCACTACATCTAAGGCTCTGTTCTAATAGATACAAAGAAAGATAAAATATATATATTCTCTCCAACCTGCAGAGAGATCACATTCAAATGGGGAAAGAATTGAAAAGGGCATTTATTAAGCACTTACTATGTGCTAAATGCTTTCTAAAGTTTTATCTCTTTTGACCCTGATCTGGGAAGTAGGAGCTATTATTATCTTCATTTTACAGTTGAGGAAACTGAGGTTAAGTGACTTACTCAGAGTTACAAAAATGGTAAGTGTTTGAGACTGAATTTAAATTCAAGTCTTCCTGACTCCAGCCCCAGTGCCTTATCTTCTGTACCACATAGCAAGCCATGAGGGAGACCACATGTGAAAAACTCAATATGCACAAGACATAGAGTAGATGGAAAATAATCTCAGAAGGACGGACCTCAGAAGGTGAGATATGAGCTGTCTTGAAAGGAAATTAAGAGGCAGAGGTGAGAAGGGAGAGCATTCCAGGCATAGTAGGGGTGCGGGGGAGGGGGGAGACTGCTGCAAAATTATGGAGATGAGAGAGACTTCTGTATCTCAATTGTAGAATAGGGGAAAGGTGAATAAAACAGGAAAGGAAGAAAGGTACCAGGTTGAGAAGAATTTTAAATGCAATAAAAAGGACTATATATTTGATCCTACAGGTAATAAGGAGCCACTGGAGTATATTGGGGGAAGCGGTTAACATGGGCAGACAAGTACTTTAGGAAAATCACTTTTAAAATTCAGCAGCTGAATGGTGAATGGACTGGTACTGGACAAGACAAGCAAAGGAGATCAATTAGAAGACAGTCCAATGGGGGTGATGAGGGCCTGAACTAGGGTAAAGGCCATGTGAGTGGGAGAAAGGGAATATAAATGAGACATGTTGCAAAGGTAGAATTGGCAAGATTTGACATTGGATTAGATTTCTAGGCTGAATTAAAGTGAGGAGTCAAGGAAGTTAAGAACTTGAAAGACCAGAACAAAGATGCCTTCCCCCCCCCCCCACAGCAGTGATAAAGTTCTGAAGAGAGGAAGGTTTGGGGAGGAAGATTATAAGATTATTACATAGTTATCCCAATTGTTAGTGCTTTGTCCCACATAAAAGCATTTTATATTATTTTATGCATCTTTTGTATTTAGGTATCTGTTTTCATATTGCATCCTACCCCCATTAGAATCGAAGATCTTTGAAGATTTTTTTTTTTTTTACTTTATATCCCCAAAGTCTAATGTAGGAGTGAGGAACCTATAACCTCAAGGCCATGTGTGACCTTCTAGGTCCTTGGGTGCAGCCTTTTGACTGAGTCTAAGTTTTACAGAAAAATCATTTTTATTAAGGGGATTTGTTCTGTGAAGTTTGGAGTCAATCAAAGGGCCACATTTGAGGACCTAGAGGGTGTATGTAACCTCAAGGTCTGGGGTTCCCCGTCCCTGGTCTACTGTAGTATCTTGCACGCAAGTGCTTTAATAAACATTTACTGAATTATATTAAATTGTAGAACAAAGCAGGAGTTGTAAAGATAGACCTGGGGTGGTACTGGCAGAATGATTACTGGATAAGGATAATCACAAAAATACCCTCCATGATACAGTGGCCTTGGAGTTCTAAGACTCAGGTTTATTAACTAACTCTGCTACTTACTAAATGCCAAGTTTTACAGACAAAAGGAATTCTTCACAAAATTATTCCTTATAGTTTAAAAGTGTTTTTTTCTTTTTGTCTTTTATTTTTTTTGAGGAGTTTTCAACTCATTTGGCCTTTAATTGGACAATCAAATATTAGAAGGTATAAATATATATATATATATAATATTTATATAATATACACTTATATATTATATATATTTGTATTTAATATATATTTATATAAAATATCATGGAATGTATATATATATATATAAAGACCTCCTTATTCCATGATATTTTCCCAGCATCTCTGACTCTTTTGTGTCCCCCCCACAACCCATCTCTACCATATGACTCTTGTATCCCTCTGCAATTGTTTTTTGTTTTGTCTTCCCTAATTTTCTACATTTCAGCAGGACCCTCAGAGAATCCACTTCATCATTTCCTTTCCCACTAAACTTCTAGATTTCATGATCTCCAGAAACTCATTATTCTGAAAGATGAAATCAACTCTGAAACTTATTCCTCCTCAGATCATTTCCCACCTCAGCTGCAGGACTCATCATGTCCCTGTTTGAGTCCTTCTCCTCTGCCATTCCAGCTATTTAAAAAAATATATATGTTGTCTTCTCCATTAGACTGTGAGCTTCTCCAGGGCAGGGACTGTCTTTTACCTTTCTTTGTAACTCCAGCACTTAGCACATTGACTGGTGTGTGGCAGATGCTTAATAAATGTTTACTAACTGACTGTTTCTTTTTCACAGGAATTAGAACAAGAAAGGATTTTAGAAGCCATCTAGCCCAAACTATCCATTTTACAGATATAGAATCAGAGACATAGAAATTAAACAGTTTGGCCAAGATCCACCAGTAGTCTCATCCACTCTGTATGATTATAATCTCTTTGAAGACAGGGACTAAGATTTGTACCTCTCTTGAATTCTCTGCAGCACTCAAAAGAATGCTGAGCCTATAATAGGTATTCAATAAATGTCTGATGCTGAATCCATGCCCTGAGTATTGTGCTATTTTACAGAGGGGGAAAGGAACTGTTAGATTGTTGAATGAACTTCATGTTTCCATGATGACCAGTTCACAGAAACTCTTTTCTCTATCCCTGTTTGTCTGCATTAGTCACTCCCTCCCTCCACAGATGAAGCAGCGGCTAAGAGATCAAGCAGATGCCTGTGCCACAGCTAACTTGAGGTCACTGGCTGACCCCAGATTCATTTGCATGTCTAGACTTACAGTGAAGGCATCCTGGGCTTGGGGAGAGGGGGGCATTTCAAAAAAAGCTAGGACAGCACTTTTTGTTGTACACTACTTAAAAAGTAAAAGCCTCAGAGACTAAGGAAACTCTGTTCATATCCTATTCACACCTTGGAGAAACTGCCACTGACAATTTCCAAAGTTCTTTATGTGAGGAAAGAAAGGATTCAATCACAAATGCCCACTGAGTTGAGTGTGAGGGTTCTCTTACCTTTTTGTGCTGCACTTAAGAAGTCCTGAGAAAGCTGTTGTTAGTCCTTTATTTTAAAGGCAGCTAGGTTGTGAAGTACATGGAGTGCATGACTTGGAGTCAGGAAGACCTGAATTGGTGTCCTACCTCAGACACTAGTTGCATGACCCTGGACAAGTCATTTAACTTCTTCTATGTGTCTCAGTTTTCTCATCTATAAAATGGGGATAATTCTTAGTGGCAGCTAGGTGGCATAGTGGTCTTGGCATCAGAAAGACCTGAGTTCAAATTTGACTTAAGACAACATCCGAGTCCAAATCAGACATTATATGAACCTGGATCTAACTCCCTCAGTTTAGTTGGTGAAGCTGAGGCTGAGAGAAATTAAGTATCTTGCCCAGGGCCACATAGCTAGGATACATCTGAGGCTGAATTTGAATTCAAGTCTTCTTGACTTGAAGTCCAACATTATCTATTGAACCACTGTAGTGTTTTGTACTTTTGTAGCATGATGCACACATCCCCACCCCCAATTATAACTATGTAGCATTCAGGGGAGCTCTTCCACACAGTATTTTTTTTTATGCCTTGTCAACACATGGTATTAGTAGTTGAAAGCAAAGATTTTGACACTTTGAGATTCTCCTCCTAGCTTACTGTGATTTGCCCTTACTTCTCCATTCATTCCCCTCTTTTGAGTATAAATTAAGATGAGGGGTGGCTAGGTGGCTCAGTGAATAGAGCACCGGCCCTGGAGTCAGGAGTACCTGAGTTCAAATCCGGCCTCAGACACTTAACACACACACACACACACACACACACACACACACACACAAACTAGCCATGTGACCTTGGGCAAGTCACTTAACCCCAACTGCCCTCCAAAAAAAAAAGCAAAAAAAAAGAAACAAACAAACAAAAAAAGATAAATTAAGATGGAAAAAAGTTGGAATACCTACTAGTAAAAGGACCTAGTAACTAACTATATGCACCGAAAAGAGCAGGTGCTACTGTTAAGAACAGCATAAAGAAGAAAGGAAGCGAAACACAGGGAGAGAGAGAAGAGGGAGGAGAAGGAGCAGAGGAAGAGGAGGAAGATGAAGAATTCAAGAGCACGAAGCAAGGGATTTGAGTTGAACAGAGAAAAACTAAGACCAAGAAGTGACCTTTTGGGAGACACAAGAGGACAGTGGAAGTCCTATGCATAGAAATAAATGTCTCTAATATAAGTGGTCTAGCTAAAAATGTATTATTTGGCAGGTCCAGAAAGAACCTCAGATCACTGGTTTTCCTAAGTGAGGACATACAAGAATTTAGGAGGGGATCTGAAATGATCCTCAGAACAAGACAGAATCCTTAACACCCCAGGCAAACACTGAGTGGTTGAATAGCAGAACGTAAACTTCTTGAGCACAGGGAATCTTTCCTCCTTCACTCTCTCATCTAGTACAATATCTGACAGCTAGTAGGTACTTAGTAACTTATACTGGCCATTACAAAGCATTTTTAATTTTGCAATTATATTCCTCACCTATCTAGTAGGAAAGTACTTTATAAATGTGAAATACTATTTTATAACAGTAACCATGCATAGCATCATAGATCCAGAATTGAAAGAAATATTAGAAGTTGTCTAACCCTAACATTTCAAGATGAGGAGACTGTGGCCTAGGAAAGTTAAGTAACTTGACCAAGGGATTTGAATTCAGGTCCTGTAAGTCCAGAGGCATTAGTTTTTACACTCTACCATGCTGACCTCTCACACTCAACATGCCCAAAACAAAACTCATTATCTTTCCCCTCTTCCTAACTTCCCAATTTTTGTGGAGGGCCCTGTCCAAGTTCCCAACCACAGGGTCATCCTCAATGGTCCTTTTTTCTCATATCCAATCAAGTCTTATTGAATCTATTTTCACAATATATCTCCGTTTCTCTTTTCTCACATAACCACCCTGGTCCAGACCCTTGTGATGTCTTTCCAAGACTATTTCAATGTTCTTCTAAATAGCCCTCCCATCTAGCCCAGGTCTTCTCATCATTTACATAAGTACCCCATAAATAGCCCCAAAGCACAATTCTGACCATACTACTCCCCTATTTTAAAAACTCCGGTGGTTCTCTCTTACCCTGAGGATAAAAATAAAACAAACTCTTTGGTTTGGTTTTTAAAACTTGTTACAATCTGGCTTCAGCCTCCCTTTCCAGACCTTCCAGATTACTGTTCTCTTTCATGCATCCTTTGTTACACATAAATTGGCCAATTTGCTCTTCCCTGTACATGACATTTCATTTCCCAGACCCCATCTTTTAAAAAGGCTTGTCCTGTGTTCCTGGAATGGATTATCACTGCCACCTCACAGAACCCTTGGCTTCCTTCAATATTCAGTTCAGGGCATATTACCTAGAGGAATCTTATCATGATCTCCAGTTACTAATGCGCCCCCACCACCACCCCCCACCAAAATTATTTTGTATCAACTTTGAATAAATTTTGTTTTTAATTTTCTGAGTATATGGTTTTCTCTCAATAAGATGTAAGCTCCCTGAGGGTAAGGGCTAATTGTTGTTGTTGTTTTTTTTCCCCTTGGTTTTTATTTTATGTCTCCAGAATGTAGCATAGCATCTGGCACATAGGAAAAGGACTTAGTAATTATATGTACCAGTGTCAAGAATAACAAAAAGAAGAAAGGAAGCAAAAAATGGAGTGAAGGAGAAGAGAGGAGGAAAAGAAAAAAGAGAAGAGGGGAGGGGAGGGGAAGAAAGGGGAAGGAGGAGAAATTAAATTAATTAAATTCACAATCATTTGTTGAAATGACTTATATTGAACTGTTTGCTTTATCTTCCTTCCCTTCCATCCCACACCCCCCAAAATGTAATATTTTTATATAATAAATTCATTCCCAAGCTTTATTTTCATTGAATTACGTGTATTTTTTTTATATAGTCAGTGCCATTCCATATATGTGGAAGCTTAGATAAGCCACTTCACTCAATTTCCTGAATTGTAAAATGAGAGAGTTGAATGAGGTGATCCTTTCCAGCTCTGACATTGCCTGAATTGTGAGGCAGACTTTTAACCTAAGGAGGAGAGCATTACAGGTGGTTTTGTGTCCATTTTCTAGCAGAAAGGATGAATTTCTTCTACATATTACTGAAAGGATTCAATTACTCTCCAGAAAGCTATCCTCAAGGATAAGACATAATATTGGAAATTTAGCTTCTAGTTTTCTAAATGGAACTCAGAATCAGCCCCCAATATCAGGAAACAGACAAGCTAAGAGTGGACCAAAGGGAAGAAATCTTTAAATTTTCATGGTCATGTTTGATTGAGTGCAACCATTCTCTACAGAGCAAAGGGAACTGAGGATCCAGTTTCATGGTCTCAGCTAGCCACTTTTTTCCATCACATGAAGCTCCCACCACCAAAAATTTCCCACTTTACAATGCTTCCATTTTGCCAATTTTTCAAGAGCTTCTTAAATGGAAAATAAAACAACCACTACCAGATGCTGTGGGAGGCTGAGGAAAAAGTGACTAGAAAGAGCAGAACATTTGCTGGCCCCCAAATGGCCCAAGTGTGACCATTGTAAGAGTTGGAAATATGCAGTGGAAACAAGGAGGGACAAAATATGTCAAATAAACAAATAGTCAAATCAAAGAAAGGCTCTTCTTAGGTTTTGAGAGTCTCAATTTAAGAAAGTAAGCAAACAATCTTAGGATATCTTTTCTGACCTCCTTTGCATTTATGACATGGAATTATTATACCAAAATTGGCTTATTCAGTTGAGTTGGCTCCAAACCTAATTGTACATATGGTACCAAAGTAAGTCATAAGCTTTGGGGAGTGTTATGCTGGGTGGGCAGTAGTTGGAGAAGGGGGCCTAGAGTCAGAAGACCAGAATTCAAATCCAGTCTCAGACATTTGCTAGCTATGTGACCTTGGGCAAGTCACTCAACTCTGTTTGCCTCAGTGCCTCACTTATAAAATAAGCTGGAGAAGGAAATGGCAAACCCCTCCAGTATCTCTGCCAAAAAAAACCTCAAATGGGGTAGTGAAGAATCCGACACAATAGAGAAATGACTGAGCAACAACTATGGTCAGTGTGGCTATGACCAAAGGCTAAGGCAGGGTGGGGAGTGGGATAAGTCTAACTTTAAGGTCTTTTGAACTGTTTCTTACATCCAAGGGTACCTTGTACCTGCAGTGTACGTGTTTTATACATATACATATTTTGTACATACATGTACATGTTTTACATGTTTTGTATATATCTATATAGGTACATGTTGTATCTTCCCCCTTCCCCCTTTAGAATGTAAGCTTGAAGGAATGGACAGTTGCTTTTTACTTTGTATCTATAGTGACTGGAATGTAGTCAATGCTTAATAAATACGTATTGATCAACGTGTATAGAAATTTATTCTGAGCAAAATTGCTGGTATAAAATACACTCAACACTTATCTAGTAGAAAGAGCATTTGACTTAGAATCAGAAGACCTGAACACTTTTTCAGTGTTCAGCAAAACACCTAGAACACACAGTACTAAATGAATGCTTGTTGATTAATTGATTGATTGATAACTTGGCCATCCACTTACCAGTTGTGTGGCCTTGAGCAAACAGCTTTTCCTCACTAGGCCTCAGTTTCCTCATGTGTAAAATGAAAAGAGTAATACTAGATAACCTATAAAGACTCTTTCAGTACTAATATTCTGTAATTCTGTGGATGGGGTTACATATTGTATCTCCCCTTACTATGATTCTTATCCCATTCATTTTCCCAACAGAACGTTCTTTCAGGAAAGTCATTCTAAATTCACAAATAGATGTTTTCTAAGGTTCTTATCAAAAAGTGCACAAACTAAGAGAAAAGTAAGAATTGAATTTAACTTCTAGGTAGCTTATAGTGGTTTAAAATTGATTAATCAGATGCTGGTCAACATTTACCACAAAGCCAAAAAGATTAAAAACTCTATATACTACACAAGCTTCTTTGGGGGAAAAAAATCAGCTGATGAGAAAAGAAGATTAGAGACAGATGTGGGGAAGGCAGCACGAAGGGAGCAGGAAACATTCCTGAGAGTACTTCTAAGTCAATCAGCTCACTGAATTTACTACTGAGACCTTGAAAGAAACCAAGAAAGAACCATAAAAAAAAAAAAACCAAAACATGCAGTCCACAAAGCCATATATGTAGTCATAGCAACAGAAGTTGAGGAATTACACAATTGTAGAGGCAGCAGGTTACCCCTGTGACATGTGGGGGAACACAAACCACCCTGATGTACATGGAAACTGGTGTGGAGGTGAGGAGGAAGAATGTGAACTATTTCTGGTAATAGAACTGAAAGCAACACCAGCTGTTAATCCATGACTACAAAAAACATTAAACAGTCCTTTCAGCTATAAGAGAAGGGAAAGAGTAATAAAATATATTTTATCTTCATATCGTACCTTTCATAAAAGGATATTAAAATATTTCACCAACAGTCATGTATTCTCCAAACACCTTAATGATGGTGCAGTCACCTTCATTTCATGAAGAGTATAGCCAGTTTAGTTACTACTGCTAAAAAAAAAAAAAAAAAAAAAAAAGCAGGGAGGGGAGGAAGGGTAAGGAACAGACCTGACAAGAATTAAAAAGTCCAAAATTATGTGAATAAGATGACTAAAATGTCCAAATCCTTTTGATGAGGTGTAGGCTCTGGGAACCCCCCCCCCCTTGAACTCTCCTTGAATCTTTGAGGTACATGTTCTGGGAAACCCCATGAAGTCTGACTGAATCTTCCCACTTAATGAGGCATTTGCAGAGGCCATAAATATTTCATTGTGGCTGGGCCCAAACCTCTGTTACTAGCCTGGTCCTCCACTATCCATTTGCTTATTACCCTGGAGCCTATCAAAATATCAATCCACTGTTGCATTGACCTCATTAACTCCTAAAGACCCTCCCCAAACTCCTCCTCTAGACCACCCCTAGTTTCCTCTGTATATAAGAATCCCATCTTCTCTCCATTTGTGTGAGAGCACCACAGAATGATCTAGCATAGACTGGCTCCTTAAGAGTCAAACCCATATGACGAATCTGAACTTTCAATAAACTTTGTTTTTCTTTGGCTGAGAAAACTTGAGTGGAATTCTTTCTGCAGTTTCTGGCGTGTTGGTATTTTGGGGTATCAGGCAACCCTAGTTTTGCTCTTTGGGTACCCTCTTCACCTTGACCCAGAGACTTCACTACTAGGCATATACCACAAGGAGGCAAATGATAAGAAGAAAGTCCCCATATGCACCAATAATATTTATAGCAGTACTTTTGGTCATCCCAAAGAATTGGGGGTGGAAAGGTAGGCGGAAGATGTCCATTGATTGGGAAATGGCTAAAACAAATTGTGGTACACAAATGTAATGGAATTATCACTACACTGTAAGAAATTATGAATATAATGAATAAAATGAAGCACACATCACCCCCCCCCATCATAGCCTCAACTGTTTTTCCCCTATCCACAAGCCCAAATCTCAGCTCAATGGCACCTCAGTCAAGTTTCTGCAGCATCCCCCTTTCCTCTAATTCTTGATTTCCTCCATTTTCATCTGACCATGGGGAAGGATATGGCTTCTTTCTTCACTCATTCATTCCTCCAAAACACAACCTTTTTCAGATTTGTGTTTCAAAAAAGGTTAATTGCTATGTACTATGGGAGAATGAATTAATGAAAGGAAGGGTTGAGTGGTCGACCCATTAATCTTGGTCATATACACAAGCATATTGTGAATAAATATATATATAAAGTGAGTTAGGATTAAGGAGTGGTAAAGAGCCTGGGGTGGTCCAGGTGCAAGACAATGAAAGGAATTAAGTGTTTTTGAGAGCCACAGTTATTGAGTATCTAGGTAGACTGGGATGGACCAAATGCCTCAGGCAAACCACAAGTATGGGAAAGTTCAGGGGCTATGTTGCTTTCAGAGACAGTCTTTTCCTTTTAGGAGTCCAAGTCTCATAACCCCATCATTGTCATATTGGTTAATTGTGGGTGATCCCCAAGGTTTGGTCCTGGGCCTTCTTCTCTTCTTGCTGTAGATTTTTTCACATGGAAATCTCATTAGCTCCTATGATAATTTAATCACATATGTGTCTAAGATTTTCAGATGTATTTATGCAGCCCTATTCTCTCTCTCCTGACCTCCAGTTTTATATCACTATCTGGCTATTGGACATCTTCAATTGGATGTCCTGTAGGAATCTCAAATATAACATGTCCAAAAGAGAATTCATCTTTCTTCCCAAATCTTTCCTTTTTCCTAAATACTCTGTTATTGTCAAGGGCATCACTATAATGCCTATATCAATGATCTTTTAATTGCCAAATTCAATGGTCTTTTCTTAATGTTTTCTCCTTGACCTCTTGACAGCCTTTGACACTCAATCACCCTTTTCTCCTTGATAGTCTCTTCTCTTAAGTTTTCAGGACACTTTGTCCTTGTTTCTCCTACTAGTTATCTGATTATTTTCTGTCTCTTTTTCAGAATTATCATCCAAATCAGCCTGTTGTGATGTTCAAAAAGGTTTGAGAGACATAGTTTCTGGGTAATTTAATCATCAATTTAATCTCATATAAGACATTCCATGTTTGTTCACTTGACTCCCAAATTTCTGTCCAGTTTATCTTCCCTCAGCCCCAACAATTGATTGTTCATAAAAAGATGGTAATTTGGCCAGCTCTCTTAGACCAAAGATAATCCTGGTGGGGGCTCACAGTTTATATACACTTCAAAACAGTAGGTAGTCTATCAAACAGCAATCAAATATAATTAGTCAAGGCTATCAGCTCAAAGAAGTATACCCCACCCTAGCCAAAGCAGAACATAATGGTCTTCCCACCTAGGATTAAATTCCTTGTTAGGTTGAGTGGGATATAACCAAGATTGAGGAGAGATAATGCAATCTCATTTTCGGTGATGTTCTTCCAAAGAACTGAACTTTTTGTAGGACTTTAGAATGGAAGAGCTCTGAATCTCCCCCCCCTCCAAAATTATTGGTTATTAATAATAATTGCTCACACTACTAACCGTGGATACCCAAAAGTAGATGTTGCACAGGGATCTGTCCTGGACCCTATTTTCTTCTCTCTATATATTACTTCACTTGGTGATATCATCTCCCTTAAACTTCAATTATTATCTTTGTACTGGGGATTCTCAAGTCTATTTATCCAGCCCTAAACTCTGCTGACCATCTCTGCCTATTAGACATTTAAAATTCAATATGTCTAAAACTGAACTCCTTATCTTTCCCTCCAAATCATTCCTCCCTCTTCCAAACTTCCCTAGTTTTGTCAAAGGCACTGCCATCTTCCCATCCCCCAGGCTTACAACCTAGGTGGCACCCTAAACTCCTCACTATCTCTCACCCCATCCCAACCACATACAATCTGTGGCCAAGATCTATTAATCAATAAGCATTTATTAAGTTCCTACCACGCACAGAAGATGCAAAAAAAAGGTCCTGCCCTCAAGGAGTTTATAATCCAACAGGGGAAATCTCACCAAAGGGAACTGAAAAACAGGGGAGGATGGGGGAGCACACTCAGGGAGGTACTCGGCTCAGTGGCATGGTGGAAAAGTCAGAGAGGTCCCAAAGCTGTTTCAGTCGGATAAGAAATGAGATGTTCTGAGCTGAGCTCTTCCTTAATACGGAGGCTTGGGAGTTCCTGGCTCCAACTCCCAATTAGTGGGAGAGGGGATGATGAGGCAGAACACCAGGGTTGATTGGATGATTGCAGGATGATCAAATTTTCTCTATAATAAGCTTCCTGGGTATGGTGGAAAAGCCAAAGGAGGCCCAGAGCAGGGCAGCAAAGACTTTCATTAGTTTCACCTTTGCCATAGCTCTCAAATATGCCCCTTTTCTCCTCTGTTACTGTCACCACCCTGGTACAGGCCCTCATCTCCTCACACCTGGACTACTGAAACAGCCTGCTGATTGTTACGCCTGCTACAAGTCTCTAGCCTGCACACATACTCCAGTCCATCTTCCACTCAGCTGCCTAAAGCTCAAGTCTGACTGCATCATCCCTCAATAAAATCCAGTTGCTCCCTAGCGCTTCCAAGAGCAAATACAAAATCCTCTATGTAGTGTGTTGTAGGAATTCAGAGGGAATTCATAAATTCCTCCCTCTGTGACCCCCCCCCCCAGTAGCACTCCTCCTACATACATACTTTACTGTCTTCTTACACCTTATACATACTCTTTGATGCAGTGATACTGCTGGCTTCCTTGATGGTATACAAACAAGACACTCCATCTCTTGGTTCTGGGTCCCTTCACTGACTGTTCCCTATGCTTGTAATGCTATGCCTCCTTGTCTCTCTTTCCTGGCTTCCTTCGAATCCAGGTAAAAATCCCACCTTCTGCAAGAAGCCTTTCCCAAACACTCTTAATTCTAATTCCTTCTCTCTTTTGATTATTTCTTATGCATTCTCTACATAGCTTGTTTGTATGTCTGTTTGTATGTTGGTTCCCCGCATTAGACTGTGAGAGCAGGGGCTGTCTTTTGCCTCTCTTTATATCCCCAGTTCTTAGTACAGTTCCTGGTACATGCTAGATCCTTAATAAATGCTTACTGCCTTATCCCAATCACCCATAACTCTCCTCAATGTTATCTTCCACTCCACACTTGCACTCATCTTACACATCCAATCTTTTGCTAAAATCCATTGATTCTACCTTTGTAACATCTCTCATATGTCCCCTTCTCTCCTCAGATACTACTACCTCCCTGATCCAGACCCACATTAACTCATGCCTGGATTATTTTAATAATCTGCTGGTTGCTCTCCATGCTTCAAATCTCTCTTTTCCAGCCCATCCTCCACTCAGTTGCCAAAGTGATCTTCCCAAAGAATAGGTCTGACTGCATAACCTTTCCCCCCCTCCCAATAAACTCCAGCAGCTCCCTATTACCTCCTGTTTGGCTTACAAAACCTTTACATCCTGGTCCCTTTATACTTTACCAGTCTTCTCACACTTTACTCCCTTCAATGTACTCTGATCCAATGACACTGCTCTTTCTGAAGTCTCTCATATAAGAAATTCCATGTTTGTTCACTTGGCTCCCAAATTTCTGTCCAGTCTATCTACCTTCAGCCCCAACAATTGTTTTTTCTCTTCTCTACCATCCAGTTGCCCACTTGCTGACTTCAAAATCTCTGCAATTTGATGCCTCTGGCCTGATTTGTACCTTAAGTTACAATTCAGATTCACCAAGTACATAATTCATTTAAGGGTGCTAGAACAATATGGATCTTCTGGGAAGGAGCGTACCATAAGATCAAAGAGCACTAGATATGGAAATGGAAATGTTGAAGTCCAAGTTCCAATGGCAACAAACGACATAACCTTAGTCAAGTCTCCTAACTTTTCTGTACTCATATTGGACTCTTGACAGAGTTGTTGTTATGGAGAAAATCTTGTAGCCCAGAAAGTATACTATAAAATGTAATTACAGAGACAGGCCTTGGTAATAGCACCTCAGTAATGCTTATTTTTTATTGCAGAACAATGACTGGACAGCTAAGTTGGTGTATAGAAAGAAGAATTTGGAATCTGAATGATCTGAGTTCAAATTCTGCTTCAAGATACTCCCTAGTATCTCGGGCAAATCATTTAAAATAAGGATTATAATATCTAAAAGGATTGTTATGAAGATCAAGGGAGGTAAAGTGCTTTGTAAACCTTAAAGTACTAGATAAATGCTATTTTACTATTATTCCCATCTGGTCCCTCCAACTGATCGAACTGATTTTTCAAGGGCTAATCATCTGTGTTCTGCTAGACCAGTATTCTAAATCACTGGTATTAGAACATTTTCATTATCTATTCTTCTTAAGTTTAATTATTTTTTCTTACAACTGCCCAAGTTCAGTATTATGAAAAGCTTAACCACTCTCTCACTCACACACAACAGAAGACCTCTCCTCTAAGGGGGTTGTAATAGGATAAGCTTAAGGCTCTTTTACCACTCACTTAATTTACCTCCCAACTGTGAGTACCTTTATTATTCTTTTTTATAAAGCCCTCAATTCTAGATCTCTCCTCTATTAACCTTGACCTTTTTCATCTGGATAATCAACAAATTTATTAGGACCTAATGATGAGGCCCTTGACTTCAGTGAAAGGCAGTGATTGTTGTTGTTAAACCAAATGCTCATTTGCCTTTTCCTCTAATTGCTTATTATTTAAACCCTAGTTATGTTCTTTCTCCTAGCATTGACAATACAACTTTTCAACAGATAACAGGAGGGGCCAAATGATGCTTTCAGCATTGCCAGCACAACTTCTTTTACATATTCTTAAATAATCCAAATGCATCATAACAAACCTTTTCCTTATTCCAAAAATGAGATTCTCCACATATTTTGAACAAAGCTTTTGCCACTGAGGGGAAAAAGCATCTCTTTCCAACTGACCTATTAACTGGGTCTCCTTCTCTTCCATAACCCCTTATATGCCATTCCAAAAATCAGAACAGCAGCAACAACAAACCAAACAAAAACCCTCTCCTCACAGCCCAAATATTGTGGCCCAAACACAAATGTTCCTTAATCCAATAGGTGCATATCTTTTTAAAAAATAGATGTTTAGGGCTGCTAGGTGGCACAGTGAAAACAGCACTGGCCCTGGAGTCAGGAGGACCTGAGTTCAAATTTGACCTCAGACATTTATTTACTTACTAGCTGTGTGACCTTGGGCAAGTCGCTTAACCCCAATTGCCCTCCTCCTTCCAAAAAAAGCAAAAAATAAATAAATTAATGAATAAAAATAGGCGTTTAAAATACAAAACATTAGTAAACCATAAAATTCAAATAAAATTACTTTAATAATTTAAGTTTAAAAACACATAAGAATAAAAATGGACTTCCCACAATCAAGGATCAAAACCAAAAGTAAACAAAAGCCAAGGAGCATGTAGCATGAACTCTAGAAAATATTTCTCACAGCTTTTCTGACCACTAGGCCAATCTTTTATAATTCAAACCATCAGGCTTACAAGTACCACGTTGGGTGGGGATGATGATGAATAGTAGTTAGAACAGCTGCCCTAGGAGCCTACCCAAATTCCCAACCTGGGAGGAATCCATTTCATATTCTTTTTAGATCCAAATGCTAATTTTTTATGTTTTCCAAGTTAAGAAAGACAAATATATTCATATATATGATACATAATTTTTATAATTCTAAATAAATTTTAATTTTGAAAATATTTTATATATTATCTTTCTTCTCTTTTTAAATATGTGTGTGTGTGTGTGTGTGTGTGTGTGTAAAAAGATGATAGTTTTTTTGGGGGGGGGATGTTTAGAAATGAAGTAATTAATTTCTCAGTATTCCCATGACTGGGCTGAAAGCTATGGTAATTTGAACAAATAGTCCCACTGTAATCAGAGGTTCAAATTCAGAGTGTATATCAACTAATATCCAAAGCTATCAGTAGACAAGTTTCTTAATCTCACTCAAATGTCTCTTTCCAATCTCTTATTTTCTTACTATGCTCTTGAATTCCATTTAGGGTGTTTATGCCTTGCTTAACCTTCTGACTATGTTCAATGCCCCATGCACTCAAATGATGCAGGTGTGTCTCTTTGTCTGGGTTCCCACCATTGTCATCTGGTAGGTCACAGTTGAGAACCACAGAACCACAACCACACATTGATAGTCATAGGCACTTTTTGCCAGCTCTAAAAAGCTAATAATCCACTCCATCATTTTGCTGCTAAGCAGTGCCACCTGGTGGCCTACTTGGGATAGTGCAGCTGCTAGCCAATCAGCTCTTTTGTTGCATACTAAAACATTATGATTTCATAGTGATGGCTATAGAATATAGATGGCTACCTATCTCTGGTACTACATGTAATATAATAGTGTAGAATAGTGTCCAAGGTCTATTTATCTTGTTGCAGTTTGATGATGATGGGTCAGAGACAACTTTATATGCAAACTTCCACATCAAATCTTCCAAGGTGTCAGGGGGGAGAAACGTGACAATCCTGAGGGAACATTCTCTGCATATTCATTCTCTGACCTTGATGACCTCAAGGAGCTTATCATGTTAGCTTCATTTAAGATAAAAACCTAAATCTTCTTGGGGTCAATTAATTTGGACTTGGAGTACCATTCAGAACAGTGAAGAGTACCAGACATGTGCTACCCCAATCTGCCCACACATTTGCAATTTATTGCTTTAAACAGTATAAGCAAGTTTAAGTTTATAAGTAAAATTTTCCTGCTTGTCAAATCATTTTTTCCTTTCTTAATCGGCAGCTAGTTCCATGGTGCGACCACTGGGGGTATTAATAAGATGGTTCCACTGTGGGACTATTTCCTGTTGTGTAAAATGAAGGATTTGGATTAGAAGATCTCAATGGTTACTCTAGGCTCTAGACCAGTGGTTCTCAACCTTCCTAGTGCTGCAACCCTTTAATACTCATATGTGGGCATATCTGCATGTGGGTAGACCTGCCTGGAGACGGATAGAGGAGCGGTATCTGTTCCTAAGACCATTGGAAATATGTGTTTTCTGATGGTCTTAGATGACCCCTATGAAAGGGTCGTTCCACCCCCAAAGGAGTTGTGACCTACAGGTTGAGAACTGCTGCTAGACCTATGATCCTGAGGAAATTCTATGAAATCCTTGAAAATAAGTCTCTTAGGACTAAAGAGAAAAGGATTTTTTTCTATTTCCAAAAATCTTCAATAGAGGATTTAATTGTAAAATTTAATTGAAATTAAATAAGATTAATCACTTATGAATTAGATCTACCCCCAAAACATAATAAAAGTAATCTACTTCCTATGGAATGAGTCTATTGATCTGGAAATTTTAATAAAACAGCTCATTCAATGATCATGGATATTTAAAGTCAGAAAGCAGATCCCAAGGAAGCCTGGAGTAGCCTTATTCCACAAATGAAGTCAGTAGGTAATTTATTCACCTCCCCTAGACTGCTCCTAGAGACTTTTTTGAAGATTAGGAATGTCAACCCTGAAAACAAATGACCAAAGAACCATAGTAGGTCTGCAACTGCTGTTAACTCTAAAAATCAAAACAAAAGAGAGCTCACATAAGGTTATGAAAACCACCGTTAACTCTAAAAATAACATAAAACAAAATAAAACCGAAGAGCTAACAGTGATTATAAGAAAAATGTTTTCTTTATTCCATTGGAGGAGGGAAACTTGCCAGGTGGGGGGCGGGGAGAGCTAGTAGGAGACTCCCACTTTAGTATGGACAAATCTCAATATTCATATCAATGGCTAATGAACTGTAGCCCTGACAGTGAGGGGTAACAGCAACAATGAGTCAAGTTTGAGTCATAGCAAGACTTCATGACCAGAACTTGGGTACTTCAGGTGTTTTTCCAAGCTCAGGGACCATCCCAAACAATTCTTGGATTTTGCTGTGGCTGAGATGATCCAGAGTGTAAGCCACAAAGGACTGTTGTTATGCCAAGCTCAGCACACAGCTTGCTTGCTGAGCCTTAACTCTGGGGAAAAAAAGGTGTCTAATAGTAAAAAGAGAGAAGGGTGGTCTTGGCATGCAAATCCTGACAGGGACATATTCCTAAACTGTGCTAACAGAATGGTATTGGTAATGACCTAGGGAGAATTAGAACATGAACAACAAATAGTGTCATTTTCTCTCATTTCAGTCCAATCTAACCTACCCCTGGATCCAGAAATGTTTTCTCTCCCTATTAGAACTGCTGAAAACTTGCTACTTGTAGCCACATTTGTGCCTTACATTCTAATCAAGCCTTACTCACTACAGCATACATTTGGGGGTCTCAGAATGAGGCAACTCTTCTAGGCAGCAACAAAGTGTAACAGAAAAGAGAACTGCATTTGGAGGTGGGAGAACTGAGTACAAGTCCAAGTTCCAGGGCCAACTTTTTGACTTTGCGAGTGTCTTCCATTCTGAGCTTTTCTGACAAAGCTTAGCCCTTTGACAGGACTGTTGTGCTCTGTAGACCTGGAAGTATTGCATAGGATGAGAGTTCTAATAGAAGCACTTTGGGGCAAGTACTTCAGGAAAGCTTATTCCCTGAGGGATCCACAGATTACTAGGAGATTTCTGTTTCATGATTAGGGTTTCATAGTTCTAAAGGAAGAAGGCATATTTCATAGGAAAAGAATAAAAAAAATTAAGTGAAACTTGGCCAAGGTCACACAGGCAGGAAAATATCAAAAGTGGAACTGGAGTAAAAGCTCATTTCACTGTGCCACAGGGGTGACTGCCAATTTCACTATTTTCCTCTGCAGAATTGTCTACAGGTTGCTTTCTTGTTAAAGAAATGGCAGAGGGGCAGCTAGATGGTGCAGTGAATAGAGCACCGGCCCTGAAGTCAGGAGGACCTGAGTTCAAATCCGACTTCAGACACTTAATACTTACTAGCCATCTGACCTTGGGCAAGTCACTTAGCCGTAATTGCCCTCCAAAAAAAAAAAAAAAGAAAGAAAAGAAAGAATTGGCAGAGATTGGGGTGGTTAGGTGGTTCAGTGAATAGAGCACTGGTCATGGAGTCAGGACTTGAGTTCAAATCTAGCCCCAGACACTTAACACTGTGTGACCTTGGACAAGTCACTTAACCCAATTACCCTGCCTTCCCCCCTCCAAAAAGAATTAAAAAAAAGAATTGGCAGAGATAGCCATGATTCCAATGAAGGTTCAGGTGGGTGGAGGTTAACAAGTAGAAAACTAAAGGAAAGCTGCTAGGTCTATATCCCAAAGACATCTAAAAAAAAGGGGAAAGGACCTATTTATACAAAAATATTTATAGCAGCTCTTTTTGGAGTGGCTAAGAACTGGAAATCAAAAGGATGCCCATGAATTGGGGAATGGCTGAACAAGATGTGGTATGTGACTGTGATGGAATATTATTGTGCTATAAGAAATTAGAAGTAGAATGATTTCAGAAAAAAACTGGAAAGACTTAAATCAACTGATGAAGTGAACAGAACCAGGAGATAGTTCTACACAGTAACAGCAATATTGTTCAAAAAAGAACTGTGGATGACTTGGCTATTCTCAGCAATACATATTCTCTGCCTCCAGAGAAAGAACTGATATTGACTGAATACAGACTGAAGCATGCTATTTTTCCCTTTCTTGTACTTCTTTGAGTCTTCTTGTACAAAATGACTAATATGGAAATGTTTTACATAATTGCAAATGTATAACCTATATCATCACAGGGGAAAGGGAGGGGAGGGATAGAATTTGGAACTCAAAACTTTAAATTAAAATGTTTAAAAATTGGAAAAATAAATGTTTATAAAAGAAAAAACCAGAAGGCATTCAGGAAATAACCAAACCATTTGACATCAGTAGACAGAAGGAAGTCTCCAAGAGTCTGTAAGTACTAAAGATGAGACAAGAAAATATATATCACAGGAATCTGTCAGTACTACTAGTGTGCCATGGGATAAGAGCAGCTGATTTTGATGACTAGTAGAGGCCATTCAAAGAGAAAATAAAATTTGAGTGGAAAATAATTTCTGGAAGCAACCTGACCCGTAATCCCTTTGCTCTAGGTATTACTCACCAACTAATTAGTAGTTTCAATTTCTTAGTGAGATCTACTTGGCAGGAGAAAAGCGACCATTTGCAAATGATTAGAATTCAATTATCTTCCTCTATGGATTGATTGATCAGATTAATCTACTAGAAAATCATTCTCTTATCATTTGAGGTAGGGTAATCTGATTTCCCTGTTCACCTCAGAACAGGGATACTGAGAGAAGTTTAAAACTTGAGGCCATATTGTCTCAGTGTTAAATATACCTCACATCTTTTTTCAGTGGGTGGGTGGATGAAAATTGTTTTCCTCTATCTATTATAAAACTAAGAAATTTCCTTCTAGCTACTAACAGTGAAAACAAAACCTCTACTTATAACCTGATACCATTTTCCTCAAGTCCTTCAAATCTCCAATCATTATTAATGTGATAGGTAAAAGAAAATACCTTATTCACTTTACCACCAGACATATTGGGATTCTTTTTCCCTGTGTCCAGATGAGGTTTTCAAAACCTCCAAAGCCTTTGGCAAGATTTGTACTTCAGACTCTGCTCCCATTGAACTCGGTTCCTATCTCTAATAGGAAGGCTTTTGTGGCAGTTGCTCTTCATCTTCAAGGTCCCATCTACAATGACCAGAAAATCTTGGATAGCAAATGGGTGTTTTTGGGGGTGCTGGTTAATAAATGTTGCAAAGAGAGCCATTCTTCCAAAGAAATGTGTTCTGAGGCCATCCCTGACCACTGTTACCCTACAAAATCTGTTTCATAGTTCCAGGAAGGATTCTGGGAATGCTCTTCCCTTTTCCTCCAAGGTATAGGATTTTCAGGTTGACGACTCCTGAAGCAACCTTTACCCTTTTTGGTCTTTACCTGGGGAAGTGGACAAAGAATTAATTCATGAGGTTCACCTCCCTCTCCCTTCTCCACACTCCCAAGATACTTGGCCAGTGATAAGATCTGGAAAAGCCATTTAGATCCCCAAAAGTTTAACTTTTTCTTGCACATGGGTAATGTAGGCCTCAAACGGGTTAAATCCTCATAACTGAGGGACAAGACAAAAAGATTACTTGTCTGAGATCATCTGTAAATGCCTACTATGAGTTAGCCATGATCCTAAATGCTGGGGGATATAATTAATAAAAAGAAAGACTCTCCCTAGAGCCCTCAGGGTGGTAACAATCTAAAGGATAAAAGTGTTCCCCATTTTATTATTCTCACACAGTAATAGACCTTTTTACCTGTCGTTTAGTACATTGAATAACCCATCTGCTAGAACAGCAAACTAAGAAAATTCTAGGTCACCTTCATTTCGTTGTCAATATAAGTCTTTTCTTTTTCTGATCCTGAAATAGTTTCTTGCAAGGCAGGAGAGAGAGAAAACTGATTATCTCAAGCCAGGGCATTCTTGGACAAATTGACAAAAAGATTTTGATCACAGCCTGACTCCCTTGATGTCCTCAAAGTTCTAAGACCCTCTCAAGTCCAGCTTAAGTAATTTCCTACTCTTTGGTTGATCATGCCTATCGGCTGCCACAATCCTCTTTGATAAAGTCATAAGAACCTACTTCCGTCCCCCTTTCCCCTTAGGGAAAACCCTGTTTCCCTTTCCCATTCATGCAAATCTCTAAATACTGACTACTAAATTTGATACTTTGGGGAAGGATATAGCAGACCACTCCAGTATCTTTGCCAAGAAAATGGGGTCACAAAGAGTCAAGACATGACAGAAATGATTGAACAACAAATCTGATAATTACCAAGTTGCCCAAATTAGATTTGAAGCATTTCTATGTCCTTAGATGCCATTTTAGCTTCATAGTATTCCAGAATTTTGAGCCAGAAGAGAGTTAAGAAATTAGTTACACCAATCTCTTGATTTTTCACGTGGAAACTAAGGCCTAGAGAAGTGATTATTCAAAGAAACAGAACAAGTAAACTGCAGTCATTTTAGAACATGCTAATAATCTATTGGCTTCCATTCAAACATACGACTTGGTGAGGTGCTGGATTTGGAGTGTGGAGTTGTTGTTCAGTCATTTCAGACTCTTCATGATCCCATTTGTGGTTTTCTTTTTAGAGATATTGGAGTGGTCTGCCATTTCTTTCTATAGTTCTTTGTACAGGTAAGGAAACTGCTAGAGGCAAATACCTTGAACACAGGCCTTCCTGCCTTTGATCAACTATACCATCCTCCCACAGCTACTATTTCCACAAATTTGGTTAAATGTTAAGGTGGCATCCCACCCTTGAAAGGAAGAGCTTCCACACATGCCTTTTACTCTTTTTTTCCCCCCTAACGCTTCATAAGGCCAGCTACTCATTTTCCTTAAGCATCAACATTCTTGGAAACCTAACACCCCCAATGAAGAAAACCTTGTTTTATCTTGTGCTTTCTATTGGAAAGAACACAGGGCAGTAAGTTCATATCCAGATGTGAAAGTGCAAATTTCAGAACAAGAAAAGGAAAGATATCTAGTCAGTAAAACAATGGATGTAGAGTATTCCTGAGAGTATGTATATATTGCAATCCTATCTCAAACCAAAAGAATAAAGGCGGGGTGGCTAGGTGGCGCAGTGAGTCCGGAGTCAGGAGTACCTGAGTTCAAATCTGGCCTCAGACACTTAACACAAAAACTAGCCGTGTGACCTTGGGCAAGTCACTTAACCCCAACTGCCCTCCAAAAAGCAAAAAAAAAAAAAAAAAAAAAGAATAAAGGTGAGTATGTGGAAATGAGGTAGGAAAGAGAGTTAAAATGCTAACCCTCCAAGTAGCCTGGAGCCAACATTAAAGAGCTAAGGAAATCTCTCCCCCACTCTATCTACCCTGCCTTTAAAACAGACTCTGGAAATGGCTTTGCTGAAAGGGGACTGCGTTATTTCTCCCTTACAACGTGGGGAAAAGTTAGCCAAAAATTCCTTTAAGCCATTGACTTAAGAATCACAGGCTTTTGCAAACTCCAGGTCCTCTAATTCATTACTCTTGGGAAAAGTCTTATAGAAATCACAGGAGTAGAAGAGTCCAGAAAGAAAGGAAATCTTTTGCCCCAGGTTTTCCCAATTTCTTTTCCTGAAGTACTTGCCAGTAGACCCTCCTCACACATAAAAAAAATTATTTTCTCCCTATAAAAGACCTTTGTCTTTTTCCCATCCCCTAGGTTTGTTCTAAAGTCTTAGAAATTTATCCTGTCTATGCATAAGTGTACCTTGTTCTCTTCCATTGACCACCAAACACAAAATCTCAGGGGGATCCTTTTCAGAATTTCCAAGTAATGAAGAGATTTTGTGAGCTGAAGGAAAAAGTGCTGGAATCACTTGACTTGGCTTCAGGTGAAAGCCTGGAAGCGGATCAGCTCTGGAGCCAGGACTCTGGGAATCTCCAGGAGGGAGGGACTGAAATATGTTTCTGGAGCTGTCCTTTGGCCAATGGCAAAAGAAGGCTTTTGTTCTCTTGGGAGAGAACAAGCTGGTGAGTAGGAAGCTGGGACTAATCTCTAGTACAAAAACACTCCTCACACTCTGCTACTGCAGCCTTTCTGCCCCTCAGACCTGGGACTAAATGTAGATGCCACTGTTATTAGCCTAGATCCACAAACAGTGACAATAAGAACCTGGAGCCATTAAGAGTCTTCAATGTAACCAGGGATAGCCCTGCTTTATGGATCTGAACTGTGGGCTAAGGGAAAATGCAGATTAGAGACCCCCAAACCCTGGAAGCAATCAGGACAATAGTTTCTATTCTTGTCTTGATTAGAGGTGAAAGAGAGAAGGCTTCCAAACATTAGACTCCAGTGTGGAGCAAATAAGAGAGAAGACAAAAAATGAGTAAGAGAAAGGGGTGTAATTGGAAACTTTAATGTTGTGAAGGGTTTGTAGAGTGGTAATAGTGACTTATTTTTCAATACTATAGGTTAGAACTAGTGGACATTCCCTGGTGGTTGAAGGAAGCAATTTTTTTACCCAATTAGTATCAGAGATAAGGAATTTTTTATGTGAAGAAATGTTATCCTTCAGTTCTTCCTATACTCTTCCAATGCCTTCTAATTAGACACCCTACCCCAAGTATCTCCCCATCCAATCCAGCCTAGTCCATCTATCAAAATGGTTTTCCTAAATGGCATGTCTCACCATGTTACCCCCTACTCAATAAAATCCCATGGCTCCCTATGACTTCTGGCATCAAACATAAATTCCTGTTTGGCAATTAAAGTATCTTTTTTCACATTGCTCTCTTCCAGACTCTAAGGTTCAGTTCTACTGGTCTACTTACAGTTCATCACAAGATTCTCCAACTCTCTTCACTGCTGGTCTGTCCCCCAGTATGTTCAATGTTCTCCCTTCTCTCCTGCTACTCTGTGAATCCCTGGCTTCTTTCTGTACTCTGCTTAAGTGTTCCCTACTGAAGGCCTTTCCTATCCACTCCTCCTTATCATCACCCAGTCACCCAAATTTCTTAATACTTACATTTACGCAGTTTTCACTTGTTCTTTCCAACAAGGAATATAAGCTCCTAGGTGGGAACTATTTAGCTTTTTGTCTATTCTTGAATACTAGTAGCTAACTTTGTAGCCCCTTGAATCCTGCTCATTCCCTTGCTCTATTCTATCAAACCAATCAATCAATAATTGTTGATTAGGGTAGCTAGGTGGCGCAGTGAATAGAGCACTGACTCTGGAGTCAGGAGGACATGAGTTCAAATCCAGCCTCAGACACTTGACACAAAAACTAGCCGGGTGACTTTGGGCAAGTCACTCAACCCCAATTGCCCTCCAAAAAACAAAACAAAACAAAACAACAACAACAAAAAAGGATTCATTTTGGGGCGGCTACGTGGCGCGGTGAATAGAGCACCGGCCCTGGAGTCAGGAGTACCTGAGTTCAAATCCGGCCTCAGACACTTAACACACACACAAAAAAAACTAGCCATGTGACCTTGGGCAAGTCACTTAACCCCAACTGCCCTCCAAAAAAACCCAAAAAACAAACAAAAATAATTGTTGATTAACCCCTTCCTAGTGAAGAAATCAGTTAAGCTAGTAATCAAGTAATTAACTCCTAAGTAATCTTTTATATCTCCTTGCGAGACCAAAATTTGGGGAGAGAAAGGAAGTTTCCAGAGTACTAGAGCTGGGAAGTAACCTCATCCTTAAGTATACCACCCTGAGGTGTCCAAGGCCTGACTTAGAAGGTTTACTTGCTACTGTTGAATACACTACTTGAGTTTTTTGTCTTTGTCTCTCGAGCTTGTTTCTTTGTTTTCTTGGACTTTAGTTCTCCTATGTCCATCTCTCCCCAAGTCTAGAAAAAGAAATGAAAAAACAAAATAATATCCATACCATGTTTAATTCCCTGCTCAGGGTACTCCAATAGGATCTTATTGTCCCTAGGATAAGTTATAAACTGTTCTCAATAAATTAACACCATTTAAGTGTTTACTATGTATCTGGCACTAGGTCCCAACCCAAACAGCATTTAATGGTTATTTTTGAGCCCTCTTGGTCCAGAGTGAATGACAATAGTAACTGTTTCTCTTTTGGCCAGCAAAAGCACCAGAGGGGCTCATATCAGCTTAATTATTAATAGATATTATCAGGATTAATTATGGGAACACACTCACAATAAGCCAGTTGTCCTGGGCAGCAGTAGGACTGACACTGTGGATCCTTGTACCAATCCCAGGCCAGGCCAGATGTTATACAGAAACAGAACAAAGAAGGCATAGTGCTAGGATGGCCCAGGATTGTGTGCAAGTCTAACCCTGGGATAGCTGGAGCTTCTTTTGCTTTTTACATTTACTCAATGTAGTTTACATTTTTCTGTAGCATCACATTTCCCATATTCCCATTCTGGCCCTCCTCCGTACACTCTTCAAACTCTCAAATTCAACTGTGTTCACCACACACAGTGCCTACCCACTGTATCATATACAAGTGTGAGGCTTCCGCGCAAAAGCTAAAATTAAAAAAAAAATTACGTGGATCATAAAAATCTACCCCACAACAAAACACAGGGTTTTTTGTTTGGGGGAATTGTTTAAGTCAAAGCCATGAAGTTGGGAATACTTCCCTGATTTTAATTTTCTGGAGGCAGACATGATGTAGCAGAAAAAATGCAGGAGAATGTAAAGTCAATAGAATCCTGGGTTCAAACCCCAGCTCTGCCTCTATGCAATATATATAACCTTATGCAAGTATAAGGATGTATAACCTTGTACAACCTTATGCAAGTCACTTAGAGCTACTGAATCTGTTTACACATCTAGAATATGGGGGTAACAATATTTGTCATAACTACCTTGCAGGGTTGTTGTAAAGAAAGTACTTTGTAAACTTATTAAAGCAGAAGTTGTTACTGAAAGGAAAGACATTGCAAAATAAGATAATCTTTTTCCAGAGAATCTTAGGAACACACGTACTTACCATCAAAAGAGATAAAATTCTTCTTCTAACAACTCAACATCATGTAAAAGTGGCCCAAGACTCCTGAAGGTCCAGTAATTAAGACTATGTCCCTTTTGTCTGATGACCAACCTAGATAAGTGTGCAAAGCTTGCTCACCACTAGGTGGGCAATGAAGTGACTTTCCCAACACTGTGAACAAATACAGAATATTCTTCAGTCCTGTATGGCTCCTTTCTGCTTCGACAGTGGCAGGAAGCAGGGAGCAAGTGACTAGTGGTCACGATTCTTAGCTTCCTGACAATTTAGCCATGAGGAGTTAATGTGCCATCTTTGTTTGAGAACTGTTGTACCACCAGAAGTACTGAACTACATCCCTTTTAACAGTCACTATAAACTGAACCAACTATAAAATAAACCAATTATAAAGACATTACTGATAAAGGGAAGGCTCACAGGTTCTCAGAAATAAAGTTAGTTCTAGAATTTCTAGCTCCACCAACAGTTCTATTAGTGCCAGCTACTAATGACACTTGGTGATTTCAATTCAAAGGGTGTTCAGGACAGTGAAAACTTGGAAGATCTGGTTCAAGATTAAGGAATGAAGAAAGCTAAGATTTAGGTAATCAGTGGTACCAGGATTTAATCTGAAGTCTGCCAAATCAAAACACATTGCTCTTTATAATCAACCATAAGCAACTCCCATCAATCTGTGATCCCTCAGATACTTTAGTTCCTCCCTTCTTCCTGGATCACCTTGTAAATCCCTTTGCAGGTGCCTGGGTTTCCAAGTACTTACCTATTCCTTTGCTATGCATATATGACGTTCACTTTGAACCAGAAACCCAACCCTAAGAGAGAATTTTAATAGAGATATCAAACAGTTTAAAGTCTTGAAGAGTATTTGACAGTTAGAATTACACTACTGCATTAAGAAAAACTGAAATCTATTTTTAAAAATTTATCAAGGAAAGGTTTCAAATATAGCGTTAAGTAATAATTTCCAAACCATCATCATCCCTCAAAGCAGATATACCCCTGAGAGCAGATTTTTAAAGTTGTAAAGATTTGGCTTTGAAAACTTTTTTTTCTTTTAATTTGCTGAAGTATAAAGTTAATCTGTAAGGTAGCCCCCTGGCAAAAAATACAAATTCAGACAAAGGGTAGAACTGTAATACAAAATGTACATTTTTAACCTGGTATAGGTCATTTTATTGTATATTAGTTTCCCTATTCTCATAACAGGAAGCTTCAATACATTAAGGTTTCACAGCATACAAGAGCCAAACAGCAGTCTATATTGATTGGAATATTGCTCTCTGAACGTGACTACATTCAGGTTTATTAAATATATCCTCTTCTGTTTCTGGAGTAAGCTGGAGATTATCTTTGACTGGAGAAAGTGGGTCTGGCTTCTTACAGGAAGGAAGCTTTTCAGAATTTCTGCAAAATACAAGAATATAACCATATGACAATGTGTATTTAGATTTTGAGAGAGGAGGGCAATTAATGACTTTAAAAAGATATTGATCAGTTGGAAAAATTAAGGGATACAAACTGGATGAAACTAATTTTCCACTCATATCCATGAATTGTACTTTATATTCCATCTGATTCACTGGTAGAATACTCCTCATTGGGAACCTACAAATTTGGTCTGCTTCTCAGAGATTGCCTTCCAATTCAGGTTCCTTGGGAAATAGGACACACTATCTGGCACAGAATGGCAGGTATATGTAAGGAGCTTTTGGTTCTCTTTCTATTGAAGAACTTATTTAATAATAGAACCATGAATCTTGCTTTGGACTACTTGTCTAGGCATTATTTTTTTACCCTCTGTCATTCTTTTTGTGTGGGTTTCTCTGAGAACTATAATCACTAGAGAAGAACACACGGATGGTGGAGAGAAGGGATAGGAAACTCCTGGCTGAGGAAGTGACTTACAACCAATGCAGGTCAGCATCTTCTCTGTAATTGATAGTCTCAGAGAGTTGTCTAGACTTGAGCTGAGAGGTTAAGTGCCCAGGCCAGTATGTGCCTAAGGCGAAGCTTAAATCTAGATCTTCTTGGTTCTGAGGTGAGCTCTGCATATTATACTGCCTCTCAAATACATGCTAAAACACACAATTTTAGAACAAAGGCAGCAAATTATTTTCATGTCAAGTCTACACACACTCAGCATCAGAAAGATGTTCTTCTAAAATATTAGAAAAAGGTTTATATATGCTAATCCACTGTTAGATTCCATAAAATGTGAGGTGAAGTGGAAGATAATGGTTAATGAAGTTTGCATTATCTGAGTCACAGCAATAAGACAGAAATGTAATTTTTTATTTCCATAGTATTTTCCCTTTCTAGCTGCTTTCACATTTCAGTGTGTCTGACTCTGCGAGCCCATTTTTGGGGTTTTCTTGGCAAAGACACTAGAATGGTTTGTCATTTCCTTCTCCAGCTCATTTTATAGATGAACTGAGGCAAACAGGAATAACTTGCTGAGGGTCGCACAGCTAGCAAGCATCTGAGGCCAAATTTGAACTCAGGGAAATAAGCCCTCTTGACTTGAGGCCTGGCACTCTATTCACTTTGCCACCTATCTGCACCATAAGAAAGGTAGGAGAAGCAGTAATTATATTGTGCCCTGGTTTTCATCTGGTCTATAAAGGCTATAAATGATCTGCAAAAGTCTGAAAAGAATAAGGATAAAGAATCAAGTTTCTGATGGCAATCTTTACCTAAATGGCAATGCCACTACAGAAGCTAAGTTTGTAACCCTCTCAGATACTTCCTTTAAAAATTAAGAAAAATTAATTTCCCTAGTAACAAAATAAAGAGGAAAAAATACTATCAAGGGTTAAAAGATATATACTTACTTCTTAAATTCAAAATTTTTCCAGAGCTCATTGATTTTGATCTGTAATCCTGGCTTGTTTTCAGCATTGTGATGATTATTCTTCTGTGCACTTAGGAGCTTCTTGCTCAGTCCACTGACTTTGGCTGGAACTAGTGGCTTGATTTTCTTTGTATTAAGAGATCCCAGTGAACTGGATTTAGAAAGCCCAAGCACCTATAGTTTTAAATGACACAATATTAGGAATAGCTCCTTCCTAAATCTATAACTATTTTCAATCTACTTCATAATATACTTCACAGGCTAGCTTGGAGAAAAAATATCTCTCATAATCTATGTGCAAAGTCCCCACAATTGTTTATAAGTCCGACTAAGGTCAAGTTAATATTTTAAATATTGTTTTATTTTAAATGGACATTCTAATGATTCATTTTACTTGACTACAAATTTTAAAAGGCAGCATTCATTTAGGTCTTTGCAAATTTCCTAACAAATTGGATTTCAAATTATATTTTGAGATGGAGACAAAAAAATAATACAGTAGGCCTGTCCAGAAAAAGCAACTTAACAAACACAAGATGTCACTGTTCTCTCAGGAAAGGAGTGCTTCAATGTTAGGACTTTAGTATTTGCATTCATTCAATATTTTGCTAAAAAATAAATCCATAGAAGTTAAAAATAATCATCACTACTGTCAAACATTTACTGAGGTCCTACGTAAGATGTTGTTAGGAGAAACAAAGAGGCATAAAATAGAATCTTTGCCTTTGAGGAATTATTTTAACTGGAAAACAGGATACATACAAACATAAAGAGCATGTTTTGCCTGGTATTGCCAATGCAAAATAGTAGTATAAACAATAAATACTTTTAAGTTCAGAGGAAAGAGTGCTTATATCTAAAGCCTGGGTAGTCAGGGAAGAGTAAATTTAAGCTAACTTAAGCTGGGCCTTGAGAAAACAACAAGACAAAACAGACAAGAAATGAAGAAATGACCTTTCAGATAAGAACAGAATGAGTAAAAATTCAGAGGTGGGAATATAAAGCAAGCCTGAAGGGCAATAAGTAAATAAACCTGACAGAGGCAGAAAAGAGTGAGAAAAAAGAGAGGTAGATAGAATTGTGGAAGGTCTTTGAGAGAAATGATCATTAATAACCAATTATAGGGGAGATCTAGGTCTTTTTACCTGTCCTATTTCCTTGTTCCAAGCCCAGTCTTTTTTTTTTAATTGTCCAACTATTTTTTCCCTTTTTTTGATTAATTAATTTTTAGATTTCAAAATTCATTTCCACAAGATTTTGAGTTCCAAATTTCCTCCCAATCTCTCCCCTCCCCCCACCCAGAGATGGCATGCATTATGATTACCCCTTCCCCCAGTTTGTTCTTCCTTCTATCACTCCCCCATCTCCTTCCCCCCTTTCTTGTAGAGCAAGATAGATTCTATATCCCATTGCCTGTACATCTTATTTCCCAGTTGCAAGTAAACACCATTTTTAACATCTGTTTTTAAAACTCTGAGTTCC
>CM053593.1:116656352-116699600 GCA_028646575.1 Pseudocheirus occidentalis
ATGTTGTGAAAGACTATCTTTCCCTCCATCTAACCCCCCCCCACTTATTCTATTTTCTCCTTCTTTCCCTGCCCCTTTTCCAAAGTGTTTACTTTCTACTATCCCCTCTCCCAATCTGCCCTCCTTTCTATCATTTCCTCCTCTTATCCTCTTCTCCCCTACTTTCCTGTAGGGTAACATACCTGAGTAAGTGTGTATGTTGTTCCTCCTTAAGTCAAATCTGATGAGACTAAGTTTCACTTATCCCTCTGACCTCCATTGTGAAACCTTTTTCTTGGCTTTTTTTTGTGCGATAATTTACCCCATTCTATCTCTCCCTTTCTCCTTGTCCCAGTATATTCCTCTCACTCCTTAATTTTATATTTTAGAAATCATCCCTTCATATTCAACCCACCCTGTGCCATCTATTTATTTTTCCTCTACCTACCCTAATACTGAGAAAGGTCTCATAAATTACAAATATCTTTCCGTGTAGGAATGTAAAAAGTTCAACTTTAACAAGTCCCTTATGATTTCTCTTTCCTGTTTACCTTTTCATGCTTCTCTTGATTCTTGTATTTGAAAGTCAAATTTTATATTCAGCTCTGGTCTTTTCATCAAGAATGCTTGGAAGACCTCTCTTTCATTTGAATATCCTTTTTCCCCCTTAAGTATTATACTCAGTTTTGTTGGGCAGGTGATTCTTGGTTTTAAACCTAGCTCCTCTGACTTCCAGAATAACATTCAAATCCCTTCAATCCCTTAACGTAAAAGTTGCTGAATATTTCGTTATCCTGATTGTATTTCCACAATACTCAAATTGTTTCTTTCTGGCTGCTTGAAATACTTTCTCTTTGACCTGGGAACTCTGAAATTTGGCTACCATTTGGGATCAGTTTCCAGAAGCAATTGGCAGATTGTTTCCATTTCTATTTTACCCTCTGGTTCTAGAATATCAAGGCAGTTTTCTTTGATAATTTCTTAGAAGATGATGTCTAGGCTCTTTTTTTGATCATGGCTTTCAGGCAGTCCAATAATTTTAAAATTATCTCTCCTGGATCTATTTTTTTCAGATCAGAGGTTCTTAAAATGAGATTATTTCATGTTGTCTCTTATTTTTTTCATTCTTTTGGTTCTGTTTTATAATTTCTTGATATCTCATACAATCATTAGCTTCCATTTGTACCATCCTAATTTTGAAGGAATTATTTTCTTCAGTGAGATTTTGGATCTTCTTTCCCAATGGGTCAATTCTACTTTTTAAGGCATCCTCCTCATTGGCTTTTTGGGCCTCTTTTGCCATTTGGGTTAGTCTATTTTTTAAGGTGTTATTTTCTTCAGTATTTTTTTGGGTCTCCTTTAGCAAACTGTTAATTCGTTCTTCATGATTTTCTTGTATCACTCTCATTTCTCTTCCCAGTTTTTCCTCTACAGGGGCAGAGTCAAGATGGCGGCATAGAAGCAGGAGAATTCTGTGGCTCCCACCATTACTACCTCAAATACCTATAAAATATAACTCTAAAATTTTAGAGGTCCAGAACTCATAAAACGAGAGAGAAACTAGGCTCCTGCTGAAGGCAGCCCAGCAGACAGATGCAAAGAGTTCATGGCAGCACACTGGGAGCAGAGCCCAGCCTCATGTGATTTTAGCCCCAGGTCATCCAGAAGCCCCAGCTGAAGCTTTCAGGAGAGCTGAGGATTACTGGCAGCTGAGGTGGTTTCCAGAATTACCAATCCATAAGAGCCAAGGACAAAGGGAAAAGGTCAGTGGAACTCGGCTAAATTTTGGGGAGAGGGTACGGCCCCTGCCTCTAAGAGCTAGAAGCAGTCTCAAACGGCAGCCCTGCAGCCGCCTCTACATGGCTGCTTCAGAAGCTCCCAGCCTGCAGATTGCAGCAGGGCCAAGTGATCATTCAGAGGCTAAGTGCTCTTGCCTTGAGCTGCCTGGATCAGTATTGAGGTTTTGGGTGGTGGTCCTGAGGTGCGTTTTCAGTGAGCCAAAGCTGGAGGGGGCTGCAGAGACGGCGGCAGCCTCCTAATAGGTCCAGCAACTGCAAAAACCCCAGCAATTTGGGACAGAGCTCTCCCATCTGAGAGCAGAGTTCTACTGAGCCCAAAAGTCAAGAGTGGCAACGTGAGCAGGAAAAGGAAGCAAAAAAAGCTCAGCAATCCAACTTTACATTCCTTTTTTGGGAGACAAAAAGGATCAAAGTATGGAACGGGAAGAAGACAACATAGTCAGAACTCCTGCACCAAAAGCTTCCAAGAAAAATATAGACTGGTTACAAGCCATAGAGGAGCTTAAGAAGGTTTTTGAAAACCAAATAAGAGAACTGGAGGAAAAATTGGGGAGAGAAATGAGAACAATGCAAGAAAATCATGAGACAAGTCAACAACCTAACTGAAGAAAATAATACCTTAAAACACACATTAACTCAAATGGCAAAAAGAGGCCCAAAAAGCCAATGAGAAGAATGCCTTAAAAAGTCAAGTTTGCCAAATGGAAAAAGAATCTCAAAAGCTCTATGAGGAGAATAATTCCTTCAGAATTAGAGGGGAGCAAATGGAAGCAAATGACTTTATGAGAAATTAGGATACTATTAAGCAGATCCAAACAAATGAAAAAACAAAAGGCAATGTGAAATATCTCCTTGGAAAAACAACTGACCTGGAAAATAGATCCAGGAGAGACAACTTAAAAATGATTGGACTACATGAAAGCCACGATCAAAAAAAGAACCTAGAAAGCATCCTCTAGTTTTTCCTCTACTTCTCTTACTTGATCTTCAAAATCCTGTTAGAGCTCTTCCATGGACTGTGACCAATTCATATCTTTCTTGGAGGCTTTGGATGGAGTTTTGACTTTGTTGTCTTCTGGTTGTATGTGTTGATCTTTGTCATCAAAGTAAGATTATATAGTTTGAGTTTTCTTTTTTACACGGTTTGCTCACTTTCCCAGTCAAATACTTGACTTTCTAATTTGCACTCTTTGTCAAGGTAGGACTCTGGTTCCAGTGAGGGTGGGTGTACTGTCTGGGGCTTCAGAGGTTTTGTATCAGCCATCTGATGATGGCCCACCATCCCCACCCCATCGGTGAACTGAGAACTCTGGAAGCATCCACTGCTTGCTGCTGCCACCAACACTATCTCCACCACCCTGAGGCAGGGGCCAAACCACGTTCTTTTTCTTAGGTCCTACAGTTTTCCCACTGACCTTCTATGTGATCTGGGCCATTTGTGGTTTGACATGATTCAGTCCCCTGAGACCTGCTCCAGCTCTGTCTGCACTGGTATAGCCCACACTAGACTATGCTCTGCTCCCAGTCCTGTATGATAAGACCCTTCCTGTCCACCTTCCAGGCTGTCTTGGGCTGATGATTTGTTTTATCTATCATTTTGTGGGTTCTGCAGCTCTAGAGTTTGTCTGGAGTTATTTTTTAACAGGTATTTGGCAGGGTTTGGGGGAAATCTCAAAAGTAAGTCCCTGTTTTTACTCTACCATCTTGGCTTTGCCCCCCAAAATCCAGTCCTTTGAAGGACATCGGTGACCTCTGCCAAAAATCAATCCCCCAGACCATCTTATAAAGGTGAATTCCTGCCCACTGTGTTCTACTCAAGTTTGGATATGGATAAATTCTTGATTAAACTGCCCAAGGCTGGAGGTGATTCAGAAATAAATGATTAAAGTCATATCCCACAGCCCCACATTAGAAAAGGTCTACCTCTCATTATTATATTAATTCTCTCTCACTATCTTATCTGTTAACCACCCAGAGTTGACTGCCACCCTCAGGGACACCCACTGTCCAAGTGCATATAAATGGTGAACAGGTTCTATGAGGAGTCTCTGCCATTCAAGAATATTATTGACCCCTTTCTTTAATACTATATTAGCACTATTAATAAAATTACTAGTTACCAGAAATTATGTCTTTTGAACTTTTTAGATGTCAAATCTTGAATACACAGATTGGTGTTAACTTTATCCCCTGGTAGACTGATTTGGAGCCCAGTTTCAGGGCATTTGGGCAAGAAGACTATAAAAACATTTTTTTTGGGTACTGGTAGGGAGCTCATGAAAGCTAAGGTTACCTCTTTGTAGACCTTTTTTTAAACTTCTCGCTAGCAGTTTTTATTTCTTTTTATCTTTCTGAATTGCATTTTAACTGCATGGAGAAGTGCTTCTGAGGGTATTACAATATGGTTTTAATAAAAAGACTGTTTGAACCCTTGGGTTCTGGCTGATCCATTGTACCAGATATGAATTAAGAGACTGGATTAGAGGGATGGGGAGGGGTTCTTTCAAAGAAAGGAAAAGAAGCAGACTCCAAGGTTTTGAGACTCCTGACTGGGAGAATATGATATCTGAAAAACACGAAAGTTTTTTGGGATGGGAGAATTTGATTTTATGAGAAAGATAATGAGTTTGGTTTTAAACATGCTGAGTTGTGGAGAAATTTAGGGTTGAAATTCAGGAAATAGGTCAGAGACACAGTAGATGCAAGAGCAAGTCACATGGTGTTGATAGTCTAAGGCAGTTGTAGTGTCAGACTTAAATAGAAATGTGGTAGTGCATAAGGATCCTGGCAGGTTGCACAATGATTTAGAAAACCAAACACTAACACTACATATGTTCTATTGTAGTTTTATTTGTTTTGTTAATATATCCTAATTACATTTTAATCTGGTTCCCAGCAGTACTTGGGAGTACTGCAGGTGTAGTGTTTGACACTTCTGGTCTAAGCCATTAGTGTTGAAGCCACGATCTCTAACTAGGAAAAGAGTATACAGAAAGCATAAAGCAAGGTTGCTATGAGTTACATCTAAATATTAAAAGGCTGAGTTAAATTTTCATTAGGTGAAAACCTAAAGAACTACTTTATCTTATTAAATCATTAACATTGACAAGCTGATGCTGATTCCTATTCCTCTTTTCTTAGCCTTTAAGGCCTCAATTATTCAATACCACAGGAATCTGGATAAGATGAATAAAAAGCAACTTACCCTGTTCCGTAGGGTTGAGTCTTTTCTTTTTGCAAACAAAGACAAATGTAGATGAGAGCTCTGTGACCTCTGATTATCAGATGGCCTGGAACTACAGTCAGATTCCTTTAAAAAAAATATATCATTTTTAGTGTAGTATTTTTATGGATAAGCAATCAATCAATAAACATTTATTAAGTACCTACTATGTGCTAGCCACTGTACTTAGCACTGGGGATACAAAAAGAGGAAAAAGACAGTCCTTACTCAAGGAGCTCAAAACCAGTATATGATATGAGTAATCAATATAACTATAAATGTGAATAATCTTATGTAAACATTAATTAATTGTATGGAATTTCATAAGAAAAGGTATAAAAATAACAACAGAGGAGAAAGAATATTTGAAAGGAAAAAAGATGATGTTCTCTAGTGATTTCATTTAAGGAAATGGCAGAAGTCTTAGATGGAGAGAAATAAATTATAAATCCTAAGAGCAGATTTTCTTTATAATGTAAAAGCTCTCCTGTGTGATTCTGATGTCAATTCTGTTTCAACAGGCTGCTAAAATGTCTACTCATAAAAATATTGCCTTCTGTCTTACTGCTGCTTTGTTACAACCTTGCTAACAGTTTTCATAAATAACCAAACATGCAAAATTGACACTAGTTCTACCCCAAGTAACTATTTTGCCTGTTCGTATGTTACTAGGCAAAAGAAAATTTAAGTATTTACATACGGCAAATATATAGAAATGTTTTCACAAAGAGTCCTAAAATATTTCCCAAAACAAAAAAAGGTACTGAAAGCATCAGATTTCACTAAATTTCTCCTAGTTTTACAGCTAGGTTCTCATGGAGCCCTGTCTATCCTGACTTTTGTTCCCTGGGCACATGTCACTTTTCATAACACTTTGCATTATGTTATATACTAAAAGACAAACAAAAATCTAAATCTAAATTCTCCTAACAGAGCAGCACAACTCACTGCTGAAGAAAACTCTTACCAACAGAAGTAACAGCAAGGGAAGCTATACCATTCTTGTCCCAATAATATCGTCAGAAGAATTCAGAGATAAAGACAAATTAAACATTTAAAAAAGAGAGGCTGGGAATAAATTACATGCAAGTGAAATGTACCACCTTCCTTAAGCTGGAAAGGTAAGAAGGTGAGTTCCTTGAAGGCAACAAGGTTTTTTTTTTTTTTGCCTTTTTTGGTGCTCAGTGTGGTGTCTAGCACATAGTAAATACTTAACAAATGCTTGCTGATTGATTGACTATGGGAGTAAAAAGAAATACATCAATTGAGATGAAACAATGTGTGATGTGAAAAGAGGGTAGGGGTGAGAAGAGAAGCATATCTAGAAATTAATAAAAGTTAAAAAAATTAATGCTCAATCATTTAATATGGTTGGTAAAAACCGCTATAAAACTCAGATCAAGTAGGATCATTACTTTGAAGATATCTATAGCCTCTATTGTTATGCTTTTGTCCAGAATCTACATCATTGGAAAGTTCAAATAATTAAAATTTTCCAAATGCTATACAATGTGACAGAAGATTTTACAATGATAGCGATCATGTGATAAACTTAGGCAGAAATAAAGACAGACCTAAACAACTGGAGAAACATTAACCAGTTGAGCTAATATTTTTTTAAATGACAATAATACTTCAATTTTATTCAATACTGTACAAACTTCCAAAAGAGTATAAAGAAAAAAATAATAACAAAAACAGGATAGAAATCTGGCAGAAATTAGGTTTAGACCCACACTTTAAACCACAAACCAAGATAAGTTCCAAATGGTTACATGACCTAGATTTGAAAGGTTGATTCCAACAACTTGGAGGAGCAAGGTAATTACCTTTCAGTTGTACTGATACGGAATATATAAATAGGGGAAAAGTTCATGACCAAACAAATAATAGGATCATACAAGTTGAAATCGACAATTTTGACTATATAAAATTAAAAACATTTTATACAAACAAATCTAATGTAGCAAAAATTAGAAGGAAAACCAGTAACTGGGGGGAAAAAGTCTTTGCAGCAAGTTTCTCAAATAAATATCTTGTATCTGAGATATATAAGGAACTGATTCAAATTTATAAGACAAATAGCCATTGCTGAAATAGTCAATGGACATACAAACAGGCACTTTTCAAAAAAGAAATCCATGCTATCGACAATCATGAAAGAATGTACTGAGTCATCAATGGTTAGATATATGCAATGTATACAATTGTGAGTCTACCACACATCTATCAAAATCTACCAGATTGGTAAAGATGTCAAAATGCCAAATGATGGTGGTGCTGTGGGAAAAGAGGTACATTAGTATACCGTTGGTGGAACTGTGAACTGAACCAGTCATTCTGGATAGCAATTTGGGACTATAGCCAGCTATAACATTAGTAGGTCTATAAACCAAAGAAATCAAAGTAAGTTAAAATGGATCTAAATGTAAAACAAACAAACAAACAAAAACAAACAAAAAAAAAACCTAGAAAAAAATTTTTTTTGCAGTAGTTCCCAAATTGCAAACTAAGGAGCTATCTTCCTATTGGAGAATGTGTAAACAAGTTGTAGTATATGAACAAAATGGATTTTTACCGTATCATAGGAAAGATGAAATAGACAATTCTGAAGGGAACTAGAAAGATCTTTATAAACTAATGAAAAGCAAAGTGAACAGAAATCAGAGAAAAGCAATATATAATGATATAACACTATAAAGAAAAACACCTCAAGATTTGAGAACTCTGATCAATGTTATGTTGTCCAATAGAAGGAAAATAAAATGTGCTTCTCATCTCCTAATAGAGAGGTGATGAACTTAAAATATAGAAATCATGCATTTTTGGATATGACTGATATGAAATTTGTTTGGTAGGAGTATAAAGCTATGTGCTCTGGACTTCGCTTTCTAAAAATCTGCTCAACACAAGAAACTGTGAGGTAGAGATTAACGAAAACTTGTTAATTGAAAATGAAAGTAACAGATAATTAAAAAAAGAAAAGTTTGGAAAGACAACATGGAGATGACACATATTTATGCGCCATGTGAATTAATGAAATGTAGGCTGAGTACAGTTTTAACATTAGGTTTATTTTATTGAATTTTAATTAGCTGAAAAATGGCAATTGATTGATGTATGGCAACTAAATTATAGAGTATTTTATCAACAAAAAACCCTCTTCTCACTCATTTTACATAGAAGTATATTACATCATGAAAGCAAAAAAAATGGACTGTTACCTCAATTCAATTTAGAAAAAAAATGTGTAAGGCACTCTTTACACTAATCTATAACCTCTGTTTATATAATTACCAGGAATGAGACAATTATAAGCCTAACTAGAAACTGTACCACATAAACACAGACATTCACAAACACACACATGTATATGCATGTACACAAACACCCACCCCCACCCCACAAGAAAAGAAAAATGACCTGAACTACATTTGTTCTTTCAAAGGATTATAAAGAAGACAAGTGGATGAAAATAAATTTTAAAGTTCTGGCAGCCACAAAAGATAATATAAAATTATCAATGCCACACTCCTGTGGAATAATATCAAATGCTAACTAAATAAAATGTTATGCATCCATCCACATACAATAATCTTCCAACAAAAAATTCACACACAGCTTAGTATCCAATGATTCCATAATTCTGAAAACTAATAAGCAATTAAAACAGGAAAGCATACACTAGTCTTGGAGGAATACTTTGATGGAATTATAATTTCATCCACATAGATACTCCACTTACCAATGGGGATCACAAACCACCTACACCATATCCTCTTCATCCTATGATTCTTAGTCAATCTTTGCATTAAGAAATGTTCTGTCTTTCACAGAATCACAAAAAGGAAGTCATAAGAAAGCTACGAGAGAAATGAGCATTAATAGACAATGAAATCATATTCTGTTGTGGATTAATATGAAAAGAAAGCTGTATTAAACAACATACCTCTGAATCAGAATCCTTGCTTGATAACTGAGAGAGCCTTGAAGAATCCAAACTGTTCTGTGATAATTCCAAGCTTTCCTGAGATGCTGACGAACATCCCATTTCAGGAATGGGACATGTTTCACCATCTGAATCATTACAACTTTCTAGGGACAAATTGGACACGTCATTATTATTCTTAATCGAAGGGGTTGAAGGTTCACTCCTTGCAAACTGCTGCAAAATTCTACTTGGAGATGGGCTAGGAGTCCTTGAAAAATCCCGAAGATCTCCTGACCAACTGAAGCAACTTCTTAGTGTTCTTAAGGTGGGTGGTGAAACTGTCCTTGTGAATTTATTCTCAGAAGAATGAGAATCATGATCAGATGCTTCATTTAGATTATCCATATTCTGAGCTACATTTGTATCAGCAGGCTTCTGGCTATCCATATCATCTGATTCATTTCGTTCAGTCTGTATGTCTAAGACAGTAGTTTCACACAAAGGTTGGTTGCTTCTGTTTTTTTCAGCGTTGTCAGCTGCATCCACAGAATTACAGAAGAACCTAAAAGATTAAAAAATGAGATCCAGCTAATTGCCATTTTCTTCTCAACAGAGAGCAAAACTCATCGTACTTATTAGTCCGAGGAAAATAACAGCAATAGCGATTATGAGTCACGTTCAAAGTTTGAACTTTGATTCTTCTAATTTAAATAGTTCTAAGAAGTAAGAATATTTTTATGACTATTTGAATGTTATATTTTTAGATCATAGACATAGAGTTGAACAGAACCAAACAATCTAGTCCAAACCTTCATTTTACAGATAAGGAAATTAAGGTCAGAGAGATTAAATGAATTTGTTCACAATTCACAGCAGTATTAAGTATCTGAGATTAGATCAGAATTAGAATTCAAGTCCTCTGAATCCAGTTAGTGTTTTTCTCTGTACCATGCCAATATCTCACTGTGGCATGAAGACAACTCTAGGATTTCAAGTTATTTTGGGGGAATTTAGGCTCTAGCAGATTCTAGAAAGATAGAAAGGGTCTGAGGAAATGCCAATTGTCTTGTAAGATCAGCCTACCCAATGAACTGTTGAATTCTGACCACTACATCAATTCACTGAAGACTAAACCTTCAAAGTGATTATCTCTACTGATTAAGGGAGCACCTACAATCATAAAATCAAGGACCTTCTGCAGTGAAATATACTTTAGAGATGGGAAAAAATAAAACTTCTCACAAGCAATCATTTGAGAAGAGGGGTAGTTTGGTGAAAGGATTGTGGAACTTGGGAGTCAGAAGAAATGGGTTCAGATCCTAGTTGATACTTGATCTATGTGACCAGAAACAAATCTTTTTTTCCTCATTTGTAAAATGGGAATAATACTAGTTTCACTGCTTACATGACTGGGGTGTTGTGAAATTATTGTTGGTGGTGTTCTAATATCTCAAGGTAACTATATAAATTTGCCTGGTATATTTTGCCTACTTCCAATGAATAAAACAGATATCCCTTATCTTATCCTATACAAAATCGATTTTTTTTACTCCCAAGTAGAAGATATGAATTACCACAGCACCTGGAACATGGCAAGAACTTAATAAATTCTCTCCACACCCTCCAATGATTAGCCCAGCACTTTGCAAGTAGTTGTTCACATTAAGTATCTGTTGCTATCACTCTGTCTAGGAGTAGAAAGACACTCCAGAGGTCAGCTAGTCAATCTGTATTTGATGAAAAATACTGTCTACAATGCCCTCGGTGTGAACAAGCCTATGTTGAAGGCAGCCCACTTCATTCTTGGATAGCTCTAGGTGACCACAGTTTTTCCTTATGTTAAGTACAAATTTCTCTGAAATTTTTACCCTAAAAATTCTACTTCTACTCTCAGGGGTCAAACACAAGTCTGATCCATATTTCACATGACAATACTTTAAATATTTGTAGACAGATGTCACATGCCTCCCATTGCCCCTAATACTTCTTAACTTCTCCCAGATAAGCATCTAGTTCTTTCATTTGATCCTTACATGGCACAATCTCTAGGCCCTTCATCATCCTGGTTGCCCTCCTATGGATATTTTCTAGCAATGTTCTAAAATGTGGCATCTAGAATTAAATAAACATAATATCACTCAGTAAATCCCTGTGGCTCCCAATACCTTTAGAAAAAAACATATCTTGTGGCATTTCAAGTTCTTCACAAGCTGGCCCCTTTTGACCTCACTAATCTACTTGTACTTTACTCCTCTCTCAGAACGTTACAGTCCAGCCATAGTGTCCTATTTACTGTTCTCATATATGAGACTTTGTCTCTGACCACATCTTTGCATTGCCTGTCCTCCATGCCAGGAATGCTCCATAACCTCACCTTTACTTCTTAAAATCCCTAAGTTCCTTAAAGATTCAGCTTAAGTATCATGTACTACAAAAGAACTTTCATAGTTACCTCTTCCATGAATCTTTATTCATTCCTGTATTTTCCTTCTTCATTATTTCCCATTTATACCTCATATAGCTTGTCTCTAGAATTTTTTTCACGTTCTTCCCTTCCCCACCATTAACATGTAAGGTTCCCCCCACTCTTTTTGGTGTTTAATATGCATGCTCTAAGTGATTTGGGGGCAGGAGTAGATTTTATCTTTTTACTTGTATCCCTAACTATTAGCATGGTGGCTGGTACACAGAAGGCATTTAATTAATGCTTATTAAGTGATAATCAGAGTAGAGTTAAAAAGGTAATTGATTCTGTAAATATGATTATACCTGCTTCTGGTCCCTGGAACCACAACTGCACCACTTTCTTCGTTTTTCTTCTGTAAAATGGATGCAAATTTGTTTCTCACTTTAGGCTGAGTTTTCAAGGTTTCTTTACAGGAAATGGCATGTCCTGTGTCAGGGATGAATGCTTCAGAAAACTTCTGTGGTTCATTGTTTTCACAGTTCTCTTTCTTGGCTTTCTTAGTAATTGAAAACGAATACTGGGATAAAAGATCATCTTCTGACAGTTCCTCTAAATACAAACATAATTTGTACACTTGTTTAACTTAGAGCAAAAATATCCCATTGTAAAAATATGCTCTTAGAATGAATTTACTTAATTTTTTATTACCCTCTTCTAGTGGGTAAGTTAAATGGATCACAAAAAATCCCAAGAGTTTTTGACTTTCACAAATGAGTAAACAAACATGTAATGCCTACTATTTCTGCCATTACATAATGAATGATCCAAACCAAAAATCTGATACATAATTAATCCTGTACTATTTTAAAATTTTGAATGAATCCTTTAGGCACTATGTTGAAGGCAACTTTCCACAAACAAATATATGGCCCCACAGTAATGAGAAGTCTAAATAAAACACAAACATAATAATTTACAAGTAAATGTGTGATTAATTTAAATGGTACAGTTTTCATAACAACAGCTTTGGATGCCATATGCTCTATTTTAAGTGTATTTCTTTGGAAAGCACATGGTATGATTATATAATGTAGTTACACCTCCAATTTCAAATCTATCCATTTCTGAGTATTTATTTGTGTGGGCACTGACCTTGAATGAACAGTGAAAAGACTAAAGACGGATATAAAGATAAGGCCATTGGTTTCAAGGACTTTATATAGACTAATGGAGATGACATGTATATAAAGACCTGTTATCTCAGTGAAGAAAGAGAATAAATGTCTTAAGATATACAAATAAAGTATGATAGGGAAAAGTGGTAGAGATTACTTCTAGTTGGGTCACAGAAAAGATCAGAAAAATCTTTATAGAGGAGGTAGCATTTAAGCTGCACCATGAACTCTAGGTAGGATTTGGACAAAGTAGAGCTAGGCAAGGTGGAAAAGAGAATTCTAAGCAGAGGGAAGAGAGAAGGCAAAGAAAAAAATTGTTAGGCTAGAAGCTATTATGGTTTTGCCTTCATATTCCCAGCATTTAGCATACGCTAGGAGATTAATAAATGTTTGTGGAATTTAACTGAATAGTTGGAAAGGTAGGTAAAGGTTAAAATATTGGAGACCTTGAAGGTCAAACGAATACTTTAGACTTTATTCTGAAAACTCTGAGCAGTCAAATTTTTTTTAATAAAGAAGTAAGAAGGAGCAGCACTGTGCTTTAGGAATATTAATTCGGCAACAGAGATTAGGATGATGGACTAAAAAGCAGAAGCTAAATTTTGTAGTTAAAAGAGCATTAGATCTGGAGTCATGAGACCTATGAGATCTTGAATGAGACACTAGCTGTGGGATCTTGGGATATCACTTAACTGTTCTGAGCTACAGTTTCTTCATCTGTAAACTCTGACAGTTTGACTAGATAAAGCCAAGACCCTTTCCATTACACATGTTCTATGACTTAAAATGATTATCGAAGGAATGCTTACAGTTACTGGGATAAGGGAACTTTAAACTACAACAGGGGTAATGGAAATACAAAGGAAGCAATGGATGCATGAATGTGCAGAAGGGCAGAACTGGCAGGATTTGCTGACTGAGGAAATAAGTCAAAAATATGTACCTGAGGTTTGAAGCCTTTGAGAAACACTTTGGAAAGGGGAAGAATTTAACATGTTGATAAGTAATACTTTAACATGTTGATAAGTTGTAATATGAAATCTGAAGAATTAGTGGAACATCTAATTAATGTGCAAAACACAACTGGAAATGTAGGAAAAAAGAGAAGCCATAGGAGGTGGGGAAGCCAGGTGAAAGTTCAGCATCAAGTAAGTTAAGGGAAGAGTTTCAGTGTAAAATAATGCTGAATTTGAGAAAATGCAACTGGATTTGGTGATAGGGTACCACCAATGACCCTAAAGAAAGTATTTTCAACTTAGCCCTAGGGACAAATAGCAGTTGGTCCAGCTCAAAGAAAATGGACCTGGAGTTAGGAAGACCTGAGCTAAAATAGGACCTCAGACACTATCTGTATGACCCCAGATAAGTTATTTAACCTGTTACAAGTGTAAAATGGGGATAATAGTATCTATTTGTAAAGTGCTTTGCGAACTGTAAAATGCAATATGAATGGTAGCTATTATTATAATTATATTCCACCCTCAAACAAGTATGAAAGTTTTTTACATTTTTCTAATGGAAACTGCATATATAAGAGTTTTTTCTTCTCTTTTGTCATTTAGATCCTCTGGGGAAAGAGAATGAGGTAAGTTTTGAAGTTTTGGTACTAAGAAAACGCCTAGCCCCTAGAATTAGTGAAAAGATGGACTAAGAATACACGAAGAACTCTACCCTCTCATTACATTTTCCCTTTATTCCTTACTTGTTCTAACAGTTTAACAAGCTCTGAAAGTTAGATAAAAAGTGAGGAAAGGGCATGGGTATGACACACATCTTCACTGCTATTTTAAAATATCTGAACATAGAGAGGGGTTAGACATTGTTTAATTCTGTGAAAGAAAAACCAGAGCCGATATGTTTTAAGTTACAAGAAGACTGATTCTGGCTCAATATAAGGCAAGGACTTACCAACAATTAGAGGCATCTATAAATGGAAAAGGCTATTTGAAAATATATCTTTAATATTGGCAATGTTCAAGTGAAGACCAGATGACTTTATGGCAGTATAACTGCAGAGGAATACTCCTTTAGGTAGATGGCTGAATTGAGTGGATTTTAAGTTCTCTCCTAACCCTAAGATTCTATGGCTTTACAAAAACTCATATTCTTTCTAAAAATGATGCTCCACAAAAGCAAAATACTTACCACTTCTTGGTCTTTTTATAAATAGCTTCTTCTTTGGAAGATTTAGTCCCTTGGTACTAATAATTCTCTCAGTGCCTGCAGTACTACATCTCTCCTGTACAGATGGAGTATCTGAAACAACATTTAATTTAGGTGTAGGGCAATGGTTCCTATTCCAAATGCTATTGACATTCAATGGCTTCAGATTAGATGTTTTGTCATTCCACCTTTGACTTCTTGGCTGATGAGGCTAGAGTTAAAAAACAAAAAGCACAACACCCATGTGAAAGGAAAAAGTCAACTTAATTTCCTCCCGTGATCAATATAAATTATATGCAAAGTGTATAAATTTGATAAATTACCCTTATAAAGAATAGCTGTTGAGGATACATCTGCCCTCTATTAACATTTTCTACTTTGGTAGGCCTACACTTTCCATTACATATCTTGTGTTCCTAGGTCTGTTTCTCTTCAAAGAAGTGTAAGTGGCCTTGATTGCTCATCTCTAAGAAATAAAGAACAGGTCTGCCCAAGATGGCAGTATAGAAAGAGGCTTACCTTAAAAGCTATTGCAAAAAGATGGTCTGCAAAGTTGTTGTTTTTTTTTTAATTTGAGGAAAATTTAGATAAAATATGAAATATAACAACATTCAAGGTGCTACTTAAATATTAAGTTCAGTTTGGAATAATTTCAGAATATGCCTACTCTATTCTTCTAAAAACTAACATCATAAAGCAACATAAGTATATTAGCTTTTCCTCTTCTAGAACTTGGCTTAGGTTAAACAAAAATAATTTTAATTATAAAATTGTTAATGCATGCTAAAAACAAAAGATTCTCTTAGGATAATACAGACATATTGTATAAGAGAAGTCACCTTACTGGACCAGCCACTGGGTAAAAAGGAGGAGGATGATTTAGCACAATATAGTCTCCCAAATCCAGTCAGTAGGATGACTGAACACAATATAGTAGAAAGAACACTGGGTTGGGGATCAGCAGCTTTGGAAATGAATTCCAGTTTGCCTACTAGAAGCAGTGTGGAGGAGTAGCTAGAGTGCTGTTTTTGGAGTCAGGAATATGTGGGTTTAAATCTCACCTCAGATACTTATTAGTTATGCAACCTTTTTCCTTTTTTAAAAATGGAGATATCTGGATTTGATGGCTTCTAAAGTTCCTCTCAGCAAAAGTCTAGAATCCTGAGACACTACTTTTTACCTGATGGGTAAGTAGTTACTTTCTTTCTTAAGGGTTGGTGCTAGATTATTTTTAAGGCATTTTTCAGTTCTAACTTTTATGACCCAGATTGCACAACGGTTTTACTGGAAAAATGGTTAAGTATTTATGACAAAACATTAAAATGTGGAAAAATAAATCTTAACTGAGGTAGTAGAGCTTAAATGATTGGAGGTATAAAAAGAAGAATTAAATGGCTTACTATATAAGGACACAGAATTTTTTTTTTTTTTTAGGTATCTGTGTAGGAAGAAGAGGAGGAAAAGTAGAATTCTGGATTTCTGAATAAATTACACTACCTGAAGTCACCAGGTTACTTGATGTCCTTGAAAATTTGACATTCTAAGCCCACAAAGGGGAGAAAAAGATACTTTGGGGTTCTTAGAGCAAGAACAAATCTTAAGCAACTTTCAAACCTCCTAAATGTCAACAGCAATAGATTTGGAAAGGATTTTAAAGATCATCTAAACCAATCTCCTCATGTTGCAAGTGAGCCTGTCTGTTAACAGCATTTATTTAAGTGCCCACTATGTGCTGGGCCTCGTGCTAAGTGCTAGGGATACAAAGAAACACAAAATACAGTCCTGGACATCAAATGAGCTTACAGTCTAATGGGAAGACAAGATACATATAGGGAAAAAAGAAGAAAATCAACAAAGGAAAAATACTAGCACTAAGGAGAATTGAGAAAGGTCTCCTGTATAAAATGGAATTTTAGCTAGGACTTGAAAGAAGTCAGGGAAGGCAAGAGTCAGAGAGGAGAAAGGAGAGTGAGGATACAAGTCACAAATAAATTAATATATGGATCAAAGCTATATAGGTAGGAAACATCTTTTGGGAGTGAAAATAAGAAGGCTGATCAAGGGGGCAGAAGTCAGTCAATAACCATTTTTAAAGTGCCTGCTATGTGCCAGGAATTGTGCCAAGTACTCACTGGTCAGAGAAGTGGGAGAGGAAAAAGCAAAGTATAAAGTTACAGAAGACAAAGGAAATTTCAAAAAGGAGTAGTCAGATCAAGAGTATCAAATGTCACAAAGAAGTCAAGATGAAGATAAGACAAAAATCCAAAAACACTATGGTATATCATAAACCCAAGTAAAAAATGATCTCAAAAACATCTTTGTTAATGTAGAACCATATGATGCCTTTGCAGTGGTTCTCAACCTACCTAATAGCGCAACCCTTTAATATAGTTCCTCATGCTGTGGTGACCCCCAACCATAAAATTATTTTTGTTGCTACTTCGTAACTGTAATTTTGCTACTGTTATGAATCTATCTGATATGCTGGATGTATTTTCATTGTTACAAATTGAACATAACCCACAGGTTGAGAACGGCTGCCTTGAGGTTATTCTTGTCCTATGAACAGACAATGTAACTTCTACAAAACAAGATATGATAAAGCAAACAAAATTGTTGACTTCTAATGCTACAGTAAAAACCAAAAGCTTTTTACTGTCACTCAAACCTAGGGCCACTTTGGTAAATATTTACCAAATGAAGACAATGCTACACCTCCAGAAATGTATTTGAAATGTGCTTTTGCAAAGTACTAAATTTAAAAAATGTTACCATAGCAGTATCTGGGTTGTAGTCATCAATTTGTTCCATTGTATTTATATTTTTGTTACCCAGTGCAATTTGAAAGGCAGTAGTATCATCAATATATCTAAAAGTCAGTCAGGTTAAGGAAAAGTATTGAGCCTCACTATCCACTACAGAAAATTCTATATTGAAACAGGCGAAAATCCTATTTGCATTGACTGTAACTGAAAAACCTATAAATGACAAAAATCACAAGCTTAATACACACAACAATATTGGTTTCTTATGCCAAGTTCTTGTTCATTTATTTACATATGAGTGAGATGACAGAAGATGCAAGGAAAGGATATCCTGGAGAATGCTTTGTCAGGTCTAGAGCCCTAGAGGACCAGCTATATGAGAGTTCCTGAATGAAAAAAGAGAGTCCAGGCAGGTGAAGGTAGCCTAGTCTTCTACTGTAATCCCCACACTCTCAAATACCTCTCTTGGTCATTTTAGTTATGCTACTAAAAATCAATATTGCCTTTGATATGGATGAACTATGTCAATGACTCTAGGGCTTCACAATATTTTTCGCAAGTATGTCATTTTAAAAAATGTTACATGTGCAATTCCAAGCGAATGCAAAAATGATTAATACGTTGCTGATTTATAAACTAAGAGCTTCCTCTAAAATGTTTCCCTGAAAGAGTAACAAGATTTTTTGAAAGAAACAGATTTATGTATCAAAGAAATAAAATTAAGACCTAACTTCTCTTATGCTAGCACAGAACAATGAAAACATTACCATAAAAGTATATATAACAAATATCCATAATAAATATAATGAATATACATAAATGCATCTACCACAAAAGGCAAAGAAAAATTCTACTATTCAATTCACAAAGGATACTGCCCTGCGTAGTGTAGTGTATCTGGGTCAATGTCGTCTTCATAGGCATTAAGCGGAACAAGTTTCCTTTTGATGGGATCAAAAACTAGCTGATAAAGAAAAGTATTGTTGGCTCGAATAAATCCCTTGATATACTCTTCTGGTACTGTTATATTCATCTTAAGATAGTGCCCAATTTTCTTGATAACCTAATAATGGACATCAAAATATTACTTATGATTTATCTTCAATTAAACAAGAAAACAATGTCACATTCTCCAAATACTTCAGAGGTTTTAAATACTGTATTTTATTGTAACTCTGGGAAGGACAAGAAAATAAAAATGACTTATTCCTGCATAAGCAGCTGTAGATGGACAAGTCCAAATAACTGTCTACTAAGGTACAAGAATGTAAACTGAACTAAAATGCTTTATTTCATTCCTTTCTTTCTCAATTAGATAACAAGAAATTGATGAAAACTAACATCAAAATAATACCTACCCTCAGTTTCCATTTCTTCAATAAACAAATTAATATATTTCTTAAAAAATCACACCCAAAAGCTCTTAGGTAAAAAAGTCAACTAATTTGTTGAATCTCTAAAGATTATTTGCATTGTCTTAAATAGTAAAACTTCTTTAGTGAAAAAAGAGACAGGTGAATTTAGTTGTTTTGGGGAAAAATGAACAAATCAGAATTTTTATAAAGGTAAGAGGAACTAGCAAAGAAAATAAAGGATTTGTAATTAGAAAGGAATCAGTTCTACCCTGGATTCTACAGTTATCTACCTTTAGTCCTTTCAGTATTGTATATCCCATTTTTTGAAAACAGAAAATACTTCATCTCAAACTCAGGCATAAATTAATGTTAAAAACATTAAAAGGTTCCTGACAACTAAGCTGAGATACATTATGCTGATAAAGATAACGTGTGAATCTGAAGCTTTAGAAAAATGCAATACCATGTTTTTTTCTAAAGGAGATAAGTTTACTCCAATGCATACAGCCATTACTTATCAATAATTATTACGTAACACCAACAAGGGAAATGACATAGGTTATCAATACACTGATCTGGACCTATGGCTTCATGAGTGTAGGGAATTTTCAGTGAGGAATCCCTATCTTCTAATGGTCTACCAGTTGCTTACTAACAGGCAAATGATCTGTATCTTATAGATTTAAAAAGTTTCCTGAAAAGGGGGTTAAGTGACTTGCCCAGGATCATACTGCAGCATATGTCAATAGGCCTGGACCCAGGAAGTCTTGATTACAAGGTTCTATGGAGCTCATCACAATGCCTCTCAGATTCATTGGGATATTTCAAATTTATTTTTCTTCAACTGATTTATTCTATTATTGAAAAAAAAAATTGGTCTCAGAGACTAAAGTTTGTAAAATGGTACATACCTTTATAATATCAGGATTATTGGCTATTTTCAGTAGTTTACAAGCCTTGGCTAAGCCAATTCCATGGAGTGAGGAGAGATAATCACAGCCTGACAGAATGCACATGTAACGAAATTTTTCTTCAGTGAATACATCCCCGAGCTGCTTACACATTCCTAGTCGAGCCTGATCAATTTCCAATCCATTTCCAAGCTTGTCCATTTTTAAAATCACCTTGAGTGAGGTGGAAGAAAAAAAAAATGTCAATATTCAAATAGTCATTTTTCTTTTTTTTTTAATTAACTTTTATTTATTTTTAGCTTACATCATTCATTTCCACCAGATTTTGAGTTACAAATTTTCTCCCCATCTTTCCCCTCCCCCTCCCCCAAAACAGCGATTCCACTGTATATCCCCTCCCCCAATCTGCTCTCTCCTATATCCTCCCCCATCAGCCCTCTGACTTTCTGGTAGGGCAAGATGGATCTCCCTACCCCAGTGTCTGTATATCTTATTATCCAGTTGCATGTAAACAACAACAACAACAATAATAACATATGTATTTTTTTAACATTTGATTTTAGAACTTTAAATTCTAGATTCTTTCCCTTCCTCCCTCTTTCCCCACCCCCAGCGGAAAGACCAATACAGGCTGTACATGTGTAGTTAAGCAGAACATCTCCATGTTGGACATACTTGTGAAAGACTGACTATATTTCCCTCGTTCATATCTCGCCCCGTACTTGTTCTATTCTCTACTTTGTCCCTTTACCGAAGTGTGTGCTTCTAACAACCCTCCCCCCCCAACTTGCCTTCCCCTCCATTATCCCCCCTTCTCATCCCCTTACCCCCTACTCTCCTGTGGGCCAAGATACCCAGTTTAGAATGTATGTCATTCCTTCCCTAAGCCAAATTCAATGAGTAACGTTGGCCCTTTCCCTTTGCCTTCCTGTTCTTCCCCTCCATTGTAACAGTTATCCCTTGCCTCTTCTACATAAGATGATTAACTCCATTCTGTGTCTCCCTGTCTTCTCTCATTCTATTCCTCTCCTACCTCTCAAATTTAAATTTTAAAATACCATCCCTTCCTATTCAATTGATCCTGTACCTTCTGTCTATGTATACATATATACAGACACTCACATATGTATTTCACACATTTATATTCCCTTCACCTGTCTTCCTCATTCTGAGAATAGCTCCATAAGTTACAATTGTCATTTTTCCATGTTGGCATGTAAATAGTTCAACCTGGATAAGTTCCTTATGAATTCTTTTCCATGTTTACCTTCTCATGTTTCTTGTATTTGAATGTCAAATTTTCTATTCAGCTCTGGTTTTTTCATCAAGAATCCTTGAAAATCCTCCAACTCGTTTTCCCCTGGAACATTATACTCAATTTTGCTGGGTACATGATTCTTGGTTTTAATCCTAGCCCTCTTGATCTCTGGAATATTGTATTCCAGGCCCTTCAATCCCTTAATGTAGAAGTTGCTAGATCCTGGGTTATCCTGACTGTGTTTCCACAGTATTCAAATTGTTTCTTATTTAAACCTTATTCACAATACAACCAAAAGTCAGAAAGGGAAACCGAGAGACAGAAGTGACTTGCTTAGGGATAGCTGGTGCCTCAGCTAAGACTAGAATCCAGATGTTCTGACTCATCTAGTATTCCTTAGATCTTATCATGCTGATGCTCTTCTTACATCATAGGATTATTGTGAAGATCAAATAAAACACAGGAAGACATTTTAAAGAACACAAAGCACCATAAGATAAAGCTAATAGATCTTAAACCTTGAAGATTTACTAGGAAAAGCACCAAAATTTTACTAATTCTCAAGCAAACAATGATGAAATTAAAGCAGAAAGACCTATTCTGAATATTCCTCATTAACATTCTATAATAGATGTTAATAAATTTGGATGAATTTTTAAATACCTTTTTACACCCAAAAGCTAGAAGGTCAGAGTCCTCTGTGATTATAGCATGTACAATCCCAGTTTTATTTAGGTAGGCCAACTGTGCATCTGCTTCATAGGGAGCAACTATGCAATCCACTCCTTGGGACCGTGCAGCCTAAACAAAGAAATCAGTATGAAGAGCTAGCAAGGTACCATGTACCTACCTGGTCCTCCATAATGACAGTATCAATAACCATAACAATTCAATGTTCAACCTGTTCTAGATGATTTTAGAGTCAGAAGGGAGCTGAAAGGTCATAATACAGTAATAGTACAGCAGTAGAGTAGATCTAGTATAATTCTTATCAAACACAAGATCATTTTATTATCAGTCTAGATAGCAACATATTTGTAATTTCTGAGACAGTTTTCTTTGGAGTAGAAATTGTCCATATTTGGTGTCTGCAGAAGGAAATTCCTCTTTCTCTATCACCAATAATTGAGAAGTTAAAGCAATATATATATATATATATATATATATGTCTGAGAAAAGGGAAAGTACTACATATATATGATTTTTTTAAAAGAAAAATGAAATAGAAAATTGACTCTAATTATTCAACTTACAAATAAACAAAATAAGCAAATAAAAGTAGCTTCTTGGTCCCAGATATGATAGCCCACTCTTTTCTCAGAGCACAGGCCTCCAGACAATCTTCTCCAACTGGACGAGCAGGCTTCCAAAATAGTACATTTCATTCAAGCTTTGTCCTAATACTTGGAATTTATCTCTAAGGTGATATGTTACGCTAGTAATTTCTGTGCAATCACTCTAATTTGTCTTTGTAGCTTCATTGCACAATACAGAACCTAGCACAGATTAAGGACTTAATAGATGTTTGTTAAATTCAATTTTCTTTCTCCCTTGGATACCTGTCTTTGAAAGTCTGTTAAAAGGATCCTTCTTTCTTAGAGAATGCTCCCAGGACATTTTTATCTTCTTTTCTATTATCCTAACCCTCCAACAAATTCCAACAGTTTATAGTTAATTTTAACATTAAATTTGTACAATAATCGATGTTATTAACAATAGCATAGCTTACTTTAATTACTTGGTGGGCCATGTTATGTGTGATATTGACAGAACGGGCAAAACATTCCCTGGCTTCTGTAATTTTTCCCTCTCGAAGAAGCTGTTTCCCCTTTAGAAGGTTGGCCTGCCGTCTTCTGCAGGTGAATAGAATATTAGCCATTTTCAACAACAGTCATTACACCAGTATGTGACATGTGCAACAACTTGAAAACAACTTCAGGGTAAGTATAATGTTTTATATCTCTTAAGTATCTTTCAAAAGCACAACAGCTCAGCAAATGGCAGACATTCAATAGGCATTTTTTAACAACAGTATATATCTCAGGGATTAAAAAAAAAAAATCACTCTATGCCATTTTTTTGTCAGGCAAGGAAAAAAAATAGACCTTAATTTAGTCAACCATCTTCCATGATAAATAATTTGCTATTTCTGGTAATGCTGCTGTTCCACTACTGATTGCTTAATTTGGAATTAAATTAATCCCAGTCAATAGAGAACAACCAAAGAACAAAGGCTCCCAAAAACAGAATTGTGGAAATAAATGAAGCATGGGAGGAGAAAAAAGGAAATATGAAAATACAGGAAACCACTTACTCTCTTCGAGCCTTTTCTACTTCTTTTTTAGATGGTAAGGTACAACCATCAAATACTAGAATGGGCTTGATTCCATGAGATAGAAGCATATTAACAAATTTCATACAAAATGCTACATACCTGTAAGGAGAAGCAAAATAGTTTAGCACATATTGTTAGCCTTAATATTGAAAACACATATAAAAATCAAGTGTTATTGAAAATATAGGCTTTTTACTCAGACTATTCTATGCAAAGCCATTTACATGTTAAGAAAATGATATGAGATTATGAACTATCACCTCATAAAACAGTGAAGAAGTAGAGGAAGAAAAGAATATGTAGCTTGAAGTTAACCAAACCAGATTGTTCCCCAGACACTTGACTAAATGTACATGAAATGGAACACATTTGTTGGCATTTCTACAGCAGTACATAATCACTGAAGACTGTGGAACACATCAATTTTATATCATATGCCAGATGAGTTAGTTATGTGAGGAAGCAGAAATGGTGCTTAAACAAATGAAGTTAGTAAGAGCAGCTGCAACTTGTCAGATACACATAAGAAACTGCTATTAAGGCCAGCCTAGCTTTGTCCTGTTGCTGCTCCTGGGAATGCTTCATTTCAGCTATATTAGCTTTACTTCTTGTTCTATACACACACATTCCATCTCTCACCTCCATGCCTTTTGCCCATGTTGTACTTCAAGTCTCGAATGATCATCTTTCTTACCTTTTACCTCCCTCTTGGAATTCCTAGTACCATTAAAGGGTTAACTCAAGTGCCACCTACTCTATGAAGCCCTTCCCTATGCTCTAATTGTTAATGTTCTCCCTCCAATTAGTTTCTATTTTCTTAATGTGCTTAATATTTACTTAACTGTGTACATGAAGTTTCTTCCAGCAGAATATAATGTCTTTGAGGTCACGGTCAGTTTTCATTTTTGTCTTTCTAGCTACAGAGCCTAGCATATTGTCTGGTACACAGAAGGCACTTAATAAATTATTGCTGACTTGAATTGCTGAATTTAATTTAAAAAGCACTTAGAGACTGAAGATATCTCAATAAATATAAATTTTCCTCATCTCTCTCAGCATCCTCCTTACCTTCCCCCCAAGCCCTCCACAGATAGTATTAAAGAAACAAAAAAGGAGCAGCTAGGTGGTGCAGGGAATAGAGCACTGTCCCTGAAGTCAGGAGGACCTGAGTTCAAATCTGGCCTCAGACATTTGACACAACTAGCTGTGTGACCTTGGGCAAGTCACTTAACCCCAACTGCCCTGCCTTCCCCCCTCAAAAAAAAAAAAAGATAAATGAGAGTAGCTATGTGGCATAACGTATAAAGTACTGAGCCTGGAGTCAGGAAGACCTATGTTCAAATTCATCCTCAGACCATTCACTAGCTGTGTGACCCTGGGCAAGTCACTTAACCCTGTTTGCCAAAGTTTCCTCATTTGTAAAACGAGCTGGAGAAAGAAATACCAAACCACTCTAGTATCTCTGCCAAGAAAGCCCCAAATAGGGTTACAAAGAATTGGTCAAAACTGAACCCCAAGGTTTATAAGGTGTTTTAAGGTACATTATCTAATTTTATCCTCACAAACTTATGAAGTAGCTATTATTCTTATTCCCATTTTACGGACTAGAAAATTGAGCCTCGGAAGCCCAATAACGAGTAAGCGTTACAAATGGAAACTGAACTGAAGTCTCTCCTGACTCCCTTTTAAATTACCCTTACCCTATACCATGCTGCCTTTCTCAATGTATCCATGCAGATATGAGAAAAAACCAGGAAGCTTTTTGTGGACAATTTTCCACAACAGCTCCAAAGTCACACAACCTTACATGAAGTTCTCCTGTCTCCTTTCTCCAACCCTTCTGGTGACAAAAATAATTTTTCTGATGCCAAGATCTAGTACTCCATGCAAAGATCTTCAGCATGCTCCCTTTTCCCTACCCAGTAAAGTTCAGACTCCTTGTTCAGGGATTAAAAGGCTTCCACAATATGGCACCATCCTACCTTCATAGTCTTATCTTAGGTTAGGGAAGGAAAAAGCACTTATTAAGCACCTACTATGTACCAGGCTTGGTGCTAAATGCTTTACAAATATTAATCCAATATCACTGACCTCGCTTATGAGATAGTTGCTATTACTGTCCTCATTTTACAATGATTGAAACCGAGGCAGACAGCAGTTAAGTGACCTGACCAAGGTCACGCAGCTAGTAACTATCTGAAGTCTGATTTGAACTCAGGTCTTCCTGACTATGGACCCAATCTGCCTCTACTATAGGAGTACCTCTCTATGTATTGTAGTGAATGTAGTTTGTAATGAAACTAGACAATCTTACCTCTTGAACACACACTCAACTATCATGGTCCTCTGTCCCCTTGCTCGTGTTTAGAATGTTCCCTATCTTTACTGGTTGAACATACATTTTAAAACTACCTCCTCTAGGAAATCATCCCTGATCCATTATACAGGACTTTGGCTCTGAAGTTCTCTACTGCACTTATACAATGACTCTAGTTTGGAGTTTTCTTGGCAAAGATACTGGAGGGGCTTGCCATTTACTTCCCCAGTTCCTTTTACAGATGAGGAAACTGAGGCAAAAAGGACTATGTGATTTGACAAAATCACAAGCTAAATGTCTGAGGCCAAATTTGAACTGAAAAAGATTGATCTTCCTGATTCCAGGCCTGGCACTCTATCCACTGTGCCACGTAGCTGCCTAAATATAGGGACCATGCTGTAAGCTAAATTTGTCTTTTTGCTACATTGCATTCTTTACATAGTAGGCCCCTAGTGTTTATCTAATTTATTAACTCCCTTCCTTCACCTTTATAGGGTAATGGTTCTAGTCAAAAGAAAAGGCACAAGATAACAGGAAACAACAATGGATATGAATAATCCAGAAATGTTGATAATTTGCCAAGGAACAATAATTCACATCCAGTAACATACAAATTTAAAGATCCCCAAAAGGGTTTTAAATTAAACATTAAGAACCTCTTCCTGTGCTTCACAGCTTTTCCCGTTAGTAACACATTACTCTAGCAAACTTGTAAGCTCTTGCCCTCTGGAGATCTTTGTTTATTTGTTTTTGTATAAGACATCTTCCATGACAGTAACAAATGTAGCATATATATCAATAAATAAACATTCAATGTGGATTGATTTTGTGGTTGCATCTTTCAAGGAATCTTATATAATCAGCATTATATATGGGAGACAACTTGTTGGAAGAATGCTTCTACAGTTGTGTTTTGTTCTACCACATCAAATGTTTTGTTGGGGGTGGGGGTGAGGGTAGTTTGGCCAATAAACAATAGCAGGATCTTTTATTTTTATACTTCAATTATGTGACTATGAAGCTGTTAAGAGCTGTGGAAAATTGTCCACAAAAAGCTTCCTTTTCTTTTCTCTTATTTTCAAAGTTAACTTTGAAGTGCATGGACACATTGAAAAAGGCAGCATGGTATATGTAAGGGTTTTTAAATGGCAGTCAGGAGAAACTTCAGTTCAATTTCCATTTCTAATGCTTACTAGCTGTTTGATTTCTCTGAGGCTCAATTTTCTAATCCATAAAATGGGGATAATAATACCTGCTCTATACCTGCTGTTTGACTTCTCTGAGGCTCAATTTTCTAATCCATAAAATGGGGATAATAATACCTGCTCTATATTCAAGGAGCCCCTTGAACTTTATGACATGGTCAGACTTACACTTTAGAAAAATTACCTTGGCAACTGAGTAAAAGTTGGATTATTAGCCCGAGGAGTTACTTGAGGTAGGGAAGCCAGTTAGAAGGCAACAGCAGTAGTCCAGGTGAAAAAAAGTTTGACCTAGGGTTGTAACTGTGTGACTGGGAACAAAGTGGAATTTATGAGAGACGTTATAAAGATAGAAAAGACAAGATTAGGCAACATATTGGATATGTAGACTTAGTGAGGAGGAAGAGCTGATGATGTTATTGAAGATTCAAGCTTGGGTGATTAGGAAGATGGTGCCTTGACAAAAAGCCCATTCAATGTTACGACTTAAAGAAAATGATATCATCATTTATAATTAAGAAATAACCCATAAGTACAAAAATAGATGAATTCATACTTACTGATCAGTAGGTTCACCTTTGGCTAACTTTTCAGCACAAGCAAAGGCTCCCTTGTGAAGCCAACAGTATGTATCTACAGCTACCACCTGCCCTTTATACTTCTTTATATGGATGGGTTCAGAAGCATCTTTGATGAACTGAAGCAAACCTTGTATCCCCATCCTGCCAGTTGTACTGCATTAAAAGGGAGAAGAAAATAGAAACATTGAAAATTTTAAAATATATACATTGCACTTAACAAAAAAAGTTCAAGAAATATAAGAAGGAAGTCTGGTTGCCATTAAAAAAAATTATTTTCTGGACTTCTGAAAATTATGTGTTTAAGTGTGTTAAAAGGGCTTCCCTTTCCCAATCAGGCTTTACCAGTTCCATAGAGATGAGGACTGCTTCCCCGATTTCCTTGTTAAAGGCAACATGCCCAGGAGGAAACTCTACCAGGGCAGGTTGGAACTTTCTCTGCAGCTAGTCTTAGAAAGGTGCCTAGAGCACTGGGAAAGTGAAATCATTTGCCCAGGTCACCCATTCAGTAAGTATCAAGAGATGGGTTTTGAACTCAGGCTTTCCTGAGCTCTGGGGCCAGATTGCCTCTTTTACAGCTGCAAAATAAGTACCATGATAAATTCCATTATGTATATCTACATATATATACATACACATAATGTAATTTATCTATATATTGCTATCTCTTCACACATATATACACAGTTCATCTCACATATAGGTAGAGATCGCATACTACATCTAATTTTACACTTCTGTTCTCACGATGTTTCCTCTTTGTCAGGATGCCTCAGTCTAAGGCATCCAAGCGCTCGGCTTGATTGATTGCGGGGGTTTCTCTCCTTCCCACAATCTGATCGCACATTATTAGGCTTGGACACCTCAGTAAATGTTACCACTTCGCATTTAATAATAACAGCTAGGCCTCAGATAGCTAAGGTTTGTAGAGAGCTGTGTCTCATTAGACCCCCATAACCCATTGGACCGGCTGAGGTTAAGTGATTTTCCCGGGGTCACAGAGCTAGGTGATGACTTGGGTCTTCCTGACAACGGTTCCTGCGCTCTATGCACTGGGTCACCAGGCCTGCATTTTATACACGTCCTCACCCGGCCCGAAGCCGAGGGCCACAGTCCGGCAAAGAGACATCCCAGGCAGGACCCGCCTTAGCCTTCGCCCCACGCCCCAGGGTGATCCAGAGTGCGGGGACCCAGCAGACCCTCCTCGCGCTTGTGCCTCTGTCCCCGTCTCTCACCTTCCAGCTGCCCGGCACCACGGCCGAGAGTGGCCAGGACTCAGAAGAGATTCACAAGTAAGCGCCAAAAAGCCACGGTCCGCTTTCAATTTACGCGCGTGTAAGAAGAGAAGGGGCACCGCCCCTGGCGGAAGTGACGTCAGGCGCCTTCAGCGAATCATTTTCTAGTTTCTCCGCATGTATCTCTTTTCTCCTCCCGCGAGTCACTTTTTTGTTGTCAATCTCCTCTCGTCTATCTCCCTGTCCACCTGGATCAGATTTCTATTGATTGACCTAGGCTTTCTGGAGGAAGTCAGGGGAGATTTCACTTCGGCCAGATGGAGGCATCATTTAGTCACTGGGGGGGAAATTTGCGCGCCTGAAAGGCCCCGAGTGGCCTCCTGGGAATTGTAGTTTTCAGCTGCGCGGGGCCTTCTGGTACTTGTAGTTCCCCCGGAAAATCCCGATCAGGAGAGAAGATGAAATCGGGATGGAGGTGCATTTTAAAGATGAGCCCGAGACGGCTCATTTGTATTTAGTTTTTTGTTTTTAAGCAAAACAATAACAAAAAACAAACCCAAAAAGGATTTTTGTATCCACCACTTCACCATCTAGAGGTGTGCGCGCGCTCACAATGTTTTAACAACATTGTTTAACAACAGGCTCTCCAGAAAAAAAATGCGCAGGGTACACATTTAATTTTAATCTCATTGTCAGTATTTTTTTTACCACTTTCAACAAAAGTCAACAAAACAAAATCAAACCTTGATTTTTAGTGTTCGAAAATCGAACAGTTGGCTACCGGTTCGAGCTGACGCCAGCACATCCGTGAATACTGCCTGTACATTTAAACCATCTATAATTTGATAGCTCAGTCGTGGAAAAATGCCGTCGAGGCAGAACTTGAATCCAGGTGTCCCTGTTTTCTGTCCACTAGCCTGTGCTGCCTCTCTATAAGGTAAACTGAGACTCTTTACCTTCCATTATCCGCAGTCCCGGGTCTTGAGTGTATGTGCAGAGCTGAGTCACATACTAATGGAGCAGCTAAGAGTTTACAAGAATGTGATTTCATCAGGAACGTGGGAAAGCTTCATAATGTTTTATTGGCGGTAGGATAATAGGATTTAGAGCTGGAAAGGACTTTAAAGATCTAAACCTCCATTTCAGCAGATGTGAAAACTGAGGGGCAGCAGGTTAAGCAACTTAAGGAAGGTTACACAGGTAGTAAATAGAAGATCTAAATTTGAAGGCTGGCCTCAAGTCTCTCTTCACTCCAAGTAGGAGCTCCATTCAGCTGTCAGAGTGATCATCCTAAAGCGCAGGTCTGACCAGGTCACTCTCCGGTTCATTTAACTACATTGGCCCCCTTTCATTTCCAGGATCAAATGTTGCCTCATCCCTTCCCACCTTTCCAGTCTTCTTACTAGGTCTCCCTCTCTCCCCAATCCAGTGACATTTGCTCCTTGCTGTTCCTTGCACAAGACATGCTATCTCCTGTTTCAGGGGATTGTTACTGCCTGTTCCACATTCCTGGAATCCTCTCCCGTCTCATTTCTGTCTTCTATACTCCTTGGCTTCCTTAAATTTCCAGATAAACCCCATCAAGAAATCTTTCCTAAATCTCCTGTAATACTATTGCCTTCCTTTTATTATTTCCAATTTATCCAGTATATAACTTGTTTGTGCTTAGTTGTTTATGTATTGTCTCCCCTATGAGACTATGAGTTTCTTGAGAGCAAGAACTTTTGTTTTTATTATTTTTATTTTTGCCTTACTTTTTATCCTCAGTGCTTAGCACAGTGCTTGGCACATGTTTTTTTTTCAGTTGTGTCCAACCTTTCATGACCTCATTTGGGATTTTCTTGGTAAAGATACTGGAGTGGTTTGCCATTTCCTTCTCCAGCTCATTTTATAGAAGAGGAAACTTAGACAGAGTGACTTATCCAGGGTCACATAGTCAGAAAGTGTCTGAGGTCAGATTTGAACTTGGATCTTCCTTACTCTAGGCCCAAGTTCTGTCCATCCTGTCACCTAGCTGCCCCACCTGCTTAATAAATGCTTGGTGACAGATAAACTGAACTATGATTCTATGATTCTAAATCTGTAACCTAGGGTTCTTTCCAGTGCAGCAGATAATAGAAAACCAGATGTCTCTGTGCAGTATTTTTCTCCAACATGAAACAGGGAGGATGTTTTAAACAAAAAGGGGCCTGATTCACAGCTGCTATCCTAGACAGATTAAAGGTACAGTAACCAGTTGGCTTGATAGCTCCCAAATGTCACCCTTGTATAAGATCTTCAGTCTACCCTACTTCCCAGGGACCAGTTGTATCAGTGAACAAGTTCTTTTATTGCTAGAGCAACAAATTATAAATCCAGAAATTCTAAGGATGATAAAAGACTACTTATCATGACCCACAGGAACTAATTTAATTGCCTTGCTTCATGATTACCAATTATTTTAGGCAGTAGGGTATATGGAAGAAAGAAAGATAAACTTAAACGAAAAATGTCTCAAAGAGATAATAGGCCATGGAGGCCAAAACTTACTTGGACTAGCATTAACATCTTGAACAATCTGAAGAATGATATCTACATACTAGTGTAAAAGGGTGACACAGAAACTTTAATTGTGAGTTTGGGGGCTTAGTCATGCCATAGGCATGGCATAATTACCATAATCATCCTTTATTATACTCTTCATGTGAGGGCATGAAGTGCACCATTTCTCCAGGAAGTTACAGTGTGCAGAGCTGATGGAGAATAATACTTCACCAGCTGGACAGAAAGGTACAGTTCAAGGACTGTGTGAAATTCAACCTAAAGCAATGAAACATACATCAATATGTCAGTGATCCTAACACAGCAGCCAAAGACAGACTGCTTAGTGGGGAGAAATCCAAGGTGGGGAGGCTTAGCTTCAGCAAAGGAGTCACATTGACTATCAAGCCAAGAGGTCCTTGTGCAGTGAGTGCCAAGTCCTCAGGAAGTAGCAGCTCTCAAAATCTGCCTATAATGAATTCCTGACCACAGATTGGTCTTTCAGCCACATTTGCCCACAAGGGATATTACCCTGCCAACAGCACCTTTTTAAAATACAAAGGACTAATAGATCTTTTATCCCACCATTTAAAATCTAATAAATATGTTTACCAGACATCTGAGGCCAGTTCTTTTCATCCTCATATCTCATATTAACACATTTTGTTGATAACTCATTGTCCTATAGGAACATTGAGTTTTAGGTTTAATGCATTAAGTCTAAATCAAAAATATTTCTTTTAGGGCTAATCTAGCTCTTTGATATGTTATAGTTGAAGAGAGTATTTATATATACACATATATTTTTATATGTATATAAATATATTTTTTAAAATGTGTGTAATGATAGCTTACATAACATCTTACTCTCTTTTCTGTTTCTCTTTTACTTCTCCTTAACCCCTCCCCCCAACTCTTTATCTTTGGTTTCATTTTAGTTTTATTAGTTCTACAATATAGGTAGGGCAGTTACCAGGGAGACAATGAGGAAAAAATGTTGTAAAATGTCCTAAACTCCTAGAGGTCAGTCAGAAAATCTGGGTTCAAATTCTGCCATTGCTGTTTCCCTCTGTGTGACCATACACAATCAAAAGCAAGTCCCTTACCTTTACTGAGCTTTATCTTTCTGATCTGTATAAAATGGGGCTAATAGCTACACTGATGACTTCACAGTGTTGAGACTCAAATTAGAGAAGACATGAAAAAATGCTTTGTAAACTTAAAAATACTATATAAATGTAAATTATTGTCTCAGTTTTAAAGATTCTGAAAACAGGAGTAGAGAGCATTTAAGAGATACATATGCAACATACAACTATCTATATCTGTTTGTGTTTGTGTGTGTACACGCACATGTATATATGTATCAGCCTGAGTATTTGTAAAATTTCCTTACCTTTTAATAAACTGCCATTACGCTGCTTAGTATTTAACCCAGAATGAAGGACTTGAAGAGTATTATCGGTGTTTTAGGTCATTGTTCACATTCCTACTTATGTACAGCTGGATTTCATAAAGGCTGACCTTTTTGGTAAGGGGGGTAGGTTCTTGGTTTGTGGTACAATACTAAAATCTGAAAACTGTTAGTCCAAAGATTCCATAACATGTCTTGTTAGTTAAAAAAAAAAAAAAGCAAAATGACAACTAGGACAAGTTGTAGGGTGATAATAATGTTCATCCTTTTTCTTCCTCTAGTCATTTGAAAACTTTTCTTCTGGTCTCTCTAGCTGTTTCACTATAAACCTTCTCAGTATATTAATAGCTATTTACTTTCTTTTTTAATTACTCTGAACTTTAAACACCAAGAAAATGAATACCCTAATTTATAAAGAACATAGAGGATCATATATGAAACTACAAATCTTACAATGTAAAGCTTTTTTTTTTAATTAATACATATAATCAATTCATTACCTTAGCTCCAAAGATGCTTCTTTTTTTGTTGTTGCTTTCGGGACCTTATAATCCCCCTTGTTTGTTCTCTTTAAGAGCTCCATTGATGTTCTTCTCTTTTTGCTTTTTTTAATGTTGTGTACTCTTATCTTCCCCTGCCCCCACTAACAAAGAAAAATCTAAACTAAACCAAACCTCCTCTCCCTATCCACTGGCTCATTCTCAACTGTCTACAAACATGCCCATGTCTCTCCCATCCTGGAAAAACAAAACAAAACAAAAAAACCCTCTTCACTTGATCATTCCAATCCCACTTCCTATATCTCTTCTGCCTTTCATACCTAACCTTTCCCAAAAAGTGGCTTATGGTAAATATTTCCACTTTCTCTCTCTTTAGCCTCTTACAATCTGGCTTCTGATCCTATCATTCCACAGAAACTTCTCTCTTTAAAGTTATCAGCAATCTCATAGTTGTGAAATCCAGCAGCCTTTTCTCAGTCACCATTTTTCTTGACCTTTCTCCTGCTTCTGACACGGATCACCTTCTCTTCCCTGTTACCCTCTTCTGTCTAGGTTTCCAGGCCACCATTTTCTCTAGGTTCTCTTCTTGCCTATCTAACAATTCCTTAATCTCCTTTGCTGGAAGAGGCCTCTAACTAAAGGTGTCCCTCAGGATTCTGTCCTGGACCCTCTTCTCTTTTCCCTATTATAATTTGCTATTTCAATTCCCATGGATTTTGTTTCTATTTTCTGTGCTGATGATTCTAAGTTCTACCTATTCTGCCCCAACCTCTCTTCTGACCTCTAATCTCACATCTTCAGCTTCCTCTCAGACATCTCAAACTAAGTGTCCAGTAGACATCTTAAACTAAACATATCCAAAACAGAATTCATTGTCTTTCCCCCTACATCTTCCCCTCCTACCTTCTACCTTCTACCTTCTCTGTTGCTATAGAGGACAGCATCCTCCTCCTAGCCCTTTGGGCTTGCAACCTAGAATTCCTCACTCTCACCCCCATATACAATCTTTTTGCCTTCTAGTTTCACCTTTGCAACATCTCTTTAATATTCCTCTGGCTCTTCTCTGACACTGTCACTCCTAGTATAGGCCCTCATCCCCTCATGTCATGGACTATTACAGTGGCCTGCTGGTGGGTCTGCTTGCCTAAAGTCTTTCCGCACACCAATCCATTCTCCAGCCACCAAAATGATCTTCCTAAAGTACAGGTCTGACTATGTCACTCCTTACTCAGTGGCCTCCAGTGCCTCCCAATTGCCTCCAAGATCAAATACAAAATCCTCTCCCTGGTATTCAAAGCCGTCCATAACCTAGCCCCTTCCTACCTTCCCAGGCATCTTACGCCTTGCTCTTGGCCACATAATCTTCAGTCTAGTGATACTGACCTCCTTACTGTTCCAGGGACAAGACACTCCCTCTTTCATCTCTGGGCATTGTTTCTTAGTGTCTCCCATGCCTGAAATTATCTCCATCCTCATCTCTACCTACTGGTTTCCCTGGCTGCCTTCAAGTCTCAACTAAATCATCTTATTCTGTAGAAAGTCTTTCCCAATCTCTCTTATTTCCAGCCCCTTCCCTCTGATATTTGTTTACTATTTATCCTGCATATAACTTGTTTATGTATATGTATTGTGCTAGATTGTAAACCCCTTGAGAATAGGGACTGTCTTTTGCCTCGTTTTATATCTGCAGCTCATAACACAGTGTCTGGCACAGAGGAAGTGCTTTATTGATTGACTGACATAGCTTCCTTTTCTCTCCAGTTTGTCCCTACAGAGAAAGTTTACCTGTTCTTTTGAATATGATTTGTTTTTGTTTTTCAGAAACTTCTGTGTAGGGGAAATTCTGGGTGTAGGGGCACTGCTATTGGTCTTTGTGAAATGGTGCTTTAATCATTAATGAATCCCTGAAGGGTGAAGTGATCACTCCTTGGATGGAGATTGTGGCAATATAAAGGACTAAAGTGACTGACAAAGATAACATGGCCATCAATTAACAAAATTTTTATTTGCCATAGCATCTTTTTGGGGTAAAATTGTGTTGATATCCTTTTTTGTGTATGTATCTAGATATATTCTACCTCCTTCCTCCCCGCCTCCCGCCACTATTATCTAGTGAACTTTCTCTTGTAACAATGAATAAATGAATGAATGAATGAATGAATGAATCAATGATAAAACATTTATTAAATGCTTATCATGTGCCAAGGACTGTGCTAAGAGTTGGGGACACAAATGGAAAACACAAGACAATTCCAGTTCTGGGGAGGTTATACTTTAGCCAACATATAGAATAAAGATCCATTTCCCGCCCAGTAGAAAGAACTAGAAGACTTATGGATGTTACAGAAGGGAAACCAAAGGCTGGGGTCCTTAGTGTGCATCAGCAGATCAGATGGCCATGCCCAGGGATATCAGGAGTGTAAGCAGCAGCCAATGGTAAGGCCCAGAGGACTAAAGTATGAAGTGGCAGGGATTATAGGGTAATAGCATCACAAATTTAGAGGTGGAAGGGACCTTAGCCACCATCAAGTCCAACTCCCTTGTTATACAGATGGAGAAATTAAGGTGCAAAGAGAAAAAATAAATTGCATTGGGCCACAAAGTTAATAAATACCTAAGACAGTATTTTGACATTGGTCTTGTCTCCAATTCCAGGGTCCTAGAAGTCTTGTAGTTCAGTATTAGCAAACTCAAATAGACTTAGAAAACCACAAATTAACATTATCTGTGTTGTTTTGTATTTTTGTTTATTTTGGTAAATATTTCCCAATTGTTTTTTATTCTGGTGTGGTTACATTTGGTACCTCTGCTCTAGCTCTCCAGAAGGATTATGGTTGGTGGCTCCAAGTTCATCTATGATGGTATTTAGCTGTGTTGCTCCTCCTAGCTGTCTCATCTGAGATCTGAAATGAAAAATAGTTAAGGAAAACCAACCTAGCTATCACATCTGAGTGTATGTAGCATTTTACTCCTATTGTTCCTCCAAGCACTAGCAGAAGGAAGGAAATATTTTTCTTTTTTTCTTTTTCTGGCCAAGATTGGTTATTATGATCATGGAATTTTATTGTATTGGTTTTATTGTTTAAATTATTGTAGTTACTATGTAGTCATAAATAATTTGTTCAGTCAGTCAAGTAGCATTTATTAACTGCCTACTGTATTCTATGTGCTATGCTAAGTTCTGAGGATACAAAGGCAAAAAATAATCACCACTCTCAGACTGATAGAAGAGACAAAATGCAAAGAACTATGTACAAACAAGATATATCTATATATCTATACATATAGATACATATATCTATACATGCAAATATGCATATATACACATACATGCACATATGTATTTATATACATGTATTTTTATATATGCATATACATGATAAATAAATTTAATGTAATCTCAGTGAGAAGGCACCAAAATTAAGCAAGACTGGGAAAAATTTTTTCTTTATTGTACTTGCTTTTGGTGTTACTTATTGAGATGAAATGTAGGCTGGGCAGAGTATTGAATTTTCAGCTCACTATATCACATAGCTAGTAATTGTGTGAAGCTGGATTTGAACTCAAGTGCTACTTGGCTATTAAAACAAAACAAAAACACTGGGCACTAAAATGACAGATTTTTAACCATTTTATGTAATTTTCTTCTGTCTCAGGCTACCAACCTACATCTTACATGTCAGAATGTGCTGCTTTTATCTTTTTAGCATAACATCTCACTGCTTTCTCTGAACTGCTATCATGAAATTTCCTGTCTGTATTTTTTTTTATTCAGCTATTTTAAATTTAACATTCACTTGATAGAGCCTGTTCTTTGCTTTTGTTTTCTACAGTGTGCTGGGTCTGGAGTCCTCTAAGATCTGTATAAGATGACCTACTATTGAGAGACAGTGTCATAAAGTAGATAGTGTGTTGTGCTTGCATTTGGGAAAGTCCTGAGCTGGCATTCTGCCTTCCACACTTACTGTGTGACCACAGGTAAGTCACTTAACTTCTTTCAGATTTGTAAAATGGGGACAATACAATACCTTTATTATGTATCTCATAGGGATGCTGCTAAGTAACAAATGAGAGAATATGTATAAAGCATTTTGTAAAACTTGCTCTGTTAAGTAAATGCTAACCATTATGAATGATTGTTATTCTCTGCAGAAAGAACTAGGACCAATGGTTTAGAGTTATAAGAAGGCAGATTTTGGTTCATTATTAGGATTATTGGCAACTAGAGTCATCTGTGAATGGAAAAGGTTTTTAAGTAAGAGTGAACTTCTTGCTTATGGAAGTATTTGTACAGAAGCTATGAGAGAAAAAGCATTAGATCTGAAATCAGACTCTATCAAATCTGAACTCTGCCATCTGATTTCAGAATATAACTGATGGAATCTGAGCTCTGCTGATTAGTGTGACCTTGGGTGCTTCACTTACCTCTCTGGGTTTTCCCACTTGAAAAATAAGGGAACTTGACTGGATCATTTCTATAGGTCAATTCCAGCTCCAGTTTGCTGTTCACTCTACTACAAAGATCAAATCATTCATCACCTGGTAGAGAGATGAGCTCTTTGGAAGCTGAGTTAACTCTTGGAAGCCACTAGAGGTCAACACTGACCTGAAGGAATGAACGTACCTTTTTCCTCCCCTCACTACTTCATTGTACCTGAAAAGGTCTTCCTCATATAGTTGTGTAATTAGTAACAAAATTGATTAATTAGTGTAACTAATTAATAGACATGTAATTAATAAAGTCTTACCTCTCACCATCTGTCAGTTAAGAAGTGAAGGCAAAGTACTTTAAGTTACTTTCTCTGCTTTTTAAAAAAAATATTTTATTTTTATGAAAAAGCCACAGTTGGGACTAGCTTGAACTTATTTCCTACAGGGACCTTCCACTTACAGAAGTTGAATAAAACTAGTAATAAAATAGGGCTGTAAAATCCTGATTAAGAAAGAATAGGGGAGGCTAGGTGACACAGTGAATAGAGCGCCAGCCTTGGAGTCAGGAGGACTTGAGTTCAAATTTGGTCTCAGACACTTAACACAAAAAAACTGTGTGACCTTGGGCAAGTCACTTAACCCCAATTGTCCTCCAAAAAAAAAGCAAAAGAAGAAAAAGAAAAAGAAAGGATGAGGTGGGGAACAAAGGGAGGACAAAACAATTTTAAAGCAAAGCTTTTGTATAAAGTCAAGTGTTTCAAATATATTTTCAGTGAAAATACTTCTGGCTAGCATAGAATGCAGTCAGAAAGACTTCTCCCTTCTTATTGAGAAAATGCAAATTCCAGATAAAGCAGTTAATTCATGAGGAGTGAAAGGCTGAGCTCAAACCTTAACTCATCTTGGATTTATGCACAAATCCAGAGCTATGAGTAGGGGTGAGGTAATCTGAGCTGAGGTCCATAGACTACTGCCCCTCTCTCTGTCAACACAGTGTCATCATAATGCAATCACAATGTCACAAGACTTAGGTGAAAACCAGGTTTATTACAAGAGAAGTGAACATGAACAAGAGTGGAACCCAGAAGTTTACACTTTTATAATAGCAGGACAAAGAGGGGAAAGCCGGGTGGGATTGGAATACCTGGAAGGGGCGTGACATGGGAGGGGGAACAGTGCTGCAAAGATGGGGAAAAAAAAAAGACCACTTTCCATCAAGAGGAGCAAGGTGATATAGCAAAAGCCTCATTCTTTCCCTTAGGAACTACTAGACTATGAAGATGGGTCTGTTTATCTGCAAAGGACTCTAGCTGCACAAACATCTTATTCCAGCCTGGCACAGATGGGCTGGCTGCTGTCTTGCCTCCAAAGACACACAGGAAATCCAGCTTGGGATGCAAGCACAATTTATGTCAGTTCAGGGGGAGCTTCGTCCTTGAAACATTCAGGGCCTCTGGAGTGCTCTGGATCTAGTGATCCTGGAAAATATGGCAACACAAAAAAACAAGAGCCCTTAACATGTCTCATACTTCCATTGGTCTGCCCCACACTGTATAACCTCATTCACTCTCCCAGGCTGCTAACACAGGGTCTTTATTTCTATGGCCTCACTTTCAACCCACTAGTTGGGGAGGGAAGATGGGAGAAGTTGCTCTCCCACTCTCTGGGGAATAGAGTAGGCCACACTTTTTCTCTGTGACCATCATCTTCAGACTGTCCTCTGAGCTCTAGCCACAGGCCCCTTAACTCCATTTTGAAAGAATTTCTAATTTGTGATAGAGATAGTGAGATAATGGATATGAGAACTTATTTTGGAAACTATAAAACACTATACAAACGTAAGATGGTATCATATTATAAAATGATATAACTCAGGTTTCAATATGCTGTCTTGGTAACCTCACTACAACATTCTAAATCCTTGATTTTACAGGTATAAAAGGCTTTATTCAATTAAAGTAATTATATTCACAGAAAGTACATTGAATATAGAAACATGAAATCCAAATTGTTGCATCTCTCATCAGCATTTGCAGGCATAAAGAAGTACAATTGTAAAAAAGACAATAATAATATAACATCTTGCAATATGCCTGCTTGAATTGTAAAATACTTTCAAGTTAAAACATTCACATAGATTTTTTTTTAAATCAGTATGAAAACTGTAGATTTATAGCAGCATGAAAGCAGGGGTTATTAACATGGGATCCGTGAACTTTTTCTTTTAATATTTTGATCACTATATTTCAGGATAATTGATTTCTTTTGTAATCCTGTATATTTTATCTTATGTATTTAATAACGTTGTTCTCAGAAGGGGTCCATAGGCTTCACCAGTTTGCCAGAGGTGTCCATGACAGAAAAATGGTTAAGCACCCTTGAATTAAGAGTCTAAGTACCTATACACTGAATAAGAGCACTTGACGTTTGTTTGCATTTCATCGTAATTTTTTGTAAAAATTTCTTTTAAAAATTTGGAACCTAAACACCAAATGAAATTGACATTTCCATATACATAATAGAAGAGAAAGGAGATTGCATATGAAACTGCAGATGTCTATTATGTACAGCTTGCTTTTAAAATTTATAATAAATTTAACATGCAACTTTCAAAGCTTTCCAACTGTATGCCTGCAATTCTTTCTGGTCTTCCTTCTATAAATCACAACAACCCTCTTTTCTTCCTTTTGTTGTTTGTCTGTTTCTTACCCAACTCCTCTCATAGGAACAAAAGAAAAACAAAGCACTTTTTATTTCTTTTTTTTTTCTTTTTTTTAAATTTTTTTTTTTTGGAGGGCAGTTGGGGTTAAGTGACTTGCCCAAGGTCACACGGCTAGTTTTTTTTTGTGTGTGTGTGTGTTAAGTGTCTGAGGCCAGATTTGAACTCAGGTACTCCTGACTCCAGGGCCGGTGCTCTATTCACTGTGCCACCTAGCCGCCCCAACAAAGCACTTTTAACAAATATGCATATTTAAGCATTCAAGCAAAACAAGTTCACACATTGGAATATTTTAAAATGTATGTAGTATTTCCACCTTGAGCCCACAGCCTCTCTATAAGCATACATCCATAAGGTTGTATGCTTCATCAAAGTTTTTTTCTTTTTAACATTGTTGTTACTATAGACATTATTCTCCTGGTTCTGTTCATTTCACTGTGTGTCGGTTGATACATCTCTTCTCAGGCTTTTCTGAAACCATCTCTTTTTTTCCTTTCTTATAGTGTGATAGTATTATATTACATTCATATATCAAAACTTGTTCAGCCATTCTCCAGTTAACCAGCACCTCCTTAGTTTGTAGTTCTTTGATTCATCAAAAGGAATTACTTCAAATAACAATTTAATTTTAACAATGTAATATAAAATATTTCCCTTCATGCTTTTTAGAAGGCAAAATAACTAAAGCAGTCTTCTAATAATAAGCTAAGCCACTTGTAATTTTCTCCACACCAAGCGCTGCTAGTCATTTCTAGTCAATATCTTCAGTAAGCAGACTGACAGTAAGCTATAATTAAAAAGGGGAATGAAATAGTTTGAGCCCCTTTTCCTCCCCCCAAAAAAGGACTGGCATTTTTTAGATAGGCATTAAGAAAGTGAAAAAGCATAGCCTATATCAAAACAAATATAATTAAATTATAGGCATTACAAATATACTTACTGATCATGTACGCACATATTATACCACAGAATGTAAGATGTTGACCTTTTAATTGTTTATCTTATTACAAATTGGATTTATTGCAGCTGAATGTATGAGCCTTTCTTTTTAATTAGGCAGTTGCTGCAGTTGCAGCCCTAAGAAGAAAAGATAACCCTAGGCTTCTCTTTTGCCACCAATAAAGAGTTGTTCATGGGCAGGCATCACCTCAGAACAATTTCTACTGCACATCTGCTAAGGAAGACAGTACATAAACTCTGCTTCAGTTTTTCAACGTGAAGAGGTTACCCATAAAATGTTGACCGTTAGGGGTGCTCGAGACCACAAAATACCAGCATGCTGGGTCCTGCCAAATGAATTTGACTCAAGTCTTCTCTCAGCCAAAGAAAAGCAAAGTTTATTAAAAGTTCACCATATTGAGTAGGCTCAGTATCTGTGATGCTTGCAAGCAGGACAAAGCAAGTCTGTGCTAAGTCATTCTATTTCACTCTCACACCACATGTAGGCAAGATGGGGTCTTATATACTGAAAGGTTGTGAGAGGAATCTAGGGGTGGTCTAGAGAAGAAGCTTGGGGAAGGTCTTTAGGAGGAGTCAGATGAGATTAGACTCCAGTAATGAGTGATTAAGGGTGGGAAGTTTCTGGAGGCTACCTGGAGAGGACAGACAATGGTGGGCTAGGCCAGTTCAAGGGTGTAACAGATGTGGGCTAGGGAAGATCTAGGGTGGGAAATTGCTGGACAAAGGAGGACTAAAGACTTGGGCAGAGCCACAACTTAAGGCCCACGACCTCAGGCAAATGCCTTAACTGGGAAGATTCAAGGAGAGCTCCAGAGCCTGTACCTCAAAAATTCAAGGAGAGCTCAAGGGGGCTCCCAGAGCCTGTACCTCATCAGTAGTGCTAAGCAGTTTGGGTGCTTGCTCTAAATTCAGTACCAGTATGGCAGGGCATCAGATATAGGTAACCACATGGCTACCTAAGCTGGGGCAGACTGACCCAGGTTAAAAACAGAATATGTTAGGGGCGGCTGGGTGGCACAGTGAGTAGAGCACCGGCCCTGGAGTCAGGAGGACCTGACTTCAAATCTGTCCTCAGACACTTGACACACTAACTAGCCTTATGACTTTGGGCAAGTCACTTAACCCCAACTGCCCTCCAAAAAGCAAAAAAACAAAAACAAAAACAAAACAGAGCATGTTAAAGCTTATGTTCCAGGCACATAGTAAGCACTTACTAAATATTTATTGATTTGGCCTATAGATGGCTATGATATTTCCAGCTTTATCAAGATAGGGAAATCCAATCACAAAAATAAAGTGAAATAAATAAAATAAAATTGTAGTATTATATGATTGCCAATAGAATCAAGAGGAGGATATTAGCTTTAACATCAGGTTTTCTTTAGACAGACCCTTGGTTTCCTTGATAGCATTATTTGATGTCTAATATCTTCCTCCTGGACATCTTGAACTGGATGTCTCTTAGACATGTTAAACTCAATGTGTCCCAAGCTGAATTCACTTCCCTCCTCCCCCCAAACTCTCCTCTTATTCTAATTTTCTGATTACTGTTGAGAGTACCACCATCTTTCCCAGTTACTGTGACATTTAAAAAGATTAGAGAGACATAGTTTCTGGGTAATTTAACTATTTTTATTAATAAGGCCAGTGAGTTATTAAAAGGATGGTCATCTGGCTGTCTCTCTTAGACCAAAGACAATCTCATGTTGGCAGGGCTCACAGTTTATATTCCCTTTTAAGTGAAGGGCTGAGAGTAAACTTAGGACAGAGGAATTCTCTCTACTCAGACCACCCTTATCTTTGGGCTATCTAGATAAAAGAATCCATCTCTACCAAAGCTTGAGTAGAATACTTTGGGCTATCCCCTCCTACGTTAAATTCATTACAAGGCTGGGTGGGATCTGACAAGATGAGGGGAGTCAATGCAATCTTTTTTTTTTAAATTTAGTTTTTATTTGTTTTCTTGTTTACATTATTCATTTTCATTACATTTTTTGAATTACACATTTTTTCCCCATCTTGCTCCTGCCCCAACCCCATAACAGCAATCCCACTGTAAAGCCCCTCCCCT
>CM053593.1:116700100-116721148 GCA_028646575.1 Pseudocheirus occidentalis
AATTGGTTGGTTTTTTTTTTTTAGGTCTGTGAAACTGCTTCCAAGGGGGGAAGCTCTGTTCCAAATCGCTGGGGTTTTCCCAGCTGCTGGAGCTATTAGGGGGGTGTTGCAAGTCCCCCCAGCTTTGGCTTGCTGAAAGTGCACCCCAGGACCACCACCCAAGACCAGGATCTGGATCCAGGCCACTCAACACAAGAGCACTTAGCCCCATCAATCGATTCAGCCCCCCTGCGGAGTCTGCAGGCCAGGGGCTCTGAAGCAGCCTGGTGGGGGCCACTGCTGCTGGTTCCAATAGTTTCCCTCCTCCACTGCTTCCTTGCCCCGGGGGTAGAATGGCCGAACTGCTTTACCCCCACCAATTAAGTTTCAAAGTTTCAGCTTTCACTAACCGTCTCTGACCGAAGCTCCCCTCAGGCTGGTGCTTTAGATTTTCCTTGAAGTAGACTCACGCTGTGGTTTGGGAGGCTCCGCTGCTCCTTGTGGCTGCCCTGAGGTCTTGCCTGGCTGCACAGTTTTGGGCTGGCCGTTCTCTGCTCCTCTGCCTTGTGAGCTGCGCCTCTCTGTCCTGCTCCTCATGCCTTGGTAGATGTGGGGGTGCTGGAGGCTATAGAACCACTGCAGGCTGGCTGCGGGGCTCGGCTCAGCTCCTTCCCACCGTCCCAGGCCTGGCCGTGGTCTTGGCTTCCGGCTGTTCCAGCCTCTGCTCTGTGCTGAGCCCCTGCTGCCGAGCTGCCTTCAGTGAGAGCTGTGTTCTCTGTATTTTTGTGAGTCTGAGAGTCCTAGACTTTCCTAGACTTTGTCTGGGCTCGTATTTTATGGGTGTTTAGGGTGGTGGTGTGGGAGCTGCGGGACCTTGCTGCTTCTATGCCGCCATCTTGGCTCCGCCCCCCATCTTCGAGTCAATGCAATCTTAATGATGTGGTCTTGGATGCTTTTGTCTGTAGCCTCAGTTTGTAAAATCTCACTTGTGTTCCGGTACCTATATATGTAACATCAGTTTGTAACAAGCCTGTGCAATTAAGTTGTAAAAGTTACACTTTCCCCCAGCCATAAAGGCATTAACTCTGCCTCTCCCCTTTCCCCCAGCCTGAAAGTCTTTTTTTTCCCTGAGCTAGCAAGTCTGCCTAGATACAGCAACCTATGAATACTTCAATAGCATTCTATAAACAAACCCTTAGAGAAACGCATAGCCCCTTTGTTCTAAGTGGCTGGCTGGCTGCACTCAAAAGCCTTGAACAACATTATCAGAGAGATAACTTCCTCCCAATATGGTCTAGCTCCCAAACTTGGCTGCTCCTGAAACAATCAAGCCTATCCTCACAACAGCCATATGAGCCATATCCCCTCATCCTTGACCAAAAAGTAACTTAGTGATGTTTCAAGCCAAAAACCACACCTCCTGATAGCCCTCCCTAGGGGGATCTCCCAGTGAATCATCCCTATCAACCCTCATCACCAATACTACAATTGCATTGTTTGGGAAATGGGCCAGTTCTTTCCTACTTAGGTAATATTTGGGGCCTCCTGATCCTGGAGGCTTATAATATTGATGCAAAGCAATGTTGATGCAGACACACAAAGGTATAACCCACTGTAGTTCAGAACTACTCAGCTCAAAAGATCTACTGACTTCAGCCAGAGGAAATCTTTAAGGCTGTAACTTGTGCTATGAAAAAGAATGCTTTTAGAGATCATAAAAGTAAATAGTGAGATCTTGCTTTCTATGTACTTTTCAGTTTAATAGGTGATTGTAAACATGTGATCTGCTAAAAATAACTATTGTTTATAAACAATATTGGGGACACTTTCCAATTTTCTTCATAGGTCCTTCAGAAATAAATACTCTAGCTCACAAAACCCCACTGTTGTGTTTACTTTATAGTTATCCACAACCATGCCCAAAGGGCTACAAAACTCTGTATACCCTTTGATCTAGCAATAGCACTACTAGATCTGCCTCCCAAATACATCCACAAAAGGAAAAAGGACCTATTTGTACAAAATATTTATAGCAGGATTTTTTTTGTGGTGGTTAAGAATTAGAAATCAAAGGAATGCCCATCAGTTGGGGAATGATTAAACATGCTGAGATATATGATTGTAATGGAATATTATTGTACTATAAGAAATGACAAACAGAATGATTTCAGAAAATCAATGAAAGACTTACATAAACTGATGCATAGTGAAGTGAATAAAACCAGAACATTGCACACAGTAACAGCAATATTGTTCAATGAAGAATTCTGAATAACTTAGCTATTCTCAGCAATATGATGATCTAAGATAATCCCAAAGGACCAATGATGAAGCATACTAGTTGCCTCCAGGGAAAGAACTGATATTGTTTGAATACAGAATGAAGCATGCCACTTTTTACTTTTTTCTTTCATTCAAGTCTCCTTGTACAAAATGACTAATATGGAAATGTTTCACATAATTGTACATATATAACCTATATCTGATTGCTTACCATCTCAGGGAGGGGAAAGTAGAGGAAGGGAGGAAGAATTTGGAACTCTAAACTTTAAGTTACAATGTTTTAAAAAAAATTTTAAAGTTATCCAGAGGACATAGTTTAAAGCAAAGGTGTTGACTAAAATGGCACAGTAAGAAAATTCGTGTTAATGCATTTTGCTTATAAGCCAATGGCAAGTTTATTGTGATTGAAATTATCCAAGGATTGGATTGTACTGCTGCCAGCCATACTTATCAACCAGCAGAAACATGTAGGAACTGGCTTATTATATGCTCAGAGGATAGACCCTTAGTATACAAAATTCAATGGACCCAAGATATAGTCTTAAGCCATATTATATAGATTTTGGTTCCTGTAGGCAGGAAGGTAGAATGGAATTTTACAGAGGGCATAAGGTAAAGGCAATGATTTATATATCAAAGAATTAGCAGAAGGAGATCTTCATCAGGCAAAATAATGAACTGGTCAGTAAACATGGGGGATATATCTTGAATTTATAGACTAACTCTAACACCTGAGCTATATCTAGTCATAGGAATCCTGACATCCTTTTCTTAAGCAAATGGTGGTAATAAGGCTGGGCTGGAAATTATCTTATAACTATATATATATATATATATATATATATATATATGTATATATATATATATATATCATCAGTGGGAAGACGAGAAAAATGTAGGGTAACCAGGGTACATGATTGGAAAGATAACTGCACTCCTCTAAAATTCAGGACTTGTTGCTGTCTTCTCATGAAATCTTCATTGTTCTTCAGGTTGTACAGTATTTGTCAGTCATAGATACTATTCCTCTGCTGAACATACCTGTATGTACCAGATGTGCAGGTACTAGAGAGATTTTCTTCTATCTAGCTTCTGACTTTACCTGGAGTCCCAGATTATCGTGCTTTATCTTCCTCTCTCTCCACAACATTTAGTTCAAAAGCTAGAGAGTTTATAGCTCTTTTAGAAAAACAGCCATCTTCAGCCATAGGACTAGCAATAACCCTAGGGGTAAAATGCTTTCAAGACCTTTTTCTCTTTTGGTACATCCTGCTTTGTTCCCTTCAGGATCTTAGTTGTGTAACTTCTTTTCTCCAAAAGGTAATAGTTATAATCAGCAACCTGTTTAGAACAAAGAACATTCTGTACCATCATATTAGTACCCTTAAGCTTACTTCTATCTTTTTTGGGGGGACTGAATCTCTTGCCACTGGTCTCTATGGAGACTTCATTCTAGCTCAAGCATAACTCTAGATTTTAGTCTTTGAATGCCACATTATACCTTATAATTATCCATATAAAGGCTTTTCACACAATTGCTACCAAATAGCTCTGGAATTCTGGTTTCCCATTTGAAATAAAACAAACAAAACTCTAAATCTCTTCTGCTTTCTTATGTAGATTACTGGGTAGAGGAAAGAAAGGCACTTAGACAAAATTTAGGCCAGTGGGGCAAAGTCGTTATCTCTCCTGCAGGTCTTACTACATTTTTCATCTTTAATATACATACATACATACATACATATATATATATATGTAACCAGAAAAACCCTGACTTTGAATTTGCTGTTTTACTTGGGACCCTTCCCATATTTTTGTGAATTCTTTTCATATGTGTGTAGGTAATTTTAATCTATGAAACAGATATAATAATACCTTATAGCACCTACCTCATAGGTCTGTTGGGAGGATCAAGATAGATAATATATATATTTATCTATACATTGCTATTGTTGTTCAATAATTTCAGTTGTGTGCACTTTTCATGAGCTCATTTGGGGTTTTCTTGGCAAAGATAGTGGAGGGGTTTGCCGTTTCCTTCTCCAGATCATTTTATGGATGAGGAAATTGAGGCAAACAGGGTTAAGTGTCTTGCCTAGGATCATACAGCTAGTAACTATCTGAAGCTGATTTGAACTCAGGTCTTCCTGACTCTTGGACTCAGGACTTCCTTACTCCTACCAGCTAGCTGCCTTTTAGCGATTGTATAAATGTCAGCTATTAAAAGGAATTTATAGATGTGAAAAAGTTCACATGGAGGCCATTGGTTATTGATATCCTCATGATTGTATTTTTTTATGTAGCAATATCATCTGAAATTTTTCCAATCATTTGATATCTTCTCTTCTTTCCAGTATCTTGAAAATTAATCTCTTAGAATGCATTTCCATTGACTTATATGCTATATACATGCATGTTTACATGTGTTTACACAGTCTTTATACATGTATATAATGCACACATCATGTGTGCGTATATATGTGTGTACGCATGCTTATACATATTTACATGTATATATAAAATGTAGAGCGCCTTTCCCATGGGACCTTTCCATATCTTAACTTAGCTAATACTTTAAGGTGGCAGATACTTTTTAGCCAAAAGTCCAATTTTTTCTCCCCAGAACTGTTATGGATTCAATTACTTTTTGCTTCTAAATTTATTTTAAGCCTTTGTTTTCTAACTTGATTGCTTACTGTCCAATTAAGAATGAAGCTGAATTTTAAGGGAAATTAACCATTTCTTATAAACAGTCCAATAACTTGCCAGAATGAAAAGCAACCAGCTCAGAGGAAACAAGATCATAGGATGAAGTTCAGGCATTATATTCCATCTATGAATATCAAGATTTAAAATGAGAAAAAGTACAAAGTCTAAATAATTAAGTTTATTGACAAAAACCTAATTCCATATGTATTTGTTGAGTGCTTACTGTGTTAAGCACCAAAGAAAGATATAATAGTCACCCTGACCTCAAGAATCTTACCATATCATTGAGTATGAAATAATAGAGAAACTGGATAAAATGCCAGATCTATAGTGTAGACAAAGGGAAGAAACCAGCATTTTTTTGTCTTTTATGTGCCAGACACTGTGCTTAGAGCTTTATGGTGTTAGCCCATTTGATCCTCACAACAACTTTATGAGGAAGGTGCTATTATTATCAGCATTTTACAGCTGAGGAAGCTGAGGCATGCAGAGGTTGACTTGCTCAGGGTCACATAGCTAGTTAATGTCTGAGGTCATATTTGAACTCAGTTCTTCCTGACTCTAATCTACTACCTAGTTGCCTCTAGGAGAAAAAGACAAAATGTCTTTTGCAAAGTGAAGCTATTTGGAACTAAGCAAATGTTTTCTGGGAAGGCTTCCCAGTAGGAAGTGAAAGAAAGGATGGGTAGGATTTGATATAGCAAAGAAGAATGAGAAGGGCATTACCAATGCAGTGGTTCTCAACCTGTGGGTTGTGGCCCCTTTGGGAGTCAAATGACCCTTTCACAGGGTTCACAGGGGTCACCTAAGACCATCAGAAAACATATTTCCAATGGTCTTAGGAACCAAGGCACCTCCTCTATCTGACTCCATGTGGTCCGCCCACATGCAGATACACCCACATAGGAGTGTTAAAGGGTTGCAGCATTGAGAAGGTTGAGAACCACTGAATTAGAGGAAAGGAATAACTAAGGTGGGGGATATGAGGAATGAGATGGATATAGGAGTGGAGAGTATGTGTTAGTGATCAGATAAACAATATTAGTGAAATAATGGCATTTGGGATGTTTAGGAGAGGGAGAAATCTGGAATGAGGGAGATCAATTAGCAAGCATTCCTATTAAATCAATAGAGGTAAGATATCATGAAGATCTCAATCGGAATGGTAGCCTCATTACAATACTTAATTGTTTTCAGCTTAGGATCCACAAAATCTCCAGATTGTGTTTCATCTGTAAAGCTGTATTTTAACCAAAAATCTGAGAAACTATCCATCTGCTAACATTTTAAGCACAGCATCTATGCTTTCATCTAGGATCATTAACAAAAATGTTGAGCAGCACAGAGCCAAGAAAAAGTCCCTGGGCCATTCCACCAAAGACTTCTCATCAAATTGTCATTGGTTCATGAATTACACATCTTGGGGCATGTGATTTGGTCAATTTCAGTTTCACCTAAATATACTATCACCTATTCCACATCTCTCCATCTTGTCCACAAGGATATACAGGAGAAATTGTCAAATGTTTTGCTAAAATCCAGGTATAATTTGTCTAAAACTTTCTCTGTATCTCCAAGTCTGTGATGCTTTGAAAAAAAAAAGAAAGATTAATCTGTTATGATCTATCTTTGATGAGGCCACTTTGGTTCTTCCTGATCACTACTTCCCTTTCTAGTTTCGTATAAGTCATCCTTTTAATAACATGTTCTCAAATTTTCGAGGAATCAGTCACTGACATAGTTTATGGAGTTTGCCCTCTTCCTTTTTCTTGAAAATTGAGACACCATCCTTTATACAGTCTTATGGGATCATTCTTATTCTACATAATTTTTCAAAGATCACTAACAGTGTGCTGCTCAGCTACCCTAGAGATGAAGGAGATGCTTTTATCATCTCCTTATTCACGCTGAATTTTGACTCTCCATTAGGCATCTTCATAATATTCTTGCAAAAACAGAAGCAGAATAAAAATTTAATAGTTCTCTCTTCTCTCCATCTCTTATAATTGTTGTATCAGTCAATCAACAAGCATTCATTAAGTGCTTACAACCTATGAGGCATGTTATATCCAGTGTCAGCAATAATCCCCTCTTTTTTGAGCCTTCTCTCATACCTACCAGTTTAAAAAAAATCCTTTTCAGTGTCCTTAAAATTCATTGCTAGCTTCATGTCACTGACTATTCCTGGTATTTTTTATATAATCAGTGCTCTCTTTTATATTTATCCTCACAGTTACCTAGCTTTGCTTCCATATTCTTTATATGGCTTTTAAAAATCACAGTTGGTCAGTGAATCCCCTTTGTAGTCATATCAATCTCTTTAGACAACTCCTGTTTTCCCAGATTGGCATTATGTTTATATCACTAGAATTATATCCACAAGAGCTTCCTATACTGCTTGGGTTAACTTTCTCTGTACAATTTTAGGAGGTGGGATCATACTTAAACTGACTTTCAACTTTTCAAAATCTAGTCTTCTCAGATCTATCATATTATACTTAGCCTTCTTCTCCTAAATCATGAAGGCTAAGATGGAATGGTAATTTTCTTCTGAGGTTTCCATCATTTCTATTATAGCAACCTTCTAACCTTGTTCATTATCAAGATTAGCATAATAATTCCTCTGTTTCACTAAGTTTTTCTGTAACATGTTCATTAAGACAAGCCAAGACTTTGATACCTGCTCTACTTTTGTCTCGGCGTTAAATATTATGAATATGTCAGTTTGGCATGAACTCCTTATTTACTTCATAACTATATCTCCATAGAATGAAGGGAGATGCATTTGTAACTACATGTTTTTGCAGTATGAGAAACCTGAAAGTATAGGTTAAACAGTCTCTCTGTGACTCAGTAGGAACATTAGACATCAAATCACTCACAGACCACCCCAGTGACCAGCCCGATGTTTGGCATATAACCATGTGGTCTGGGTGTATCAGTCATGAAACTTATTAGGAAGAGAACATTGACTGGGTAAATTTCTAGCTGCTGTGTGAGTGACAAAAATTACTTGAGCTACTGTAGGAATGATGATAAATCCACTGTGCTCAGAAGAAGCTACAGAAGGTACCCGTGACTACAGAATAGCAGTGCAGATAGATGCTAGAGCAAAGAAATGATCAAAATTCTCTGGGCAAGCAAACACTGGTGAGATGTGGATGTTACCTTTCCCTAAATTCCCAGTTCCATTCATTTTCTCAGAACTTCTTTCATTGATTCTGTTTATGTGAGCATGAGGACTGATTTTCTGGGAAAGGAGGAATTCTTTTTTTTTTTCTTGTTAAGTGGGGCTCACTGGAACCTCTCATTTTTGTTCATTACAGATTTTGAAATAAATACTCTTTGTGTTCAATACTTGTTTGGAGTTTCTTGCTTATAGGTAGGTACTGAATACCCCTCAGGGACAGCTAGGAACAAATCAAATTGAGATGTACCCAAAAATGACTTCTGAGTAAGGACTAAACATGAACCATGCTGATGTTATTAGAGAGAAGTTACCCAAGATTGAAACTAGTTTGCCAAAAATGGAATATAAATGTCCACTAGATGCTCAGATTACATTCAGACAAGGAAACTGAAGCCCTGTTAAAGTGATTGCCCAAGGCCACACTGATTGTAAATAGTGGAAGTGGGATTCAAACTGGAAACAGTCTCTTACATGAATGCAAATTGAAAAGAAACCTAGGAGACATACAAATGAGGTAAATTTCTCTTCTGTACAAAGAGTAATATTGTGGTATTTCTGTTAAATGAACTATCATATTCAAGTTCTTTTAGTTTACAGTTTTATTCAGGGCAAAGAGTCCTGATTCTCTGAACATTTTTTATGTTCTTACCCTGTCTCTAGATCTCAAGAGAATTGCTTTTTTCCCAACAAATTTCCTCAAATAGAAAAAGCATATTTCTAATAATCTTGATTTTTAACTACTCAACTTTCCTGTGCCCTAAAATTGATTCCTGCATAGAAGCTTTTTGAGAGGGGTTCTGTTCTTCCCATCAGTATAGGATTGGGTTGGGGTGGCTAGGTGGTGCAGTAAATAGAGCATGGCCCTGTAGTCAGAAGGACCTGAGTTCAAATCTGACCTCAGACACTTGACACACTTACTTGCCCTGTGACCTTGGGCAAATCATTTAACCCCAATTGCTCTGCCTTTTCCCCTCCAAAAAGCAAAAATTAAAATTAAAAAATAAATAAATAAAAAAGTATAGGATTACATGAACCACCTGATCCTCAGGCCAGTTGATGAGATTAGGAGGTAAGGGACAGGTAACAAGAGACAAGGGATTAAGGTCCTAAATTAAAAACAAAAAAAAAAGGTTAACACTTTGTTATTCTTTCATCATTTGTGAAGAATTTCTTAATTATAACTTAATTATAACTATAATTAGGTGTTAACCACCTGGATGAAGTTTCAGTGTTCTCACTGAAATCTTTTTTGGTTTTTGCCTCTGTTATTTAATGTGTTAGCTAACTTTGTGCCATCTGTAAATTTGATCATGCCATGTAGGCCTTTAACTACAACAGTGATAAAAATATTGGCACCAGATCCTTGGGGTTCTCCACTAGCAACTTCTTTCCAAGTTGACAATGAACTTGTAATAGCTACTCTTTGAGTCCAAACATTCAATCACTTTCAAATTCATCTGACTATACTATCAGCTATTTCACATCTGTCCATATTTGAATTCTCCAAAGATTTCCAAGCTACAGATTTATTTTTTCCTTGCTCACATGCAAATCTTCCTTCAGTGAGCCTTAGCTCATTGTATTTGGATAATAACTGAATCATAATAATTTATGAACTGGATTGGTATTCAAAGGAGGAAGGATTTTAGCTTCTGGCAGAAAGTGATGTGGGTTTGGCAGAATCTTTTTTTCTTTTTTTCTGAAACCACAATATCATCTGAAGTTTCCCATAGTAGGTTACCCAAAGCTCTAGCTGGTGAAACAAAAGCATATATCAGTTGGCCAGATAGGATGTGTGCTTGTGTATGTTTTCCTACTGCAAAATTGCTAGGGGAAATGTCAGAAGAGTATATTTGCAAACCAACACTAATGAAAACTTGTCATTTGCCAGAGTGTGAAATTTGAGCTTTGTCTTCTGGCTTTTTGCAAGACTAAAGAGTCCTGAGGAAAACATTAGAGAATGACTTTATCACTAGACCCTAGTGTGAACACAATGGACTGAGTGCCTTTAGGTAAAGTTCCCATTCTGAAAAGTAGGTATTGACTCCATCTTACCTGGGATGGGTGTGTGTCTAAACTCTGGTGACTCTTGGGGGCATGAGAAGTTATAGGGCTACTCCAGGATTTCAATTTCAGTAAAGACACTAGACCTGCATTGTCTATACTGGACCTACCTCCTTAATCTGGAGATGACCGAGGGATCCAAAGACTTCAGATCCAAAGTGTGTTCTTAGCTTGTGAATGGTGTGTCAGAGGGGAGGAGTAGACAAGGAAAAGAGAAAAGAGACACTATTTGCAAAGGCACTTATTTGCCTGATAGTATTTGATCCTTCATTGGGTAATACATTTAGAATAAAATGCAACAAGACAATCTAATGCGTGCTTTTATCTGCTGCTTGTTCTGTCTCTTTATCCAGGCTTGAAAATACATAACACAAATTTCACCAGCCCCTGGTATTCCTGATTAATATAGTATTCTCCTCTGAGTTGCTCTAATTATAAAATTGATAAAGTTTACATTCTTCACTATGTATACACTGACCAAGAATAAATGACTATTCATGATGGTAAGCATCTATCTGCAGTATTGCTTTGATCATCAATGCTTTGTCCTCTTTCATAGCAACTTTTCTTTTTCCAAATACGTAATCCTTTTATACATATGAGTGATTAAATCAGTAGGGTAGAAAAACAATATTTCCAAGGCAGTGAGCAGAAATGCAGAAAGTTAAATTTACTACTGAAATAGCATATCTGAATGGTTGTGCTACAAATAAATTATGTATATGTATAAGCAGTACATAAATGAGTCCATTTTAATCTAACGGCATAAGGCAGCACAAAGAAATTAGAGATTTTTAGCTTATTTCTTTTCATTCACTGTTTTGTTTTGTTTTTGAAAAATATTATTCTTTAAATCTTCATAGCATTCTGGCTTCTTCCAGTCTAGTTCTTCATAGGAAATAAATCTGAAAACAGGCGTGCTATTTCTTATATGCTCTGATTCACTACTTTGTGAAAGTAATAGAGGCAAGAGGCAAGAGTAAACGAATGAAGAGTTCATGGGCATCATTAAGTAGTTTACACATGTATTAGTTCCTTTCCCTACTCAATCATTTGCCATTCAAAAATATTAAAAATGGAGACAGTGCTTCTTTAAGCACGTATCATCATGAATTACATATGAATCAAGGAAAATGACTTGAACACATTTGAATAACTCAAAATTTGCATTTCCCAATGCCTAGGTTTTTTCACAGAAGATACTTAACATGTTTGGTTTGGGATTTTTTTTTGGGGGGGGGAGGAAGAGTTTGGTATTATACTTTGTAGTCACTTTTCCAGGGCTGTTTTCCAAACTCCTTCTAGAACTAGCAGTTTGGATCCCCAGAGAATGGCTAACTGCTTCTTCTTTCAGAATTCCAGGGGTATGAAGAGCTGGGGTTTTTCTAATACTACTATCTACAATTTCCCATTTAGTACTCTCCCCATTTATTATCACCAAGAAAAACTTTTCAGAGTTAGCCTTTAAAAAGGAATAGTTACTAAGTAGAGATAATAGGGACAGTTGCTGCAGAGACAGCCCCCTAGGGAGACTGGGATACATTCCCGTACATGGTGGGGGGGGGGGAGAACCTGAGGCCTCGAGGCCACATATGGCCCTCAAGGTTCTCAAGTACAGCCCCTAAAGGGCCACATGTAGCCTCAAGGCCCAAAGGTTCCCTACCCCTGGCAGAGGAAAGCAAGTTTTAAGCCTAGAGAATTCATATGGTAAAGGAGTATAAATTCACAGTCCTTCACTATTGGAAGTTTTGTTTGTTTTTTTTTCCTTCTAGAGTCCTCATGAAGTTCCCTAATAGTTGCTTGTTTTGTTGTTGCTTGTTGATTATTTTATTACTGATTCAGCCTCCAAATGGATGCATTGTTTGTTAATGGGCCAGTCTTTCCAGTGACATGGTCAGTGGGGGTGATAGAGAATGTGACATCGCTCATTTCCAATTCCCTTACACCCTCAAGTATATATATATAATATATATAATATATATGTGTGTGTGTATATGTATATATATATATACGTATATATGTAAAGAGTCTTTCCAAAGCCCTTCCAAGCTTGACTCCCAAAGTAGTTACTAGAAAGCTTTTCTCTTAAAAAGGTCAAGAGATATGTCTTATTCTTTCAACCAATCCTAATATAATTCCTTTGTGTTATCTAATTTCACCCAATGCCTCAAAAGCACTTTACTCCTCCTTTGATTTTTTTACCTACTTTATTCCTTTGATTGATTTAATGGAGATCTCTTAGGCCTTGTTTATACTTGGTTTATGTTTTCAATTGATTCAATCAAGAAGCCTGGGCCTTCTCTCATAATTGGGCTTAATGGTATGTAACTCTCTCCTTACACATTGTTAAAAGACCCCAAACTAGAAAGACATTTATTTGAATGATTCTGTCTTAGGGGTGTTTCTAATTTCCTCTTGCACTAGGTATTTTTGTTTCACCTCTATGGAAAACTGAATTGGTCCCTAGGGGCCAACATAGTAAAACAGGTTTGAGAGCCACCAGAAATTAGCAGTCTCTGCATGTAGGCAAACACGTCTGGAGTTTATTTGTTTTCTCTTCTGATGCCCTTGAGAGAAACTTTCCTTCCAGTGATTTTGTGCTGGGGCAGAGATAACTATTGCATGTGACTGAAGCCCCTTGACTACTATGTGGACAAGCATCAGTGAATTTTGGGGTTAAAATTCCTGAGTTGATGCCCATACCTCTATCTGGGGTGAACTGGAGTGGCAGTGGAAGAGCTAAGACAGTACTGAAACCAGTACCATAACTGGTACTACATGGGTAACCAGACCAACTGCAAAAGTGGAAATGAGAAGAGAATGAGGGATAGAGTCTATAAGCCATCTTGCCACATTGTGGATGGTGAGGTAGGGTAAGAAGACTGAACTCTCTTCTCTGGCAGCCCCTGCTTTCTCTGTTTTCTTCTTAAGTCCAGAGCTATTGACTCAGACACATAACACCTTCCCCTTTCTATCCTCTCCATCATCCATGGGGAAGTACATTTTGGAAAATCCCCAATAATACTCAAGCAGGGTTATATAGTGCATTTATACAATGCCTATTAGGTGCTAGACACTGTGCTAAATGATTTTATAAATATTATCTCAATTGGTCCTCACAACAACCCTGGGAGGTACTTGCTATAATAATTTCCATTTTATAGTTGAGAAAACTGAAGCAAACAGAGATTAAGTGACTTGCCTAGGGTCACATAGCTAGTAGGTGTTTGAAGCCAGATTTGAGCTCAGATCTTCCTGAGTCTGAGTCTAGCCCTCTGTTCACTATGCCATCTAGCTGCCTCTATCCAAGAGTGGAGAGGATAGTAAGGAAGAATTCCCAGAGCTGATTGGAAGCAGATGCTTAATTTTTCTTTTATTTTGCTTATGTGCAATTATGTAGCCGTTGAATTTAATGATTTCTGTGAATATGGGCAGAGAGGTCATTCAGGTTGAGAGAGGAGATTCAGATGTGGGATGGAGAATGAAGCATTAGATTTTCTGATTTTTAGTAATTTTAGCCATATGCCACAGCATCCTCTTGTATAAATTTAGAACCTGGACAGCTGTATTTTTGCTTACTCAGTTGTTTTGAGCCAATCTCAGTGGGAGCAGCTCATGCATATGTTCTAGAAGGACTGAGAAGACCCCTTATTGGTGACTTGAATGGAGTGCCACCTTGTGCACAAGTCAAATATTAAACTCCTTGGCTAGAAAAGCAATACCAAGTGATATTTCTGTAGGTTTGAGGATGGTGGTAAATGAATGAACCAATTATTGCAGTGTTCCAGAGGGTCACGTAGTGGGTACTCAGCAAATTTATACATAACCCTTTCCTAAATGTCACACCCCTATATGTGTTACACCTTAGCTCCAATTGATGGTGTGATAGAAAAAGCATTAGAATTAACCAAAAGTTCTGGGTTTAAATTCCGGATCTACTATATGCCACCTATATAACTTTCAGCAAATTACCTAATATCTTTGGGTATCAGTCTTCTCTTCTGCAAAAACCAAATGGGTTAAATAAGAGGATCTCTAAGGTTTCTTCCAGTTGTAGTTACCAAGATTATAAGATCTTTTATCCTGATCTTCAGCTGGATTCCTTTTCACACAAGGTCCACTGTGGGACAGAATGCCAGGACTGGGTAAACAAACTCTTTGGCCTGGCGTTTAAAGTTCTCCACAGTCTACCTCCTACCTACCTAGATGGCAGTGTAATGCAATGGAAAGAATGTTGGACCTAGACATTTTGAATACTAGCCTTATCATTTGCCACTTTTGTGACTTTGGGCATGTTACTTAGCTTCCCTATGCCTCATTTTCCTCAAATGTAAAATGAAGGTATTGAAGAAGATGATCTTTAAGGTCACTTCAACAGTAATTCTATGATGTTACTTTTTAGGACTTAATTATTTCATTTTATGTATTCCAGCTATTGCCCAGACTTGAAAAGCAGTCTCCCACCTCCATGCCTTTACCCAAGCTATTTCCCATACCTGAAATGTACTTTCTACTTACCTCCAATTTTTCGACTCCCTGGCTTCTTTCAAAGCTCAGCTCAGGTATTATTGCCTGTAGGATGGGTTTCCTGAACTCCCAGTTGCAAGTATTCTCTCCTTCCTGAAATTACTTTGTATTTGCTTCTCTGTTTATATGATTGAAAGAGCAGAGATAGCAGGACAACCAGAAAAAAGCAGTGTCATGAAAACTGAGAGAAGAGAATATCCAGGAGTTGAATGTTGTCAACAATATCAAAAGAAGCAGGAAAATCAAGCAGAATAAGGACTGAGAAAAGATTATCAGATTTAGCATCAAGAGATTATTGGTAACCTTAGAAAGAGCAGTTTCAGTTAAATGATGGGGTCAGAAACCAGTTTAGAAAGTATGAAATACTGCAATATGAATGAGAGATGAAAAGAAGAGTCAATGAGTATAGACAGCTTGAGAATGATTGAGATGTGAAGGGAAATGGAATTTTCAGGACAAAAATATAGGAATTATCCTTAGCAAATAGAAGGACCATCTCTTTGTCAGACACTGAAACAGAGAGGAGAATGGGAGATGGTGTAGATGGGCTTTAAGGTTTAGGATATGGAGAAAGAGGGAACTCATAATAGGTGACTTCTATTTTCTCAGTAAAGTAGGAGGTGGGGTCCTCTGCTGAGACAGAGGGAGAAAAGGGTATCTTTGGAGGCTTGATGAGAAACAAGGAGTTTAGGAATAGACTTTGTGGGAAATATGACAAGGAGTTATTGGGGAAGAGTAAAAGGATTACCATTCAGCAATGAGGACCTAGTAGAGGTTTGATAACAAACTGAGATTAGATTAACAAATAATCACCACATTTGTGTAACTTTCTTTGATTTGTGGGGAGGTATGAGTAGTGGTATGGGGTAGGACAAGGGGTAAGGGAGTTCAGGATAGTGTGTTAGTTGAACTATAGAATTAAATTACAGGGTCAGCCACGGAGTCAAGAGTTTTCAGGGAGAAAAGTAACCCAAAAGTTATTTCTACAGCCAGTAGAAAAGGTCTTTTGGAAGGGAAGTTTGTTAATAATTGAATAGAGGGACAGGAGGGGGCAGTGCATCCACCACAATGGGAGAAGAAGGCAGCAGAGAAGAGGAACTAAGGAGGAATAAAATTGAGGTAGATAGGACTGAGAGAGCTGGGATTGGTAGTAGGGGATGGAATTTACATATTAAACCAAAACATAATTGGGAAGGTAAATCTGCTACAAAAAAAAATCATTTTGAATTTTAATGGTGTCATGTAATTAATTCTTGATGGTCAGGGAGAGGTTTCATAGAAAAATAAGTGATCCATAAGAAGTGGTTGAATAGAACACTGAAGACAATGTTGTCTATTTAACCTCTGTTTCTGAGCTCCCATTTTCTTCAGTCTGTTAGAATTAGTCATGTGACATCTCAATAAAAAGAGACATTTATAAGGTATATAATAAGAAATGCAAACCAAGCATCAAACATTCATGTCACCCACTTTTCAAATGACAACTTTTCAAAATATTAGGAACTGTAACTTGTGAGTCCTCTTGACTCCACTTACTGTGTTATTTTATCAGCATGCCACCATAAGCTACTAAAGCAGGAAAAATGAGTCTCCAAATCCACTCTTTCTGTACTCCCCATGCTTATCTATCGATATGTCAGAGCAACCTAGAAGATGGTGAAAGGCAATTAGGAACTTGCCCAGCAATTTAATCCAGGAGTTTCAGAATATAAAAGGCACTATGTCTCAAATACCAGTTCTGGGAATCATTTGAGTCTTGCAAACAGTTTCTGAGAATGGGAACTGTGGGAAGTATATCTCTAGCCATTTCTCCCCGGTATGAATGGAGGAAAACTTCATTAGCAGGGACAGGAATTACCTGCAATTTGGGAGTAGATTTCTGACTCTATACTCATTTTCTCCTCTCTTATTTTGGTGTTCTTCTCGAATGTTACTGAATCTTGTCTCTTGTTTGAATTCACTTCCTTTCAGACATACTACATTTTCAGCATTTAGTCTATTCAGCCAGAGACTGTGGCACCAAGATATTGACATCACTTTCTGGGCTTTCCACTGGTTGGAGCCTTGGAGAGAATACAAGTTCCAAGAAAAACATGTCCCCTTTGTTGGAAATAATATCTTTAAATTAAATAATGTCTTTTCTAGGTTTTTATTATCTTCTTTTCCCCCTATCATCTTCTACACATGCCAAAGGACAACCACACTAGGTAGCCCTTATCTTTGGACAGTAAATACCATATAAATGTTGACAAATTGCCTCTTATCAGCCTCAAGATTTTTTCCTTTGAAGATAGCATTCAAAATGAATGATTCCAGGAACTGCTTTGCTTGACAACATGCAAGACCTGTTTCTCTTGCTTCAACTAGTACATGCAACATTTGATGAGATATAGATAATTGTATATATTTACCAAGTATAACTTGTTTATATAGCATCTAAAAGTTTATAAAAGGATTTTGTTTTCACAGTCATCTAAGATGAGAAATGTCAATATTGTTTCACCTATTTTGTAGTTGAAGAAAGTGAAACTCACAAAGGTCAAATGATTGTTTTCAGTCACACAAGAAGTATTGAATCCAAATCCAGTTTCCACTACATCTACTAGTTCCATAAGGAGAGTTTGTCTGGGTGGAATGGCTATACAGATTTTAAGAGTTACTTAAGTGTTGGCTCTTGCTAATTTATTTTTTCTTTTATTATTTACAATCAAATCTTTTTTTTTAAATTATGAACTTAATATCAATAAAAAAGAACATGTCAGTATACAAGGGGTAACAGAGCTTCATCTAGCCAAGACTCTGATCTATGGTTCTTACACTTTCTTTTCTCTTTTGAATGGACCTTTAAAGACCAACCCTCTGAAATTAAAGTTTGTTTTTCTTGTGATATTCATTCCCAAAATTTGCTCTCCCTTTTGTACTTCCTTACCTTTCCCTGTGTCAATATGTATGTCTGTGAAATTTAGTGTATTTTTACACCAACATTTCTGCATACTTGTATGTATGTTGTATATTCAACTTTCTCTAGTTCAGCTAAGAGTGGGACTTATGAAATACCCATTCTCCCTACTTCCTTTTCTATGTTTCTACATAATTTTTGTCACATATTCCATTTATGAAAGATGAAAAACTCATTACCCCTTTGTAATAGTAATGAAATTTGAAGATCTCTTTGTATTGCCAAGTTAACAGGTACTTAGCACCTAGTTTCAAATTAATTATATCAAGCCTGTGTTAAAGAAATAGAAGGTACGAATCCTTGTTGCTAACATAACAGAAGGGGGCTGAACAGGGAACCCCTGTTGCTGATGTAACAGGAAGGAGCTGAACAGGGAGGAGCTAATATCATATATAAGGAAAAGTCCCAGCAGGGAGAGTCAGAACTCCTTGGGGCAAGCATCGTGGAGGTATAGCAGCTGCTGCCAAAGAAAGAGAGAGAATTTCTCTCCTTGAGAATCTGGAAGCCAGGCTGCTACTGCTGGACTGCTACTGCTGGACTGAAGACTGAACTGAGATTGAGATCTGAGACAGAATTTCTTGAAGCAAGCCATATGGAGGCTGAATAATGTGATTTTGATTTTGAGAAAGGAACTTGTGATGGCAAAACTTGAATTTGTGGTGCCGGTACTTTGTACAAATGTTGTTGTGACTTTGTTAATGTGCATTAATGTTATTGTGGCTTTGTTAAGCCTTGTCTTCCTAGGAGCAGAGACTGGACACTGTGAGCTTCAGTATGGAGCAGGAACTGCATGGAGAGCTGGACAAGGAACTGGGAGCTGTTTGCCTTTAAACTCAGGTGGCAGTTGGTTAGATTCAGGTGGGAGCTGGGACCACAGAAGAGGAACCATGGAAGCTGAAAGCCTGTCCTGAGTCAAGATGAGAAAACCTCTCTGTGGGTACTGAGTAGTGACTAATGAAATTGTCTGAGTAGTGACTGATGAAATAGGGTATTGAGTAGTGATTGATGAAATTGTAATTTACTTGTGACCTATGGGTGGATGGCTTTTGTACTTTCCATAAGAGGATACTGAGTAGTAACTGTTGAAGTTGTAACTTAATTGCACCCCATGGGTGGAAGTGTCCCTTAAGGAGGCAAGCCTTGAAGTACTAAATGATTATACTTTGTTTAAAACTATGTGACCACTTTGGTGAAAACTTTGTGGCCATTTTAGTGATAAGTTGAGTTGTGACGTGGTGAATGCTGTATTTTGATTTTCTGTGAAAAACTGTACCATTCTAAATGCTGTACCTTGATTTTCTGTGAATGCTTTGCTCTGATTTGTTATTGAATAGAGAGTTTGCTATACTACGTAATTAGAACCTTGAAAGCTGTTCACAGCAGCAGTCCTCTAGAAAGTTGCTCATGCATGGCTTTACCCTCTTTTTTACTTATTCCTTAATACATTTCTTTTTTCCTTCCTAAAGTCAACAAGATAGAACAAAACTACACCTATGTTGTGTGATTCCCTAATTTCCTTCTGTGATCCCTGAAGATATTAGGATTCTGAAGATATATGTGTCTCTTCTGCTCCATTAGAATTAAACACTCCATCATCAAAGTAGCAAGGTGACTCAGTGATTAAAGTGTCAGACCTAGGGTCATGAAGACTGGAATTCAAATCTGGCCTCACACACTTACTGTGTGACCCTGGGCAAGTAATGTATGACCAACAAAGACTGAACAACAACTGAACAAAAACAATCCCATCATCATTTAGCCTCTTCAAATTGGTTATATGCAATTTCTTTTTTGGGGTTTTTCTTTATTCCAGTGTTTGTATTGCAAGCTTTCTTCTCAGCTCTGCTCTTTTTTATTATGTAATGCTGCAAGTCCTATATTCTATTAAAGATTCATTTTCCCCTTGTAGGATTATGCGCAGTCTCATGGAGCAAGACATTGTTAGTAATAAGCTTTATCTTTTTGTCTTTTGGAATTTCATATTGCCAGCATTTCTTTTCTTTATTGTAGCTGCTGCCAAGTTTTATGTGATCTTGACTAGTTTCTTGGTACTTGAATTTTTTCTTTATGTCTCTTTGTAATACTTTTTTCTTTGGCTTAGTGCTAGATTTTGGCTTTGACACTCCTGGGTATTTTCAACTGGGTGATTGGTGTGGTCTTGCATTTTTACTTTGCTTTTGGTTGGACTAGACCCGGGAACTTTTATTATTTATTATTTATTTTTATTATTTATTATTATTTCTGGAATGTAGTATCCAAAATTTTTGCTTGGCTGTTACTTTAAGAATCTGTTAATTCTTCAATTACTTTGTCTCAACCTGTTTTCCAGAGTAGTTGTTTTTGATAGAAGTTACTTTTTATTTTCTTGTTTTCCTAAATATTGATTTTTTTTCCATTATTTCTTATTGTTTCATAGATGATTGAATTCTCTTTGTTTCATTGATATTTTCAGGGAGTTCAATACCTGGACAATGTTTTCAACTTTCTCTTCTAAGTTATTTATTATCTTTTCAGTTATTTTTTTCTAGAGATCTCATTTTACTTATATTTATTTATTTTTGCTCCAATTCTAGCTATTCTTGTAGTCCTTGTGACCAAACCATTTACCCCCAAGACTCTGTGCTTGTTGTGAATTTACTTTCCTTTTCTGCATTTACTTCTTGAATGGCTCCTGAATAATAGTATTTCTTTATTGTCTTTGGTATTTTACAATTTTTACTCATATCTCTCTAGCTTTAGCTATTTTTTTTTATGACTTTGCACCAGGGCTAGGCTTCCTACTTCTGCACTTTAGGATATAGTAGTCAACCATCGTTTACTCCTTTCCCTGATTTCTAATGTTCTTGCTGCTGGCTTTTACCTCCTCTATTAACCCTATACACAAAACACTGGTAAACGTAAGTGTCCTAATCAGATCTCTGTGGTCTTCATCCCCAAACCCCCACCATGGGGCTACTGAATCAGGTTACTCCATATCAATTGGCATCCTACAAACACAATCATGTCTCCTCATTCTTTTTTTTTTTTTTGAAAATAAGAAAGGTCCTTTATTCATCAACACAAAATAGCTGTTATATGGCAGTGTAACTTCCTGTTATAACATTTAGTTCCTTTTAAGCCTGTATGACTGTGCAGTGTACTCTTCTTTTTCTATTTCTTCATTTGTTTTTTTAATAAATATTTTATTTGTTTTCTTGTTTACATCATTCATTTCCATGAGATTTTTGAATTACAAATTTTCTCCCTGTCCTTCCCCTACTCCAACCCCAAAACAGTGCTCCCACTGTGTAGCCCCTCCCCCAATCTGCTCTCTAACTTTCTGGTAGGGCAGGGAGGG
>CM053593.1:116721648-116742860 GCA_028646575.1 Pseudocheirus occidentalis
TGAAATGGATGAATATTTACAAAAATATAAATTGCCCAGATTAACTGAAGAGGAAGCAAATTACTTAAATAATCCCATCTCAGAAAAAGAAATTGAACAAGTCATCAGTGAACTCCATAGGAAAGAATTGCCAGGGCCAGAGTCACTGAAGCCCATTGCCACAGTCAGACTTCAGTCAGCCTGGTAGCATTCTATTTAGCTGACACAAAACCAGGACCTCATTTACCACGAAAGACCAGGGCCAATGCACAGGGGATATTTCATTTTGGAGAAAACATAGAAATATAAGGAAAAATAAAAAAGGATGAAGAAAGAACCCAGAAGATTCATAGAGGATAAGGCATGGAAACATGGAAGTCCTAGGATATTAAGGGTAGAGAGACAATTGGAACAGGAAGTTGCAATGACTTCCGGGCTGGCTAGCAGGACGTAAGGCTGAAGCAGTGCTGGGGAGACTTCTATTTCCATCTAGAGAGTTGAAGAGCCCAGGACGAAGTGATGGCCGATAGCTACACGTAGTAGGGCTTGTGGCTGCTATGGCGTTGCTCTGTTTTCTCCGGTTTATTGGTGGAAACTTGGACTTGGGAAGCTTCTTTTCCACATTATTCTAGGGAAGAAGAGAGTGGGAATGCACTCATTTGTGGAATGGTTGCTGAGTTTTCTAATGAAAAAAAAATAGATGGGAAACAGGTCCAGAGAAGCCAAGGACTCAACTAAGATTATTCGAATAGTAAATAGCAGAGCCAAGATTTGAACACAGATCCCTAGCAAATCCAGAGCTCTTTCCCTTATGCTTTTGCATATAAATATAATTAACAAAGTTTGATGACAATGCTTCTTTATTCTAGCATTCAAATTAGAGCTGGTAGGGACCTCTGAGACCATCTAACCAAACACCTTCATTTCACAGATGAAGAAATTAAAGCTCAGCAAGGTTAAATGAGAGATAATAAGCATCAGAAAAAGTATTTGAACCCAGATCCTTTGAACTCTTGCACTAGTGCTCTTTCCACTGTCCCACACTGTCTCTTCAAAAGACCAAATGTGGATCCTGGTTTGGGCTCTGTCAGCATTATGACCTTTCTGCATGTGATTTCACCTGTGAGTGCTGGTTTCATGGTCAGAAAGGCCTGCAAAGGCACTTTCTCTGAGACTCAGTTTACTCATCTGCAATACGGGGACAATGATAACTGTAGCATCTGTTTCAATTGTTTTGCAGCTCTAATGAGATGATTCATGTTGTGAATCTCCAGTGAGATGTTATATGCACATTACTCATCACTCCTCTTAAGTTTGCAGCTATGACTTTTGGCAAGTCACTTCACTTTTGTGTAAAATGAAAGATTTAGACTAGATGGTCCCCTATGATCTCTTCTAGTTCTAGTATGTTATGGTTCTGCTCTGAGTTTCTTAGAGGAGATGCTCTTAAAAAAAAAAGCTGTGTTATTTGTGGGAATTTCTAAAGGTTCCATCATGCTTTGCAACTACATTTTCCTACTTTTATTAAAATTTATGCCCTTTAAGGGCAAAGAGTATTATGTTTTTGTCATTATATTCCAGAACCTATGCCTTCCATATAGTCGGCATTTATTTTTCACTTTTGTCGTTGTTTTTGTGTGTGTGCTTGTTTTTTGAGACTGGGTCTCCATCATCTCACCTAGGTTGGAATTATATCAGCCAGTCATGTTTCTGATCTCACTGATGAATGAAGTGGAAGCTTTGACTTTCTCCGTCTCACATCTGGAGCAGTTTGTTCTTCTTTAGGCAAACTTAAGGCTCCTTACTCACTAGGAACAGTGCTAGACTTACTATGGACAACCAATTAGCTCCAGCTACTGCAGCTTCAAGCAATACACCTGACTCCCTAATAGCAGGGATTATAGGTGTAAGCCATCATGCCTGGCAAGAGTAGACATTTAATAAATCCTTTTTTTAATGGAAGCAAAATACCAATTACTTATCATGTTCAAATAGTCATAAAGGAAAGTGTAATTGGGAGTCATGTCAAAACCTCATTTTCTGCAAAAGGCAGAAAGGGCAAAGAAAGGATACAGGTAACAACCACAAATTTGAAGTTTTTACTCTGTTTCCATAATGTGTCAAAAGATAGGAAAGATGGACATAATTTCTGACTTTGCTAATTACCATCCAGACTGATTAGATAGGTATTTCCTCTAAAGCTTTAGACAGCAGGTTATTTTGAAAAGAGATTGTAATAGGGGATTTTTTTTACACTTGTCTCTGAGAAAGTTGAAGCATTTTTCAAGCATCTCAACTGATCCTTACACACACTGATGAAGTTTGCAACATGCATCATCCTCCCCCTAACTGGTTCCAAATTCAACAATTATTCAATAATAGAACTGGGGATAATTCCTGTTTCTAATCCAGAGTTTTTAGAGTATTTAGGGAAATTTTAGGTACTTCAGAGATCATTATTCTGGTTTTATATTACTTGATTTGCAATGTGGTTCATTCGTGATTCAGTAGAAAGAGCTCAGGATTTTGAATCAGAGGGCCTGGGATAAAAACCAGCTTTGCCACACTTCTACTATGTATGTGTCTTTGGGTTAAGTACTTAACCTCACTAGACCTTACTTTCTTCATCTGTTAAATGTAGTAATTGACATATGACCTTAAGGCCCCCTTCTCCATAATCCATGTCCTGCTAAAGGGTAATATAGACATTTCTAATAGTGCTCAGTGAGAGAGTTCCAAAGGGATTTTGAAAATCAGAGCTGCAAAACTCTAAATAATCTTTTGGTGGTGATAAATGTTATTTGCTGTTTATAGGGGGAAAGGCTCCTTCATTTATTGATCCTTAGCTCATTCAGTTCTTCCTTTCTAGTTTTTAAGAGCTCCAGGAGACTAGATATATAGCCATCTAAAGAACTGTTTGGTAGAAATAGGACCAGGCTGCATGTTGCAATTATAGTAGCAGCAGCAGCAGCAGTAATGTGATGTAGGAGGCCTTGCGGGGAGCATGGATTACAAAATGAAAATTCTTAAGAAGCAGTACTTCAATTGTACTGGCCTAACCCAAGCTCTTCCACCAGAGTTCTACTTGGGAGTAACTCTGTTCTCAATGGGTATCCATTTTTGTCTTAAAATTTATCACTTTCCAACCCACAAAGGATGACCACTCATCTATGGGATGTTTCCTTGTTTTACCCATGTGTTGTCAGCCTAAGGAGATTACTAGACACATGTAGAAACTGTCAGAACTCTATGAAGAATTTGGTCTTAGTAAATCTCCAATATTTCAAACTCAAAAGTCAAGTGATCATAACTTAGATTTATATAGAGCATTAAGGTCAATCTTAGCAGGGCTTAGCACAGAGCCTGGTACATAGTAGGTACTTAATAAATGAGAGTTGACTGACTCAGTAGAACCCTGTAAGACAATTTAAATATTATTATCTCCATTTCACATGAAGAGAAACCGAAGCTTGGAGAAGCTGAAAGCCTGGATCACTGTCAAACAGGTAGCAAGTATTGGAATCCAGATTTTAATCTAGGTCTCCTGACTTTCAACATAGAACTTTCCTACTATCCCATTCTATGTCTTCTTCCTAATAAATAGATATTTGATGAAATGGATTGGATACTGCTGCCTCTCCCAAAGGCTAAAAAGCCCCTATGAAAGCAGTGTGTGGAGGATTGACATTAGTATGCTTTGTGGTCCCCTCCCCGCCACTCTCAGAAATAAAAAAAACCTTCACAAAAAGTTGGAAGTTTGTATAATGTATTTCCAAAGGCTATTTCAAGTTCTAATCATCTCATACAGAGAAATATTGAGATTCAGAAATAAACATGAGATGAAATCTTCCTAGGTCACATAAATAATTCATTATTCCGCAACATCAATCTCCATTTTTTAAATGCCCATGGAGTAACATGGAATGGGTCTTTGGCTTTTTCCGTAAAACTGAAAGCCCTGCCACAATTGAGACAAACTTTTGTTGCTATGATTTCCAAACAACATTAATCATAAATTGGATTTTCATGTGCAAATAATACATCTAAGGAATATGAAGGCAGTGACAAAACTAATTTGTAAGAAATAAGTTCAAAGTGTAGACCAGTTCCTCACCTTTAATTTATCTATTTGAACTACCTATTGTGGTAGGCAAAAATTGCATTGATCCAGTTCAGCATACTGACAGGAGTCAACATGCTACTCAGACTGGAAAGATCTGCTTTTCATAAATTATCCATTCTCTTTGGAAATATAAAACAACAAAAGTAGTTCCAGAAATGCAGGCTTATATCATAAACACAACTATTCTTGACAAATTATTCAATAATTTTTCTGTGGGAAAAGAAGTTTCCTCTTGATTTGCTCTTTTTTTGTTTAAAGAACCTAATTTGTACTTACTTTGATGACAGATTCCGAGCAGATAGTGAGTAATTGGTGAAAAGTTCTGTTATAAACCATAACATTGATGTCTCGTTCATGACTATGTGGGATCTGTTTTGTGTCTTGTATCATCCGAGTCAAAGGATACATGTCAATAACACTAGATCCTGGTGTAGGAAGAGTAAAAAATTAATATTTTAATAAAATAAATTGTAATGAATAATACTAAATTTACTAAAACATAAAACAATAATTTAATAAATATTTAAACAAACATTTTAAAGTATCTACTATGTAAAAGGCATTTTTAGGTGGTAGAAATACAAAGATAAAATAAGATAAAATTCTTGTCCCAAAGAAGATCACAATAGTGAAGGGTAAACACATGTTCAAACAACCATGTGGCAAGGTACAATGTAAGAAGCACAAAGGCAAGGTTCAAACAAAATGAGAGGAATTTAAGGGAGGCAGGGTAGAGTACTTTTAGCTAAAGGGGGTTGATGTGAGAAAAAGCAGAAAGATAGCAGAGAAAGGAACAATAATGAAGGTTGATAAATAGTCTTTTCTGACTAGAAAGGAAACTATACAAAGGAAAGAAGTGTGAGATAAAGCAGGTCAGATAGGGAGAGACAGATTGTGAAGGGACAGCAGGATGCAGACCTTATATCTTATTTGTGAACAATGGGGAATAACAAGGTTTTAAGCAAAGTAATGTTGTGATCCAATTTATATATTAGGAAGATTATATCAGCATGAATGTTGAAGATAAATGGAGAAAGTAGAAACTAGAGACAGCAAGGTGACTTGGGAAACTACATTTGTACAGTAGTGAGGAATAAGGAGCTTGCTTGACAGTAGAGAGAGATGAAAGAAAGGTCTGGATGAGAGATATATTATGGAGGAGGAATATAGACTATTTGGTGTCTGACTAGATGTCAGTATTGAAGAAGAGGGACAAGTCAAAGATAACTTTCAAGCCCAGTTGCCTGGGAGAGAATGAGGCCATCAACAGAGACAGGAAGTTACAAGGAGGGGGAAAGTTTGGATAGAAGATACTGAGTATTTCAGATATTTGACGTCGAGGTGTCAGGGTGCCATCTAAATGGAGACTATTAGGCAATTGGAAATGTAATTCTAGGGAGAGATAAGGGTTGACAGTGTTAATCTGAGAGTTATCTATAAAGCTGATCATTGCAGCCCTGGGAGCTTTACAGGGAGCTCAGCCGGCCAAAAACAGCCTTGAAGGACACATTTAGGGTGTTTTAGCAGCTGATGGGGAGTGAAGGAGTAGTCAGAGAAGTAAGAAGAGAACTAGGCATAAGACCACATAGGACTGTGGTTAAAAATAGACAATCAGTAAGATTATGATTATTAATCTTTTTTTTTTTAAATGAGGCTCAAATGGAGTTGTTACCTTTAAGGAATTTCTGACAAATGAGGTGAACAAAGTTTAAACAGAGAAAAGCATTCCATTTTGGCCTCATTAATTTTTTCTTGGTTACTGAATCCTGTTTGCTTGTTTATTTTTTCCTTTCTAGTATTGTGTTGCTTAATTTTTTACACATTGATGCAAAGTATAAATGGTGACTTTCACTCCTGCTATATAGAAGCTTTCATTTGGTGAATGAAATTAGTGTTTATAAAGACTTTCTGTCTTTTTTTTTGGAGGGCAATTGGGGTTAAGTGACTTGCCCAAGGATACATGGCTAGGTTTTGTGTTAAGTGTCTGAGGCTGGATTTGAACTCAGGTCCTCCTGACTCCAGGGCCGGTGGTCTATTCACTGTACCACCTAACCGCCCCAAGACTTTCTTAAAGAACTCTAAAAGCATGATCTCACTAATTGTAGCTAATCATAATGAATCTAAAGCAGTGGAACATTATTAAGCATCATGCTAGTACTACATAAAATTCATTTCCAAATTAGTACAGTGATTTAGGTTAGATTCTCCATTTTGAAACTAAGCTTAAGTGTTTGGCTTGTCTTCAAGTCATGCAATGAACTTCAGAAACAGGAATATGAATCCATGAACAACTCATTTTTTGTTTCTGTGTTCAAGCTACCTGTGCAGCTAATTAAGTATGTGACATTAGACAAATCACTTAGCCAGGGTGCTAGATTTGGAGAGGGAGGATCTGGGTGAATCCCAGCTTTGCTTCTTACTACTTGTATGAATAGTGCTTTGCAAACCTTAAAACACTGCTGGTGATGTTTTACTAAGCTATGCTCACAATTGTGTTTCTCAGCAATAAAAAAAAATCATATAAATTCTAGCAGAACTGTATATATAGAGAAAGCAGCCTTTTCCCTTACTCCTTCCTTCTAGATATCCTGTTGCCTGAGAACCTAGCTACTGTGATGATAAATGGTCCTAAAATGCATAGCTAGGTGGTTACAGATGCAGGCTAGCACAATGAGAAGGAAAATGGGGTGCAGTTACTACATTATTATTTTTTAGGGGAGGGAATATAGTGGAAAGCTGGTTTAAAATTTAATGAGATTATTCTGGAACTGAATTTTGTTCCAAGAGGTGAAAAATGATCTATTTTTATCCCTGATATCATGCATTATGTGAAAGTGGTTGATCACTAAAGCTCCACAAAGATTTCTTTAAAAATTCAGAGAAGACTGAAGTGAGAAAAACATCCTCTGCCACCAGCAAAATGAAAGTGACACCTGAAAAGGCAATGATTTTTCAATGATTTCTCTGCTAGCAACCCACAACTGGTTGTCAGAGGGGAAAATACTGAGGGAATGCATTAAATGTTTAGTCTTTATTAAGGCAGAATTCCCAACTTTACCATTTGTTAACCATTAAAGCCTATCTTTACTAATAGTGCTCAGCCTTTTCTAGAAGGGTCCCTTATTCTTCTGTGAGTGTGGCTTCAGTTTTTTCAATGGTGAACTAAAAAGACTGAGGCCAAAAGCCTATTTGCACTGGCTATGGGGCTTTGGCCTTAAGTGCAAAAGAAAGAAGAATGGTCCAGTGACTGCCCTGGGTACCCACAAAGAACATACAGAAGTGAATTGTTGGACAAAATGCTTGTTAACTCAGCTTTCTCGTGCAGCTGTTAAGAGAGGAACCTCATTACTCTCTCTTCAGAAAGAGGAAGTAGAGCTGGCTGTGTGGACAGCATGAATGCTGCTTTTATATGTCAGCAGGATCCATGCCTCTCCTTGTTGTAACCCAGAGCAGCAGGGCACAACATGAATATTCTGGGGGTATTTTCAAGGAAAAACAATTCTATCCACCATCCCACCATCCCTACCATCCCTACCATCTTACTAGCCCATTCCTTACCTGTAGAAGAGGAGCAGGGAAATAGATAAAAATATCTATTTGTAAGGAGTTAAAACTATCAAATGTTCACTATTAAACCCTTTCTCCAGATTTCCTCCTTTTCTAATATAGAAATACCCATGTGAAAGTGATTTTTAAAAAGTGGAAAGGGTCTTATCAACAACTAACTGAACACACTGACCTGTGACAAGCATGCCATGGTTGTAATCAAATATCATTGCATAGATCTGCATGTCCCCTGGCCCTCCTTGACTGTCATGGAAAACTTGTAACAGTGAAAGTGTTTGTATATCCCATACTCTAAAAACCTGGGGAAAGAAATACATATAATTCAATATAGACAATTACTTAACTTTTTATGTAAGGGAATGTGAGATGATTTTCAGAGTCTGAAATGGGATCTTATAAATCTTAAAGCAAAAGCAAGTAAAATGATGACCCATAAATATGTCAAACTCCAGTTCAGATCTTATTTATATTATTATTTATAATTATCAGAGGGGAACAACAGAAATGATTAAAGATATGATATATCAGAATATAGTAAACAGCCAACAGGAACTGAATTTTATATGAATTCAATTCAACAAGCATTTCCTAGATATAGATAGATAGATAGATAGATAGATAGATAGATAGACGGACAGATGGATAGACAGACAGATAGACAGATAGATAGATGATAGATAGACAGATAGATAGATAGATAGATAGATAGATAGATAGATAGATAGATAGATAAGAAAATGTGCGTGGAACTCAGGATCTAAAAAGAGATATAACACACACCTATCTCTCAAAGACCTTACATTGTAATGGAGAGGAGAGGAGGAAAAAGAAATGCACAATGGTGTGATAGATGGATGGATTTTAAGTCAGGAGATCAGAATTCAAATCCCATTACTTCTCCATGCAGCAAGTTTTGTAAGTAGCTGTAAAATGAAGATGTTGAATCAGTCAATAAATATTTATTAAGTACTTGCTGGGGAGATAGGTGGTGCAGTGGATAGAGTGCTGAGTCTGGAGTCAGGAAGTTCGAATCTGACCTCAGATCCTGGGCAAGTGTGTGACCCTGGACAAGTCGCTTAAACTCTGTTTGCCTCAATTCTCTTATCTGTAAAATGAGCTGGAGAAGTAAATGGCAAACCACTACAGTATCTTTGTCAAGAAAATTCCCAATAGGGTTATGAAGAGACAAACAAGATTCAAATGACTGAACAGCACTCTTCCAGACATTGGGAATCATAGATCTGGAAGGGACCTTAGAAGTCCTTTACTCCAACCCCCTGATTTTGCAGATGAGGATAGTGAGGAAGAGAGAGGCAAACATAGAATAGAATGGAAGATCCTCAAGGAACTTACAGTATCCAGCAAATAACATGTAGAGCAAATACAAGGCCAGTTTCAGTGGGGGAGGCATTGGCAGCTGTGGGTTCAGGAAAATCTCGTGTAGGGAATGGTACTTGAGCTGAGCTTTGAAGGAAGCAAGTGATTCTAAGGGTGGAGGTAAGTAAGGAAGTAGTACCTTCCTTGCATGGAATTCAGTCATTAAAAAGGCATAGAGACATAGAACATGCAATGGCAGGCAAGTTGGAGAAACAGCTAGGAGACCAATTTGATTGGACCATAGAATGTATCAAGTGGAGTAAGGTATAGTTATCCCTTCTACATTGCAGAGGTTAGGGGTGAGGCACCTGTACATAGTCATAATAAGTATTTACCTGGAAAATCCAAACGGAACTTTTTGGTCCTTGCTTCGCACCAGAGAAGTAGTCTGAATTGTTTCTTTTTCTTTTATGGGGTATTCACAGTACCTTATTGTAAAATTTGGGTTGATATTATACTATACATAAATTTTATGAATTTCTAGGTTTCTAAACTTTTTCTTTGTCATTGGCTGGTCTTTGTGTGTTGTCTGTGGCTTTCACAAAACTCCTCCCATATTCTCATTTAATTTTTTATGCCAGTCTGCAAATATATTGAAACCTCAATGAGGAAAGTCAAGATGCAGATGGGATAATGGTATAAGAAGCCTGGAAATACAGGCTAAAGCAAAGCTTGGAAAATTTTTAAATGACAGAGGAATTTGTACTTGATTCACTGTAGCTTGTTGAGTACCAGAGCGATGCCATTCTATCAACAATCATTTATTAAGTATTTATTATGTCCTGGGCTCTGTGCTAAGCAGTAGGAATACAAAGAAAGACAAAACAAAAATGAAAACAAACAAACAATCTACTCTCCACCCTCAGGGAGTCTACAGTTTAATGGAAGAGATAATATGCAAACAAGTTTGTATGAACAAGAATGTGTAGGATAAACTGGAGGTAATCAACAAAGGAAGGAAAGAACTATGATTTAATAATATCTCTCCAAGGAACCTTTCAGTTCTAAGTCTATGTTTATATGTACAAAAATAACTGACGTAAATAAAAATGAGATAGAGGCAAAGAAGTCCAGGCGAAGTGTTAGAAGAAATTGGGAAGAAGAGATCATTTTTTTTTACTCAGGAAGGAGTCTTCACATAGATGGTAGTAATTGAGATAGTCCTTAAAGGAAAGTCTATCACTTTTTAGCTATATGACCATGGGCAAATCATTTGACCTCTCAGCCTCCGGCAGCTCTCGAAGGCTTATCTATTCATTTATAGATGGATTGCAACCCATATCGGTGGACAGAATTCATATATTCAATTTTACACACACACACACACACACACACACACACACACACACACACACACACACACACACACGACAGCTAGGTGGCACAGTGCCTAGAACATTGAGCCTGAAGAAGACCTAAGTTCAAATCCAGACTCAGGCAGTTACTAGCTGTGTGACCCTTGACAGTCACTTAGCCCCTGATTGCCTTCATTTCCTCAGCTCTAAAACAGAGACAATAATAAAGTTTATATCCTGGGGTTGTAGTGAGTATCACATGAGAATATCTGTTAAGTGTTTAGTACAGTATCTGGTACACAATCATAGTAAGTATTTAACAAATGCTTGTTTCCTTCCTTTTTCTCTATATCTGCATATACATACATATTACATATGCAATATATATGCATATATATAAATTATAGCTCTCATTTATTTATTTTTTATATGCATAACTTTCCAGCTAAATAGCTCTTCTGGGGACAGGGCTAGTGCCATAAACTTCTTTTGTATATTATAGTAGCTAATACATTGTCAGACCCATAGTCTAAGCTCAATAAATCCATGTTGATAAGCTGGATAAATCAAGTTTTAATTAGTTCTTAAAATAATTATGTGACTACATGAAGGATCTGTGATTTTGACAGGGTATAGAACTTTGACTGTCCTATAATTGGAGTTTTATGGTTCTCTACAATCTGACCTTACCCTTCTATAATACTGAAATCCCTCTAGCTCCATCTAGTCCGTTAGCCATGATCCTGACTTCATTGGACTTTTTGCCCAAGTTTGACTCTAGGATTCATTCTTTTCACTTTGACTTCTTTACTGTCTTAAACACTCATCTTTGAGCTTCTGTTAAACCCACTGTGGAAACGCCCAATCCTTATTAATTTTTATTGTTTAATTTCATTGTGTCTGGCTTATGATTAGAAAATGCAGAATAAAAAAAAAACGTGGTCCATTGAATATTCATTCACTTCATTTTATTCTTCCCCTCTCCTCTGTAATTCTACTTCCCACTGATTCAAACCAAAGCCTCTTCTGCTTAATAGACAGAGTTCTCTGTGGTCTGCTCCCACACTGTCTATCCCACTTTATTTCTCATTATTGCTCAGCATGGCCAGTCTATTCTTATTCTTGTCAGTCCACTCTCCTTATTGTTCCCATCATACACCACCATGAACATTCTCACAGCTGTGCCTTGTTAACATTCTTCCCTCTCCTAGGATGCCACAAGTCTTGAAATCATAGCTCTAGAGCTGGAAAGGACCTCAGTGGCCATCTAATCTATTCCTCACATTTTACAGATAAGCAAACCAAGACCCAAGGAAGATAAGTGTCTTGCCTAAGACTGTATAGTTATAACCACTGCTCGTCAGAAGTGTGATTTGACCCCCAACTCATCGGACTTCAATGCCAAGGCTCTTTCTGTCCAAACACACTGGTCTCCCTTTAAAGACAGATATGAGGAGTGGGCTATGGACCCATGCCTCCAGAGGAGCCAGCATCCTTCCTTTAGAATGTTCTTCCCTTCCACTCCATGTCTTCATGTCCTTCAAGATGTAGCTCAGACCCTCTCTTCTCTCTGAAGTCCCCCTAATGAAGCCATAGTGAGGTAAGGAACAAAGACAAGTGTATCACAGAGTAAGACAGGACCCAAAACATGATCTGATTGAATAGAATACCCTGACTTCTAGATTAATGAAGGAAAAGAAACATCCCCCACAAAGTAGCATAGCCAAGGGACGAGTGACAGTAAGCTCACTGAGAGCCAAGCAGAGGTACCCAAGAACTGGCCTGCTATCTAAGAGTACTCTCGTGGTCGGTAGTACAAATAGCAAGTGGGGTAAATGCTTCATTGATAACATGTCAGAAAGCACTGATTTTGTTATTGTTCTGCAAAAGACATTTTGATTTTATAATAATCAGTATGATAGATTACAAAAAGGTGAGGACTAGGAGTTAGGAATGCATCCCAGTTTTAATAGTAACTAGTCTTGAGATTTGGGCTAATTGCATTGATACTCTGTTTCTCCATTTGTTAAAAGTTAGGGGCCATGATTTCATGATTTTATTTCACATGGAAAAAGGGAAAGAGTTAGCACCAATGCTTGAACACTTCATTTTATGTAATCTGGTCAATATAAATCCATCTCTTCTTCTCATTATTGGAGGGAATGGTTAAAAGATGCAGGGACTCAAGTTTCATTTAAAGAGCACTGGTGTACTATCATCCCAGGATTAGGGTGCTGAGGTAGATGTGGAGCTAGATTTTCTCTATATTCTCCAGACTGAATTCTTGGAAGGACATATGAATGCACACTTTGAGTACATATGGACTAGGATACCTGATAGTACACAGGGATGTCTTTCTAGGACCCACATGCCTAGGACAATCAGATGTTTACTGCAATGACCACATGCAAAATCATTTAACTTCTCTAAGCCTAGGTTTCATTATTTATAAAATGGGAATAATAAAACTGAATTATTTATTCTCACAGTTTTTGTGACAATGATGCGGAAGCACTCAGCAGACAGAAGGGTCATGGAGACAATAAGCAACTAGGGGGAAATGCTCCTATTGGTTTTTTATTGTGTGGTGAAGTGGATAAAGTGTTGTATTTGGAGTCAGAGAGCCTGGGTTCAAATCCCAACTCTGCCACACCCTTTCTATATAACTCTGGGAAAGTCACTGATTATCTCTGGATCTTTGTTTTCTCAAACGTAAAATGAGGAGTTTGAATTAATTGATTCCTGGGATCCTTTCCACCTCCACATCTATAATCTTATGATGCTCCTAATAATTTTACAGGCTCATGGTGCATAGGAATTGGATATAGTCTCATTGGTACTTGTGTTCTCAAAGGAGCAATAAAAAGACAAAAATTTTGAAGAGTAGGAAAATTGAAGTTCAGGACTAAGACCTCTAAACTTAGTGAAATAGGAGTTGAAGGGTTTTGCTAAGTGGGTATTCCCCATCTCCTCTACCTTGAGACCCCTACCTTTCTTCAAGGCTCAGTTCAAGTCATAGCTTACAAGATGTCTTTAATGATAGGGTCTACTATCATTTTGATTTTGGGACAATGTGTCCTCTTGTAAGACACATTACACTTTCTAATTAAATGTTTTGCTTTTCTTTAAAAAAGTGAAAATCTTAAGAGGAACAGCAACATCAAACAATCTTATTTGTTATTCACTATAAATCATCTACTTCCTCCTCTTTATACAACTGGTCAGAATGGGTATAATTGGTGCTTGGGAACATTGCCAACTATTGTTCCTTTTGAGTTTGCTAATGAAATGAAAATGGATAAAGTTTTCAATTCTCTCTGTATTTTCTCAATGTTTTCACTTCGCCTTCAGAAACAGCAGCTCTACCACAGCTGTTAGACCATTGAGCTTGGTGTATAGAAATGAAATCAGCCATTATTTTAACTATCTGAAGAGGAAATGCTATTTACCATGTGACTGTAACAAAGGAGAATGATGACAACCTACTCCTTGCAGTTCAAAAACTAAACAGAATTTCTAGCAAAATACCCAGCACATAGTAAGTAATAACTAAATTAATTGAAATTTGACTGATGATGAAGATGCCTTATCTGAAGAAGTTTAGAAAAGCAATAGATTTTTTAAAACCTTCTTTAGCTTCCCTTTTTGAACTCATTGGGAAGGATGGGATTTTTGTAGTCTATTCCTCTGTCTCTTGGCATAATAATAACTATGACAAAAGATTATGTTTACTCTTTTCTTTAAAATCTCTGGAGAAGAAATCTCTGAACCTTTTGTTTCTCCATTGTTTTGATTTGTTTTTTGTTCACTGCAGGAGGGCAGGTACTGGAGAGGGACATTATAAATGTTTATAAAAATAAATTAGTTTTTTTCATGGAAAAGGAAACTCTGGTTATCTTTGCATAACAAATATGTCCCATTGTCTGAGAACTCTTTCTTTCAGGAATGACTTCCCCAAATCCTACTCCTTCTGCTTAATTTTCTCTAAGTCTATTCTCTCTGGTCCTGTCCTGAGTGGAAGCAGAAAATACTAGTTCATTCTCATACAGTATCCCTTCATCTTTTCCAAATCATGAAGAGAAAAGGAAAAGAAATATTCAAAATAATTCCAAATGGTGATACCATGGTGTCCAATTACTAAAACTTTGGAATTCATGATTCCTGCCAGTTCAGATAAATGAAGTAACTACCAAGATGACTTCCTCTAATATTTATTCTAATGTTATCTCTTCTCAAATGCAAATCTTCAACCTACTTAGAGACTCTCTTTAAAATCTGCTAATCTGCATAAAACACTGTAATGAAATGACTAACAAAAGTGTCCCAAAGTAAAATCACTTTTATGTAGCGATTTGATTTTCTCCTATTGCAGTAAAAAAAAAAAAATGAATAGCTCAGTATTCAGATCAGCTAACCAAAAATTCTACAAAGTTACATATGAAAAGGGAAGGTAGTTGTTTAGGATTTTTTTTTTAATTTTAATCAATCAAATATCTGTTAAGCTCCTACCATGTGCCTGGCAGTGTGCTAAGCAAGTGGAATATGATAGTCTGTCCCTGCTCTCAAGGAGCTTGCAATCTATATCCAATGAAATCATAATAATACCTCTGCTATAGATAGCTCTTAGTGAAAGTGCCCTTCTCCTTCATAATAATTCTGTGACTAACATAGATTTATATAGACCAGTTCACTTGCTTTTGAGAATCAGGATTCCCTGATTCTAAGCCTAGAGCTTTTACCTTATAGTACAATTTCTCTTAAGTACATCCCAATGATTCCAAGTCCAGTGGAAAGAATAGTTAATGATAATTCTAAGTTTACAAACCTGAATGACAGGGAGGATGATCCCCTCACAAGAAACAGGGAAATTTGATGGGGATCAGATTTATGGGAGGAAATGATGAATTCAGTTCCAGATATGTTGAGTTTGAGATGCTAGCAGGATATCAAGGTGGAGGTATGCAGTTGGAGATGTGGAATTTGGATTCAGGAGAGATACTGAGGGTGAGTGTATAGATTTGTGTAGAGGTGATGATTGAACTCATAGAGGCAGATGAGATCTTCAAGTGATAGGACTCTGGAGGGAAGAGAAATGGACCCATGATGATCCAACAAACAAGTCAAATAAAAAAGAATTAGGAGAGAGTGGCATCATTGTTTAAGAAGAAAAGATTAAGTGAACAGGAGAAAAAGGAATAATCCATAGTGTTAAAACTTGCAGAAAGATTAAAGAGGATGAGGCCTGAGAAAAATCACCTGATTTAGCTGAGATCACCAGGAACCTTTAAGAGAGTAGCTTCTGTAGAACCATGAACTGAAACTTACAGGACAAAGAAGGGAAAGGGTGATGAGGAAGCAAAAGCAGTGAGCATAAATTCCTCTTTCTAGGACTTGAACAATGAAGAGATGAGATGTATAATTACACTTAGAGATAATGACAGGGTTAAATGAATTTTATTTAGTTCTTTTTTTAAGTAAGGGAGATACAAACATGTCTGTAGGTCATGAGGAAAGAACTATTAGACGGAGAAATATTAGAAATGAGAGAAAAGATGTTATCTCTGTACTGATGACTCATAGGTTTATATTTCTGTCTCTGTTCTCTCTGCTGAGCTCCAATCCCTCATTATCGACTACCTAACCATTCCAAACTGGATGTACTGTAGGTATCACAAAGTAAGTCAATCAGTCATCAAGCATTTATTAAGTGCTTACTCTATCCTAGGCACTAGGGATACAATGAAGACAAAAACTACCTTCAAGGAGCTCACAAGCTAATGGGGAAACAATATGCAAATGATTAAAGATATAGAATGTATATGCAGTGTGAATAGGAAGTAGGTAATCTCAGAAGGAAGGTAGTAGCTGTAAGTAGGGGGAATTTTTGGGGGGGGGTTGGCAGTAGAGAAGGGATGAAGGGACCAGGTAGAAGCTGGGATTTGAACAGAAACTTGAAGGAAGCCAGGAGATGGAAGTGGAGGTGAAGAGGGAAGGATTCCAGGCATGAGATTCAGCAATTAAAAAGGCAGAGAATCAGTAGAAGGAGTGTTGTGTGATTAAGTGAGAAGCTTCCCAGACCTAAGACATATTTGCATGTGTCCATATCAGGCCTTGGCCTCAGGTTCCTTTTAAGCATTTGATCAGACCCTCATCTGTGTAAATTATCCACAATGAACCACCTTCAGCACCTCCTCATACTTTTAGGACTCTCTGAACTAACCATTCCTCTCCTTTTCTTCAGCAAAAGGATTTCCTCTCCAAACCTAGTCCTCTTTTTAATTTCTTTTTTTGGGGGAAGGGCTCCATAAAACTTTCAGTCACCCAGATTCTGTGCAATTCTCAACTCTTTAGTCTCACTCCACCTTCACTGTGCAACATCCATTCAATTTCCAGATCTTGTCAACAACATCTCTTATTTATGTCTCCTTTCCTTTCAAATAGCCAAGACCCTCAGGTTCTCTTCACCAATTTCCTGTATGATTTATTAAAATAATCTCCTCATTGGTCTATCTGCCTCAAGCCTCTTCCACTTGTCTATGCTTTTATCCAGGTGATTTTCCTAATGCACAAGTCTGACTATATGACTCACTAGATGTGATTTCATATAATGGATTAGTTGGTCAATATTTATTAAGCACTTACTTTGTGCCAGGCACTGTGCTAAGTGCAGGGGGAGGGTGGAGAGATTACAAAAGAGGCAAAAGAGAGTCCCTGTCTTCAAGGAGCTTACAATCTAATGAGAGACACAATATACAAACAAATAAATGCAAATTAAACTATTGTTGTTGTTTAGTCATTCAATTATGTCCAAATCTTCATGACCTCGTGTACCATAGAATGCCAGGTCCTTCTGTCCTCCACTATCTCTTGAAGTCTGTCCAAATTCATGTTCATTGTTTTCATGGCACTATCCTCTGCCATCCCTTTTTCCTTTTGTCTTCAATCTTTCCCAACATCAGCAGCTTTTCTATCTTCTCATTATATGGTCAAAGTATTTAATCCTCAGCTTCAGTATTTGACCTTCCGGTGAACAGTCTGAGTTCATTTAAGTGCTGACTGATTTGATCTTCTTGCTGTCCAAGACACTCTCAAAAGTCTTCTACACCACAATTCAAAAGCATCAGTTCTGCAGTGCTGTTTTCTTTATAGTTCATCTCTCACAGCCATACATTGCCACTGGAAAAACCATGGCCTTGACTATATGGACCTTTGTTGGCACACTGATATCTCTGCTTTTTAGTATACTGTCCAGATTTGCCATAGCTTTCCTTCCAAGAAGCAAATATCTTTTAATTTCATGGCTGCAATCTCTATCAGCAGTGATCTTTGAGCTTAATAATATAAGATCTGACACTGCTTCCATTTTTCCTCCCCTCCATTTGCCAGGAAGTGATGGAACCACTTGTCAAGATAATTTTTTTTTTATGTTAAGCTTCAAACCAGCCTTTAACTTCTCTTATTTCACTCCCATCATGAGGCTTCTTAATTCTTCTTCTCTTTCTGCCATCAGAGTGATAACATCACATATCTCAGATTGTTGGTATTTCTCCCAGCAACCTTAATTCTGGCTTTTATTTCATTTAGTTCAACATGTCATATGATATGCTCTGCATATAAGTTAGATAAATAAAATGACAATATCCAGCCTTTTTGTCCTCTTTTCCAATTTTAAACTAATCTGTTGTTCTGTGTTGCTTCTTGGCCCACATGCAGGTTCCTCAGGATACAGTTAAAATGATCTGGTACTCCCATCTCTTTGAGGACTTGCCACATTCTGTTGTGATTCACAGTCAAATGCTTTAGTGTAGTCAATGAAGCAGAAGTAGATGTATTATCTGGAACTCCCTTGCTTTCTCCATAATTCAGTGAATGTTGGCAATTTGGTCTCTAGTTCTTCTTCTACTTTGAAAACCAACTTGCTCTTCTGGTAATTCTCAGTTCACATATAGCTAAAGCCAAGCTTTTTTTTGTTTTTGTTTTTGTTTTGTAGGGGTGGGGGTGGGGATGGGGAGGAGAGAGGCAATTGGGTTAAATGATTTACCCTGAGTCACATAGCTAGTATCTGAAGCCAGATTTGAATTTAGTTCCTCCTGACTCCACGGCCAATGCTCTATCCACCAACTTATAGAATCTTAAGCATAACTTGTTGACATGTAAAATGAGCACAATTTTTCAGTAATCTGAACATTCCTTGGCATTGCCCTTCTTTAACTGATCTTTTCCAACCCTGTAGCCACTGTTGAGTTTTCAAAATTTGCTGGCACACTGAGCGCAATCATCTTTTAGGGTTTTAAATAACTCAGCTGTAATTATTATTAACCTTATTGTTAGCAAAGTTTCCTAAGGCCCACTTGACTTCTTTTTCCAGGATGTCTGGTTCTAGATCAAACACTCCTTTTCAACAACCCAAAAAGTGACTTTACACATAGATATCATCAGATGGTCAATATATAAAGCAAACTATATAAAGGACGAATAAGAAATCATTAACAGAGGAAAGCCACTAGAACTTTCAGAGTTGGTAGGGACCTCAGTTACAGGTTTAGTTTAAACTATGACTAAATAGGATTCTCCTCTGTGATATCACCAACAAGTAGTAATTCAGAATCACATTCACAGAATTCAGCTAGTCCAAATTAGATGTGAAAAAACTTCCCTCTACAGCACACTCCAAAATTAGTTATCTATTCTTTTCTTGAAGATTTCCAGCAAGTAGAAATCCACTGTGCCTTGAGGAAGTGCATTCCTCATTTAGATAGCTCTCATTGTTAGAATATTTCTCTTTAGGTCAAGACAAAGTTTTCTCTTTTTTAAATATCCATCCAAGTGCTATTATTATTTCTGCCCTATGGGGTTCAGTTAAACTACAGATCCCTTTTGCACTTAACAAACTTTCAATTACTTGAAGATAAGGTATCACCATCACCCCTTTGTCCCACCCTACCCCCTAGGCTTTTGTTTTTCATCCTCTTCATGTCCATTTCCTTTATCTGTTCTTCCTAGGGTAAGATCTAGAAACCTTTCCCCATCTGGTTACACTACTCTGGATATTCTCTAGGACTTGGCTCAAATGATTGCAAGAAAAGACACAGACCAGAATCACATGAAATGGATAGGCATAGATGGTCTATAATCAGCATTATTAGAGAAAATTTTCAAATTGATGAGCTGATGGATCCATTTGAGTATTTGATAGTAATACTAATAATAACAACAATTTTTATAGTGCTCAAAGATTTATAAAGCATTTTAAAATTTTTATCCCATTTTATTCTCACCACAATTCTAGGAGATAGGTGGTGGTGTTGTTGCAGCTAGGTGATACGGTGGATAAGAGTACCAGGCCTGGAGTCAGGAAAACTTACCTTCCTGAGTTCAAATCTATCCTCAAAAACTTACTAGCTCTGTGACCCAACCCTGCTTCCCTCAGTTTCCTCATCTGTAAAATCACTCCAGTATCTTTGCCAAGACCACCCCAAATGGGGATACAAAGAATCAGACATGACTGAAAAAAAAAAAACACTGAACAACACAAATTGGAATTAACCCCTTTTACTAATGAGGAAACATGTTGAGAAAAGTTAAGTGACTTGCCCAGATAGCTAGCAAGTGCCTGAGAGAGGATTTGAACCCAGTTCTTCCTGACTCCAAGTCCAGCACACTATTCACTATTCATCATGCTACCTAGTTTCCCATAGTGTTAGAAGACACGAAAGCACAGATGGGTATTATTTCTTGACAGGATTATCAGACGCATAAGCCCCCAAAAATGAGTCTTCCAGATTTCTCACTATATCATTGGTTGAAAAAAAAAATCAAAAATGTTTTTTTTTTTTTACCTTTGCAGAAGACAGGCTGATCACATGCTGATCTTTTTCATTCATGACAAGTTCTGTAATACTGAACATATGCCCAACAAGTTTCCCTACAGGTTTGGTGCTGATATTGGGATGCCATAATCGGAGGATTTTGTCATCTCCTGAAAATTAGGATACAAATAATTTGTTTACTTAAAAAAAAGTTATGGACAGAATTCAGAAAGTTTCTCTTCCCTCCTTTGCACCCAAACATATCTCTCTATTCTGATTCCTGGTTGATTTCCTTCCAGAAATGTCCCTTAATTAGCTTTCTTATGTCTTCAAACTTTAAGCTTCAACATATATAACATCTATGTATAATATATAACAGAACACATAATGTATATTGTTATAATATATAATATAATATGATATGATATGTGACTGTTTTATAAGAATTATACATAGGGATCATATATAAATGCCATATATATTATATATAAATACTTGCTGTCATAATTTTTCTTATTCCAGTGTTTTCTTTCTTATTTGAAATATGTGTTCAAGAGAAGCAGTCTGTCAGTAACATGGAATACTCTCAAAAAAATGTAGTGACCACATGGAACCTACATTGAATGGGTATTGTCTTGTATGTCTTCTTTAAAATAATGCTGACATTTAAAAATACGTCCTATACTTCATATTTACCTGGCGAGGCTTATACAAACTGATGCTATGTGAGAAGAACAGAACCAGGAAAAATTTGTACATAATCACAGACACATCATATGTGTGACAAGCAACTCTGATAAACTGGACTCTTCTCAGCAATGCACAATTATAAGACAACTCTACAAGTCTCAGGATGGAAGAAGATGTTTACATTCAGAAAAAGATCTAGAAAGAACAGAGTTTAAATGGAGATTGAAGCAATCTACATGCTCTCTTTTCCATGTTTGGTTTTGTTTCCTCTTTCCCATTGTTCACTCCATTGGTTACAACCCTTCTGTACAACCAGACTAATTCCAATGTGAAAGTATTTGCAGATCCTATACTTGATTGCATGCCATCATG
>CM053593.1:116743360-116776457 GCA_028646575.1 Pseudocheirus occidentalis
AAAAAAAAAAACCAAACCCAACACTATCCAATCTACATCTGTCAAGAATTATTTTAACATAAGGAAAGATGTTTCCCACCCTTCCACAACTAATATAATCACAGAAAGCCTGGAATATAATTACCAGATGTAAAGTAGGAGCTAAGGAATTTTCTTACAACCATACAACAGTATAGTCACACACACTATCATTCAATCAGCACACGTTTATTTAGCACTTTCTATGTTCTAGGTACTATGTTAGACACTGAAGTAAGGCAAAAATAGTCTCTGCTCTCAAGGACTTTCTATTGTGGTTTATATTGTAGTAGAGAACACGTAATAGTAATCATGAGAGCTAGCATTTATATAACACTTACTATATACTGTATACTATTTACTATAAACACTTGCTCTATACCATATACTGTTTATATAATACTCTATGCCAGATGCTGTGCACTTTGTAATTATTACGTTATACAAATTAAATTACTCATTTGATCCTCACAAAAATTCTGGGAGGTAAGCGCTCTTATTATCTATTTCCATTTTACAGAAGAGAAAACTGAAGCAAACAAAGGTTAAGTGATTTGCCCAGGGTCATACAGGTAGAAAGTGTCTGAGACCACATTTGAACTCACATCTTTGTGACTCCAGGCTAGTACTCTATCCATTGTATTCCCTTGCTATAATAGAAATAAAACAGGTACATACAAATTATCTAAGGGGGCAGATTTTCTCCTCTCTTCTCCTACCTCAGCAATACCATCAGACTTGTTGAACAGTAGGTGACAATGAATCTAGCCAGGAATAGAGGGACACATATCCAGAGACAGCCATGGATCCAGAGAGACAGTCTTTGAGGAAGGAGACAGCTTCAAGGGATATACTAAGTCAGCAGAAAGGAATACTGGCCATGTCCTCAAGAAAGGGAGGCCATGTCCTCAGATGCTCTGAGTCTGGTTGAGTAGCCTGTCCTTATCTAAGGTAATGTATGATACTAGTTCTACAAAGAGAGTCACTACCAGGAGTTATGAGTTATTCTTTGACACATATGTATCATTCCTGTGTCTCATTAAGTTTAACTCCACTACTCCTATAGTTGCTGGATTTTTGTGTAAGATGTCCTAGGCTTTTGGAAAGAAGTTTGCACCAACTGTTCTTGCCATCCTATCTTAATAAATGTCTTTGTTATAAACAAATTAAGCCTACTGGCTGATAGCTTACGGGAACTACACTGGTGGGATCTAGTGAGTAATAGATGTAGTATTAGTCACTCTCTGGGGACTCAAATATAACTGTGAGTTCAGGTTAGGGGAGTACCCCAGAGGAGGGTTTAAATGAAATTCTTTTCTTACCAAAACACTTAAGATACAAGGAGATGCATTTTTACCAAGTTCCTCTACCAAAGTTCTATTTTAATTCTTAATTATGGCATGGAAGTGATCTTGGATTCTCAAAGGTTGTGTCTTTGGGATTTGAGTACAGCCTAATCACTTTCATATATAACTGCTCTATAGTTCATAAAACCTTTTCATAGTCATTTAGTCCAACTTAATTCAATTTGAAATTTTTAAATTTTATTTTGTTTTTGTTTTTTTGGAGGGGGAAAGGCAGGGCGATTGGGGTTAAGTGACTTGGCCAAGGTCACACAGCTGGTAAGTGTTAAGTGTCTGAGGCCAAATTTGAACTCAGGTCCTCCTGACTCCAGGGCTGGTGCTCTATTCACTGTGTCACCTAGCTGCCCCAACTTAATTCAATTTGTTGAGCATTTATTAAACATTTAACATGTACCAGGCACTGTGCTGACCCTCTAAAAATACATTCTACTGCGAAGGAAACAATATGGACAGAGTAAATAAAGATGTGGGACAGACTCAAAGGCTGTTTTGGAAGTCAAGAAATGTAGGTAGGTATGAGGAATATAATGACTTTGTCCATGTGATTAGTTCTGCACCAGTTTCTTACTCATAAGAATGACAGAATGAAAGAATTTTATCACTTTTAAATGGGAGACAAGAGCTCTGGGCATTTTATAAGGAATGCCAACTCTATATTCAATGCTAGGTAAAGTTCAGTAGTTTGGAATTAACCAGGAAGTCATAAGCATTTCTAATGCTATCAGTATAAAGTCTCTGTAGAGATATTGCTCTTGGTAACCATGAAATACTGGTAAAAAGACACTTTTAACCCTAGTGAGTCAGAATGCTCATGTCTTTATGTGCCAAAGAGCTGAGCCTAGAGCCAGGACTCTCTTTATGTAGAAAGAAAATTGAGTCCCCAGCCAAGTGTCAGAAACAGACACGCCCATAAGATACTGAGGTGTTGGGGTATTTTTTTTTCTTTTCTAATTCTCTGACTGGGTATTTTAAAGTTTTTGCATTTCCAAACAGCTGTAGAAACCAAGTCTGGGCTTTAAGCTAAAAGAGCAAGGCAGAGACTACTTAGCTTATGAGGAAGATGTTACACCCCAGCTGAAAGCTCTTTTTCAAAGCAGAGAAGAGCTCTGCAATCTGAACAGCAGTGACCAGGCCTAGCAGTGTCTTTGTGCCATACTTGGGAGCCTAGCAGAGAACATACTTGATGACATCATTAGAGTACACCAGTGACTCCACAGAATAGAGAGGCATGAATGAGTTGCCCTGCCACACATGAACCCTTTTATATGTATATCCTGGCCACAAATATTCCTTCCGTGGGTGTCCCTCCACATGTCTCACCTCATACATTCCCTGTCCAGAAGCAGCTATCTGATTGGATTGTCAAGTTCTGCCAATTCTACCTCCCAAATTTTACTAATTTTTTTTTGCATGTGCCCCTTTCTCTCTATTCTCACAGCCACTACCCTAGAATGGAGAAAGGGGAAGAGAAATAAGTGTGTGTGGGGTTCTATATTTTTTCATGGTAAGAAGAAAGTAGTTTATCAGTAGTTAATTATCTATGAATCTCATTCTTCCTTTCCCTTTCTGGAGTGTAAGCTTCTAGGACAGAGAGTCTTATCTATCCTTGGAATCTCTACCAGTGTCTGGCATCATGATGCTCAGTATGGGATACTTGCTTCAAGAAATGTGTGAAATGAATTGAGTTGAGTTGAAAGGGTTGCTTAGGAAAAACAGTCATACTGTAGATATCCTGTCCTTATTTTGCCTGGGCTGCTACAAGAACTTCTCCTTTTTTCAAGCTCAGCAAATGTCTGTATACTTAACAGATGAAGCTGTACCCCACAAAGCTGCCTTCATCATGTATTTTGAACAGTTAATCAGTACGCACTGTACGTTTAGCAATATGTGGTCAGCTGAGTCACTAATTAGCAAAGAAATTCTCCTGTGTTTGCCAGTTACTGAGGACTTGAGTTTCCTACCAGCAGAGTCTATACACTTCCACAACTCATTTGAACATAGGTGGTACAAAGGTATTTGTAACCTGCCATTCATCCCTCTAAATTTCCTCCTCAGGGCTTTCTGACAGAGCTCTGAATACTGCTGTTAATAAATCTTCAAAAATATTGGTGGAGATTTTGTCAGATAACAGCCCTTGAGATTAAGTCATATGCTTCTATCCACATGCACACACTGAGACTGCTAAAGTTCCTGGCATTTTATCAAATGCTATTTTTCTAAGATGCCTAAAGTATTTAAGAAAATAAGGCATACAGAAAAATAACAACACAGCACCAATTAAAAAGAGTATTTCTCCACAAAATGTAGTGGCACTTGACTGTTTACATCATACACAAGGCCTGACACAACAACCAAACAGTGACTTTCCAAAGAGACTAATGTATGAACAGGTTTTAAGCTATGGTAGGATGGAAACTTGCCTCTTTTTAGTGAACCTATATCATTTTGAAGTAGCTTAACAATCCATTCAAGTTGTAAGTCTCAGTCATTTCTGATATTTTCCCTTCATCTCACAGACTCTCATATCTCTGCCAGTCCCGCTTTTTCTTCTCTTTCCCCTTACATACACTATTGTCACCTATGCCAATAGAGGGTCCCCCTAATCATAGAAGTTAGAGCTGGTAGGAACCTTAGAGATCATCTAATTCAGCCTCTTCCTTTTATGGGCAGGAAAACCGAAGAGCACACACATTAAGTGAGTTGACCCACATCACACAGATAATAGCTAAGGGGGTTGGGATTTAAAACCATGTCTTCTAATACCAAAATTGCTGTTCTTCCCTCTCCACCATATTGAAGAACTGGAAAAGAAGCCAAAGTGTGGGTAAGCACAATTGCAACCCAGAAACAAGTGTTTGGATTTCTTGTTTTTGATCAAATCAGTCCCTGGAGGTGTCTGCTATATTTCCTTTGCAATATTTCTTTCTCAGTGTTGACTGCACAGTTGTCTTCAAATTGTGGGCCCTGAACAACATGCTGTTCACTGACTACAGTTCCCATTTGTTTGTACAATCTTCTTTACCAGACCTCAAGAAGGTTGTTAACAGTCTGTGGCACATCCCCTTCCCACACTGCTCTTGCCAGACTTCCTGTTCATATATCTTCCTACCTTTTCTCCCTAGACTTTGTAGAATTTCAGTGGGTTATGGCTAATTTAAGAAATAAAAATAGTCTTCTTTATGTACAGAGCTGTGACTGAATACTGAGTACTAAATAATAGAATCTAGTCCAATATTTTCCAAAGACTATTTTAACCTATCATCATATGAAAAGAAGGTTCATGAAATAATCATAGAAAGGTACCTTAGAGATCATTTCATCCAAACTTCTCTTAGAATATATGTAACTCAATGCTACTGAACCAAAGTCTTGGATTTACAGAACCCAGATACAATTTTGAGGGCTTCTCACTAATCATATCTTCAGTTCATACACAATCTAGAATGTTCCCTGAGAATATAAGAATATAGCTTATATCTAGGTCTCTTACAGAGTAGGCAAAATGGCCCTCATTTCCTATCTAAGCACTCAGGCTAATAATACATCAAATACATCACAGGTTTTATTTCGTCAAAAAAAAAAATCCTATGAAGCCCATAAAGAGTCAAGCCAAATCTTTCCTCTTTCGTGATTTTCGGTTTTTCTTAAAGATCTTGACAATCTTCTAGACTGATGATATTACCTGGAGGTTGAAAATCTCTTGAAAGGGAAAAGCATTTGCATTTGAGAAAGAGTTGCCCTCTCACCCTCCAGTAAGGCTCACCTACCCCATATTCCAGTCCACCTTCTGGTTTTTTTTTTAATGGCCCATGATCCCCAAGTCATTTTTGCATTTAAAAATAATTTTTAATTTAAAAAATTAATTTAAAATATTTAAATAAAAAGATAAAAACTAGTCTTAGCTTACATGCCATGCAAGAAAAGGCAGTAGGCCACATTTGACATCCAGGCTATAGTTTGCCAACCCCATGCTAGTTATAGGACTTAACCTTGTAGTTGGAATCACCCTCAAAAACCAAAAACATTTGGAATACTAGATGGTTAATTCCCTAACCCCCTAGAGCTATTTAGACTCTGTAACTCTCACAATTAATGATGGGCAAGCACACTGTAGCTCTTTCTCTCACTACTCCTTTGTTCCAGCTCCAGTTTGGTCCTAAAATGCCCCCAGTTGGCCCAAGAACTCCCTCTTCTTTTTTTAGGTGCCTTGGTTCAGGGACTCAGAATTGTCCAGGATTTTCTTCTCTTTGTCCAGGAAAGTCCTGGTCCTCAACGTCTTCCATTCTGTCCAGGAATTCCTCCACGGTTCTGCTACTGCCTCTGGTGTGAACATCTCTGTAGCCATTTGGTTTCTTTCTCCTTTCCTAAGACTATGTGGTTACCTGAAAGGTTCTGCAAATACACAGGTTTTCTTTCCAGGAAAAAAAAATGTCGATCTCTGTAAATCCTTCTCCTACCTGAGCCCTTGTTCTTTCAGCTTTTTTATCTTTGTGTCTGTTTTTTCCCCTTTAAAGACTAATCCAAGGGTGTGACAAAATATGATAAGCCACATCTCAATCAGTTATCTTTAATGTGGCGTCAATAAAACTGATTAATATTAGTATCTGGGCCAAGAGTATTTGTTCACACTCCAATAAGGAGATATCATCAGTTTCAGATTGATGTCACTTGGAGATATCTTTACTTTTTGTAGGGAGACATCTCCAATTCTAGAACAAGGTAATTCCTTTAACCTTGTTATCCCTGACCAGGTTTCTTCTGGTCACACTTTAGAATGTGGCAACTGAAACCCAGAGGAGCTAAGTAGATTCCCCAATATCACACAATTAGCTATGGGTATAATTGTACTAGAACTCATTCTTTCAACTCTCAGGCCAATTCTCTTTCTACTCATCATGCTTTGTTTCCCTTTTAATAGAGCTTGATTCCATAATTTGATATCAACTAAATTTGATTAAAGATGTAAAGTTGCAATCTGATCACTAAATCCACAGAGGTACAGTTTGTATCTGAAACCCTTCCCAAATATGTTACAGAGGAATTGTTTTCTTTCCATGTCACCCCCATCAGGCATTTGTGAAGTTGATTTTTTGGAACCCAAGTGATAAACTTTACTTTTTTCTGATTAAATTTTATTCAATTAGATGATGACATCTTTTCTGTTTGCATCATTTTTTTTTAGGTCAAAACTCTTTCATCTCATATTTAGAAGGACCCCATATTCTTCTAAACTTTGAGTCATTTGCAAGTATGAGATGTTATATTTGCCTCCATTGAAGCTATTTAATGTTTAATGGCCCAGAATCTTTCATGTTCCTTTCCGTAAGGACAGATACTTATTTTTGTCTTTGTGTCCCTATAATGGTAATGGGAATTTGAAGATCTTCCCTGCCCCTTAATAAGCATAAGGGAATTTAAAGACTTTCTCTGCTTTGAAAATATACCCTGCCCCCTAATAGGCTGAATGTGGTCACAGGGAGCCTATGGTAGGAAAAGTTTGAGTGGATGCTATGAATATTGCATTGGTGCTACAGTCCCCAGAACCTAGTGCTCCTCTTTGAGAATGAAGGATGAAAAACAACAATAACATAGTGTTTTGCTTAGAGTAGACATTTAAGAAATGCTTATTGATTGAAAATTACCAATAGTAACTTAGCAAACATATCTCTGAGTTTCTTTAGTTCTCTAAAATCTAGTTCATCCAGGCTTGTTCACTTGAACTCATTGAGGATAACTAGATGCTACATAACCTTGCTTATCTTGGGTAGCCACTCACTGTAACTATATTATTTCTCTCGTTTTCAGTTCAAAGTTCATGCAAGAGAACCCAGAAGCAATATGAGAATTGAGCAGCTCTCTCCAAACCCATACTTCAAAATCTGATTCCCTCCTGACTTGTATGCCTACCTGGCAACAAGATAACTACTTCATAGTCTAATTAAAACTAAAAATAACAATAAAAGTTAGAATTTATTTTAACTATTCTTCCTGACCATTCATAAAATAATACCTCTTCCTAATTTCTCAATAATAGACAATATCACCCTTCCCATTGTCTCAAAGGAAACTGATTTTCATTTTTTTAAAAAAATCTCTTTATTAATTTTTTTCCCACTTACTCTTTGGAGTCCTTACCACCAAGCTATCTGAGACTTTACTCATACTTATTGCAGAATAGGTTTCTCAATCCAAAGAGTTGTCTTCATTAGTTCCATATTATTGGGGTTTTTTTGCTTATATCTCTAATATAAACTTCTATATTGGATTTTTGTGCAAGGAGCAGAGTCTGTCCCTTCCCATATTCTTTAATGGGGTGGACAAACCCTGCAGTGTATATTCTGCTACAGTTCTGGATGAGTTAGCTGGGGCTACATTCTGTCCTCTGCTTCCCCTCGTACTATCACAATCCTATTAGATTGTGAACTTCCTGAGAATAGAGTCTGTCTTTTGCTTCTTCTTTTTTTTTTAAACCTCCAGTGCCATTGTAGGCACTTAATAAATGTTTATTGACTGACTGGTAGCACCGTGTGTGTGTGGGGGGGGAAGGGATGGACTATGGGTCACCTCAATCTCATTCTCTTCATATAATCCCCAACTGCAAATTGGTTCTGTCCCCTGCTTTAGCCCTGACAGGCTCCAGTTGAATGTTGGAGATCCCAGTGCTATCTGGCTTCTTATAAAGTCCTTTGTCCTGTAGATCTAGATATTGAACCCTCACTTTATGGTTCTAAATGCTCCAAGGTGTGCCAAACTCTGACTCCCTACATTGTGACTCATAGAAATGAACAGTGTCACCCACTGCTGCTCTGACAATCCAAGCTAAGATCTCATTAATTTCAGGTACTGAGCCCTGATAGGCAATACTTGAAATCAATAGGATCTTAGCTTGGCCTGTTGGAGCAATCAACCACAATGCATTCCCCTCTGAGGGGAACTGAGGAAATAGGCTCAGAGAGGTTAAGGGACTTATTCAAAGTCACACAATTTCTAAATGTCAAAGCTAGAATTTAGACCCTCATTCTCTGATTCCAAATCAAATCCTCTTTCTGCTCTACGACAGTGTATTCCTATGAGAAGATATTCTATGTTCAAAGTGAGGAAATAGATGTGGTTATAGAAAGAAAACTAGGCCACAAATTCAAAGACATGGTTCCAAGTGTGGCCTTGGCCACTGTTTAACTTTGTAACTTTGTCCAAGTTACTTTGCCCAGTTTCCTTATCTGTAAAGTAAAAGTTGGACTAATTAATTGATTTCTGGTGTTCATTTTAGATAGGGACAGGTTATAAAATATTTAACAACCAACTCACCAAAAAAACCCGATGCATGACAAACTTTTAATTTTAATCTGCATTATTTACGTCTTTTCCATCACTTTCTTAAGTCTGTACAACCAACAAAGCAATAAATCAAGGCTTGATTTGCAGCGTTTACTCATTTCCCGGAATATATGATTGCACTGAAAATTTAACAACCATCTTGTATGCTAAAGTTTTAGTTAAGAAATTCTATGAAATATGAAACAAGAATTCCCCACCCTCCAAAAAAGCAAATAGTCTCTGTACATTGTATACTTACCCCCAGTAACAATGGCATTTGCTTTTATACAGTAAACAAAAGTGTTTGCTCCTCTTGGCATAGAAAATTCTCTGACTGGCCTGCAAAACATGAGAATAGATATCAAATGTTATTATACATTTTTCTTCAAGTAGACAGTGCCCAATTTATAAATAGGCTGTATTTAAGAGAATAAGAGAATGTATCTGTTGGCTGTTTGGGACTCAGATCACATTCTTCCAGAAGAGCAAAGTTATAATGGTTAGGTAGTGTGATCTGGTCCTCAGATATCTATTTAGTACATAATGTAGTTAAAGTCCAGTAACTGGTTTGAGAAAAATGTGTTAGGTGAAATGAAACACCATTAAAGAGTGTAGTTCATAGGAACAGTATTATTAAGGCTATGATAAACAGATTGATACTTAGGAGACAGAACATTGCTGGGCTAAAGTACTCCTAGCTTAAATTGTTACTAACCATTCAATTTCTATTTTGGGCCATCAGCAGAATGTTAAATGGGCTTTGTTAACATTTTGGAAGAGTTTGATTATAGTGCATTAATCACATTATCATTACAATGTTGGAGCAATATTATTTTATTGTTATTATTATTATTATTATTATTATTTTGCTTTTTGGAGGAAGGTAGGGCAATTGGGGTTAAGTGACTTGCCCAAGGTCACATGGTTAGATCTGTGTTGTGTCTGAGGCTGGATTTGTACTCAGATCCTCCTGACCCCAGGGTTGGTGCTCTATTCACTGTGCTACCTAGTTACCCCCTATTATTATTATTATTATTATTATTATTATTATTATTATTATTATTATTATTATTATTATTATTACAAGGCAATAGGGGTTAAATGACTTACCTAGGGTCACAGAGCTAGGCAGTGTCAAGTGTCTGAGACTAAATTTGAACTCAGGTCCTTCTGACCCCAGGACCAGTACTCTATCTACTGTACCACCTAGCTGCCCCTGAAGTAACATTATTGAGGGAAAGCCTATTGTTTTCAATTGTTTCCAATTGTTTCTATGGGAGAAAAGACCCCACTAGATTCTGGGAATGCACTACATTTCTGCCAACTGAAACTCCAGTTCTTAGAACTTTTAACATCTTCCCTTCTTCTCAGCTTCCTCCTCCCACCATTGTGTTGGATAATAGATGAATTTTTTCCTTCACTTATTTGTCTTTGGATATGACGCATATGTTAAATCAGGCAAATCTCTGTAAAATCACTCCAATAAAAAAAATAGAACTAAGAAGAAAATAAAAGTTTCCTTAAACAAACTTGTGTTCTTACTAATAGGATGGTTGGTTGGCTGTTGTCTTTCATTCTCAAAGAGGACCAAAATGACATCACTAAGCTAGAGTCAAGTTTCAGTGTGTCTCACCGCGACTGATCAGACCAATACGAGCTCAAATTGCCTAGGTCAGACACAAATCGTCCCTGTGAACATTTGGGGTGGACACTCTAAATTTGTGTTTCCTTTGAACTGTTTCAATTCTGCTTTGCTCATAGAGCACAGCACCTTCTCTGATGTGAGTATGCCATGCTGAGGAATCTTGTGCCAATGTCTCCCACATCACACAATCCATTCCAAAGTCCTTGTGAGAGACCTTGAGAGTGTCCTTGTATTACTTCTTCTGACCACATCTGAATGCTTGCCCTGTATGAGTTCTCCATAAAATAGTCTTTATGGCAAGCATACGTTTTACATTCAAATAACATGACCAGCCATCAGAGTTGTGTTCTCTGAAGCAGAGTTTGAATGCTTGACAGTTTGGATAGAGTGAAGACACCTCAGTGTCTGGTACTGTAATAGAAAATTTGAAGATCCCTTTGTATTGCTAAACTAAGAGGTATTTAGCACCTAGTTTCAAATAAGTCCCTGTTAAAGAAACAGAAGGTATGAACCCCGGTTGCTGATATAACAGGAAGGGGCTAAATAGGGAGGAGCAATATTGTACATAAGGAAAAACCCCAGCTGAGAAAGTCAGAACTTGCTGGGAACTTGTGATGGCAGAGCTTCTTCTGAGGGCCAGCTGAGCTGCTGAGGACTTCTGAAGGTCAGCCAAGCTGCTGAGAACTTCCAAGGGCCAGTCAATCTGCAGAAGATTTCTGAGGGCCAGCTGGAGCTGCTAGAGGAAGCATGACTGTGGTGTCAGTACTTTGTCCGTTTGTGGCTTTGTTAGGCCTTGACTTCCCAGGAATAGAGATTGTGAAGGATTTAAGGTGGACTGCACACTGTGAGCTTCAGTGTGGAACAGGAACTGCATGGAGGGCTGGACAAAGAACTGGGAGCTGTCTGCCTTTGAAACCAGGTGATAGTTTGGTGAATTCAAGTAGGAGCTGGGATCATGGAAAAGGAATGAGGGGAGCTGAGAACCAGCCTTGAGTCAAGCTGGAAGAAGACTTTACTTGGATACTGTGTACTGACTGAGAAAATTATGATTTACTGTGAGTAAAGAGAATTTTGACTTTTGCACTTTGTGACTGAATTAAGGATTTTGTGATTGACTAAATGAATGTACTTTGTTTATGATTAGAAACTAATCTACAATTGAGATACCCCAGGGGTGGAAGACTTTGACTTATGTATCTTGTGTCCCTTAAGGAGGTAGTCTTCCTTAAGGATGATTGAATGATTGAGTTACTAAATGATTGTACTTTGTTGAAAACTATTGTGACCACTTTGGCGAAAACTACGTGACCATTTTAGTGATAAGTTGTTGTGAATGCTGTATTTTGATTTTCTGTGATAAGTTGTAATATCCTGAATGCTGTACCTTGATTTTCTGTGAATGTTTTGCTCTGATTTGTTATTAAATAAATAGAGTGTTCATTATACTATGTAATCAGAATCTTGAAAGCTGTTCACAGCAGCATTCTTTTGGAAAGCTGCTTGTGTGTGGCTTTACAGGTACTTTATCCTGCTAGGTGATCTTCACAATCTTCCTAAGACAATTCAAATGAAAGTGATTCAGTTTCTTGGCATGGTGCTGGTAAACTGTTCAAGTTTCATAGGCATACAAAAATGAGGTCAGAACAATGGCTCTGTAGACCTTCAGTTTGGAAGTCAGTCTAATATCTCTTCTCTCCCATACTTTCCTTTGGAGCCTCCCAAACACTAAGCCAACTCTGACAATGCATGCATCAACCTCATTATCAATGGGTACATCACTGGAGAGTATACTACCAAGGTCAGTGAACTTATCCACAGCATCCATTGCTCATTCTAATAGAATATATACTAATGGAAATGCTTTTACCCACATATCCTTTACCAAAAACAGTGGGCTAAACTAGCATTACTTTACTTTTTTAATTTTTTCCAATTCTCAGTACAATTATTTAATGGTAAGGAAGAAACATTAGAACTATAAAAATGACTTTAACATTTAGATTTTCTGTTATGGGAAACATTGCTAAATAATTATGTATCAAGTAAGTTGTAAAGATGAATCCTCTTTTAGGTGGAACATTGGATAGTATGGACTGCATCCTTGAGAATGAGCCAATATGGAATTTCTTAGTTCTTTCAATTCCAGCTCCATCCACATAAACACTAATTCCTGCTCTCTCAATGGATGTGTGTTGGCGGTCACAGGAGGTAAATGCATGACTATAAATACAAATGTGGATATAATCCCTCCCTTGGCTACTTCCTTCAAGCATATTGGTGATGGACGGGTAGACTCCAGAGGGAACTCTGGTATGAGGAGTTAAAAGATGAGAAATAGGGCATTTTGAAGTCACCAAGGTCTAAAGGAATGGGCCAGTATGGAGGAGATCTTCAATCTAAATCTTGGTATAAACACTAGCTAATTATGTGATCTCAGGAAGTCACTTAACCTCATAGGGTATTAGTTTCTTCATCTGTAAAATAAAGATGTTAGACTATATGACCTTTTTAAGGTCCCTTCTAGCACTAATATTTAAAGATTCTTGTGGAAGTGCTACTAAAAGGGGTCACGGTGGCAGCTCCTCAGAAAATAGGGAGAAATTTCAGAGGAAGACATTGCAGTGGCAAGGGGTTAAAAATCCCAAGTGGCACTGATGCCAAGAAAAAGATGGAAATGGAAATGCTTTAAAAAATAAAATTGGGTTTCCTCTAGTATAAAAAGCATCATAGTGATGTGAAGAATACTGGAATTGGAATGAGGAAGAAGTAGAATACTACCTCAGATGTGTGTGTGTGTATATGTATGTGTATGTGTGTGTGTGTATGTGTTGGGGTTAGAGGGAATGTATAGCACTTTACTAAGCTGGAGAAAAGGAACTCAGCATCCATCTGGGGACAGTTCTATCCCCCCCAAAATTACTTGGTGAGCTGTGAAATTGCCTAGCAGGGAAGGAGACTGAAAAGCTTTGAAACCCAGCTTCCCAGGAAGCCACTATCAGAGAGGAGGGAGTCAAAAAGTGAGCCACAGGGGAAAATAAAGGAAAAAAAAAGACTAAAATTATTAAAGATCTCAGGAAAAAGAAAGCTCAAAGACCTTGAACATAAACAGATAAGTCAGAAAGCAAAACATTAGCAGCAGAAGGAAAATATGGCCTCCAGATCTATTAAATTAATTCAAGTATCTATAAATAAATACTGCAAAATAAAGAAAATGATCCATCATTTGACTTAACAGAGGACTCTGTGAATGCAATGAGAACCTAGAGATGCAATATACTGTTCTTGTTGATTTTAAAATGAAGTGAAATTATAAGAGCAGAGTTTATGATTTGCACAGCAAAAATATTTGACAGAATAGAAAAACTTGAATCTGTGATGGCAAGTCTCACCAGAGAAACAAAAGAAAGAGCAATTGATTGGGAATATAAATACAAAGAAATAGAGAAAAATCTAAAATAAGAGACATAAAAAAACAATAACATTAAAAGGAAATGTGTTTTTTATCCAAGCAAAACTTGCTGATTTTGAAGACAAAATGTATGGAGAAGATTTAAAGATCATAGGTCTCTAAGAAGAATAGAAGTAAAAAAAACTTGAACACTGTAATGCAGGAAATAACATAAGAAAACTGCCCAGAACTTTTGGACACAGAAAATTAAATACCAATGGAAAGAATTCATAGATCTTAAAAACAAACAAAAACCTCCAAGGCTTTAAATTCCAAGATGCATAGTTATTATGTTTCAAAATTCATTTCAGAAACAAGTTCTGCGAGGAATCAGGAGAAAGAACTTTAAATACAAAAGAAAGGAAATTAAGGTAACAAAAGACTATTCTATACCCACAAGAAAACACAGGGAAGTTATGGAATAATGTATTTGGAAGAGCAATGGAGCTCAGGGTGAAGCTCAAATAATCTACCCTGAAAAACTGAATGCTGAGAAGTTTTAATGACCTAGGGTTGATCCAAACAAGAAGTATAAGATGACATCAAATACTCTTACCTCTATTCCTAGCCTGAATTCATTACAGAGTGGGGTACTATAGTTGTGGGATGCTTCATATCACATTTTTAAAATATTGCTTAATTTTGCAGAACTTTTTTTTTCCTTCCCTTTGATTATAAGAGACAGTTTCTTGAGAGAAGTTGGGGGAATTAAATGTCTTTCGTTCTTACATCATCAAAAAATTGGTTTGGGTAAGATTTACACCACCGTGAATCTCATTATAAGGGATGCAAACATCATTCAGCATTTGGTACAGTGCCAAGCCCATGGTAGGGTACTTAATAAATGCTTATTGACTGACTGACAGGCTTATTGACTGCTTTTATTTACTCATCAGTATGACATAGTCAACTTGTGAATTAATAAGGAATTTTGAGAAGTAAAAAAGAATAGAAGATTGAGAAATGGTATGAAGAGATTATTGGTAACTTTGGAGGGAACTTACTGTGGTGCTCTACAGAGTATATTCTTATTTTTTTTTTAATGAATGGAATTGAAAGTCATTGATGATTAATCTGGCAGTGAGATCTATAATGGTTTAGGGGGGCAATGGGATGGAAATGAGACAGGTGCTTAGGATTCTTTGGCAGTTTGGCTAAAAGGTAACAAATAAATTAATCTAGGTCACTAGAGTCCAGTGAATGGAGTAAGTTAATGCTTCTTGTCCCTAGGTGAGATTTCCATCTGTCACCCACATTTATGCCCAGTTCATAAAGTGGGAGGGTTACAACAGAATGTAAAAGGAAGATACCCAAACCAACCAATGAAAGTTTGTAGTAGTTGCATCTCTTTTCATCTAATATTTAGCATAATCCTTTCTAGCTGAGTAATGCTCAAATTTAACCAACATCCACAGGCCTGTTCCTGGGGGGCTGGCCAGATCTCTGAGGGTTAGACATTGAAAGTAGTCCAACAGGCAACAAGCCTGCAAGTACGCTGCTTAATTCATTGCAGATGTTCATTCCCTTGCTGGTTGTTCTTACAACACGTGTAAAAATAAAAAATACAAAATTGTAATTATAAAAAAAGATTTCTGAGCCAAGATGATGGAGTAAAAGCAGGAACTTGTCTGAGCCCTTGCTCCAACCACCTCTAATACCTGTAAAATATGAGTCTAAGCAAATTTTAGAGCTAAAGAACCCACAAAGTGACAGCAAGAAACAAATCTCCTGCTGAAGACAACCTGGCAGGCTGACAAGAAAGGTCTGTTTCACCAAGCTGGGAGCTGAGCACAGTCCTGTGTGAGCTTCTCCAAGCCCTGGGTGGCCCCAACCCATGACCCAGACTGGCCTGAGAAAACTTCAGGAGACTGAATCACCAATAGTAGTGGTGGTTTCCAGACTTTTCAAACCATAAATACCAAAGAGAAAGTAAAAGATCAGTGGGGAACTCTGTTGGAACAGAAGAGTGCAGTCCAGCCCTTGACCCCAGGGTAAGAGGTGGCAAAAGTTTGGTGGCTGCTGCTGCTGCCCCATGGCTGCCTCCTGAGCTCCTGGCCTGCAGATCGTAGGGGGAGCAAGTGACCACTGAAAGCATAATCACTCTTGCTTTGACCTGCTTGGATCTGGATTGTGGTCTTTGGTGGCAGTCCTGGGGTGTGTGGCCAATGTGCCAGAGTTTGGGGTGTCTGTAGAGAGGGTGCCTTCCTCAGAGCTCTGACAACATTTGCAAAAACACCAGCAACTTGAGACACAGCTCGCTCCATTCTGGAAGCAGAGTTCTACCATAGCAAAGAGCTCAAAAGTCATATAATTAGCTGGCAAGATAAGCAATCAGAGGAAGCACAATAAGAACATAGAATCCTTTTTTGGTGACAAAAAGATCAAAACATGGAACCAGAAGAAGTCAACAAAGTCAAAACTCCTGCATCAAAAGCTTCCAAGAAAAATATTAATTGGTTACAGGACGTGGAGGAACTCAAGAAGGATTTTGAAAATCAAGTAAGAGAAGGGGAGGAAAAACTGGGAAGAGAAATGAAAACAATGCAAGAAAATCATCAAAAGCAAGTCAACAGCCTGCTAAAGGAGACCCTTCCCCAAAAAATACTGAAGAAAATAACACCTTAAAATACAGACTAATCCAAATGGCAAAAGAGGCCCAAAAAGCCAATGAGGAGAAGAATGCCTTAAAAAGATGAATTTGCCAGATGGAAAAGGAATTTCAAAAGCTTGCTGAAGAGAATAATTCCTTCAAAATTACATTGGAGTGAATGGAAGCTAAAGACTTTATGAGAAATCAAAATACTATAAAACAGATCCAAACAAATGAAAAAATAGAAGGCAATGTGAACTATCTCATTGGAAAAATCACTGACTTGGAAAATAGATCCGGGAGAAATTATTTAAAAATTATTGGACTACCTGAAAGGCATGATGAAAAAAATAGCCTAGACACCATCTTTCAATAAATTATCAAGCAAAATTGCCCTGATATTCTAGAACCGGAGGGCAAAATAGAAATGGAAAGAATTCACCAATCACCTCTTGAAAAAGATCTCAAAAAGAAAATTCCTAGGAATATCATTGCCAATTTCCAGAGTTCCCAGGTCAAGGAGAAGAAAATACAGCAAGCAGTTAGGAAGAAACAATTTGTGTATTGTGGAAACACAATCAGAATAACACAATACCCAGCAGCTTCTATAGTAAGGGATCAAAGGGCTTGGAATATGATATTCCAGAGGTCAAAGGAGGTATGATTAAAACCAAGAATCACCTACCCAGCAAAAGTGAGTATAATGTTTCAGGGGAAAATATGGTCATTCAATGAAATATGAAATAGAGGAACTTCAAGTATTCTTGATGGAAAAACCAGAGCTGAACAGAAAACTTGATGTTCAAATACAAGAATCAAGAGAAGAATGAGAAGGCAAACAGAAAAAAGAAATCATAACGAACTTATTAAAGTTGAGCTATTGAACTATTTACATTTCTACATGGAAAAATGATAATTGTTACTCATGAGACTTTTCTCAATATAAGGATAGTTGAAGGGAATATATATTATATATAATATTTAATACAATATATAATATATACATGTATACATACACATATGTCCATATAGAAGGGTGTATGCATGTATAAATAGATATGTGGGTGTGTGTATATGCATGTACATGTATACATAGACAGAGGGCACAGGATAAGTTGAACATGAAGGGGTGATATCTAAAAAATAAAATTAAGAGGTGAGTGAAGAATATAATGAGAGAAGGAGAAAGGAGAGATAGAATAGGGTAAATAATCTCATATAAAAGAGGCAAGAGAAAACTGTTACAATGGAGGGAAAGAGCAGGAAGGTGAAAAGGAATGGAGCAACCTTACTTTCATTGAATTTAGCTTAAGGAGGGAATGTCATACACATTCATTTGGGTATCTTACCCTACAGGAAAGTAGTGGGGAAGGGGATAAGAGGGGTGATGATAGAAGAGAGGGTAGATTGGGGGAGAGAGTAGTTAGAAGCACATACTTTTTTAAAGGGACATGGTCAAAGTAGAAAATAGTGTAAGTAGGGGGAGGGATAGAAAGGAAGGAAATATACTTAGTCTTTAAAAAATAACTACTATAGAAACTTTCTTTTTTTCTCTTTGGAGGGGAGAAGGTATGCCAATTGGGGTTAAGTGACTTGCCCAAGGTTACAGGGCTGGTTTTTGTGTTAAGTATCTGAGGCCAAATTTGAACTTGGGTCCTCCTGACTCCAGGGCCTGTGCTTTATTCACTGTGCCACCTAGCTGTCCCATGGAAACGTTTTTTAACTACATATGTACAACCTGTATTGAATTGCTTATCTTCCCAGTGGGTGTGGGTGAGGAAGGAAGAAGGGAAAGAAATCAAAGTTTTTTTAAAAAATGTTAAAAAAAATGTTTTTTACATGAAAGTGGAAAATAAGATACATAGGCACTGGGGTATAGAAATCCATCTTGTCCTACTAGAAAGTTAGAGGGAGTATGGGAAAGGATATAAGAGAGAGTAGATTGGGGGAAGGGGTATTCAGTAGGCTCACTATCTTGGGGGTGGGGAGTAGGGAAAGATGGGGAGAAAATCTGTAACTCAAAATCTGTTGGAAATGAATGTTGAAAACTAAAAATAAATAAAAAATAATAATAAAAAGAAGCAAGCATGCTGGGAAGAGGTGAAAGACTAAGTTCACTAGACAATTCAGAACTTGCAGGTCAAATTCAGAACTTCCAGACACTTCCAGTGTCCTAAATTTAATCTTCAGGGTAGTTGACCTGCTATAGAAATGAATACATTTTTAAATGAGCAAAATAATAATAATAAAAAAAGATTTCCCTCGCTTCTTTTAGGAGATAGGTTGACTTAATTTTAACAGCTGGCTCATCATCTATTTGTATAACTGCAGTTTCATCTGGCTCAATTTAAAACTCATTATGGTGAAATAATAGAAATAAAATTACATTGAATCTAGGGATAAAATGACCCTACTTTCCTAAATATGCATATCAAATTATGATGGGTGGGGGGTTTGTGGGGGGGGGTTAGGAGTTTGGTAGACTAAAACCTTGATATACAGGTGAGGATACATTTCACACATCTTGCTAGCAAAGGAGATGCAAACAGAGAAGTAGGTGAGTCACATATTTAGTCTAGGCTGAATGCTAAGATTGCTTAGCACTCTATCAGTTTGTAGATTCTCAACCACTGGCTGAGTATGTCTTCACCCATATCTCAAGTGGTATAAAATAAAACCCAAGAACCTAAAATTCATTAAACAAAAAAATAGAGATAAAGTTCTAATGGGTCCAAGAGCAATACCCAATTCAAGAAGTTTCAAAGCAATGCCCATAAAATGAAGGTCTGTTGTCTGACTGACTTGGAGACCAAAATCACTTTATGTTCCTACAAACACTGGAGAAGAGAGATTTAATGAGAATGGTGGGGAGTGGGGTATGGGAGTGAAATGGTTAAAGCAACTTCCTTCACTGTAGCTCTTGTTTGTTCGTTGCCCTTTGTGCTTTCTTTTGGTAAAGGAAGAATCACACAGTTTAACTTCAACTAGGTAAATAACTACTTTTTATTCAAGTGGGTATATTTTTTAAAATTAGAGGATTTAGTTCAAGTATGTATTCTATATGAGGGCAATGTCTTAGAGAGCTTTAGAAACTTCAGATAACATTCTACAAACACCTTTTATTGAATCAACAAAAACTTCAAAGAGGTAGGGAGTGCCTATGATTCCTGAATTAGTTTCTTCTGACCCCTTTGCTCAGAGGCACTTTTCTTTTTCTAGAAATGCTTGGGTGACATACACACAAGGATGTATAATGTATATACTCATACATATATTATGAACACTATGTGCGCATATATACTGAATATACACATAATACATATGTAAATATATATACACACACATATGTATATTTTGTTGTAGTTGTTTTCAGTTGTGTCCTACTCTTTGTGACGTAATTTGGCAAAGATATGGGAGTAGTTTGTTGTTTCCTTCTCCAGCTTATTTTACAGATGAAAAATTGAGGCACAGTTAAGTGACTTGCCCAGGGTCACACAGCTAATAAGTATCTGAGGCCAGATTTGAACTCAGGAAGGCAAGTCTTCTTAACTCCAAGTCCATGAAAGGGGATCCAGGGAATCTGAGAGACCACCCTGAGTCAAGATGAAGAAAAGGCCTCTCCTTGGATATTGAATGCTGTGATGAAAGTGAAGTTTACTAGAGATCAAGGGGTAGAGGGTTTGTATAAGTTTCTAATGATTGTATTTAGTGATTAAGGATACTTAGAGACTGATTGCTAGAAAAGTGACTGATTAAGTTAACCTATGATTGCCCCATGAGTGAAAGACTATTATTTTGAGATGACTGAATGACTGAGTAAGGAAGCGAACCTCCTTAGGGATACCAGATGATTGTTCTTTTGTTCTTTGTTCTAAATACTGTGACCACTGTGGTGAAAACTATGTGTCCATTTTAATGTTAAGGTGTTGTGAACACTATATTGTGATTTTCTGTGATAAGATGTAATGTGGTGAATACTACATTGTGATTTGTTGTGAATGTTTTCCTTGGATTTGTTCTTGAATAAACAGAGTGTTCACTATACTGTATAATCAGAGTCTTAAAAGCTGTTCACAGTAGCATTCTCTTGGGAAGCTGCTTGTGCATGGCTTTACACTTGCATACATAGATTATATGAGATAGTAAGTTTCACTTCATCCCTTTTACTTTCTTAATGTATTTTTTTTCCTTCACTTTTCTTTATTCTCCTAAGGTCAACAAAAAATTCCCAGACTCTTTAAATTATTTACCTCCCTCTATTATCTTTGATGACATAAGGGATCTTAGGGGATATTTTTCTCTTAATTTCCTATTAAAATGTGAGCAATTTATCCTTTTATAGTAACTTCTGATTCCACAAACACGTTTACCTTTTTATGTTTCTATTGACTCTTGCAATTGCTGTACAAAATTTCTACTCAACTCAGGTCGTTTCATGAGAAATGCCTGGAATATCTCTATTTCATTTAAACTTTATTCCCTGCCTCTTATCTATTAGGATTATGCACAGTTTTTCTAGATTAGTTCTTCTCATTTTGAGTGTTTATCTTCTCCCTTTTAGAATATTATTTTCCAGGTTCTCTTCTTTTAAATAGTAGCTGCTAAGTCTTGTTTGTTCCTCTATATGACCTCCTGGAGTCTTGAACCCTTTCTTTCTGGCTACTTAAAGTATTTTTCTTTAAATTTATTTTTTCTTTCTATACAGGAAGCTGTGGGTTTTGGCTATAACGTTATCTGAAGTTTTTACATTGGGATTTCTTTCTGGAAGTGACTAAGAGAGTCTTTCTGTTTGCACTTTGCCATATGGAAAGAACAGGGTTTGTTTTTTTAATGAAAAATTTCCATCCATGATTTTTTGAAATATGATATCCAGATTTTGTGAGTTTGTTTGGTTTGTTGGTTGGTTTTAGTCATGAGGAAAAACCAAAGACTGAAAAAGTCAAAGAAAATGTAAGGTATCTCTGTCAAAAATAATTGACCTGAAAAACAGTACAAGGAAAGAAGGTCTAAGAATAATCTTTTTGGTCCATTCTAATTTCCAGAGAATCTTTACTTAGGTGTGGTTTTGTGCTTTCTTTTAAAATGTTTCCTGTAGAGCTCTCATTTCATTTACAATACTTTTAAACTCTTGTTTCATTTCCCCCCAAGAATTCTAGCTTGACCTGGTCAAGCTGTGTATTTGTTTGAGACTTTTCTTATACCTATGGTTAAGCTATTTTCTTCTGGTTTGTTACTTGGAAGTCCCTGAATCAATATTTCTTTAACATGTCCTTAGTTTTACTATTTTTCCTCAGCCTTAATTCCTGAATTGATGCTTTGTGTCAGGGTCATGCTCTGCATACTTTTGAAGGGAATGTCATAACCTTGTTTTGTCCTGATTTATATTTTTGCAGGTCTTCCTGCTGCTTTCTCTGAATATCGAACACTTTTTCTTCAAGGACTTTGGGGGCAACACAAATTGGTAAACTGCAAACTTTTAACATCATATGTAGTTATTTATATTTTTATATGCCTGTGAAAGTGGGGCTTATTTCATTCCTTTTCTGTGTCTCTAGAGTTTAGCTCAGTGCCTGGCACATGGTAAAAACTTAATAAATGCTAGTTGATTGATTGCAGTGTCTTCGTTCCACAGTTACATTATAAGTCCTTTGAGAGAAGGAAATGAATGCTTTTTTCTCTGAGTGGCAGAGAATGAGTTTAGAGCCTTACACATAGTAGGCACTCAATATCTGGTTGATTGAAGTAGCTCTGACTAGAAAGTTGATGAATGGCCAAAAAGTAGCAATGACTAACCTAGTCGTGTATCCTAGAGAAATTTATCTTGGCAAACATTAGGGGCTACCATAATAACAGCATAGTACATTTTTCTAATTTTCTTATTGTCTTTCTTTTGTATCTAAATAATGTATCCATTTTGATCTTATCTTAGTACATGGTATAAGATATTGGTCAATATTCAGTTTCTGCCATAGTGCTTTCCAGTTTTCCCAACAACTTTCTCCAAATAATGAATTCTAATCCCCAAATCTTCAGTCTTCACCCTTGTAAAATCCAAGGTTATTATATTTATTTGCTGCTATAAATTGTATCCTACTCTGTTCCACTGATCTACCTTTCTATTCCTTAGACAGTCCCAGATAGTTTTGATAATTACTGCCTTATAATATAGTTTATTTTTTTATTTTTAATTTTTTCTTTTTTGTAGTGCAGTCGGGGTTAAGTGACTTACCCAAGGTCACATAGCTAGTTTTTGTGTCTGAGGCCAGATTTGAACTCAGGTCCTCCTGACTCCAGTACTGGTACTCTATTACAATATAGTTTAAGATCTGGTACTGCTAAGCCTCATTCCTTTACATTTTTTTTGACAGCAACAGCACCATTATTCCTTATGTGATTGCAGAATACCAAATACCTACTGTAAGGCCACAAAGATGTTTGTGTATATTTTCAGAAAGACTTTAAATGACTATGAATGCATTATGAATTGTCAGATTTGTGCACAAACCAAATTAGAATGGAAAATGCATCCTTTTCTTAATTGAATGTTTCCTCTAAAAAGCCAGAGACACAGTCACTAAGATTTAATTACATTACTGAAACTAAGTGAAGCTTTGCAATTAGTTATGTCACATAATTGATGGTTGTATCAGGCGATATGATATTTACAAGTGAAATTGTTTTAAATGTGCTGTACAAAGCATTTCCATAAGTTTGTTTATTCATCACTTGATGTAATATGGCATATGCTGGAACAAACAAAAGTGATTTATTCCAAAAAAGAACGTACCTTCCATAAAGATTACACTTATAAAGAAAATACAAATTGGTCTTAGAGAAAATATTCTATTTCATATTGAATTCCTATTTCTAATATTAATTTGCTTAAAGATAAGTTCAGAGCTAAGGTGAATATGGATATTTATGCTGAGTAAAATGATTGATCTTTTGTTTATTTTACTTAATAAGTTTTATTAGGTACACAGTAAGGCAACATCAGTGTTGATGGCACAAGGCGGAATTTGCTCTTTCTCACCTTTTTCTCTTGATTATGCTTCCATTTGTGGCCTGATTTAAAAAGTAATCTAATGCTGGATAAATCTTTGATTACTTCATTTTGGCAGGATCATGTGAAAGGGAGTAGCATAAGATAATAAATTCTAGAATTTCACATCCAAAAGTGATCCTGGCAATGGAAATCTACACTCAAAGTTATATAGGTGAGGAGATTGAGGCCCAGAGAGGTTGGGTAGCATACCCATCATCACACAACTAGAGAATGAGTCAACATGGTTTCCTGATGCCTTGGCCTTTCCTCTTTACATTATACTACATGGCCCTTTCTAAAATGGGATGGTATCTTGGAGCCAGATTGTAAATGACCTTGAATTTCAGACAAAGGAATTGGGGATTCATTTCATAGGCAGTGTGGAATTATTGAAGGTTTCTATTCAGGGCTGTGCCATCTTTAGGCTGTCATATTAAGGAATATTACTTTACAACTGGAAAATTTTATATGTGGAACAAAGAGGAATTTTTATTTAATTACATATTTAGATAAGAAAGTCAAATATATATTATACACAGAAGTATGATGCTAAGGTTTCAGATAATATCCTCATCTTACTAGCAAATCAATTCACCTTCTGATCAGAATGCAAAGTACAAAGGTTTGCCAATAAAATTATTCTCTCCCTTCTCAAAATTTTATATATCTATATAGCTATATACACATACATATATGTGCATATATACACATATATACATACATACAATATATTCCACTTCTGTGTGTGATTTTATGTAAATGTATATGGAGCAATGCATATTGGAGCAGATCTTGGCACTTAAACATAAACAAAAGAGTGAATAAGGGGCCAAGTCCTGTTCAGCTTTGTATGTTTAACTCCAATTTTCTTTTTCTTTTTAAATTAACCTTATCTTTAAAATAAATATCTTTAGAAGAAAATGGAAGAAATTTTTAAAATGATCTCCATGAAAACCAGTTGGAAAGTTCTAAAATTACCACAATTTTATCACTCACCAAATGCACACATATGTGCTCAATTTTACTCACATGTTGTCATCAAGCCTCTTCAATGATTCCAGAACAAATGAATGGATGCTGTCTAAAGAACATGACGCAAAGCAGTTCAGGGGCTGGATATATTTAATCTTCATGACCCAGTCATTATGTAGTTTCCTTTTAATACTAAAGATAAAAAAATAAATTTTTGCTGACACACAATATTATCATATTGAGTTACTGTTTGATGCTTCAGCTTATATTTTAGTTTAGAATCAAATAACAAAACAGAAATGTAATAATCTCACTCTAATCCAACAAGTATGTATTAAGTGCTTGCCATATGCAAAGGGCTGGAGGTACAAAGACAAAATAAAAAAACAAAATAGCAACCTGCCCTCGGGGTGCTTACACTCTGTTACAATACAGTAAAGAGATGACTATATATGTGACAATTTAGAGGATTCATGAGAACCATCTAGATTCATAGGAATTAATTTCATCTAATCTGAAGCAAATTTTCCAAAACTGTCAGTTTCTAAGAGTGAAGGGAATGAGATTATTTATATAGTGCCTACTATGTGTCAGACATTGTGCTAAGTGCTGTTTACAAATATCATCCCATTTGATTCTCACAAAAATTCTATCAAGTAGGTACCATTATCCCCATTTTACAGTTGAGGAAACTGAGGCAAGCAGAGGTTAGATGATTTACCCAAGGTCTCTCAGCAAGTGTCTGAGGCAAAAATTTGAATTTAGATGACCCTGACTCCAGGCCTAGTACTCTATCCACTGTGCACCAGCTGCTTAAAAACTGCCTAAAACTGGCTTTCCTGTTACAAATTACTTTATCCATGACTTGAATTTAAGAATAAGTAAATAGGGTCATGGGCATATGTAAAAAGAGTTCCTCCAGTGAGATAGAAGGGAAACCGTTATCTAGGGCCTCATTATAGAGAGGTAGGAGTTGATGCCAGGTAGATTGTCTACAGGAATCTTTTGGCCGTGGGGGTGAGGGGTGCCAGAAGAATTTAAAGGAAGAAGGGGCAGGGAAGACTGTTGGGAAGCAAAATTACTAATTCTGGGATTGGCCCTTTTTTAATGATGGCTGAGGAAAGAAATCTGGGCCATACTGCTAGTGTTAGATAATTGGGGTTCACCTACATGTCTTGTTAAAGATGGCTTGGAATTTCAGTGGAGATGGGGGAGAAGGTGGGGTAGAACTCCAAGAGATTGGGATCAGAACATTTAACTACAGCATCAGAACTAAGAAAAAGCATCAGATAAACTCCAGCCTAGGACTAGAATCTTCTCTCAGCTATAAATTATCTGATTTGTCAAGGGTCAGTGGTGGGTAGCCTTGGGGTCAATCACCCTGCTTTAGTTTATTATATTTAGATTCAGAATACCTGGGTTTATATGCTATCTCTCTCACAGGCAGTAAAGTACTATTTAAATGAAAGGTTTAAACATACATGTGTATGTGTGTGTTTATGTAATGAGTATGTGTATCTATATGTGTATATATACATATTTGTGTTTATGTATATATACATATATGTATGTGTGTATGTATATGTGTGTATAGATACACACTATGTATTTATATGTATGTGTATATATATATATATATATATATATATATATATAACTTCTTATCTCATATAAGATGGCTCGAATTTCAGATTTTTTTTTACATGAAAATAAAGCAGTGTAGTCAAGAGGGAGTAGCATAGGTTGGAAGATGTGGGCTCTAGTCTCAGTTCTACCATTGCTTCAATCTCTGGGACTTTAAAGTTTTCCCATTTGTAAAACAAAGAGGCTGACTTAGATGAGATCTAAGATTTCTTCAAGCTCTATAATCCTATCATTCTTACTATACTTATCTATTATCTTCATATAACCCCACACCTACACACCCTAATGTAATGTTAATGGGATTTAAGATCTTCCCTGCCCATTAATAGGCTTCACTGTGGAGCGCATTAAGGAAAGCTTGCTTATAGGAGGCTTGCTTGTAGGAAGGCTTTCACACCTTTTGCTAATTCCTAATTAGGCACTGAGTCTCAGGTTGTGGCCTTCTGGTTCTGAGAAATGTATATATACTCTGAGTTGGTATTTTGCTTTGGGGGCTTGCTTATGAGAAGAATCTTGTAATTCCCAAGTTGAGATTCTGAGTGGCTGTATGTTCAGAGCTCCCTGACTGCTCTCTTGATCCAGGTATGTATGTAAAGCGTATAGCAATATTGCTTTGATTCAGGCAGTCAGAGCCCTCTCTGTTGGCCTTTATTTCTCTGCTTGTATTTTCTCTATTTGTATTTTCTCTGAAGTTCAGGGTGCTGACTTTTCCCCAGAAATAGCAAATGTGATTTTTTTAAGAAAAAGATTGTTGACCCCTTATACAGCTATCTTTCCTAATAAAGCAGATCTAAGAACCTGGGCTAGTAGCCATCCTGGGTATGCCAGTGTGGTTACATGGATTATTTTTCTCTGTATCACTCATTCCTCAGAGGAAACATGGCATAATGGATAGACAACTTGCAGTGAACTTAGAAAGAGCTGGATTTAAGTGACTCTTATTAATTGAGTGAACATGAACAAGTAATTTAAGCTTTCATTTCTCCCCAAGGAACCTCTAAATTACTTGCAAATTACTATCTACTGATAGAGGGAGTCTTTATTTTAGGACTTCCCAAATGTTGGTGAAATCACAATTCTGGATATACACATAGTTCCTAGCCTTATACAGAGTAGTAGGTAGTTGTTCAGTTGATTTTAATCATCCCTGATTCTCTATAATCCCATTTGGGGTTTTCTTAACAAAGATACTAGAGTAGTTTGCTGTTTCCTTCTCCAGCTCATTTTACAGAGGCAAACTGAGGCAAGCAGGGTTAAGTTACTTGTGCAGAGTCACACAGTTAATAGGTATTTGAGCCTGGATTTTAACTCAGGAAGATGAATCTTCTTGACTCCAGACTCAGCGCTCTATCCACTCTGCCCGGTAGCTGCCCTCAGAATATGAATTCAATGAATTCATATGAATTCAATATGAATTCATTGAATTCAATCCATAAAGTGTGGGAGTTGACTAAGTGAATTAATTATCACCACACCCCCATTTAAAACAAGTGATCACTTATTTGTTTAACTCTCACTTAGATTTCTATCATTCTAATCCTATCATCCTGTAACTAATTTGGAGCATTATCATGGGAAAATCATTATATCTCTCTGGATGAGGTCCCATATGTAAAATTTGATGATGGCCTCTTAGGTTCCCTCCAAGCTCAGTGCAGCTTCACTAATAAAACTGGGAAAATGATGTATCCTATATTTTTGGTTCAGTAAACTTTCAAGAAGATCACAAAGAAATCTTGACTAGAAAGCTCAGGACTAGAAGTCAGATATTGTCCCAAAATCTTTTGTTTAGAGCAGTGGTTCTCCACCTTCCTAATGCCGCGACCCTTTAATACAGTTCCTCATGTTGTGGTGACCCCCAACCATAAAATTATTTTCATTGCTACTTCATAAGTATAATTTTGCTACTGTTATGAATCATAATGTAAATATCTGATATGCAGGATGTGTTTTCATTGTTACAAATTGAACATGATCCACAGGTTGAGAACCGCGGGTTTAGAGCATGAGACAATATTATCACTGACATTACATACAACTTAGTGGATGGTGTTTTCTAACTTGATTGTCATTCTTTTTGTAACTCTGGGTCCTGGATTATCTCTAGCACAATACTAGGATTTATTATTTCTTAGATATTAATTCATCATTGTATATCCAGCACCTTGAAAACTCTAAGTCCATAATGATACGTTTGTTGAATAGCATGCTTTATAAGAGAGAATTTTCCAATGGTTCCTAGAACCTCTTTACCTCTGAATTCTTTCCTTTCCACAAGCCTGCCTAGGCTCCACCTTGCCAAGTTTGGGGGATCTGCTTGCTATAGGGGTACCTTTCCTCAGTCAGAGGCATAAAAATTGTTCATGTTTATCATTGATTTCTTCTATGTAGAGACTTGTGACGGCTATGTACAAGAATGAGCAAACAAGTGTCAGTGTGCATTAGCATCTTATTATTTTATGAGCACACAGGCCATCCTTCAAGTCTCTCTGAGATACCCATCAAGTAGAAACACAAAATGTGAATGTGAAAAAGGGCCTCTGGCTTTTTCTGACAGGTGGCATACATCTTAGTGAAGGGAAGATAAATGCCTTACTTCACTGTCTTGATAAAGGAGGGGCTGCTATAGTCTGAGCCCTAGTTAGAAAGTTGATCAGTGACATGCTGACATTTTATAGAAGAATAGGCCACATAGTGGTGAGAGAGGGAGAGGAGGGGTTGATTCCCCATCAATTTAGCTTGCTGAACACCTTGGTGAGTTGAGCAATATTGTTCAGTTGTGACTGTCATCTCACATAGTAGGTGAGGAATGGAGCCAAATATTGTGAGCATTTTCCCTCCTGAGAGTTCAACAATAGGACTAGGCTGATATGACATATAACAGGAATGGTCATTTACATTACATTTTATCTGAGGACCCTTCCTGAAACAGCATGGCATACTGGGTAGAGAACTGACCTGGGAACTGGGAATAGCCAAATTCAAATCTAGTCTCTGACACATACTATGTGCTTGAACTCTCAGTGCCCTAGACAACTCTCTTAGATCTAAATTGCAGAGAAGATGAGGACTTGTATTGGTAGGAGTTACCATATGTGGGATTACTCTATGAAATCACAGGGCCCTCTCTCAGCGCTTAGCTCATAATTGATTCCCTACACTGTGTACACACTGTGGCTTTTTGAGGAGGGAAAGAGAGAGAGGGAGAAAGTGACAAGGAGAGAGAGAAAATTGTGTGTGTGTGTGTGTGTGTGTGTGTGTGCAAGCGCGCGTGCGTGCGCACGCAGGAGGAGCTCCTGCTCTCAATTTTCAAGTAACAAGCAGAATCAGTCAGGCCTTGGGGGTTATGTACTCTAATTGTATGCTTATGATAAAACAAAAGAGGCAACATCTCGCCCACAGAGGCAGAGAGAAGATTCCCATTTAAGCCCAGGAAGGCTAGAGAACATATCACACAAAATCTATTTTAGTCAATAAACGACACCTTATGGGCATCCCTCCCATCAAGGGAACACATTGAAACAATCCAAACCCAATGAGTCAATTCCTGGCTAGAAAAAAAGTCTTTCCCACCATAGTATTTAATCCAAACCAATTTTAATGCCTTTTTTTTTTTTAACAAGAACTAGGATATTTTTTGCTTCTTGCTCAGATTTTACTTCTTGCTCAAGTCTTGGTGGCAAGCTGACAAAAAAAAAATCAAGTCGAATCAAAAAGTGGGAATAATGCTGGCCAAAAGCACATTGGGAAATCACTTTGAGATACTCAGACCAAATGTCATCACATGTATGTTGATGACAACTATTAAAATAATTAGCCCCTAATTCAGCCACTTACGTCTTGAAATTCTTGGAATCCAGGATCTGGGACTGCATTTTCTTTTTGGTTTTTGACTGCTTAAGTCCAAAATCATCACTGTTTAAAGTGAATCTGTTCACAAAACCACCATCATCTCCCATTAGGATGTCATCTCTGCACAGCTGGTCCATCATAGGCACCACACAAACACACAGAAGGCAGTGATCCATTGGCTTTATAACAAAACAGTTATCCTAAAGGGTAGAGAAGAGATTTCATTCTTACGGAATGGTTGTTCCCCTTTCCCTCAGATTTCAACTATTGGCAGCCAAAGGCTGAACTTTCTAAAGTACTCTGATGAACAGACTCACAGGGCAAAAGGGATGTTGAGGGATCAGTCACAGCAATCAATCAATATTTATTACATATCCATTAAGTGCTATAAAAGATATGGAAATATGAGATATGATCCTCGACTTTCAAAAAAATTACAATTGCATCCAATGGGAGACCATGGCCTTTTCAAACTAAGGTCTGGTTTTGAATTGCAATGGTACAGCTATAAGCTATCATGGCCTGATATTCTTATCTGACAATGACTACAATCAGAGTAGGAAGAGCCAAGATCACAACCAGTGCATCCCTGAAACTGTGTTTCTTATAGAGGGAGAAAATAGGAGAGCAACCATGGAAGAGATGACTCTGATCCTGGAGAGGAGCTAAGATTGGAATGGTTAAAACCAGTAGCTATTGAGAATACTACCAGTGAACAAGGCATGGAAGGATAATTTTTCTTACTAAACCCTTTCTTCTTTCTAACTTCCCCGTTTCTACTCAAGACACTACCAGCTTTCTCATCTCCTAGGTTCATGCTTTCAGTATTTATCTTAGACTTCTCATTGTCCCTCACTCTGACACATTGGATCAGTTGCCAAGTCTTGCTCTTTCTGCTCTACAACATCTCTCAGTCCTCTTCACCCTCACAGTTACCAGTTCAGGCCCTGACCTAGCTTATTCCAGCAGGCTCCTAATTGGTTTCCAAGCTTCATCTATTACCACTCTCATCTATTTTGCACAGTCCTGCCAGAGACATTTTTATTAGCAGAGATCTGACCATTTGGCTCTTCTACTCATCCAACTCTAGTGGTTTTTCTGATGCCTATAAGATCAGATATAAATTTCTCTGTATATCTTTTAAAGTCAAACACAACCTGGTCCCAACCTGTCTTTCCAGTCTCATTGGGTATTATTCCCTCTACTCTAATGATGCAGCTAAACTGGACTTCTCAGTGTTGCCCACACTTGACATCTCACCTCCCATCTCCATGCCTTTGCACTGGTTGTTCCATATACCTAGAATCCACTCCCTCCTTACCTTTACCTCAGCAAGTCCATTCTTTTCTTTTTTTTTTTAATTAACTTTTGTTTATTTTTAATGTACATCATTCATTTCCATGAGATTTTGAGTTAAAAATTTTCTCCCCATCTTTCCCCTACCCACCACCCCAAAACAGTGATCCCATGTTTACCCCCTCCCCCAATTTGCTCTCACCTATGTCCTCCCCCATCACCTCCCTGACTTTCTGGTAGGGCAAGATCGATCTCCTTACCCCATTGCCTATATATCTTAGTTCCCAGTTAAATGTAAATAATAATAATAATAATATAGAGATATAGATATAGATTATTATTATTATTTTAAACCTTTGCTTTTAGAACTTTAAATTCTAGATTCTTTCCCTACCTCCGACATCATCCACCCCCACTGGAAAGACAAGCAATTCAATACAGGCTATACATGTGTAGTTATGTAGAACATCTCCACAATGAAAATATTGTGAAAGACTGACTATATTTCCCTCCTTCCTATCCTGTCCCCTACTTGTTCTATTCTCTACTTTGTCCCTGTCCCTTTATAGATGTGTGTGCTTCTAACAACCCTCTCCCCAACCTGCTATCCCTCTATCCTCCCCACTCTCATTCCTTTCCACCCTACTCTCCTGTAGGCCAAGATGCCCAATTTAGGGTGTATGTCATTCCTTCCCTAAGCAAATTCAATGAGAGTAAGGTTGGCCCATTTGTTTTTGCTTTCCTGTTCTTCCCCTCCATTGTAACAGTTATCCCTTGCCTTTTCTATATGAGATGATTAACCCCATTCTGTCTCTCCCTGTCTCCTCTCCTTCTATTCATCTCCCACCTCTCAATTTCACTTTTAAAAATATCATTCCTTCCTATTCAATTGATCCTGTGCCCTCTGTGCCCAAATATATACACACACTCACATATGCATTCATACACATATATACCCTCCTATATAAACATATGTATATGTGTGTATATATAGAGAGATATAGATGTTCCCTTCACTTATCCTCATACTGAGAAAAGTTTCATAAGTTACAATTATCATTTTTCCATTCTGGCATGTAAAAAGTTCAACTTTGATGAGTTCCTTATGATTTCTTTTCCGTGTTTATCTTCTCATGCTTCTTGTATTTGAAGGTCAAATTTTCTATTCAGCTCTGTTTTTTTCAGCAAAAATGCTTGAAAATCCTCCACCTCATTGAATGACCATATTTTCCCCTGAAACATTATATTCAATTTTGTTGGGTAAGTGATTCTTGGTTTTAATCCTGCCTTCCTTGATCTCCAGAATATCATATTCCAGGCCCTTCAGTCCCTTAATGTAGAAGCTGCTAGATCCTGGGTTATCCTGATTGTATTTCCACAGTATTCAAATTGTTTCTTCTTGGCAGCTTGTAATATTTTCTCCTTGATTTGAGAACTCTGGAACCTGGTTATAACATTCCTCAGAGTTTTCTTTTTGGGATGTTTTTCAAGCAGTGATTGGTAAATTCTTTCAAGTTCTATTTTTCCCTCTTGTTCTAAAATATCAGGGCACTTTTCCTTGAGAATTTCTTGAAGGATGATTTCTAGGTTCTTTTTCTGATCATGGCTTTCAGATAGTCCAATAATTTTTAAATTGTCTCTCTTGGATCTATTTTTCAGGTCAGTGGTTTTTGCGTTGAGGTATTTCACATTGCCTTCTATTTTTTCTTTTGTTTGGATCTGTTTAATAGTATCTTGATTTATCATAAAGTCATTTGCTTCCATTTGCTCCACTCTAATTCTGAAGGAATGATTCTCCTTAGCGAGCTTTTGAGATTCTTTTTCCAAATGGTAAGTTCGACTTTTTAAGGCATTCTTCTCCTCATTGTCTTTTTGGGCCTCTTTTGCCATTTGAGTTAGTCTATTT
>CM053593.1:116776957-116806347 GCA_028646575.1 Pseudocheirus occidentalis
CAGGACTTCTGTCTGAGAAACCAACACAGAACAACAGACAGGACTTCTGTCTGAGAAACAAATACAGAACACTGGACAGGACTTCTGTCTGAGAAACCAGTACAGAACAACAGACAGGACTTCTGTTGAGAAACCAATACAGAACACTACGCAGGACTTCTGTCTGAGAAACCAACACAGAACACTACCCAGGACTTCTGTCTGAGAAACCAGTACAGAACACTAGACAGGACTTCTGTCTGAGAAATCAACATAGAAAAACAGACAGGTCTTTCTGATAAATCAAGACATACCAACAGACAGGACTTCTATCTGAGAAATTAACAGAAAAACAGATAGGACTTCATTCTGATAGATCAACATAGAAAAACAGACAGGACTTTCTGATAAATCAAAACAGACCAACAGACAGGACTTCTATCTGAGAAATTAACTCAGAACAACAGAGTGCCAAAATCACAAACATCCTCTCTCTGTTCTGCCTTCTCCCAGTTCTGCTCATGCTCTTATCTGCTCTTTCCTGCTCCATCCTTTTTGAAAGCTCCTCCTACCATGGACTCCCATGTGATTACATTTGACCTATTAAGGGGCAGGGGAGAAATTCAAACTCCCTTAGGCCTATTAAGAGCAATGTATACTGTTTCCAATCAAAGACTCTTGATACAATCAAAGGCGAGACTCAAAGGCACTTGATTAGCTAAAACTCAGTCCAGATAAATAGGAAAAATCCCTATTTTGCTTGCCATGCAGGCAAGCATCTTAAGCAAATTAGGCTCTAGACCCAGTTTCTGGTGACAGCCCCAGTGTTGAGGATCATTTGGGAGAGGGTGAATTGGAGGCCTACCCTTTACCTAAATGTCTCTCTGGACAGGTATAGATCAAGTCTCATGAAGTCACTAGGGGGGAAAAAATCTTGACTACCATTTTTGGTCATTTACCCTCAGCTTTGGGATTCTCAAAGTCCAACAAAAGATAATAGTTTTTAGCCAAGAATTCATTTATTTGGCTCCTCTCTTTGCTTTTTCCTTTTGAAAACTCTCTTCTCAGTGTGGTTTCCATTTTTCTTTTTCCTCCTCTCCCCCAAGATCCCTATATTTCCTCCTTCAGGGTCTTGCTCACAGCTAGAAGCTAATTTAGATCTATACTAACAAAAGCTTAAAGTGTAACATGTACCAAAAGTATTTGCACTTCCACAATAAATTCTTGAAGACAGAAAAACCTGAGATGAAAAAAAAAACGAATTCCTAAGGGGAATTAAGGCCACCATGACAAGGAAAGGAAGAAAATATTTTGGATAGAGCCTTGCCCAGAACCCCTTAAATCATACTTCATTATCTGCCTATTCTTTTAGCCAAAAATCTCACTGCGTTGATAAGAACCAAATATGCTCATGACTTCCTATTTTAGTGCCTTGAATATAGTAAGTGCTATAGTAGCAAGCATAGTAGCAAGAGTGTTGCAACACCCTTACACCTAAAGTCGGGAGACCTAGGATTAAATTCTGTATCAAACTCTTAGTACTTGTATGATAGTGGGAAACTTACTCAGTGCATTAAATGTAAAATTGGGCATATTAATAATTATGTTACTTGCCCCACAGAGTGGTTATGAGAAAAATACTTTACATATCTTAAATATGCTACATAATTATGAATAAGTATTTGTTGAATTGCTTATCATATTTTTGTTACAGAAGTCATTTTCTTATTGCTATTTAGAAATTTAAGCAGCTGATTGCATGGCGTGGGCATGCTTTGAAAATTGTCAATGTCATCTATATAGAAGACAAACAAGTGGTATTGACCTCCTCTGTTGATGGGTCAGTAAGGTAAGTGCATACTTGACACTTTCCACCAAAAGGAGATATACGGCAAAGCTCCCTGATTATTAAGTAGATAGAGGTAGAGGAAGAACTACTCCCATAATCTTATGGTCGAAACACTCCTGCAAAAAAATGGTATACATGAGTCTTGGGACTAAAGCATTATGTTTAGAATTCTTTGTTAAGCTCTTAAATGCCTTAAATGATCCTACAACATGACAAAGAGTAAAAAAATGTTTTACAAAAGAAGTGGGGTTGCAGAGATCTGAAGAACTTAAGGCAAATAACTCAGAGAAATGGGTCTAAACCTAAGGAAGACCATGAAAATATGATTTGTCAAAAAGAACAAATGATACAGGAAGAGGTACACACGAGCATGCTGTGGCAAAATGGTGATTCTCAGCTTTGTTGTTGTTTATTTGATTTTTTTAGTACTGAAGAATTTGAAACTTGCCTCCCCATGCTATACAGCATACATCACACACATACATATATACATATAAATACACGCATATCTCAGATACTACAGAGACTCCTATGTGGAAGGTAGGAAGGAGTGAACAAAGATGTATATGTATATTGTGTTTTATATATATGTATACACACACACACATACACACACACATATATATGTATATATAATATGTTTGGTGGGCAATTTCCTACCACAGATGACAGAGTGATCACTATTTCAAGGATCTATGTTTTCATAGCATTTATATGAGCATTCCCTTAACTCAGATTGTAAGCATGTGTATACCTTAGTAGATAGTCTTCACGAGTTTCTGTGGCTGGCAAAAATAAGTCAACAAAGGGTGGCCAACCTTCTAATGATGAACCTTTCCACATTTAACTAGACTAGTTTTAAGTGAGAGATATTCTATTGTTGAACTCATAGTCAAGTCTTTCTAGCTATTTGGATCTGCCAAAGCTTGTGTTCTTCTGGCATAGCCTTCAAGGACTCAGGGTAATTATCCCACCATGATAATAACTATAGTCCTTTGGAATCGGCCACTTGCCTGGTAATGGGGCAGCCCCTGCTCCTCCAATCCTGCTATAAAGCATACCTCATAGCATCTATCCATTTGTCTGTCTGCCTATCTAAAAAGAATCCATGTAGTATCATAGAGAAAGATACAGACTTGAATATATGTATATCCTGTGTGCATGTATTTGCATACATATGTGTACATTATATATGTTTATATTATAATATAGCTGAAATAATTACATGTATGACCATGTCAAAAATTCAGTATAAGGAAATACTGCAAGGGTTATAAACCTGAAGTCTCTGAATTTTAAAAAATTGGTAACTATATCTCAATATAATTGCATTCCTTTGTAATGCTTCATACTGTATGCATTTGAAAACATTCTGAGAAGAGTTCTATAGGTTTTACCAGATTTCCAAGGGAGTCAGCAACACACAAAACAGGTTAAGAACCTCTGCCTTAGAAGAAAAGAAAAGAGTTAGAGGTGCTTGAAAGTAAATTAAAGAACAACCATTGGGTAATGTTCATACTTTTGTGGCCTACCAGGCAAAGCAAAGAACTAGGAATCAAAAGAGCAGACTGCTAGTTCCATCTCTACTACTAAATCAGCTATGTATCATTTCACTTCAGTTTTCTCATCTGAAGAAGGGAATCTATGAAGGAAATCTCTACTATTATTTCTTGTGATTCTATGAGTTGATGCCCCCCAAAATGCAACTAATTTCATCAGAAATACTTTAGTACTGAAAATAAAATAGCTACCAGTATGTTATCATTTCTTAGTGTGCCAGTTTATGTACTCATAGTTACTTTCTTCCCTTACTTTTCTTATCAGCTTGATACACCCCCAGTCAACCAAGAAGAAAGCATAAGTCATTGAATTGCAAGCTATTTGGGAGCAAAATTCCAGGAATGATTTTGCATTATCCAACAAGAGATATTACTGGTTGACTAGTAGGGATGTTCAGAATGCAACTTTATATCACACACAAAAAATGTTATTCACCACTCTGGCCCCTCTACTCTGTACTCCATCTTATTTTCAGATACCTGTCAGCAAAGGTGCTAAATATTTTTATCACTCACTTTTAAAATCAGTTCTTCCTTCCTTGCTAAGTTCAGAACTACTTCTGATTGCTAAGTACCCTTCCCAGACATATTTCTTTTAAAATATTTATTTACTTCCTCAATTATATGTTGAAACAATTTTAAAACATTTTTAAAAGTTTTGAATTCCAAATTCTTTCCCTCCCTCCTCTGCCCCTTCCCTGAGACAGTAAGCAATCAGATATAGGTTATACATATGCAATCTATAAAACATTTCCATGTTAGTCATTTGGTCCAAGAAGACGCAAATAAAAAAATAAAGAAAGAAACTAATATAATAGCATGCTTCATTCTGTATTCAGATAATATCAGTTCTTTTTTCTGGGGGCAGATAATATACTTCATCATTAGTCCTTTGGGATTGTCTTAGGTGATTGTATTGCTCAGAATAGCTAAACCAGACACATTTATTTTCACAATAAAGGTGATTCCTTCTCTCTGTTATTTCTAAATGCCCTAACTCTCAAATCTTATTAAACAAACATATATAGATAGACCTTTATACATGGACTAAGTGTGGTTGAATGATAGTTTTAACTGAGTCAGAACCAGGAAGTCAGAAGGGAAATGTTTAGTGGGACTAAAGTCTAGTACAGCTGGAGTCCAGGAAATTAAGATTCAAGGGAATCACAGAGGAAGGTTCAGAACCTTGGAGAACTCCAAGTCTAATGAGAACAGTAGCAGTTATGAGCCTGTTTAGAAAAATGGGACCAAAGCAAACTGACTGGCTTTGATATTCATCTCTAAAGGTATCCAGGTTTTCATACTGTTGGGATTTCTAGCTTTTTAAAAATGATAATAGCTTTACACACATTATTTCATTTATGCTTTGCAATAATAGTATAATACTGCAGATAGAGTCTTAGGGAGGTGAAATGACCTATTCAAAGTTACAAGATTAGTAGTTGACAGAACAAGGATTCAAACCCAGGTCTTCTGACTCTGTATTAGGGACATATTAATTAAAGACAGACCATTTAGATTTTGGAACTCATAATACTCAAGGACAGATCAGGCTAGTATTAATCTTCAAATTTTAATTTTGGAATTATTTTTTGCATTCTCCTATTGTTAGTTAGAGGCCCTGGTTTTGGTCAAATCCTCATTCTAAGATCTCCCAAGCTGGACCCATGATAGGTGGGTCCATCCTGCTCTTCTTTGGGACTCTGAAGTGAGATAAGACAATAAAGAACAACTCACCCAAATGTCATTTGTTTCAGCTTCATTATGTAGGAATATTTTCTACTAAGGATTCACCTTAGTTATCTTGTGTAGAAGAAAAACCATGGGTTAAATTGAGGTCAAAATATATTCTGTGGCAAATGATCCATTATTGCCATCTTTTTCCAGAGACCAATAACTGAAAATTAGTTTAATTATAGGATAGGATGTAAATTCTTAGAGGAAAAGGACTAGTTAATTTTGTCTCTGTATCCCCAGTGCCTAAAAGTGCCTGGAACATAGTTGGAAGGGAAAAGGGAGAAGGAAAGAAAGAGAGAGAGAGAGAGAGAAAGAGAGAGAGAGAGAGAGAGAGAGAGAGAGAGACAGAGACAGAGACAGAGACAGAGACAGAGACAGAGACAGAGACAGAGAGACAGAGACAGAGAGAGAGAGAGACAGAGAGACAGAGACAGAGAGAGACAGAGAGAGAGAGAGACAGAGAGACAGAGAGAGACAGAGAGAGACAGAGACAGAGAGACAGACAGAGAGACAGACAGAGAGACAGAGAGAGAGAGAGACAGAGAGAGAGAAATAATGTGAGGCCCTAAACACTATTTTTTTCAAAGATATTGAGTTCCCTTTATATGCACAGGTCAAGTGAGAATGCAGTTTTTGAAACCGTTCTCCTAGTGTCAATACTTAAAGGCAACATAAGAGGTTCATTTTATGGTCTGATTTAGCAGATGCATGTTCTAGCAGTAATCCTGAGTCCTAGTTGTCACTCCTGCTTGGTGATGCACATCATTTGTGAAAAATCACTTAATCAGTCTCTCCCTTAGGTCCCTCCTTTGAAAAATAAATGAATAATGCTATATGGCCCTAAAGTTCTGTTCAAAAGTATTATATGCTTTATGTGAATTTTCTTATAGAATTGCATGGGATAAGAATTAGATATCTAAGAGATGAATAATTTTTTAAACTGAAGGACTAATAAAAAATACAAAAGTGGTTTCTTACTGTCACTTAATTATATATATATATATATATGTATATGTCCATAAATATGTATATATAATTGTTTTTCCTTCTCTGCCTCCTCAAGGGTTTGGCATGCCCGTAATGGACATTACTGTGGCTACTTTGGACAACGCAGGACATTTGAACTGAATCAAGTAACAGATTTCATCTTGCCTTGTGATGTTACTGAACATCCTGTGGAAATAAAAGAAGAAAGCAAATACACAGAAAAGAAACAGACATATGAATATCCTCTAGTATTTGAGCGTGAAAAGTAAGATAATAGTTTTCTTTTAGAGGGGCAGTTATGATAGTAGGAGGCTATAAACTATATTTTTAACCAAATATAAGTTATATCAAATTGTGAAATTATTTATATGATATGTAACATGTATGTGCCATGTATGGGAGAGTATTAATACTACAAATATACAGTAAAGGAGTGTATTATCTTTTTTTTTCTGACCCATGGTGGGGGGTAAAATCCATCAAGGGCCATGCATAAGCAAAAATTAACTTAATTAACTAGTTTTAAGGGTTTGCTCTATTTCAAAAAGGTTCTCCCTTGGATATATCATATCATACATGCACACATGCATGCATACAGGTACACATCTTCTTTTTAAAATCATTGTAGTCCAGAAAGTAATACATCATATTTACATCATTTCAAAAGCTTTTGAATTGCCCCTCTTTTCATCTTTTCCTTTCAGTATATACACCACTACCAGGTTAATACTCTTAATATTTAATCATATTACCCTTCTATTTAAAAAACTGCTGATGCCACCCTCTTGCTTTTAAGATAACATCTAAACTTCTTTGACTCCCTCAGAGCTATGACTAAAGTGGAAAGTGATTTGATTTTTGTCTCAGGGCATTTAAGTTGAAAAGATGCAAAATATAGTTTAAGAATGATTTTCAAAGACTTTCCACTTTGGTATTTCTTATATTTACATTTTGATCACATATACATGCTTTGGCAGTCTAAAGAACTGAATTTAGGACTGGTTAGCAAGAATAATTAGATATATGAAAAAACTAACAGATATCTACCTCCAAATAAGCTCCTCACCTGTACAGCCATACTATACACTCCTCTCATTCCATGTGCTAGTCTCTCTAGCAGTAAGTATTCTGGTATCTTTTCTCCCACAGGGCTGGTATCCCCTTATAGGGTGATACCCCAGGATTTCCTCTCCTACCTAACTTAATTCATTTATTCATGCACTTTGTGTTGTTTATTCCAGTTATTGAAATCACTATTTATATCTCTGGCCTTCATAATCTAGTTCTAATCTACTTATTCAACTTTTTATCTAAATATTCTCCACCCCCACACTTCCTACTCCACATAGAGAAATCTCCCCACTGTTACCTTAATAATTAATTTTTATTATTTCCTTGCTTTTGGTAGGTGCCACTTCTATCCCTGGAATATCTTCCTTCTTTCCTTTTACCTAGCCAAATCCTATACATCCTTCAAGGTATACTTCTCCATTAAACCTTTCCTAGATATTTCAGAGGATTATCCTTAGTTTTGAACTGGAAATGACCTTAAAAACCTGCTAGCCTAACCCCCTAATTTTATTATGTGAGGGAACCTAGTTCTACAGAGGTGAAATCATTGGTCCAAAGTCTCACACAGTTTAGAAATATTAGAGCCAGGTCCCATGATGTCAAATTCATTGCTTTTCCCCCCATTATACTATGTCACTGATAAAGCAGATTTCTTATGTTAGCCATAATTATATTTTTCAAATTCACCAGGCTTTTAAAAAAATTTCTATTTCTTGGGGTTTTTTAAGTATCTGTATTTTGTCAATTTCTTGTCCTAAAACTGAATAACTATATAAGGGATCTTTGAGGTTTTCCCTCACCTGCCAGGATGCTGTATTTCATTTATTATTACTATTACATAGTGACTGTCCCACAGGGCAGAAAATACTTATTTTTTTATGGAACAATATCCTGCCTGGTAGCTATGTTTAATTATATTACCACTAAAGATGTTTAAAAGTCATATTGCATGTTCCCAATTGAATTTTTAAAGTAGGATGGCATGGTGTATGGAAAGAAAAGACTGCCAGACATTTTAGAAAACTTGCCATGAGCCAGATAAAAGGAAACCAAGGATCAGCCACAGCCCATGAGACAGTGGATTTCCCAAATCTGCTGTGCATTATCTCCTACCATATATGCTAATATATGTAAATTGGTTACAGAAACCATGCTGTTTTCTTTGGGCTGTGTCACTGGTAATCATAGGAACCAGAGTTTAAAGGTGGCACAATGGGTATGTTCTGCACTTAAATAGGAGAAAACTTGTGGTTTTACTTGTGGTGAGGAAAGGGAAAACAGGACCACTTAAAAGATTCTGATTTTCAGGAAGGAGAGGTATTAAGTGGTTCTTTCCAACTCTAAGATTCAACAATTTTATGAAGTTGAGTGCAGTATGGGTGGAGTCAGCAGTAGTTTCCCAAAGACTTGACTGAGGTTGAGTTAGGGAACTTGAGAAGCAAAAAGGGAGATAATCAGGATGGAGACTTTATTGCTGAGATATACTTTAGTATAATTAACTGTTAATACTTGTGTTTTTCTTTATGTCTTTTTATGCAGATGGAGGAAAATGACTTCATTCTCCTTATTATTCAGACGACCAATTTCCAAACCCTTTGATGTTAATGAAGAATTTAAGTTTTTCAATGCCCTTACTTCTCCTAAGGTAATTTTCCTCTTTTCTATCCCTTCATTTTTGCTTTCCTAGATGTATACATGTGTTAAGAAGAAAAGCAAGACCCAGAAGACTTTATTTTCTCAGTCACAAACCCATCCTTTTTCTGCGTGAGAATGGCAAAGAGAAAGGTGTATGTTATTCATACCATTTCAGCTTTTAACATCTCCTGGGACTTCAAGCAGCTTTAAGCATTTGGCTAAGGGTTGACATGAATTTTATTAGCTTTTTTTTATGTGTAACACAACCAGTGAATTTTCACCACTATTTATACCACTTACATTCTGTCTTCTTAAAAGGAGAGGGGGGAAAGTCATATAACTGTGATTAAATGATTTAGCCAGTCATAGAGAGAATAGAGGCTTGTTGAGTCCTCTGGTCCTAACTGGGCAAAGTTTGAAAGAGCACTAGCTAAGGAACCAAAGGACCTGGGAATGAATCCCATTTCTGATACTATCTGTGGGAACTTGGGAAAATCACTTAACTTCTTTGGGCTTCAGTTGCCTCATATGTAAAATGAAGATCTGGGAGTAGCTGGACCCTGGAGTCCCCTTCTGCTCTAGATTTTGATTCTATGACTTCTTCAGTTTGGCAATCAGAGTAGAAAAGTTTAGTTCTTAAAGTTAAGGTCAAATCCAGCTAATTTGAATATCATTAGCATTCATCAGGGGCCATTTTCCCTCTCTGATTTTTGTTACTTGTGTAAATCATTTCCTTTTGAACCCTGTTTATACTTGTTCAGCACTTTTCTATTTGGGAGGCCTACCATTACAGTCATCACCACTGAGAACTATTAACTAAATGTGAGCTTTCCATGGAACACATACATGTTCAATCACTCTTTTCTTTTACAGATTAGAAGAAATGTTTTGGAAAGTACCATGTCAGGAAACAGAGAAGCTGGGATTATATTTGGTTCCCTACCTATATACAGGGTAAATTCAAGTTATGTCATTGTTTTTGTTGTTTTAGCATAGTAGAGTCAAATTCTCCCATGATTTTAAAGTGGAACACCTCAAATAATCAATCAATATGTATTTGTTGAAAATCTACTCCATGTCCACTTAGCTGAGTGCTATTGATAATACAAAATAAATATAAAACATTTCTTTCCTCAGTGAGCTTGCAGTTTCTTTAGGAAAATAAAAATAATTCATAAGAAACATTTCAAAACAATTGAATCCTAGACTGTGCTGCTCTCTCTCTTTTTATCTGATCCCTTCCTTCTGCCTACAAACATTTTCAAGTCCTTTATCCTAAAAAAAAGAGACTTCCCTAAACTAAACCATTTTTTGATCTTTCTTTCTCTTTCTCTGTGTCTCTCTGTCTGTCTGTCTGTCTCTCTCTCTCTCACACACACACACATATACACACACACATACAACACTTAGATAAGATGTAAAGTTTAGTAGGGTAATAAGGCAACAATCCATCAAAATCATAATAGATGACAAATAATTCTAAGTGGTGTAAGCAGGACAATGATGCAGATTGACACTAGGAGATGTCTAAGATTTAGGGACTGGTATCATCAATTATTTAAGAGGATCTCACAAAAAGAAAGGACACCATGGACAGCTCCGTGGAACTAGGAAAGGAGTTCCACTTTCACCCCAATACAAAAATGCAAAAGGACAATACAGTGACATAATCCAGAGGAAAGAGGCAAGTTCTGTACACCATGAGAAATGCTGAAGTGGATAGCACTGGGAATAGATGAGGAAAAGGTTGTGTAGATACGGGAAGAGTCATGAAAACTAGTCAGGAAGTTTAGTATCCTTTCAACTATTTGGTTTTTTTTTTTCCAGGTTCCAAGTCCCACAAGTCTGAGATTCCTTCCCCTCATTGGTGCAGATGCACATAAGGAGTCTTCAGAAAATTTCCAAGGGAAAAAGAAGGGAGGTCGAGTTCAGCATTCACAAGTAAGCTATGTACTGGGGGTTCTTTGATGTGTTTCTATTCATTTTAAATGTATTTTTAAATTCAATTTTATTTTATTTTCAGTTTCAAATTTTCTGTCTCCCACCTTCACCTCCCCCACTCACTAAGGAAACAAGAAAAGAAAACCTGTTACATGTATATATAGATACATGCATATAGTTAAGCAAAACAAATTCCCATATGAGCCATGGTGTATGTGTATATATACTGCAATCTCAGAGTTTATCACCCTTGTATCTGTAAATTGACATCAAGTTTCATCATGAATTTTTTGGAACTATGGTTGAATTCTATTGTGTTAATCAGAATTCCTGAGTCTTACGAGGTTGGTTTTTTTTTCCCACAGTATTGTTGTTACTGTGTAAGTTGTTCTCCTGATTCTGCTCACTTCACTTTGCATCATTTTAGAAAAGTCTTCCCAGGTTTTTCTAAAACCCTGTCCTTCATCATTTCTTACAGTACAAAAGTATTTCATCACAAACATATGCAATAACTTATTTAACCATTTCAAAATTAATAAACACTCCTTTGTTTTCCAATTCCTTGTCACCACAAAATGAGCTACCATAAATATTTTTGTACATATAGGTCCTTTTCTTCTCTCTCTAATATCTTTGAGACATAGATCCAGTAATGATATTGCTGAGTCAAAGGTATGCACATTTTAGTAAATTGGGGGGCATAGTTCGGAACTCCTTTTCAGAATATTCTACTTCTTATTTTGATCTGCAATCCTTTCTACTTTCTCCTGTTTATCCAGAACATATTGTACCTAAAATATTCTGTCCCATCTGTTTATATTCTAAATTCTTATACTGAATGTGCATTCAAGGAAATGAGATAGAAATTGGGAGCCAGGTAGGCAGAGATTAAGTGAAGACAAAAATTATCTTACTAATAAAGTTGTGTCTACTATGACTGGTTCAGTTACTTGTTCAGAAAATCAGGCTACCCCAGATGATATCCCTGAGAGATTTTATAACCACTACTTGGAGGTTTCCATTATTATTATTTTTATTAATATTATTATCCTGGTTACATGTCCTAGGGTATTTACTGGAGCATTATATCATAATATAATGATATCATATCACATATATATGATATATCACAATATATCATATATAATGATATTATCATTAATCATAATCATTAATATAATGATATTATATCATAATATAATATATGGGTCAATAATTTCAGCAGATGTGAAAAGTTAGAGTTTTTACTTATAGTATAATGTAATGGAAAGATCATTACATTTGGATTTAGTAGACTTGGGCTGAGATCTACTACTTACAACTTACAACTTACTACTTACAACTTCTATGACCTATGGCAAATGACTACATCTCTCTAAGACTTAGTTCCTTAACTGAAGAATGAGGGGGACAAATGGTTGGATTAAATAATAATCATGGTTCCTCTCAGCTCTTCAGTCCTATGAACTTATGGTCCCTCTACTAGTACCCATTATTAGTCAATCTGTAAGGCTTTAATCAAACTTGATGTCTTCCATCTAGTATGGTTTGAGACAGTCTTCTAGACCAATAGTTACTAGGGGGGAGAAGATATAAATGAACAATGATTTTTGTAAACATGAAAAGAAAAAGATTGTGGGGGGGGAACAGAGGATGATTTAATTACATTGTGACCTTGGGTAAGTCACTTAGCCTCTTAAAGTCTTAACTGCCTGCTTTGTATATGGATGGACTGACATTAATGAAGCAGGATGGCATAGCAGAAAAGATAACACTGGACTGAGTCAAAAAATTTAAGTTCTAATCTCCAAATGTCTTAATTATATGTGTCCCTGGCCAAATTACTTCATCTCTCTTTTTCTGTAGTGTTCAATAAATTGACTGGGTTAAATAATCATTTAGTTCTCTTTCAATTCTATACTTCTGATTGATATGTGAGGCCCCATACAATTCTATAATTCATTGTTCCCATTCTGTTACATGAAGAGATAATGCTAGAATACACTTCAGTCATGGTATTAATTCTGGACTAGATTCTGAACTATGCATGCCCCCCAAAGGTGTAATACATAAATAATTATGATATGTAAATAATTATGTTGATATTAGAATTTTAAGTCAGCAGAGCCCCATTGAGTCAAAAATACTATTTTATAAAGAAAATGATAATATTTTAATTTTTGGTTCATGGAATTCATGAGAACATAGGAAATTCAAACAAGTTACCACTTCTGACAGCAATTTGGGTGTAAAAAAAGAACATCTGATGGTGGAAGAGAGGCCAATGAATTTAATATGATCTACTCTTGATTATTGAGTAAATTATGCAGAGGACTAGATAATCTAGATGTGGTCGGGGTCTTCTAACCAGTATACTAATATCCTGACAAGGTTTCATTAGTCCCACTTTACACAAAAATTACTTTTACTTGGAATGCATTATATGATTTATTTGAGCCATTAAATCTGCCTTCCTACTTGTGTTTTGATTAGGCATATATTAAAAATAATTTACATCCTTTGAGTTAAACACTGACAACAAGGAAGACATCTGGAACTTTGCTTGATGTCAAGGAGAAACAAGTCTGAGATCCAAAATTAACCACACAAAATTGTTGAAACGACAGATACATATCCAAACTATGAACCACTAATTAACTATGCAACTCTGGAATAGATACTTGCCCTCTTTGGGCCTCAGTTTTTCCTCTTTAAAATGAAAGAATTAGACTAGGTGATCTCCAAGGTCTGTTTCATCTTCAAGATTCTATAGTTCTACAAATCAAGCTCAGATACTTCAAAGTTGATTCTTACATTCATTTTCTTAGAATGTGTAAGATACAAAATATGTGTTCAGAGTCAAAGGAAATGGTATATCATTTGGTTTTCTGGAAATAAATGTTTTTATTTCAGTTAATAATTCTGGTAGGTCATCCTGAATACAAGGAAAGAACATGCTAGTACTATCCCTGTAGGCCAGCAAGGACAGAAAATATGAAACAGTAGTACAATTTCTTCTGGTTTGTCAGGGGAATAAAAGATATGATATATAGGAAGAAGGAATGAATTGAAAAACTCTTTGGTATAAGGGAAAAAAGCTGGATTTGGAGTCATTTTTGCCACTTATATATCTGTGCCATGTAGATTCTTATATGACACAACTTCAATTTTTTTGTATGAGTGTGTCCCTTACCAGCTCTGGACTTCATCTATAAAATGAGGAAGTGGGACTTTGTGATCTCTATAGTTCCTTCCAGACCTAAATGCTTGAACATTTTTTGGTTGCTGAAAATTAGCTCTTAAGATACCTATCTGTAACATCAAATAGAATGAAGGTCCAGTATATTGTTTTTCTGTGCCTGGCACAGAGCAGGCGCTTAATAAATGCTGATTGATTAAAATACTATTAATAATGAATGTTGACTATGAGGAATAGAATCAACAAAAATACATTGAGCTATGCTGTCCAAGACTTTTAGAGTAGCTCTTATGTCAGGTCTTAGATGGTTTGAGGGTATGATTTGTACTTGGCCAATGACTCATGAGTAAGTCTCTTAACCTCTTCTCCTTGTTTCCTCATTTAAAAAAAAAAGAAAAAATTGGGGTGGCTACCAGGAGGACCTGAGTTCAAATATGACCTCAGACACTTAACACTTACTAGACATGTGATCTTGGGCAAGTCATTTAACCCCAATTGCCCTACCTGCCCCACTCCAAAAAGCAAAAAAAAAAAAAAAAAAGACTTATAATATCCTAGGAAACTACTGACAAATTCTGGGTAATGATTATAGCATATATTATAGAACTGAAAGGGACCCTATAGGTCACCTTATTCAATACCTTTGCTTTATAGGTGAAGAAGCTGAGACCCAGAAAGGTGAAGTTACTTACTCATTTTTCTAACCCTTACTCATGGTCACACAAAATAAATAACAAAATGACTAAAATGTTGACTTTACACTATAGCAATCCAGTTTTACTTAGTGATTTTGATGTAAAGGAAAACAAACTTTTTCTTTAGGGAATGGAGGCAATTTTAAAAAATCAGAGATACCAATAAGCCCTGATTAGGAGAAGGATGAATATTTAAGCAAGAGTTAAGGAACCTTAACTTCCCAGATTCATTTAATTTAGTCCAGAGGGTAACATTGCTCTTGTCATTGCACCTGTAGTATGGAGGTGGTGGGGATACCTTTCTGGAGGGCTGCTATTGTTAAAACATTCAGAATCATTTTTAATGTTATATAAAGCAGTTGAAGTGCTATGATTGATTAACATTTCAAAAGGCAGTGATAAGAGGTGACCCACACTGAAGTTCAAGTAGCCAAGTAACCATGATCAAATGATCATACTTCCCAATCCTTTTCCTTCTTCATCACTTTCTCTCTCCTTCTCTCCCATCCTCCCATGCCCTTCCTTTTCCCAGTTCAAATCTAGAATCACACACACATATATATCTATACACATCTATAATATCTCAATTCTATATTAAATTCAGTTAAAGCAGAAAAAGGGGAAGGAAAATGAGGGAGTGCCCATCAATAAGAAAATCAATCTACTACATTATTCTATAAGTAAAAATTCTTAACTTTGCATATCTGCTAACATTATTGATCCATCTTTATATACACATGCATATATACATATGCATATGTATTAGTTATGTTATTAACCTGGGTTTTTGCATCTCTGTTCTTAATTTTCAAGTCAGGCAAACTTAACTTTTTGATGTGTTTTTTCCTCTTAAAAAGCACTCAAAGTCAAATGTCAAGTTTTACTTGTGATGGGGTTGGGTTTCCTTCGTCTGTCAGTCAATAATTTTTAATGGGAAAAATTTTTTTACATATATAGCCCCACTTTAGAGAATGCTTTCTATTAGGAGAATATGAAAGGGTAGGGGGAGGTCTATTTCCTTCCAGGAGAGACTGTAATTTGTGAAAACATCAAAGTTCAAAATGACTTACAACACTCCTAATATTGACATTAGCAATTTTAGATACTAACCTAGGTATTCTTTATTTCACAGTCTCGAAGGAGAAGTTTGAGAAGAAGTTTAGCTCCAGGGGTTAATCTGACGTCTGCCTTCTTCCCAGTCATTCAGAAATAGGAGGAGAAAAATCAGAAGTTAGTACTACCCAGTCTTTAAATAAAACCTTGAGACCTGGTCAGCACCTTAGTGGACAATTTTTCTTTCAACGTGGTGAGTAAGTAATCCTTTGGGCGTCTTCACCCATCCCTTTAGGCTGACCTAAAGAAAATTCTCTCTTTAGTGTTTTCAGCTCAAAATATCAAGCAAACATAAAACAGTCACCCTCAGCATCCTAAACACATTGAAGCCTATTTAAATAATCTGAATTGTTTGTGGTGACCTATATACAAACTTGTACAAAAGGAAATTAATGAACAGATAGAATTCACCAAAAGAGGATATTTCATTTTTACTAATTTAGTTGATAAATTTGCATCATTTCATTTTATGAATGAGAGAAAATAATTAATATATTTTAAACTATATACATTAAAAAGATGACCTAGTATCTACAAATAACTCTAACAACTTAATAGTCTTAAAGTCTACAAAGTGCTTTCACTTTTAAAAAAATATCCCCATTACTTTGCACAGTATTCAATACACAGGAGATAATTAAGAGCTATAAACTGAGTTGAAGTGCAAAGTTAAGTATGGGAGGGGGGAAGGCGGAAAAAAAGGGAATTGACCTATTCCCTATACCAATGCAGATAGATACCTGCTCCATAGTTTTTTGTTTTGTTTTTTTTCTTTTTGGAGGGCAATTGGGGTTAAGTAACTTAACATGGTTAGGTTTTTGTGTTAAGTGTCTGAGGTCGGATTTGAACTCAGGTCCTCCCGACTCCAGGGCCGGTGCTCTATTCACTGCATGACCTAGCCACCTCCTGCTCCATAGTTTTAAGACAGTTGCCTAGAGCACTGGTAGATCAAGTAACTTTTCCCTCATTCTCAAAGTCAAAGTGGCAGAGGAAGTTATTGAAACTAGGATTTTCTAAGTCCCAGGCAGACTCACTATCTACTATGCCAGAATGCCTTTCACAAGTACATGATCAATTTAAATTAAGTTTAAAAAATTGCTAAAATTCAGCTCTGATCATATCTCAACCCTCCCCCCACCTTCAAAAACAACTAAACTCCAAACTCTTTAGTCTGATATTTAAGGCCTAACATAATCTAGCTCCAATCTACCTTCCAAACCTTATTCCCATGCACCTACTTTATGCTACTGCCAAATTTGATTACTACACTGATTTGTTTTACCCATTCCCGTCTTTTTCTTTGTTCTTACCACCCACCCCCGAACCTCCATCACTGAAATGCAAGCCCTTCTACCCATTCTCCCATTTACTGAAACTTCACCCATTCTCTAAGACTTAAGTCAAAAGCTATGTCCATAAAACCTTCAGGGATCTTCCAGTTTGGAAACAGAATCACAGAACCTAGAATTAGTTGTTGTTTTTCAAGAACCTTAAAGATCATCTATTCCAACAATTCACATTTTAGAAATGAGGAAATCGGTTTGTCAGCAAGCATTAAGAGACTAAAATAGATTAACAAGCATTTATTAAGCACCAACTATGTGTCAGGTACTAAGAGATTCAATTTCTCCCCAGATATTTCATAGTACTTTGAATGGCTTTATCACATTCTGCTTAACATTAGTTATTTATATGCTGGCTGTAGCTTCCCTGCTAAATTACAAGGTGCCTCAGGGCATGGACCATGCTTTTTATTTAATCTTTGTATGCCCCAGTATTCTATAAATTTTCAAGTAGAATGTTGTAGGGAGGAATCTTTTTCAATTATGGTTTGTCCCAGCTTCAGAGGGATCCCTCCTATCTCTAAAATTCTGTGGCTATGAATAATAATGGTACCTCCCATTTCTATAACACCGGATTTGGGAGTTTATAATAGAGTCTTCTGAATCTCAGCGCTGTTGCTGATATTGCTACATGACCTGAGTCAGGTCATTGAAACTCCAGGGATGAGTTTCTTTTTCTCTATCATGGGTGTATGATTTATATATGATATTTCTGTACGATAATTCTGCCATGATTCCTCACGACATTAAAGAATATATTTAATTCCAGGTGCTTTCCCCTCAATATCAAATTGGCTCTCTTCAATGTGGGTTGAATTGAATTCATGATCAAAAGTTTTCCCTGGTTTCCAAGTTTTCCTTTGCTCTCAGGATAAAGGCAGAATTTCTTCAACTGACTTTTCAGGGTTCCTCACCATCTCTCCCCAATTTCCCCATCTACTTTTTTCCCCTCCAGGATTACCCTTGCAGAGATATAGAAAGTAGAGAAAATCATAGTGTAAACATCCTCATCCCAGTCTCCTAAAATTTTTTAAATAGATGAAATCTACTTAAAATTAATTTTAAGAAGGGCAGCCTGGGAGGGGAGAAGAAAGAAAAATAATGCTCCAGAGGGCAACACAAAGCTTGGAAGGGATGTGTTTTTTGAGTTGGGGTGTGTGTGTATGTGTGTGTGTGTGTGTGTGTGTGTGTGTGTGTGTGTGTGTGCTTGTGTGTAGAAGAGTATAGGAGAAAATTATTGCCAGTGTCTTTTTTTTGGCACCAGCTATGCTACCTTCTTATTTCCTACGCCCTACCTCCTAAGGCATATCCAGCTGCCTGGTCCCCATAGCAACTCAGGGAGAGCTCCCTGATTTGCTGTGGTCTAGTGAGGATTTTATTTATCAACCACTATGTACCAATCACTCCTTCCTAGTGGTTACCCTCCAGGAAAGTCAGGCCATTTCCTCACTATCCTGCAAACATACGCTGCTCATTCCTGCCTTCATTGTTCTGCTCATGTTGTTTTCTCTGGTCTGAAATAACCTACTTCCTGCACCCAACTATATAAATCTTGCCCCTCCTTCCAATTAGTGTTCAGTAAATACTATCCACTCCATAAAGCCATCTTTGATTATGTCAACTCATATTGATCTCCTCTTCTCTAATTCCTATATTTTTGTCTGTATTAAATGTTCACTTAAGGAAATAATTTTTTATTAACTGTTTAATTTGTATATGTTAATCAGTAAGCATTTCTCATATATGCCAGGCCTTCTGCTGAGTGCTAAGTGGGCATACAAAAACAGAAATTAAACTGTCTCCGTCCTCAAGAAGTTTACATTCTATCAGAGGAGACAAGATGTGTATATGTAAATATATACTACAAGGTAAAATTTTTGTCAGGGAAGGCACACACATATGGGAAGATTAGTAAAAATTTCATGAAGAAGGTGGCATTTGAGTGAGACTTGAAGAAAACTAGGAATTCTGAGAAGTGGAGGTGAGGAGAGAATACATTCTAGGTGTGGAGAACAGTCAGTGGAAAAGAAATGTGTTATTATCCTGTAATGGTAAAGGAATTTGAAGATCTTCCCTGCCCCTTAATAGACCTAGGGAATTTGAAAATCTTTCCTGCTCCTTAATGGACCTTACTTGGAGCCCAACAAGAGAAACTTGCTTAAGAGAGTCTTTTGTTGCTTTGTAATTAGGGAGTAAATCAAGAAGGTTGTGTGTGTGTGTGTGTGTGTGTATAGGTTGTATATATATTTTGCTTTGGGACTCACTTATGGGAAGAGTTGTGTGATTTGACTAGATGAAACTCTGGGCAGCCATTGAGCCCCCTGGCTTTGAAAACCCAGATGTTGTTGCTTGTCTCTCTGGTAACTAACAATGTATGTATGTAATGGACAGACAGCTAGAAGCCCTGTGTGTTGGTCTGTTGAATTGTGTTATTTTCTCTATCTGTAGTTTTTGTTTGCTTGTAATCTCTGTTTGTATTTTCTGATGTTCAGGGTGTTGACCTTTCCCCCCTGAACTAAATGAATTATATATGTATATATGTTTAATTAAAGTAAAACTGTTAACTCCTTTTTAGTTGCTTTCCTTTAGAAAAGCAGATCAAAGAACCTATGCTAGCAGCCATCCAGGGTATGCTAGGGTGCTTGCTGTAACATATCTCCATTAGAATATGAAAAACTGAAAAAATGGGCAAATTTTGCCCTTCTTGAATTTTTATTTACCACATGCACATAGTGAACAATCAGTATATATATATACACATGTTTAACTGTATTTTAATTGTTTAAGTGACACTTTTTGGAGGAGGCAAGACCACAGAATGCTGCTCTGAATCTGGTCATCAAACACTGGTTCTATCTTTTGCCCAGAAAAGCCTTAAATTCCATCTGCCTCATGGTGCAGTCCAATTTTAAGAATCACCCCTCAGTATCTGGCTCACTATCTTATTGCATCCTTTTATGTGAAAAGAATGCCATTATTTTTCCTCTAATGGATGTTACTTAGCCTTCGGTGCCAGGAACATTTGGTGCTATGTTCATAATAGTTAGCATTGTAGTGAAAATTACCATTCACAATTTGGGTAAGAAGCAGAAAAAATGAAAATGATTTGCAAAATTCATTGTCCTTTCAGTTCTATCTCAAGAAGGGGGCCTGTATAACTTGTCCAACTGGGTAAAATGAAAAGTAGCCTTTAAATGAAAACTTTGCCTATTTGTATTTATGCCAGTTGACTTTGCTAAAGAAATTATTTGTAGATCCAGATATGAAAATATTAATTCTAAGGAAACAGATAACTATTTTCTCTCTGTCAAGTGCAGAATACTTCTACTTTATGGAATATCATTTTGAACCATACATAAAGGGAGGTGGTATGGAAAAGAAGAATGAGTATTGGTTCTGTAATCATCTATAATCCTTTGCTTAAAGATATAGCTGCTGAAAACCTCTTACAGAAGTACAAAGTGCTTGAAATAGTCATTGATGGGCATGATATTCTATGGTTAACCAAAAAGATTTTATTATATAAAATCCTGTATTATTATATGTCCTATATTAAACATATATAATATGTGTGTATGACATATAACTTCTCAAAAAGGGAAGTGGTGTTCTCAGTATCACTAACACTGCTTTCAGTTGGAGACAGATGGGTTAAACCCACATTCTAGAACACACTACCTTTCTCTGTCACTCAATAAATATGAAGTGCCTACTCCATGCCAGGTACTGGGCTAAGCACTGGAGATACAAAGAAAGGAAGAAGATGGTCCCTGCTCTCCAAGAGATTTCTAAGGATCCTGTGTCACAGTGATGACCAGGATTCCCAAAGTAACCCTATAAATCAGTGGCAATTATCACTAGTACCCAGATTATCCTTCTCTCAGCCCCACAAAATCCCTGGCTTTGTCCTACTGTGACTACTGTGGTTAACCCCCAAATCTCTGATATATCTAGACATTGGTTCACACATTCATGTTCTTAGCACTGAGACAGTCTGATACCATATTACCTTGCAGTATCTGATGACTCACACTTATTAGTAAAACTTGGGAAAGTTTGCGAGATGGGGATATATGAAAATATAGAGTAATGAGCTAATACGTGAACCTTGTGCTTTGTAAAAAGTGTATAGACTTATTCAGTTACTTCATTTTATTCCATCCTGGAAGGTGGAAATAATCTAAGTACTCAAACTCAAACCACTTTTTAGGGAGAAAAGATACCTCCCTAACTTTCACTAAGGTTAACTTTTCTATATATAAAACCCCAAACCTCTTTTCTGTTCTAGGACTCTCCTTCCCTCTCAGGCAAGTTCAATCTCTCCCTCATGACTGGATCTTTTCATATGCTTACACATGTGCTCATGCCTCCCAAATTGTGTTTTATTATTGATTTCTGAAGAAAAAAATATTGTCTACTATTTGATGCCTTTACTTCCTTACTATCTACTTCTCTGCTGAACTCCTTTCTTTTGATCTGATTTCTACCCCCACTACCCTACTAAAACTGCTTTCTCTAAGTTCACCAATAACCACTTAATTATAAATCCAGTGGCATTTTCAGTACTCATCCCCTTTTAACTTTTCTGTGATTTTTGGTACTACTGACTACACTTCCCCTACCAAATACTCTACCTTCTCTTAGCTTTAAAGAAATCAAACATTCCAGATTTCCCTCCTCACTTCCTAATCACTTCTCAGTCTCCTTCATAGGGTCCAAATGATACTCTATTGCAAGTGTTTTCCAAATATCTGTTGCTGGCTCTCTTCTTTACCCATTCTGTCTCCCACCCTCAAAGCTCATTTGTTGGTTGGATGTTGTTCTTCATTTTTGAAGAGAACCAAAGTGATGTCACTATGCTAAAGTCAAGTTTCAATGTGCGTGACTATGACTGATCAGACCAATATGAGCTTGGAATGCTCTACTACAGGTCAGGCACAAACAGTCTGTGTGAATATTTGGGGTGGATTCTCCAAATCTACACATCCTGCATTTCCTTTGAGCTGTCTCAATTCTGCCTTGCTCATAGAACACAGCACCTTCTCTGATGTGAGTATGCCATGCTGAGTGGTCCTGTGCCAGTGTCTCCCATGTCACACAATCCATTCCAAAGTTCTTGAGAGAGACTTTGAGAGTGTCCTTGTATCGCTTCTTCTGACCACCATGTGAACACCTGCCCTCTCTGAGTTCTCCATAAAAGTCTTTTTGGCAATCATACATTCTGCATTCAAACAATGTGGCCAGCCCATTGGAGTTGTGCTCTCTGAAGCAGAGTGAATGCATGGCAGTTTAGCTTGAGTAAAGACCTCATTGTCTGGTACCTTATTCTGCAAGGTAATCTTGAGAATCTTCCTCATACAATTAAAATGGAAGCAATTCAGTTTCCTGGCATAGCAGGTAGACTGTTCAGGTTTCATAGGCATACAACAATGAGGTCAGCACAATGGCTCTGCAGACCTTCAGTTTGGTAGTCAGTCTAATACCTCTTTTCTCCCATACTTTCCTTTGGAGCCTCCCAAATGCTGAGCTAGCTCCGGCAATGCATGTGTCAACCTCATTATTAATGTGTACATCCCTGGAAAGTACACTACCAAGGTAAGTGAACTTATCCACAGCATTCCAAATGTCTCTATTTGCTTTAACTGATGGTTCTACAGATGCATGGTGTGGTGGTGGCTGATGGAGAACCTGTTTTTATGGTGTTAATTGTTAGGCAAAAATTAGCACAAGCAGAAGAGAATTGGTCCTTACTTTGGTGCATCTCAGCTTTGGAGGCTGCTTTGAGTGCATGATCATCTGCAAACAGAAAATCATCCACCATTACTTCCTCCACTTTGGTCTTGGCTTGTAGCCTTTTTAACTTGAAGAATTTACCATCAATATGGTAGCTGACTTTGTTGCCATGCTCATCCTCATTGAAAGCATTTGACAATATGACTGAAAACATCATGCTAAAATCATGGGAGCAAGCACACAGCCTTGTTTCACTCCATTAGTGACTGGGAAAGCACAAGGGCATTGTCCATTATCTACAATCCAGGCAAGCCTGCCATCATGAAATTGATATACAATGCTAATGAACTTCTCTGGGAAACCAAATTTTGACATAATTTTCCATAAACCGTCAGGACTAACAGTATCAAAGGTCTTGTCAGATCTACAAACATTGTGTACAGACTTCTGTTCTGCTCCTCACATTTCTCCTGGAGTTGTCAGGCAACAAACACTATATCGACCGTTCTTTGGCCCTTTCTGAAGACACACTGGCTCTCAGGTAGATGACCATTTCCAGGTGAAGGATCAATCTTTTAAGGAGGACTCTGGCAAGGATCTTGCCAGCAATGACTAAGAGAGAGGATGCTCCCCCCCCCACATCTCCATACCCTGCCTCCATGATTGTCACAGGACAATCTATTTCCTTTACCTTTATGGAGAGAGACAATGGAGGCTTCCTTAACTCTTGAGGGATAACATCCTCTTGCCATTTAACCTGGAAAGTTTTAGTCAGTCTTTGTATAAGCAATTGACCCCCTGCCTTGTAAATCTCAGCGGGAATAGAATCAGCACCAGGTGTTTTGCCACATGAAAGGAGCCTAATGACATACAAAGATTCTTCAGTTGGAGCTTCAACAAGGAAGGGATTGATTTCAACCTGAGGTAAATGGTCACTGACCTAAGCATTGATTGATGAGAACCCTATGTTTTCTGTTGAAAACACTATGGAAGTGTTCAGCCCGTCTTTCTAGGTCCTAGATTCTAGAGTCTAGGATCATGTCCTTATTACTAATCAATGTGACTCCATCAGCACTGAGTAGTTGTAATGCACCATAGGTCTTTGACCAATAAATAGCCATCATAAATAAGCTCAAAGCTCTATATTCAGTCCTTATCTCCTCTAAGCTCCAGATCAACATCTATAACTTCTCATGGGATTTCTCCTTTGGAGACAGAAATGTAAAACTGTCAACTTTTGTCCTACTTTACATCATTATCCCACCCCAGTTATCACTGTTACTTAATGTCTATATAAACTCACTGTCTCCCTGTTGTCACTTGGGTCATCTGCTATTTTGATCTTTTGAAAACGGTGGTGGTCTACAACTGCTTATAAAATCCTCTCCAATACTTTGAATTATACCAGTAAACTTAGTGACTTCAGTGATTTGCTTGTTTTCATGACTACTTTTTCATTTCTCAGTGGATTTTGTATTTCATGATTTATAGTATCCAGGATTCCATTTGAACCTCATATAAGCTGACATTCACAAGGCTAAATCCTGAGAAATGTCAGACAATTATCCAGGAGCTACATGGTAAGAAAAAGTCAATCACTTCCTTTGGGATAAAGGAAAAGCAAGTGCATTCCTTGCAAACTTGGAAGGACAAACTTTATTTTCTGGTACTACTAAGAGTTGCTTTGACAATTAGAACCAATCTCAGAAAAGAAGAAAGTAACACAACTCAATTCAGACAGTGGCCAAACCTAGATGTCTGACTGGGATGTGTTGATGTTGAATTTTAACCCTTCTCAATGTATCTAGTCCCGATTTTCATTGATAACAATTGATCATAAAGATGCAATGTCCTTAAAAACATGGCTTTTATAAAGGTTTCTTTGTTGTTTTTCCATTAATAAGAATCTGTATGCAGAACAACAAATAACTTATGATACTGGCAAATTGGTCAGAACTAAACATCTACTAGTGTACTATACAAGTATACCTCCAGTAGAAAGAAGACGAAGTAGAAATTTGCATGGGCAATAGGGAAGCATTGGCTTTCCCATGCCAGAGTTTTCAGGATTTAGCATAGCTAATGGCACCCAATGAATAACAATGAAAAAGCCCATATTTAGGATTACTAAATATTTTTTTTATTAGGGTACTGGCAAACTTCTTTTTTTTAGAGGGGAGGCCCATTTCTACATACTTCAGAACCACAAGAACTTTCTTGCTATAAAGTAACTTTGGTATTATCCAGTCCATATACATCGTTTTACAGATGAATAATGTGAGGCCCAAAGAAGTTTAAGGACTGGCCTAAAGTCAAACAGAGAGTCAGTGAAAGAACCTATATTCACATAGGTCTTATACCACAACAGGCCTTTTACTCTACCTCTCCCCCAAATTATTTAATTCCTTGCTATGCCCATGGTAGGTGCTTGTTGACACATTACCTAAATGAATCAATTTAATCAAAACAACTAAATCAACCAAGCTTTGTCCTATTCACATTATGTACCAGAGAATCCATTCACATTTGAAATCAGGTCAAGAACTTCTCTTATTAAAAAGCTCCACAACTTTATCCTGTGCCTAAGTATTTGCATCTGGATTTTAGTGGCCAATGAGATCAAAATATTCTTCCATTTTCTAGGGACTACTTTAAAGCATTATGAGGGATATAAAACATCATGTAATGTGGTCCATTATTACTAGATAAATCAAAATTGATAGACCATGAATTTTTATAATAGTTTGCATTTATATAGCCCTGTAAAGTTTGCAAAGTGCTTTAGAAATGTTATATTATTTTATACTCACAACAATCCTGGTGTTATTACCTCTCTTTTTACAGATGAAGAAACTGAGGCAGAAGTTAAGTGACTTGCCCAGGGTCATACAATTGGTACATATCTGAGGCAGGAGCTGAACTCAGGTCAAGCACCCAGTCTACTGTATCACCTAGCTACTTAGTTAACACATTTTGCAACATAGTCTGATCTATGTGTCTGGGTCCTCAATTGCTCATCCATCTTACTATAAGAGTTGGAGAGAGATTTACAAGCGAGTCCAGGTAGCATGGACTGAAGCATGGGTAGCATGGGTGAAATGAATCTACAATAAATATTGGATTAGGTTGAACTGTGTTGGATGGGATGAAATAGGATTAATTTATCCATGTACCAGTTGTTTCTCCCAGTAGAACTTAAATTCCTTGATGACAGGGTTTATTTTTACTTTTGTCCCTGGTCCCTAGTTCCTTTCATGATGCCTGCCACATAATAGAGACAAAAAAGTTCTTATTAAATTCAATTGAGTTTACCTGAAGTGGTCAGAATTCTGGCAGAAAAACCTTGTCTTTAATGTAAATATCATATGATTAGAATGGTGATGTGAAAGGTCGTAGCCAAGCTCTATCACATAGACTCTACCAAAATCTAAAAGGACACAAAGTCAAATAATAATCAGTACATCCAAAAGAATTTTTAAAAATGCAGTAAATTCCTTCATTCACCCTAGGACTATACAAAAAGACACCTAAAAGCTACCGGAGCTAGAACAGGGATTTTGATAGGGAAGACAGTATGAATGCAAGTTAAGATGCCCTAAGCCTGAATCAAGACTCTTAAGACACACTAAAGTGATCAGAAAACTTCAGCACCTTGACCAGTTATATACTAGTAGGAGGAAGGGAACCCAGACTAAGGACAACTCTAGGAGACCAGAAGACCATAGTCATTGAGTCTGTCAGTAAGCATTTCTTCAGTTCTTTTTTGTGCTAAACACTGGAGGTAAAAAGTAAGGCAAAAACAAACACCCTCAAGGAGATTACCATTCTAATGCAAGAGAAGATATAAGTATTTACATATATCCAAGATATGTATAGAAAGAATAGATGGAAAGAAATCTCAGAAGGGAAGGGACTAGCAGATGAGTAAACTGGAAAAAACCTTCAAAAGGCAGGAATGGAGCTGAGTCTCAAGTGAAATTAAGAAAACTAAGAGGTAGAATGAGAAAAAAGAAAATCCCAAGCATGGGGATACATGTACCACTGCAAATGCATGGAGCTGGGAGATGGAGTGTCACATGTGAGAAAAAGCAAGTAGGTCAGTATAGCTGGGTGTGTGGTAAAGTATAAGAGAGTTAAGTATGAGAAGACTAGAAAGTTCAGAAAAGGACAAGATGTGAAGAGCTCTAACTGCCAGAAGTATCTTATATTTGATACTGGGGTGACAGGGATCTACTGATGCCTTAAGTAAAATAGTGGCACAGTAAGACCTATGAGTTAAGAAAATGACTTTGGAAGCTGAGTGTATACTGAATTGGAGTTGGTAGACTTGAGGGAGGTAGACCAATTAGAAGGCTATTATAATGGCCCATGGGAAAGGTGATACAGGTCTGAACTAGGGTGGTGACTATGAAAGTAGAGAAAAGGGGTAAAACACAAACATATACACATGCTTATATGGATACAAGTATATACACATATATATTTACTTGATACTATGAAGGTAGAAATGGCAGGATTTGGCAAAGAACTAGATATATGGGATGAATAAGAGTAAGGAATTGAGGACGACAGTGCAGTTGTGAACACAGGTTACTGGTAGGATGTTGGTACTCTCAGCTTGAATAAAGAAGTTCAGAATGATGGAGGACTGAGGAGTGGGGTTGAATGTATTATAAAGAGTTTGGCTTTAGACAGATTGAGTTTGTAGTGCCAACAGGAAAACCCATTTCAAGATGTCCAAAAGAAAGGTGGTGACACACAATTAGTGCTCAAGAAAGAGGCTAAGATATATAGATTTGGGAATCATCTGCATATAGATGATAACTGTACCCAATGCAGCTTATGAGGTCAAAAATTGAGATTGTTCACAGAGAAGAGAGGATCCAGATGGAGCTTTGGGGAATGCCCATGATGAGAGGCTATGAAATAAATGAAGATCCAGAAAAGGAAGGGAATATTCAAACAAGTAGAAGAGGAACTAAGAAAGAGACATGTCATGAAAATCTGGAGAGGAGACAGTACCTAAAATGAGAAGGCAATCAACAGTGTCAAAGGTTGCAAAGAAATGAAGAAGGATGAAGGCTGAGAAAAGACCATGAGACTTAGCAATTAAGAGATTACTGGTGACTTAGGAGAGAGTTATTAGTTAAATGATTATGTGAGAAACCAGACAGTAGAGAATTTAGGAGAGAATGAGAGAAAAGGAGGTGGAAGTACTTAGTATATATTGCTTCCTCAAGGAATTTAGCTAGCAGTGGGAGGATAGATATAAGACAATAGCTAATGGAGATGGTAGGATTCAGTGAGTTCTATTTGTTTTTTAAGAATGAGGAGAGATTACAGGTGGGCAGAGCCAAGATGGCAGCATAGAAGCAGCAAAGTTTCGCAGCTCCCATACAGCCACCCTAAATACACATAAAATACGACTCTAAACAAATTCTAGGGCTCCCAAACTCACAAAAATACAGAAAACATATCTCTCACTGAAGGTAGCGCAGCAGGAGGGGCTCAATGTGGCAGGCCAGGAGCTGAGGCCAGCCCAGCCTGAAACCAAAACCACAGCCAGGCCCCAGGGCTGAGCCTCCCAAGCTGCAGTGTGAGTCTACCATGGGAGCAGATCTACAGCACCTGGAGCAATCTCCACATCTATCAAGTCAGGAACAAAAGGATTAGAGAAAGGTCAGTGAAAGTGAAGTTTTCATGCTAATTTTGGAGGAGGAAAAGCAGTTCGGCCAATCTGCCCCAAGAGCAAGGAAGCAGTGGGGGAAGGGCAGGATCTGCTGTAACTGGCAACTGCCCCCACTGGGCTATTTCAGAGCTCCTGGCCTGCGGACCCCGCAAGGGGGCTGAGACGATTGATCAGGGCCAAGGACTCTTGTACTGAGTGGCCTGGATCAGGATTGTGGTCTTGGGTGGTGGTCCTGGTGTGCACTTTCAGCAACCCAAAGCTGGTGGGGGCTGCAGCAACCCCCTAGTAGCTCTGGCAGCTGTGAAAACTCCAGGAATTTGGGACAGAGCTTCCCCCTCCCTCCCCGAAGCAGAGTTCCACAAAGCTAAAAAAACCAACCAATTAATTGGCCAACATGAGGAAAAGGAAACAAAATAAGAACAGCGATAAAACTCTAGAATCCTTTTGTGTGGACAAAAGGGATCAAAGCATGGAACGGGAGGAAGACAACACAGTCAGAACTCCCACACCAAATGCTTCCAAGACACTTGAAGAATTCCTACAAGCTATAGATCAGCTGAAAAAGGACATTGAACAACAAATACGAGAAGTGGAGGAAAAATTGGAAAGAGAAATGAGAATGATGCGAGAAAATCATGAAAAGAGAGTCAATAACCTGACTGAAGAAAACAACACTTTAAAGAATAGATTAACTCAAATGGCAAAAGAGGCCCAGAAAGCCAATGAGGAGAAGAATGCCTTAAAAAACTCAAATCTCCCAGATGAAAAAAAGAATCTCAAAAGCACTCTGAAGAGAATAATTCCTTCAGAATTAGAGTGGAGCAAGTAGAAGCTAATGACTTTATGAGAAACCAAGATAC
>CM053593.1:116806847-116819489 GCA_028646575.1 Pseudocheirus occidentalis
GATACTTCTTAATTTTAAAATTTATTGTAAATGTATGAGTTTTTTTCCTGCATTGAAATTTTGACAACACAATATTGGATCATGTAGCTGAATAGTATCATATTTAAACAAGTCAGTAAATGAACATATTATGACAACACAATATTGGATCATGTAGCTGAATAGTATCATATTTAAACAAGTCAGTAAATGAACATATTATTGCCTATGCATTCTGGACCTCCTGATAATGGGCAATAGGCTCACTTGCCAACACATGCTTGTTAAGATCTGTCAGCAAACTTGATCACTGATTAGTTATAATTCACATTTTGTGTGTTCATTTGGAAAACAATGTAATCAATCTGATTTTAACTATTACACAACAGTTGAAACATATACAAATGGGTTTTCCAAAATTCTCTTCTCTTTTTTCCTTGTTCTTCCACCGCTCCCTAATTTTATTAAGTGTCCCTCCCCATTACACCTAAGGCTACTACCACCTCCCCATCATTATGTCATCCCCCAGAGGGCAGTATCACCCACTTTGGGAACCTCTGTGGAACATTACAGTACCTCCTGAGATCCATAATTATTCTATCCACAGAGGAATAAAACAAATGAAGTAACAATTACTATTGGTCAGACTGTTATATTGTTTAACCACTGGGTAGCATTGATAGTCACTCACCAGTCCTGTTCAGCTCAATAGGATCTGGGATCCTGGGAAATCCCATACTCACTCTTATAGTTTGTGTATGCCACACTATGATGAAGTGTTGAGCAAGTGCCATGCTCTATATGTTTTTCAGCTAGAGATCTTTTTTTCCTTAGCTCTAAATCATTTTATGGGGTAGCACCAACTAGTTGTCAAGGGGTATGTGGATTTATGAATTTATACAGTTTGAATTTAGCCCTTTAGCCTCAACCTACTAGTGAATCCAATCCTCTTTCTGAATTTATTATATTTCATGCCCTCAGTACAATTCAGTTTACAGAAGAATAGACAACCATGCCCAGATATTATATGCAACATTAGTTTCTTTGAAGCATAGCACTGATAGGCAAATAGTACATAAGAAGGAACCAATATATAACAAAATAATAAAATATCTATAAAATCATTGTGAATCTGCCATTCTTCCTCAATCTGGGAAGTTTCCCACACTGTACAGAATTGCTCCAACCTATCAGTTAGAACTCATGGGAATGTATTATTTGAATTTATTTAGCTCCCCATTGCTTCTCCCCTTCTGGTGGGCAATGGGTGCCTACTTAATGCTTGATTCACCTGTAAAAGAGGTAGAAACCAGAGAAGAATTCTGGACCTAGGGCTTACAATGTGAGAAAAGGACTTGAGGTCCAGGTGAACTTATGAGTAAACAAACTCCATGGCCAATGCTATTTTTTTAGTCTCATCTGGCTGTCTCATTGCTACAGGTACCTCCAACATTTTCTAACTGAAGCTAGTTCATCTCAGAGGAGGGTGAGTAGACTCAGTAGCTTGTCCCAACTAAAAAACACCAGCTCTCATCAGTACTGTCTTAGTGATCTCCTCCAATTTTGACCTTGAATGAGGCTTTCCTGGCTTATAATGTGTGTCTGCCCTTACTTCTTGTCATCACCCCATGTCAAATCTTAGCATCTCTCTATCAGGGTAAGGGAAGGACATCCAGGGAAATGGATGCAATATTATTTAGCAAGGATATCTTAAGCATATATATACATATACATATACATACATATATACATATACATCTATCGATATAACTACCTATCTACCTGTCTGTCTGTCTGTCTGTCTATCTCACTGTTCTATATAGCACTATTCCATTTTCTTAAGCACATACTGTGTGTGTGTGTGTGTGTGTGTGTGTGTGTGTAGCACTGCTTTTAGCTTCTGAGGATATACGGACAAAAAAAATCCTTTTTCACAAGGAGTTTACATTTGAATAGGGGAAACACATACTATATAGGTAAATGCAAATATATACACAATGTAAAATATGGTGTAAAAACAAATAAAGGGAATAAGAAAGTCCTCCTGTAGAAGGCACCCTTGAGCTGAATCCTAAAGTAAACCAGAGATTCTGAAAGGTGGAGGAGAGAAGGAAATTGTGCAAAGTATTATACAAAGGCATGGAGGTGGGAAATAAAATGTTTTTCACAGAGAATAGCAAGTAGACCAATTTGGTTGGATTGTAGAGTATGTGAAGGCAAGTCATGTTTAATGATCTTATTGAGGGTAAATTGAAATAAGAGTGGGAATGACTTTATAGAAAGAAACACTGGATTCTAAAGCAAGGGAGTGACATGGTCAGATGTGCTTTAGAAATATCAATTTGCAGTTGGATAGACTGCCTGTAGAACCCTTTCATCAGTGCATATGTATATACATGCATATATACACATGTACACATATACAAATGTGTGTGTATATATATGCATATATATATACTGATATATATGTATATACACATATATGCTGTTATACAGATGTGTATCTTAGATATACACTTTAAATGCTTGTCTTTGAATAATTGAAATTGAGGATCACCCAAAGGGCAATGGAATGGCTCATGGTAGGCATTAGTGGATTATAAAACAAGATACCAAAAAGAAAATGTGATATAAAGACTGTCATAGAAGAAATGCATAAATGACAAAGAATATAGACTGTTCATATCATGAGACCAGATGATAACAGATGGCCAACACAAATTTTTCATTAGTATCTTTCAAAAGAGCTTGAGGAAGGTTCATTGGATTCCTTACTCCACTCCATCCCCCATGGTAAATTAACAGGAAGACTTGTTAAAGAGATGCAAATGATGGGCAGACATGGATAGGTTTCAATCTGCTTCATTGGAAGTAATACCTACAATCAGTGAGATCATAGATGATTTAAATATCATGTGTTAGATGAACGTTGCTTTTCAGTTATCTGTTTATATGAGAGATTTATGAGGGTGAGGGAAGGGTATATTCCATTCTACAAAATGTTCTGTGTCCAATATCTAGATGGTAGGTATCAAATAATGTCTTTAAAGAATAATTTGGGGAACACTAGAGTACTCTGGCATACCTGAGCAGTCTTGATAAATGCCTAATGGAAGAGTTAAAAAACACGGCTTATTATTCCTTGTTTCTGCCCCAAATAATTCTCATTATAAACAAATAACATGCTATAATCTTACCTCCATGTTCCATATTCGCAGATGTCCATCCTCATGAGCAGTGACCAGGACTGGTGGTGGGAGTTCATTTAAGAAGGTACTTGGTAATATATCTGTTTCATTTTTTTGCCCTGCATTTGTCTCTCCTTTTGTGCCACCTGAATGCTCTCCTGTTGACTGATCTAATAGATTGCCATGGTTATTGCAGTGTTTAGGACCTTAAACTTTATCTAATTTAGGAGGGGAAAGAAAGTAACTAGAAAGCCAGAGCTAGATATCTTGCATTCTTTGCCCTGGAATTTTTATATTAGAGGTGAGTAAAAAGGGCCAAAGAACCCCACTAGAATAACTGATCAATTCATTTGGGTTCTTAGTATCCAATTTAGAGTATGAAAAGAGGAGAAGCTCAAAAACAAGTCATTGGTCCTATTACAAATACCACAACATACGTGCATTAACCCTGTCCATTAACAATATTTTCATCCTTGTCTCTAGTTAACAAGTCCTGTTGCTTCTATCTTTCATACCTTTCACATATATCCTTTTATCTTTATTTACAAAGTTGTCACCCAGTTTAAAGTTCTCATGACCTCTTGCCTAGATTATTTTAATATCCTCCTAATGATTCTCCCTGCTCAAGTCTGTCCCCACTCCTAGCCATCCCATCCTTCCTACAACTGTCAAAGTGACTTGCCTAAAATGCAGTTCTGACCATGTCACCCTTCCCACTCCACTCCCACTGAAGAAACTTCAATGACTTCCTTCTATCTCTTTTTTGGGGCACTTAAAGTTTTCCAGAATTTAGTCCCCTTTTCAGTATTACATATTACTCCCCTTCATGAACTCTGTAATCTAACCATACTAATCTTCTTACTGATCCTCACATGACATGCTCCATCTTCTATCTTCATGCTCTTTTCAAAGTGTATCTCCCATGTTGAAAATATATTCCCCTCTCACCTCCACCTCTTGGAATACCAGATTTCCTTCAAGACTTACCTCAAGTGCCACATTTTACATGGAGCCTTTCCTTATTTCTCTCTCTCCCCACTGCTCCTAGTGATTTTCTTCCATTCCCAAGGTTACTTTGTATTAGTTTTGTGTATGTTTCCAAAAAGCATTTCTTTTGCATGTTACCTTTTCTACCTGAATGTAAACTTCATGAGGGCAGGAACTATTTCAGTTTGTCCGTATATCCACAGGACCTAGTATAGTGCTTAACATATAGTAAGTACTTAATAAAAGCTTGTTGATTGAAGTATTGGGGTGAGGGGGAGGGACTGAGAAAAAGAAGAGTAGTACTGTTTCAAGTTGAGTTTGATTTTCCAGAAATAACATATGCAAATACAGTACATCTCTAGCAGTATCTGCATGGTTAACATTGCATGATGGAATAGATAATACTACATAGTTCTCATCATGTTACTGGCAGCAAGGTAAACAAGAAGGGGTATTGAACTTGGAATCAAGAGAAACCTGGGTTTAGACCCTTCCTTTTGTACTTAAGAGCTGAATAACCATGGAGAGACAAGTCCCTCTCTCAGCCTCAGTTTCCTTATCTGTGAAATGGGAACAATAATACCTAAAGGAGCTAGCTATCTTGCAAGGCTATCGTTAAATTCAAGGAGATTATGATGATGAGAGCTAGCATTTATGTAGTGCCTACTATATTACATGTACTTTACAAAAGGTAACTCTTTTAATTCCTACAAACAGCCTTGAGAGATAGGAGCTATTTTTACAACTGAGGAAATCGAGGCAGATAGACGTTAAGTGACTTGCTCGAGGTCACACAGCTAGTAAGTATCCAAGGCCAAATTTGAAGTCAAGTCTTTCTCACTCCAGACCTAGTACTCTATCCACTGTACCATTTAGCCACCATAATGAATGTAAAGCATTTTGGCAACTTTAAAGTGCTATATGAAAGTCAATTATTATTGCTAAGTAAATATTTTCAAATCATTTTCACCTGGTGGCAAACTCCACACCCTGCCTCGTATATCCCAGCTCCCCCCACTCCCTTTCCCTCAGTTATAAAATAAATTTTCTTTTTTCAAGGGTAGTGGTCATTTCATTCCTACCTTTAGTTTCAGCTTCAGGTATACTTGATTTACTTTCCTAAAATGAAAGGGGGAAAAATACGCTTTTCAGTGGGAAAGGATAGAACTTATATGTAATAATGTCATGTAAGTGATGGACCCAGGACTTTAATTTTTTTCTAATAAGGAAAAATAAAACAGAACAGCCACTAAGACAGAAACAGCATGCTTGGGTCCTGACCTTGTTTCCTGTGTTAAGACTGTGAGTAACATGGCAGCTAGAGGGCACTGGGCAGCTACGGGCTTCTGATACTAATTGGTGACTACATGTGGCAGAAGAGACCAGAGTGAGGGTGCTGGTACAGTGAATAAATGGGAACAATCAGAACAGGAATGAGTAGCCAATCTAGTTTTCAGGAGAGGAGCCAGAGAAGAAAAGGAGAGTGGAGAAACTGCTGGTGGAGGAAATGGCTATTGATGGTGGATAGAGGGACATTGGAGACTGGAAGATTGCTGGAGCCAGGTAAAGAAGTTGCTTGAGCAGCCTGGCCTGCTCATACCTCCTAATTTCAAACTAAACATGGAATCTCTTCAATTTTTTTTAGATGAATGTTAAAAAAAAAAAAGGCAAGGTGACCCTTGAAGAGGAGAAAGGAACTACCTGGAAAATCCAACTTCTGAGTTCCCTAAATAGTTAGACATTAACCCTTTGGAAAGTTTGGTCATAAGTCTTCACTTTGCATCTGCAGTTCTGCTTGATCTCAGCTCCACGAAACAACATGCTCATGCAATGAGTACCTTCTGGTGTCTCCTCCCCACACCCCAGTTTCCTGTTTTTTAAAATTGTCTTTCTCTTTTAGATTATAAGTTTGAGGTGTTTTTTTTTTCTTATTTGTTTCCCCAGCACTTAGCACAGTGTGTCTAAGTAGTAGGTCCCCGACAACTTGTATCTGTTCCCATCTCAATTCCCTGGCATGGGTCTGATGGTGCTATGTATGGATCTGGTACCTCTTTTTGCCCTAATACACAGCCTTCTCCTGGGTTCTGGTTGCCCTGCACACAAATGACTTCCTGCCCTAACTCCATTCCCAGCATCTGCAGATGTCTTGTCTCTCTCCTTATTCTGGCCTGTACTAGAGATTAACTTTGACTTTCTGGATTTCCCCATCAGGATTTGATCTGGCTCATTTTCTAGATCTGGTTGGAGAAATTTTTGGTGAGTAACTCATTGCAATGCCTGCTTTCAATATACCATCTTATCTCTGACTTGAACTCATTTCTCAATGTTTAACAAACTACTATCCTGGTACTCTCCTTATCACATTCTGAACCCCTCTCTAGTTCAAATCTTACTTTCTGTTCCCCTTTGCTTCCTTGATCTCATCTCTCTAAACTCACCTTCCACAATGTCCCACTCCATAGGTACCTACTCTTTCCAAAGTGCTCTCTGGCATGCCTATTCATAGGTAATAGACTTGCTTTTTTATTGAAACTTTTCCTTTCTCACTCCCTGTCTTCTGGTTTTAATGAGACATGGATCCCTCTCCTGATGATAAAGCCTCCATGGCCACTGGTTGAAATTTTACTCATACCCTTTGAGATTCAATGTTCAAAGTGGGGGAGTTGAAATTCTCCTTGCTCCTCATTTCTATTTCAAAACTTTCCCTATATCACTATCACTCAGTAACCTCTTCTACTTAGAGGTTTACTTAATTCATATTTACCACCCATTATAAATTCTGGTAGCTATTATCTACCAACCTCTAGGAAACATTCCCCTTCTTTCTTCAATGAGTTCAGTGACTGGTTAATAGTCTTTCCTCATTAATTCCCACCCTTATATGGAGAATTTTAACTCCTTCAAAAAATCCTAACCTTCCTTTTCCTCAATTTACTCATTTACCATGACCTACTCTCTTTACCCCACTTAAACCACACAAAGAAATGGTAATATCTGTGATTTTGTCATCACTTACAAGGGTTCCACTTCCATGTTCATGAACTTTGAAATTCACTTATCTAATCACAATCTGTTCTCATTCCACCTCTTCCTGTCTTGCAATCCCATTCTCTGTTATTTGTCCTCACTGTGACCTTCACTCCTTCCACTACTCATTTCCCAGACACTGCATTGAATCCCTGCACTGGCTACAACTCTCCTTCCCTTCCCATCCTTGGGAAAGTAGAATTCGGAATCTTTGGAGAACTAGTTTTACTCTACACTGTCCTCTTCTCTTGAGCTCCTTACCCTTTATCACTAATCATGCCTTGCCAAACCTCAGCCGTAGATTATTCTCACCATCCATTGCCTTTGATCCTACTCCTGTGTGGTTGAATGAAGTTGTAGAAAATCAAGAAACCTTGCTAAATAGGCACATTACAAATCTGTTACAATCTCAGCTGGGCCATTTCCACAGCATAGCAGTCCTTTTAGACATCCCTAATTGATTCACTATCTTACCACAGGAGCTCTTTCAAAGATTTTCATCTTTCCTTAAACATCCTTTGGAGTCCTCTTTGCTTACTCTCTCAACTGAAAACACTGCCTTGTATTTCACTGAAAAAAAATTGAGGCTATTTAACAAGAGTTCCTCTTTATCTCATATTTCTTAGAAACCTTCTGTCACTATTTCCTTCTTTACCCCTTTCTCACATGAAGAGGTATCCCTTTCCCCTTACCAGGGAAAATCCCTCTTCATGTACAAGTCATCCAATTTCATCCTGTCTTTTCTAGTAGATTACCCCTTTTGTCATCCACACTTTTACTAATCTTCATTTTCTTTGTCTACTGGCTGCTTTCCTAGTTCCTATAAACATACTCATGTCTCCTTCATCACCAAAAACCCCTCACTTCATCCATCCATCCCTCCTACTATACCATATTTTTCCTTCCTTTTGTGGTTAAATTCTTTGAGAAAACTATCTATGATTAATGCTCCATTTTCCTTCCTCTCACTCACACTGCTGAATTCCAAGAAGAGGATTTATATTTGATCCTGAAAGTCATGGGAGCTACTAGAGTGCAATGGCATGGTGAGAACTATGCTTTAGGAGGAACAACTTGACATATAAGAGAAGGGTAGGGGAGTGGAGCAGAGACAAGGCAGGGAGACTAACCAAAGGCTACTGCAGTAATCCAGACATGCAGTGATGAGAGCTTGCACCAGGGTGGACATCCTTCTTGACCTTTCTTTAGCCTTTAAGATTGCTGGTCTCCCTCTTCTTGATACTCTTTCTACTTTGTACTTGCTGCCCAGCCTAATTTCAATTCCACAGAATAAGATGGCCCTCCCAGGATAAACTTATCAGTTCTAGACTCATCACCATGCTGCTAACTCAAGCCTTTATTGCTAACCACCTCACTCATGCTCCTGTCCTCTCTCTTTGGAGGACTTGGAAGATCTAAATTCTTACAGACCCCAAGATCTAGCTCTGAAAACAGCAGCATGAAAAACTTGAAGCTTGTGATAGTGCCCTTTCCACCCCAGGAGCAGAGTTCAACTTTTAACATAAAGTAAAAAGTCAAGAAATAGGCTGGAAAAAAATGACTAAACAACAACAAAGAACCTTACCATATTAAAGGAAAGATCAAAACACAAACTCAGAAGACAAGAAAGTCAAAAAACTACTTCCAAAGCCTCAAAGAATTATGTGAATTGATCTTAGGCCCCAAAGGAATTCCTGGAAGATCTCAAAAAGGACTTTAAAAATCAAATAACAGAGGTAGAGGGAAAAAAATGGGAAAAGAAAAAGAGAGTAATGTAAGAAAATAATAATAATTTTAAGAAGTCAACAGTTTGATAAATGAGGCACAAAAAATACTGAAGAAAATAACACCTTAAAAAACAGAATAGGTCAAATGTTTTTTTTTTTAAAAAGGTACACAAATCCACTGAAGAAAAGAACTCTTAAAAAGCAGAACTGGCCAAATGGAAAAAAAGATGTACAAAAATTCACTGAAGGAAAGAACTCCTTAAAAAGTAGAATTGAACAATTAGAAGCTAATGACTCCATGAGACATCAAGAAACAATAAAACAAAATTAAAGAATGAAAAAATAGAAGACAATGTGAAATGTATCATTGGAAAAATAATTGAGCTGGAAATTTTTGAGGAGAGATTAGAAACTATTGAGGAGAGATAATTTAAGAATGATTAGAGGTAAAGCCTTAATTAGAAAGTCACAAAAAAAAAAGAGCCTGGACATCGTATTTCAAGAAAATATCAAAGAAAACTGCCTTGATAGCCTAGAACCAGGATAACACAAGATCTAGCAGCTTCTACATTAAAGGACTGGAGGACTTGTAATATGATATTCTGGAAGGCAAAGGAACTAGCTAGATTACAACCAAGAATAACCTCTAGAGTAAAAGTGAGTAGGGTCCTTCTGGGTAAAAAAATTAATAAAAGCTTCTTTTCTAAAATATAGAGAGAGCTGAGTCAAATTTATAAAAATATGAGTCCTTCCCCAGTTGATAAATGGCCAAAGGATATGAACAGGCAGTTTTCAGACAAAGAAATCAAAGCTCTCTATAGTCATACAAATGTGCTCTTAATCACTACTGAGTAGAGAAATAGAAATTGAAACAACTCTGATATATGACCTCATGCCTATCAGATTGGTGAATATGATAGAAAATTAAAACAACAAATGTTGGAGGAGATGTGGGACAATTGGGATAATAAAATACTGTTGGTAGAGTTGTGAACTGATCCAGACATTCTGGAGAACAATTTGAAGCCATGCCCAAAGGATTATAAAACTGTACCTACCATTTGGCCAAGCAATACCACTAATAGGTCTTAATACCAAAGAGATTAAAAAGAAAACAGTAAAAGGACCTGTTTCTACAAAAATATTTATAGCAGTTCTTTTTGTGGTGACAAAGAATTAGAAATTGAGGGGATGCTCATCAGTCGAGGAATGACTCTACAACTTGTGATTGTAATGGAATACTATTGTGCTATAAGAAATGACAAGCAGGATGTTTTTAGAAAAAGCTGGAAAGATTTATGTGAACGAATGCAAAATGAAGTGAGCAGAACCAAGAGAACAGTATACACAGTATTAGCAATACTGTATCATAACTGTTTCATAATTACTGTGAATGACTTAGCTGTGCCAAAACAATTCCAAAGGACTTATAATGAAAAATACTATCCATCCCCAGAGAAATAACTGATAGAGTTTGAATGCAGATTGAAGCATACTTTTTGACTTTTCTTTATTTTTCTTGTTTTTTTTATTGGTCTGTGTTTTCTTTCACAATGTGATTGATAATGGAAATATATTATGTGTGATTTCACATGTATAATCTGTATCAAAATGCTTCCCTTCTCCATGAGGTAGGGAGAGAAGGGAGGGAGACAAGAAAAGAGAGAATTTGGAACTCAAAAATTTTAAAATGAATGCTTTAAATTGTTTTTTACATGCAATTGGAAAAAGTAAAATTTTTTAAAATTCTCTTTGCAAGGACCTGTACATAAAAAATATTTATAGTAGCTTTTTATTTTGGTGGCAAAGAACTGAAAGTGAATGCACACCCAACAATTGGGGAATGGCTAAATAAGTTATGATGTATGAAAGTGATAGAATACTATTGTGTTGTAAGAAGTGATAAAAAGGAAAGTTTCAGGAAAAACCTGGAAAGACCTCCATGAATTGAAGCAAAGAGAAATCAGAACCAAGTGAACAATTTATACAATTCACAGCAATATTGTAAAGATAAATAACTTTGAAAGACTTGGGAACTCTAATTAACACAATGACCAACCACAATTCTCAAGAATTCATGATGAAATATACTACCCATCTCCAGAACACATTGATAGAGTCAAGAGTTTGAATGAAATATCCACAGATATTTTTTGGACATAGCTAATGTGGTCATTTGGTTTGCTAATGTATTTCTAATGGTTTTTTTTCTTGCTTTCTCAGTAGATTCAACAGGGAAAGGGAAGGTAGAAAATTTGGAACTAAAAATAAAACAAAATTTTAAAAAATAAAAATGCCTTTTATATATTAGCTTAGGAGCATAAAATAACAATAATTTATACTTATATAGAGCTTTAAGGTTTATAAAAACATTTCATTAAAACAACCCTTTGAGGTAGTTCCAGTTCTATTCCCTCTATTTTACAGTTGAGAAAAATGGTTCAGGGGTGGCTAGGTGGTGCAGTGAATGGAGCACCAGCCCTGGAGTCAGGAGTACCTGAGTTCAAATCTGGCCTCAGACACTTAACACAAAAAAACTAGCTCTGTGACCTTGGGCAAGTCACTTTACCCCAATTGCCCTGCATTCCCCCCTCAAAAAAAAAAAAACACAACTGGTCCTCAGAAAGACTGAATGACTTTCCCAAGGTCACATGGCTAATCAGAGCATTAACTCAAACCCAAATCCAAAGCTAAAATAAAATATAAAATACAACTTGGTTTGCTCATGAACTTAGAATAGTTGGTATGTGTAAAGTTGCCTGGGAAGTAATAGAACATTTCAAAGGGGAAAAAAAGTTTTTAAAATAGAACATTTTAAGGGGGAAAAAGTTTGAAGATTTTATTCTGACTTTTGGAACATCCCAAAGAAGCCTTATTAAAAAGTTTTACCCTCTTGATTCTCCCCATACTTTTAAAAATAAAGTCAAGGAAATTTACTTACTGAGGACAGATACAGGAAATAGACTTCTACCCCAAGTTGTGGAGATCACATAATGAAGGTAGAGTGCTTAATGACATATTGAGTGAACCACAAAACTAGGAGAATCTGAATTACTGAATTATGTAGCCTTTCACTTAAAAAAAAAGTTTTTAGAACAGTAGAAAGTCTTTCCCAGAGCGGACACCAATTTCTTATATTTACAGGCAATACTCACAGCCTCACAAGGTAGTAATATGGGAAAGACCAGCTTATTACAACATGATGCTCAAATGCAGTTTAACAATTCAGAAATCAACAATTCATACAAAGGGAAGACGCATCGTTCAAGCTTACCTTATTGCTATGTAAGCCACCACGGATAGAATCACTTTGTGCTGAAGAAACTACAGATTCTTCACTCATTTTCCTAATGTCAGACAAGAATGGGAAGAGTCATCATATGATATTTAACCTCCTGAGGGATAAGACTTCAGTGGATCTAAGATTTCATTGACAAGGAGATCCCTTCCAGTGATAGACTTTCATGCTTTCTCAGTTCATGCCATTCTCACCACCTATGTGCTTTCCTAGGTGCTCCACAGAGAGTCCAGCCCATGTAGGTGGAGGCCTTTCACTAGGTCATGTTGTATTTCATGGGCACCAATGGAGGTCTTAATTTTTCTTCATTCTTTTTTTTTTTATTTTTTTATTGACTTGTTTGTTTACTTTTAGTTTACAAGATTCAGTTGCAGAATCACTTGAGTTTCAGATTTTTCTCCCCATTCGTCCCCACCCCCCACCCCCACCACAATGG
>CM053593.1:116825139-116840771 GCA_028646575.1 Pseudocheirus occidentalis
GGATTTGAACTCAGGTCCTCCTGACTCCAGGGCTGGTGCTCTATTCACTGCACCACCTAGCTGCCCCAATATGAAACATTTAAAAAATATATTTACAGATCCTTGGATTCAATTCTTTAAAAACCACCTGTTTGCTGTTTCCCTACTCGGGAATAGTTCTTGTCCTCATAAATTTGAATCAGTTTTTCATATATTTTAGAAATGGAGCTTTTATCAGAGAAAAGATTTTTTTTCAAAGTTATCCCTTTCCAATTTTAAAAGCATTGGTTTTGCATGTGTAACCTTTCTAATTTTATATGGTCAAAATTATCCATTACGTTATCTATGATACTCTCTGTTCCTTGATGGGTCATGAATTCTTCCCCTGTTCATAAATCTGAAAGGCAGGTTTTTTTAAATTTTATTTCAAAATAAAATTTGTTTTATTTTCTTTTAATTTGTTTATAGTGTCACCCTTTATGTCTATGTCATACATTCACATTGGGTTGGTTTTTTTTTTTTTTTGGTATGTGCAGCGTGAGATCTTGGTGAGAACCTTTTTCCAGGCTTTCTTCCAGTTTTGCTAGGTCTTACTCCCAGTAGCTGGGGTCTATTGCATTTATAGTTTTCCTTAGATAGAACCAACTGCATAGCATATAATTGGTTATAGGATATAATCTTTTAGACATGTTGTTATATAATATTTGCTGATGTTTCATTTAAGGTTTTTGCATTGGGAATATTGACCTATAGTTTCCTTTTCTGTTTTGTCTCTTTGATTTAAATATCAACCATAGAAAGAGTTTGAAAGGGACCCTTATTTTCCTATTTTTGCAAAGAGTTTATGTAATATTGGAAATAATTGCTCCTTGAATGATAGAATTTACTTGTAAATACATGTGGTCTAGGAGTTATTTTCTTTGTGAGCTGATTTATGGCTTATTCAACTTCTTTTTTTGACATTCAGTTATTTATATAATCTCTATAATCTAGTCTACTTTTAAAAATGCATTTTTAAAAATTCTGAGTACCAAGATTTCACTAGACTACCATATGGGTTCATGACACAGAAAAGATTAAGAAACACTACCATACAAGGATAAAAAATCTGGCAATATCACTCAGTATTTTTCATTTTTATTAGTAATAAACTAATAAAAGAAGATGAGAATTGAGTGCTAAGTGCTTACTAAAATGTATTAGACATTTCATTCAATTCAGCAAACATTAAACATTTAATATCATGTTGAGGGTACTTCTATAGTTTTGAAATTGCTCAAAGGATAAGTGATTTTTCAAGGAGAGGCAATGTTTTTATTCATATTGGTAGCTTTTACTTTTTTGTCCCTGAAATGTTTCTTTACCATTCAATTTCTAGAGACCTTTTAATATCTGTTATTTATAAATTGTTAACAAAATTTTATTGCTACTTCTTTAAAACAAAACACAAATAGTTCTATAAAGCCTTTCACTCGCTACAATAAGAATCCCTTATGAAGTGGCTTGGGGACACAGGTGTTTCTCGTTTCATATATGCCCCCCCCCCACCTTTGCTCCCTGGCAGCAGTTGCTACAAAGTAGTCAAATGTAGTTGGCACTCAACAAGTGTTCATTAAGTCTAACTTTTCTTTTTCTTTTTTAAATACCTTCCCAGATGATTTATTTGATTATTCTCTAGGTTTTTAACCTAATTTTGTTCCTCCTGAGATCTTAGGTGGTTTCTTTTTTTCTTCATATTCTCGTATATCTTGTGAGGACCTTACAACTACCTTAGTCTCTGTATGTGGGGGAATTCACTTTTCACTAATCCCAGTCCCTGCTCCAAGAGGTTCCAAGGGGACAGGACTCATCTCTGTTGGATGCTAGTCCCTTTTCCTTCAGGCTTAGTGCAACCACACAAAAATATGCTGGCATCCTGACCTAGTTCCTTCTAGTTGAGGACTATTGCGTCCCCTTACCCCCTTCCCTCCTCCCCTCCCCCCCAACTCCCCCCCTCCCCAGGCAGAGAATACTGCCCTCTTCCAGACAGAACATCTTTACTCTATAAGATCTGCTACATATTGCCATAGAATAAGGGGTTCAGGGAAGGGGCAAGGTATGCTAATAAATACTGTGGAATCTGGCAAGAAAATAACTATTTGTATACTCCACCAGAGTTTGGAGGTTGATATAGAGGGTAAGTGAATGAATTAGGTAGTGCAGGGGTGAGGAACTGTATGTGGCCTCCTAGATCCTTAAGTGTGGCCCTTTGATGGAATCCAAATTTGTTCTGTGAAGTACGGATTCAGTCAAAGGGTGGCACTTGAGGACCTAGAGTGCCACATGTGACCTCAAAGTTGCAGGTTATCCACCCCTGGATTAGTGTTTTCTGCTGTCAGTGTATAAAGCTATCTTGTTCAGCTTCTTATTGTGTTGGTTTATAGAGACAGCCATGATTGCTTTTTTTCCCCAAGCTTGGGGAAATTTTTGATAGTGGGAACTAAAGAAATTTTCTTGTCTTCCATTTGTTAGTCACATGACCTGGAAGTCAGCCAGCCTGAAATATTTAATTGATATTTTTGTTCTTAAGAACTATTTATGACAGATATGGTCAGGCTACATCAACAAGCATTAATTAAGCATTCACTATGAGCCAAGTACATTTTGATCAATAGTTCTTTCCAACCTCCACCCCTACTTCACCTCATTTTATGAATATAACAATGCAAACACCTGTCCCAAACAGCATACAAAACTGCAACAATAACTGTAAAATTGAACAACCAGTTTAACTCAGATTTTGATCATTAGAGAGCACTTCTACTGCCACTTGTATTTTCAGACTTCAATAGGGATAAAAATGCTTTATTTTTGTGGTAATGAATGCTAGTTTCCCAGAAAAAAAATTTGTAAAAGATATGCGGTTTGGAATAATTTCCTACATTTAGATAGCACCTATATTCAAAAAACCTAGAGCAATGTACAATCATTTAGCAAACCCATGCATATTTCTAATTACATTTTTCCCCCCTGGAGACAATAGTAGCAACCCAGGGAAGTAAAAGGGAACAGATGTGGGGAAAGAGGAGGAGTAATTACGTATGAATCTACAACTTAGTACACAGCAACCATAGTAATTAGAGCTAGAAGAAATTTTTGTAATTCTCCCCAATCCATTCATTTTACAGAAAAGAAACAGCCCTAGAGCTCAAGTGACACCCAGCTCCAGACCTTCTGACTCAAGATTAACTGATCTTTCCACTATCATATTGTAATGAACAGAACCCTAATTAGGACATAGCAAGGAGGGCTTTTCCAGTTGAGCTGTTTAAAATCCTAAAAAATGATGCTGTTAAAATGATACTGTGTTCAATATGTCAGCAAATTTACAAAACTCTACAGTGGCCAAAGGATTGGAAAAGATCAGTTTATATCCCAATTTTAAAGAAGGATGTCAAGGAGTGTTCAAATTAGTGAAAAACTGTGCTCATTTCACCCTCCAACAAGGTTATTTTGAAGATTCTGCAAGTTAGACTTCAGCAATATGTGAATTACCAGAAGAGTAGGCTGGTGTTTCAAAGAGGCAGAGGAACTAGAGACCAAATTGCCAACGTTTGCTGGATTATGGAGAAAGCAAGGGAGGTTCCTGGAAAAAAACAAAACAAAAGAAAACATGTGCTTCTGCTTCATTGACTACACTAAAGTCTTTGATTGTGTGGATCACAACAAAATGTGGCAAGTCCTCAAAGAGATGGGAGTATTAGAGCATCTTACTTGCCTCCTGAGAAACCTGTGTGCAGGCCAAGAAGCAACAATTAGAATTGAACATGGAGGGCGGCTAGGTGGCGCAGTGAATAGAGCACCAGCCCTGGAGTCAGGAGTACCTGAGTTCAAATCCAGCCTCAGACACTTAACACAAAAACTAGCCATGTGACCTTGGGCAAGTCACTTAACCCCAACTGCCCTCTAAAAAGCAAAAAAAAAAAAGAATTGAACATGGAACAACTCTTTGATTTAAGATTGTAAAAGGAGTACAACAAGGCTGTATATCGTCACCTTATTTGTTTAATTTATATGCAGAATACATTAAGTGAAATGTCAGGCTGGATGAATAAAAAATGAGAATTAGGGTTGTTGGGAGAAGTATCATCAATCTGAGATATGCAATGATACTACTCTGATGGTAGAAGGTGAAGAGGAGTTAAGAAGCCCTTTGATGAGGTGAAAGAGGAGAATATAAAAGCTGGCTTGAAGCTTAACATAAAAAACAACAACAACAAAAAACTAAGATTTTGGTGAGTCATCCCATCACTTCCTGGCAAAGGGAAAAGAAATGGAAACAGCATCAGATTTTATATTAATAAATATATAAAATAAATAAATAAATTAATTAATTAATAAGAATTTATATTAATAAATATATTAATAATAAAGACAGCAGCCATGAAATTAAAAGATGCTTGCTCCTTTGCTCCTTGGAAGGAAAGCTAAGGCAAATCTGGACAGTATAAAAGCAGAGGTATTGCTTTGCTGACAAAGGTCTGTGTGGTCAAAGCTATGGTATTTCCAGTAGTAACGTATGACTGTGAGAGTTGATTAAAATGAAACCTGAGCATCACAGTATTGACCTTTTCAAACTGTGTTGCTGGAAAAGACTTTTGCGAGTCCCTTGGATAGCAAGGAGGTCAAATTCCTTAATACTTAAATGAAATTAATTCAGCTGTTCACTAGAAGACCCAATAATGAAGCTCAAGCTTAAATACTTTGTCTACATAATGAGAAGATAGGACTCATTGGGAAAGACCCTAATATTAGGAAAGATTAAAGGCAAAAGGAAAAGGGGACAACAGAGAAGGAGATGGATAGATGATGTCATGAAGTCTTTGCCTCCCCCAAAAGGTCAATTTTTTGCCTCAAAGTTAATATACTGGCAGGCTTCTCAAACATTCACATAGAGCATACTCAATCCTGGCTGGAGAGAGACCTAATAAGCAAGATGGGGAAGGATGGAATTTCAAAGGAAGCCAAAGTATTTGAGGGGGTATTGATGTATTTAATAAGTCTGTGTTATGGGGGCAAGAACTGAGGTAGAGAAAAAATGGTGGGCTAAATATGGATGTCCTCAAGAAAGGAGACAAAGTAAAGCAGCCTTGAGTTCAAATCTCACCTCAGATACCTGATGCTTATTGTCCTTCATTCTCAGAAGAGGACCCCAATGACATCTGACATCACTATGTTGGGGTCAAGGCACAGTGTGGCTGATCACAGGTACTGCAGCTGATTAGATCTATACAAGCTCAGAAGTGCATGGTATATTATCATCACTTTGAAAATATTTGTTGATTAATCAATCTGTAACACAGTAACAAAGTCTATAGAACATTGGGCCTGGAATCAGGAAGACCTGAGTTCAAATTCAGCTTTAGACATTTACTAGCTGTGTGATCCTGGGCAAATTACTCACATCCTGGCAAGTAACCTGTTTGCTTCAGTTTCCTTGTTTGCAAATGAGAATAACAACACCTCCTACTTCCCAGGATTATTGTAATCAAATGAGATGATAACTGTAAAACACTTACCAGAACAAAACCAATGCAGCCAAGGCATAAAATCAAGGGGAAAATTTACAGTAAGTTTCTCTGATATAGACCTCATTTTTGAACTATATAGAGAATTGAGTCAAATTTTTAAGAATGAGAGTCATTTCCCCACATAATAAATGGTCAAAGGATATGAACAGTTTTCAGAAGAAGAAATCAAAGCTATAGTCATATAGAAAAATGCTCTAAATCACTGTTACTAGAGAAATGCAAATCAAAACAACTCTGAGGTACCCTCTCATACCTATCATACTGACAAATGTTGAAGGGAATGTGGGAAAATTGGGACATTAATGCACTGTTTGTGGTGAAGTTATGAACTGATCTAACCATTCTGGAGAGCAATTGGGAATTAATGCCCAAAGGGCTATAAAATTGCACATAACCTTTGACCTAGCAATAGGACTGCTAGCTCTGTATCTAAAAGAGTTTGTTTTTTTTTAAGGGCAAAGGACTTAATATGTACAAAAATATTCATGCCAGATCTTTTTGTGGTGGCTAAGAATTGGAAATAGAGGGGATGCCCATCAACTGGGGAACTGCTGAACAAGTTGTGGTATGATTGTGATATAATGCTATTGTACTATAAGAAATGACAAGTAGGATGCTTTCAGAAAAACTTGGAAAGACTTCACATGAAATGATGCAAAGTGCAGTGAGCAGAACCAGGAGAACATCTTACACACTAATAGTAATATTGTATGATGATAAACTGTGAATGACTTAGCTATGCTCAGCAACACAAAGATCCAAGAAAATTCCAAAGGATTTATGATGAAAAATGATATCCACCTCCAGAGGAAGAACTGACAGAGTCTGAATACAAATTGAAGCATACTATTTTTACTTTATTTTTATGGATTTTTTGTCTGTGTATTTTTCACAATATGACTAATATGGAAATATATTTTGCAAGACTGCACATGTATGGCTGATATAAACTTGCTTGCCTTCTCAATGAGGGATTGGAAAGGGAAGGAGAGAATTTGGAACATAAAATTTTCAGAAATGAAAGTTCAAAATAGTTTTTTACATGCAATTGGGAAAAAAAATACATCAATACCCCCTCAAATACTTTGGCTTTCCTTTAAAGGAAAAAAATAATGACTTAAGTACCTGGTGCAAATAAACATCAGCTGATAATGGAAAACCTCCTACTCAAGATTTTCAAAGAAAAAAGAAAGATTATTTCTTGAGGAAAAGACCAGAAAGAGTTTCTCTCTCCCTTCATTTCATCCCTTCTCTCCTGTCCCAATTTTCCCCTATTCTGAGATTTTGCTGGTCCATGGTTGAATGTAAGGGCTACACTGCTTAAATGATAAATATCAGGTAATATTATTGTTGTTATTGTTAAAAAAAATCTTTGTGTCACTGGAAAAGTTTTTTGTTTTTTAAGCCTCAGGTTTAGAGCTAGATCTGGAATTCTTAATCTTTTTGTTGACCCCATTACCAGACTGGCAGGACTCTTTCTCAGAACAATGGTTTTAAAAAATATATAATATAAGGAAATGCTAAATTTCAATTAGAAGGTAAGTGAAAATAAAGATGTAATTTTTTTCCCCATCCAAGTTTATTCATGGTTTGGAAGAGGGGGTGGTCTATGGACTCCAGGTTCATCACTTCTGGCCTAGATGACCTCTAAGTTTCTATTCGAACTCTAAATTTCACATCAATAATCTTATTGTACTCTAAAATGGTTATTTGTCAATTGATTTTTCATCCTCTTTTTGGTGTGCCTTGTGAATGCAGCTGGGGCTGTATTTTCACCAGGGCTACCTGTGGAACCAAAGGGTTCATTCAAAGTGCTCCCCCTCACATCAAGAAAAGTTCTAATAATCAGTTAAATCTGTTCAGGCCTCCCATCAAATCTCTCCTGGTGATGCTTAGAGTAACTTGAGTGTCTTTTCATACTGATATTGCTAACCCCAGAAACTATCTCATCATCTATATATTCATCACTAAAAGCTCAGGATTTTGGGAGAACACATTAGTAAGGTAGGAGAGATTCAGTCTGACTAAGTCTGTGGAAAAATCTGTACCCGAGAAAACCAAGTACATCTTGGAAAGTTTACAGTAAATCTAAGGCTGACGTACTTTGGTTGTCTCAGCTAACATTTTCTTAAAGCATGAAACATGATTTAAAAAAAAGACTCTTAAGTGAGAACCAACAGCATCATCCATTTTTTTACAAGGAAGAAATATTCATTCATTAGTCATAATTAATCATCTTTGACTCATAGATAGTGTTATTAATGGTGCTCCCAGAACCCTCTCTCCCACTAGCATCCTCTCCTTTCCATGCACACATTAAATACATTTACATTTTCATTTTTTATCTCAAAATCATAGCATAATTTCCACGTGAAAGCTAAGCCATGGCCCCTTTTAAGTTTTAAAAACTCTTATGAATGCACCTTTGAAAACTGTTGTTCCAGTATACTTGTACAAAACTGTAAGGACCCCAAATTAAAAACAGAGACACAGATCTAAGAGGTTTGAAATCCAAGTGGCTAATGGTGACTCACTCACTATCACAATGTGAAGAACTATAAGGACTTAGGCCTGTTATTGTACAGCCAATTTCATGAGGCATTTTTTTTAGTTAGTTTTTCAGGTTACATTAATAGTATATTTCTACATAATGAACCTGATGGACCCTAATGCAAACCAAATCAGCTAGAGTAGAGGGGAAAGAACACAGGGTTTAAAGTCAGAAGCTCTAGGAAGAACTGAAACAGAGGAATTAGATAGAGGAGGACTGGTAGTTCTGGAACCCTATTCTCACCAGCAATGGGTTAAAGAAGGAACAATATCTACATACATACCTACATACATATACATATATATGTATAAAAGTCTTCTAAATTCAGAAAGAAATAAAAGGCTAAGGGGATAGGGTTGGGGGAGAGGTTAAGGGAGGGATTTTTTGAGGGAACCCTACTCACATCAGATCTGGGTTAAAGAGAGAACAATATATACATTTAGAAGGGAGTAAAAGTCTTCTAATTTATAAAGAAATTAGAGGGGTGAAGGAATAGGATAAAGGGAGGTAGAGAGGAGTGTCTAGATTAATGGGAATGGAATAAAGAGGGAATAACATATATTTGGAAGGCTATAAAAGTCTTCTAAATTTGGATAGAAACAAGAGGTTAAGGGGAAACGGTGGGGAAAGGAGAGGATACAGGAGGAATTTTTGGTGGGGGGGGGTATGCTAAGTAATAGGGCAAGTAGTAGTAGAGCTAAAGTAGAAGAGTCAGGAGGAATAGGAAATGAGACACACACAAAGATCAGGAGTAGCATTCATTAGGGAAAAAAAGCAGGGGTAGGAATCATAACCTCAGATAAAGTTAAAGCTAAAATAGATTTAATCAGAGAAAAATAGGAAATCTATACTATGTGTCAGTCATATTAATCAATATTGTTTTAGACTATTTAAAATAACTAGACAGTATAAAGTTGGAATATTGTTGTAGCGTAGGAAATGATGAGTTGGTGGACTTAGTAAAATATGGAAAGACTTGAACTTATGAAGGAATATGTTATCGACCCTCAGAGAAACAGAGGACAAGCAAGATAGCATGGTTTTACATAGATGTGTATGAATGTATATGTCTACACGTGAATATGATTATAGATATCTATGTATATTTATGTATATATATATATATCTGTGTGCATATGTTTCTATATGTATATATAACTAAATATAGGAAAATGGGGAAAGAGAACAAAATTTAAAATGCACAGCAGAGAACAAAAGAAGACTTATAAGGAAGCAAAAAAAAAGATGTGCAGCTCTGAATACAATGTGTAGTATTTATTATATAGGCTTTTTAGAAATGGAAATTCATTGCTGTATGTATTGAATCCTCCCTTACAATCTGAAGTGCACATGGCGATGCTTTTTGTTCTTATTTTGTACTTAAGTTTAAAATAATTTAAGTCAGAAGCTCTAGGTTTGATAATAAACTCTGGCATTTAGCTAGCTGCATGATTGTGGGACTGAGGACAAATCATACAATCTTATAATCTCGCTGAGCTTCAATGTCCTTATATGTAAAATGAAGATGATAGTGCTTGAACTACCCACTTTACAGGGTTTCTTGTGAGAAAAGCAGTTCATAAATTGTAAAATGCTCTTTAAATGTGTTATTAAAATAAGATCCCTTCTTTCCCCATTCATTAAAGAAAATGAAAATTATTTTGTAGTATTTACAAGGTATATAGAATGGCACTTCCCTAACAGCAACCTTGAGAAATAGACATCATAATTATTATCTCCATTTTACAGTAAAAGAAATTGAGATTCTTTAATTTTCCCATGTAACAAACAGTAAATTTTCAAGCAGATGTTATAGGCATGCTGATTTCAATGAGTGTTCAGTCTAGAACTACTTCCAGTTCAACATGCTTATTGCCTATAAAATCATACTCTGAATATCTCAAAGCATTAACTCTTAGTTCTCAAAGAATATTCCAATAGATAGAGCTTTCTGCAAAGCTAGGAAGGTATTAAGTTAGTGATAAGTTATGTGCTAGTCTTTCAGGACCAGACTTGTTAAGAGTCAAGAAGCCTGGCTGCCAAATTTACTTTTGGTGTTGACCACAATAAGTCTAAAAGGGTTTTAATCTACTTTGGTGGGAGTATTTTGTCTCCTTCATATGACTGTAAGCTCCTTGAGGGCAGGGACTTTTTGCCCTTTTTTTGTGTCCCCCAGAGATTAGCACAGTACCTGGAATGTAGTAGGTAATTTACAAATAACTGAGTACTCACGTTTGTGGGATCACAGACCTTTGGACCTGACTCATTATAGTAAGTCCTTTAATAAATGTTTTTTGATGGCCTATAAAATGAACAAATGAGTCATACCATAATCCAGGTTACTTTTCTATCTCCAAAGAAGCACTATTGTTTCTTATTGGTACTTGAAATTGTTTTCCATTATTCAAATCTGGACATGATCTCTGGGGAATACTCTGAGAAACTCTGCCCTAATACCACGGAAAAAATCAAACTTTATTAAGTGGCACTTTGACTTTGTGTCTAATAATCAATGCAGTCCTAGGAACGGACAGTCAAAGAAGTTCTAGAAAGGGATGGAGGAGGAATGAGAGAAAGGCACTCTGGGTCTTCCAGGCTATGTTAATCCTGATCTTCCACCTCTTGGTGGATACAAATTGCTGTACCTTATCCTTTTCCACCTTTCCCTCCTACATTTGCCTCCCTTTTCCTATTATCTTCAATTAATAAATCAGCAAGCATTTACTAATTGATTACTGTATGCTGGGACCTAGAGATACAAGTACAAAGAATGAAACAATCCCTACTTGAAAGGAGTTTATAATCTAATGGAGTGGTAGGGGCAATAAGTACATATAAAAAGACATACAGAGTAAAAAATAAAGTTAATAAATACATACATACACACATATAGTAGTAAAACACCAGATAGTTGAGGAAAGAAAGACAAGGAGATCAAGAAAGGCTTCGTGCAGAAGATGGTTTGTGAATTGCATCTTAAAGGCTAGCTTGAAGCAGTGGATTACCATGGTGATATGATCAAAATTGGGGTAGAGAAGCTCTTTGGTAAGGATTAAGAAAAAGGAAAACCTTTTGGCATTCTTTTCTATAGTCACAAGCCCTAGGTTAGAATTAGCATCAGAAATATGGACATGAATAAGGCTAGGATTAGAGCAAAAGAGAAGCACTTGATTTTCCAATTTTATTTTATTTTGATAATCTAGTGTGGAGTTGACATGATCAAATAATTTATTATGAAATTTAGAGTTGGAAGTGACCTTCCTTAATGGTCTCTAGCCCAACCTCTTTAATATGCCAGTGAGGAAATCAGGGCCCAGAGACATGAAGAAATAGATTTATCCAAAGTGGGGAAGGGTAGCATTGGGAAAAGCTCTTTCATCTATGCCACATTGCCTTTGCAAGTTTTGTCTTTGGGAAGATACTAATTCACCTGGAAGACCAATTATGAAAAACTATAACCACTCTTACTGCAACCACTCTTCTACCTCCTCTCTCTCAGCATCTTCCTTCTGGGACTGAGTTCTTTGTTAAGGCCATCTGGTTTAATGGAAGCCAGGTGAATCATTCTGGCATATTGTAATGACACATATACGAAGTCTAGTGAGTCATCTGTCACAATATTGTAGAAAACAGAAGTCTTAGCTACTTACTCACAGTGCATATAGATCTCCAGAATTCTAGGTTAATACTATTATTATTCAAACGTGGAATTTTACTCTAAATATCACAGATCCATATTCCTTCCCATAAAGTAGCTCTAATTTTTAACCTACTCCTTCACCCTTTGAAATTAACTTAGAATTTAGAAGGCCCTAGCGTGATCGTTGAACTGTCATCTCTATGAAGGATTATTCTGAGGTTCGGTTTGTACAATAGCCAGCATTTATTTACGTGACTTTTTTTAGTCTTGATGTTCACTTGGACTATTGGTTGTCAAACTTTTTAATTTTTATTTTGCTCATCTCATAATATCCTTTGCCATGAGGAATCTTGGCTCCTTGAATGTTTAAATTGATAAGAAGAGGAGTCCTCGGGCAGTAGGTCTTCTACACCTATTTCTTGAACCTTGAGATTTTTCTGCCTTCCTTTCTTTCCCCCTAAACTTCTCTTCTTCCTCTTTTTTTTTTGCTCAGATTTAATAGTGAAAATTGAAGATTTGTACCTTTCTCTTTTTAAATTTTATTTTTAAGGTTTGTAATGTGCTTTACCTATGTTAGGTAGATGTTATTTCCATTTTACAGATAAGGAGACTGAGGTACTAAAAGATGAAATGACTTACTCAGTCACGCAATTAGCAAGCATCAGAGATAGGATTCAAATATAGATCTTCCTGACTCCAACTCCAAAGGACAAAAACCAAAGGAAATGGGTTTAAATGAGAAAAACTTATATAAAGAAGAAAAAAACCCTACTATTTGGAAGTGAAAGTAAATGAGGTTAAGGATACTCCTAAGACGTATTCAAGCATTACTATCCCTAGATATATGATGAATAAAATCAGCACGAATTTATTTTCAATTCAACAAGGGTTTAATGAGGACAGACCATGTGCCAGGCACACTGTATAAAAGTGAAACAGTTTTTGTCCTCGAGGAGCTGATCTTCTACTAGGGAAGGCAACTGGACTAGGGAGACACAACATGTACAGAGATCACTAACCACAAAGTTCATGCCAAATTAAATACAAAGAAATCAATATGGAGAGACTACTGAAGAAGAGTGGGAGGATCAGAAAAGGCCTGTTTTAGGAGTTGGCCTTTGAACTGGGTCTCCAAGGGAACTAGGAATTCTGAGAGTTGCAGTAAGGAGGGCTTTATGGAATGAGGGACAAACAGCGGGTGCAAATGTATGAGGTGGGAGATAGAACAGAAAAAAAGCCAATCTGAATTGTACCATGCCCAAGATGAAATGTCATGTATGGGGATACAGCAAGTAGATTAACAAGGATGGAACAGGGGGGTAATGTGTAATCAGCTGGAAAAGATAGATTTTAGAGCTAGAAATGGCCTTAGAAATCTTCTAATCCAACACTTTCATTTCACATATGAGGAAACTGAAGCCCCAGAAAGCTAAATGATTTGCCTAAGGTTGCATAGGTATAAGAGGTATCAGAGGCAGTCTTTGCACCCAGATCTGACTCTATACTCAATCCTCTTATCCGTGTGGTTGGAGCCAGATTGTAAAGGGTTTTTAATGCCAAAAATAGGAGTTTATATTTGATCCTAAAGACAATAGGGAGCTATTAGATGCTTATTAAGAAGAGAAATGATGGAGTCAGAACTTTACTTTAGGAATCTCAATTTGGCAGCTGTATGTATATAGAATGTATTGGAGAGGGGAGAGATTGGATCTAGGGAAACCTATTAGGAGGATATTAATAGCAATAGTTTAGTAGAGATGAAGTTGGTCCTGTACTAGGTAAGGCATACTTTTATGCATAGGGAAGTGTCTGAACTGGAATGACCTTTTGATGTTTCCTAGAGTCTTGTTAAAGCCGTATTAGACTATTGTGGCCTTGCTAAAGCCCACGTATAATCCATTTCAACTTTTATTAAATGCCTGCTGTGTGCAACCACCATGCTACATGCTAGTTACACAAAGACAAAAAGAAAAAGCAGTGACCTGCCCTCAAGGAGTTGACTTTCTTCTGGAAAGCAAAGCAGGAAAGGTGTGAAAGAAACCTTAAAATTATCCACTAAGCAAAAAAAAAAAATGTAGTAAAAGCAAAATACCACCAATGTTTATCAGCTTAGTCTCAGAGTCAAGTTGTAAATGAGAATTTTAAAAGTGCAAAAAGATGAGTTTTTTCCCCCATCACAATGACCTCAGTTTTCTATGTCAGCAAATGCTTCTAATGAGCGCAACTCTCTGAATTTATTATCAATATTATTTTTATTTTTAACCAATGTTGTGATTTCACTAGAGTATGGAATTCTTGATGAGGAAACTCTCTACCCATGCAGACTGGCAACCACTACAGTTTGTGATGCTTATTACCCTCCATCACACTGTTAGTGGGCCAGCTCTCTACCAACTAGGACCATCTAGGACTCAACCAACTGAGTTTATGAAGGGATAAACAGAGATTCTCTCTTACCTACCCCAGACTCCACATCTTAGAAGTGACCTTCTATGAATGACACCTAAGGACTAGGTGTCATTTTGAAGGATCAGAGACACTGTCTGACAATCCCCTGTCCCTCGTGCTCAAGGGACACTTGTTTCCTTGGTGTAAAAAAGAGAAAAGTGGCCGGTGTATAATTAATGAGAAGGAAACATTGGATTGACTGATGTTGTGGGTCTGTTCTCCATAATAGGCAGTTCGATCTGTGTTAACAAGTTATTTATTATCAATGTAAATAAATAGCATTTTGCCAAAACCTTTTGCCCATGAAGCAAGAACCCTGTCCCAAGATTTCAGACCTATAATAATGCCCCCATTCACTTCACATTCTGCTACTTTTCTTCTGAGGTTACCTTCCTTTACTCAGTATATATCTTGCATGTAAATAGTTATTTGCATAGAGTCTTTTCCATTAGAATATGAGTTCCGAGTTTGCAGGGAGCCGTGGAGCGGGTGGTGCAGGGCAATTCGGTCCGTACTAGAACGTTCCGCTGGCCGTAGTCTAGCCTAGCCCAGCCCCAGGGCCACTCGCGGACCCTCGGCCTCGGTCCCAGAGCGCTGTCTCCCAAGACCCCACGCGGAGCATCCTAAGCAGCTGCCGCCACCACCGTCGGGGACCCAACGAGGGAGTCAGGATCCACTGCCGTGGACGCTGACACGCGGGACCGGACTCGAGCCACAAACGCCATGACCCACTTCAACAAGGGCCCCTCGTACGGGCTCTCGGCTGAGGTAAAGAACAAGATTGCCTCCAAATATGACCATCAGGCAGAGGAAGATCTTCAAAACTGGATAGAAGAAGTTACAGGCTTAAGTATTGGGACAAATTTTCAGCTGGGCTTAAAAGATGGCATAATCCTCTGCGAACTTATAAACAAACTCCAACCAGGTTCAGTGAAGAAAGTCAACGAGTCTTCATTAAACTGGCCTCAGTTGGAGAACATCGGCAACTTTATCAAAGCCATTCAGGCTTATGGCATGAAGCCACATGACATCTTTGAAGCAAATGATCTTTTTGAGAATGGAAACATGACCCAAGTTCAGACTACACTGGTCGCTTTAGCAGGTCTGGGTAAAACAAAAGGATTCCATACAACAGTTGACATTGGCGTCAAATACGTAGAAAAGCAAGCAAGGCGCTTTGATGAAGGAAAACTGAAAGCTGGACAAAGTGTAATTGGCCTGCAGATGGGAACCAACAAATGTGCCAGCCAGGCAGGAATGACTGCCTATGGCACTAGGAGGCATCTTTATGATCCCAAAATGCAAACTGACAAGCCCTTTGACCAGACAACAATTAGTCTGCAGATGGGTACTAACAAAGGAGCCAGTCAGGCTGGAATGTTAGCACCAGGTACCAGAAGAGACATCTATGATCAGAAGCTAACATTACAACCAGTGGACAACT
>CM053593.1:116841271-116933520 GCA_028646575.1 Pseudocheirus occidentalis
ATTCCTTTTTCCTTTCTCTGCCTCTTCCCTAAATAGATGCCTTTTAGTGCTGTAACAGTTATATTCTACAGCATAACCAATAATTCGCATATGAAGTAAAAAGGAATACTGTGAAAGGGGAGTACTTTTGTACAGCCAGTTCTTTTATTAAAGATCTATGCATTTTTACAGTCTTCTACTTAAAATTGGTATTTTATGGGTCACATGGAGCTTTTTCTCTCTCTTTTTTTTTTTTTTACAGTTTAGTATCTGGTTTCTACATGGAAGACTGAAACTTTCATGCTTATTGTTAAATGTGTTTTTTGCCAACTAAATCTGAGATGCAGCATTTTAGAGATTTAAATATCATTGTTTCTACAGTATGGTTTGCTAATTTTTAAATAAAGTCATGATCAATGTGCAAAAAAAAAAAAAAGAATATGAGTTCCTTGAGGGCAAGGACAATGTTTTTGCATTTCTTTAAATTCTCAGCACTTAGGATAGTACTTGGTAAAAAAAAAAATGCATTTTTATATTGCTTAATCAATCTGTACTCCCATACTGAGATTTCACAGAGTAGACATAAAAAATACCTACCTCACACCAGTCCACAGGTGCATCTGGATTGTTGCTGAGTTTCCTGTAAAAGCTTTTTACATCTTGACTCTTTATTTCTGGGCCAAATAGTTCCAGTATTGACTCATAGAACTTTTCATAGTCAATAGTGTCTGTATTAAAACAAAGAATTACAGGTACATTGTTACCAAATGCTGAAGACCCTATTGTTTAAGATCATAGCATTACCATTAGAAAGAACATCAAGAGCCACAGAGTTCAGTCCCCTTATTTACAAATGAGGAGACTGACATTCAGATAGCTTTAAGGGATTTGTGCAGGGCCACATACCTAATAAAGTATCAGAAGTCTTGTATCTACTATACCACATTGCTTATTTCAACATATACCACTCTGATCTTCTTAGTAATTTATTTCCATTTGTGCGAAGCAGATTACTCTGGTTTCAAAAATTCTTTTGATTTGAACCTAATAAGGTATTGAATTAGAATATTCCAAAGAAGGGTAGAAAATGTTCCAATTAAATGTCCTAGCATTTTCACTGTAGCTCCTCTTTCAACTAAAATAGGAAGAACTTTTTCCCCTCAGCATGACTCTTCCCCAACAGAAAACACCAGATTTGATTTATCCTTTTTTTTTAAATGAATGATCTTACCTATTGGCAACAAGACTACCCGCTGTAGTGGTCTATAAGGATTCATTTACAGAGATTTCTTTATTAGGACAAATTTATTTTATATCTTATAACCACACAAGATTTCCTATTATAGCTTGGAACTCTTCTGCCAAACTTAGTCTATTAGTCTGAGCCCCATTTATTGCTAAGTAAAAGAAGGGGTCATTCATGGATTTTTAAAACCCGAACAGATTTGTTGTTGTTGACTCTATTCAGTCTATTTACTCTCTGTGATCCCATTTGAAATTTTCTTGGCAAAGACACTGGAGTGCTTAGCAGTTTCCTTCTCCAACTCGTTTAATAGATGAGGAAACTGAGGTAAATATGTGTGGAACATGAAATTAGTGAAAACTTCTCAGTCTGGAATGTAACCCCCCCCCTCTTGAGTGTCTACCCTCCCCCTTCTCCTGTCAATTACTTTTATCTTCCTTTGTTCATTTCTTCCCTCTTGGTGAAGGCCAACCCCCTTGTAGTCTCATTGGGGAGGAGGTTGGGAGGTGAATTTTTCACCAATGAAAGAGGGCAGTTGGCCAGGAGAGGGGACGTCCTCATTAGGTTTTTAAATCTTGGAACAGGGCTAGGCTCTCTCTCTTCCAGCCCCGACCTCATGCATCAACATGGGTAAGACATCATCTCATGGGGCACCCCTTTCTTCCCAGGAGAAAGGGAATAAATTCCTCTTCTTATCTAAGGCATCTCTGTGTTTACTTTTCTAATTAAATTAAGAATAATGGGTATTTTTTATACCACAAACAAATAGGATTAAGTCACTTGCCCAGGGTCACACAACTAGTAAATGTCTGAGACCAGATTTGAACTCAGGTTCTCTTGACTACAGACCCAGCAATTTATCCACTGTACCATCTCACTGTCCTATGCATAACAGATTAAACTAGTTCAATGAACAAACTTAGTGGTATGAGAGATGCTTATATTTCATGCTAACCAAAAGCTTATTGATACAAATAAGGATGAGATTTTATATATGTGTGTATATATATATATACATATACATATATGTGTGTATGTATGTATATGTGTGAGTATACATATATATACATATATATACATACATATATATATATGTATATACCATACACACATACACTCAAATCTGGGATGATTTCTAGACTACTGCTTGAGTCATTGACAAGAAGACTGAAAGGTATTGAATCCAAGACCAACCCTTGCAGATAACTTATGAGTAATCTCAGACTAATGCATTTTAAAAAATTATTTTCCATGTGTCATCTTGATTTTGATCATGGTATTAGATTGCTATTAACATTTAGAACCAATTACTAAAGGACTGGGTTATAAGCATTTATAAAGAGAATTACTATTTACTATTAGTCAGCATGTGTTCATTAGGATAAAATCATCCAAGACAACTCTCTATCTTTTTGATAACAGAATTGTTAGATTGTAGGTCCCAGAATGCCTTAGGCCAGAGATCCACAACCCATGTGCCATAGACCTCAGGGCATCCCGGAAGTGTTGAAAGGAGTCTTCAAATCCAAACATAAATCCACAGATAATCAAAAATAACACCTATGACTCGAAATAATATGAATTAAATATATGTGTATATATGTACACACCCATCCACATATATGTATGTGTAGTAGTAATATATATTATATTACATATAATTTATATTAGATATAATATATAATAATATAGTAGTAATGTATATACACATTACTACTTTAAAAAAATTACTTTCCAGAGTCAGCCTGATATAGTGGGTAGAGAAGTGGGCCTGGGTCTAGAGTCAGGAAGACGCAGGTCTAATTCCTGCCTCTGACACTAGCTGTATGGATATTGGATAAAAAGTCACTTGACTATTCTGAATCTTATGGTGAAAATGAGAATGATAATAATTAATAATACTACAACCACCTGCAGTACCTACCTCGCAGAACTTTTTGAAATGAAATAAAGTAGGTAAAAAAGCCCTTTGCAAACTTTACAAAGCTACATATCAGTTATTGCTCAGCTGTGGCTGCACATGTGGAAGTTTATTGATGAATAAACTGTGCGCAATAGATTTAGGAACCTGGTTAAAATCAAGGTATGTTACATTTGTCGTTTCCCCTAAATCTTTCAATTTTGTCATTTTGTTACAGCAAGAGATTAATTTAGCAGGACTCAATCTTTCCTCAACTGAGTTAATTACTAACTAGTGTCCCATTTCTTTTTAAAGAGTTCATAAAACCACAGAAGACAAGAAATTCGTAACATAACTTTCAGAGTTCAATCTCCTAAAACTGTGTTACAGAATCATCACATTTGTCCAACCCTCTCCTTTCAATAGATGCGGAAAAGTGAGGCCCAAAGGTCACACAGTATGTAGCGCATATAGCCAAACATAGGCTTTCCATTAAGCCATTTGTCCTCAATGTTAGGTGTCAAACCATTAGAAAGGCAGGGATTTTTATCAGCAGGCAGCTACAGTATAGCCAAAATATCTCCACGAAGGTACAACAGACAGTGGTTAGGTATGCCAGCCCTTAGATGTAAATTGGGCATTTCTCACCCAACAATGTTTCCACTACTGTCTTTTAAATTTTTGCATTTGTCACCACTGCTTTTGATCTCATGATGCTGCCAATAGCTTTGTAAAGGACTTCCTTGTTTATCAAGTATTTTCTTCTCCAGTTAATATCCTTCATTCATTCAACAGACCCTCTTATAGAAAGCCTGAAAGCCCTTCACCTAACATGACACATACTCACCCTTCATGGTCCCAGACGCCCTCCTCTGGATACCCTCAACTTATCAATATCCTTTCTTTCTAACGATGGTGCCCAGAACTGAGCACAATATTTCAAATGAAACTTGATAAGAAGAGTGAAACTATTACCTCCTTATTCTAGTAATCTACATTTCTCTTAATATACCACCTGTCCCCCCCCCCATTGATTTTGCTTTCTTGGGTTTTCATATCACACTGCTAAAACATTTTTTTTTAAATCAGAAGTTTCTGCGTCTCCATGCCTCCCCCAACTAATATGTATGAAACCGATTTTTGGTACCCAAGTGAAAGACCTTACATTTATCCCTGTTGAATTTTGTATTATTAGTACTTAGACAACTTACCCTCCCGAACTCCCATTTATTGACAAATTCATTCAGAATACAATAATTGATACTTATATGGCTCTTTAAAATTTGCAAAGCATTTTACATGCATCATTCTAATTCAATCATCACAACTATTATGTGAATTAGGTACTACAGATATCATCCTCATTTGCAAATGAGTAAGTTGAAGAAAGTAATGAACTGGTCTGTGGTCCCACAGTTAGTGTCCTTGGAGGAATTTGGACCCAAACCTTGTGGATACAAATTTAACATTCTATCCCTGATAACCATTCTGCTTCACACAAGCTACACATACCTAAGTGTTACCAGAGAAAAGTTCACAAAAGTTAGGCCAAAAGTTAAGCAGAAATTCCTGTTGTTGCATTGTATCAGTTGTGTCCAACTCTTCCTGACCCCTTTTTTTGGAGTTTCCTTGGCAAAGCTACTGAAGTAGTTTGCCATTTCCTTCTCTAGACCATTTTGCAGATGAGGAACTGAGGTAGGCAGAGATTAAGTGACTTGCCCAAGGTCACACGACTAATAAGTATCTAAGGCTGGATTTGAACTCAGGGAGAGGAGTATTTCTTACTCCAAGCTCATTACTCTATCCCCCGGGTCACCTAGCTGCACAATGCATTACAGTTGAAAGTATGGATTTCAAGTGGCCACCTTCAGCAAGGAAAATTGGTTTGAGTGTACTTAGTTCACTACTTATAGAGATATTAGGGGGTTCATGAAAGGAAAGATGATGAGTGACAAGGTTGTGATTATATTAACCATGTTCCTAAGCCATTAACCGTAACTACAGAACAGAGTAGCATGAACTTGACTGAAAAATATTTCACCCATTTCTGAAAAGAAATAGTGTAACCTCAAATACTGATTTCTAGCATGCCACGGGGACTCTAATTCTACATAGCTCGATCAGCCTGAATTTTTGGAATCTTTGGGAAGTCTTGATGTTTCTAAGCTTACCTTCATTTTTGACATATAGGCCTAGTCTTTCTTCTTTTTTCTGGATCACTACTGTTTCCACTAACTTCCCAAATTTCTCCAAGGCATCTGTGAAATTGTTAAATTCATTTGTAATGCTGAACTTCTTGTTTTCAGAGCTCTCCATGGGAACGTAGAGGTATCTTTATTTCTGGATGGAAATGATGGCACTAATCTGATGACCTGAAAATCCTTCCCGTTGTAATGGTGTCCGTCCAGAGTCTTAGTTTCTGTTCTAATTGTTCCTTTGATCGTAAAAGCCCATGCTGTAGAATGGGAACAAGATGTGCTGCTAGGATGTTAGCAGGAAAGATGACTTTAGATGAACAAAACCTGCATCCTGGCTATCCCTTCAGGGAAAGCTCTGACCTCATAATGTTCCCTCAATATTCTTAATAAAGTCACCATTATGTCATAATGTGTACAGATTTCTTCATTTCACACTAGAAGGACATTACTGAGATTTCTCTTCCTTGGGGGGGAGGGAATGGATATTAAGTAAAGAGTGGGTAAGAGAATACACTTAAGTATTGTGAATCCAGACTTTATAAGTATGTTTCCTGTCCTGTGGTAGCCTCCTGACCCGTCATTCTTCTTCCTACTTTAAGTTACTATGGAGAGCATGACTATTTACTGACAATAAAATCAAATTTTTAGGAGCACTGCTTCATCCTGCAAGTAACAAGCAACACAGTGCAGTGGAAATAATGTTTCATTTGGAGGCAGAGGAACTGAGTTCAGATATGTCCAGGGTCTGCTAATTACCTATGCGACTTTACTTCTCTGTGCCTCAGCTTCCCCAGGAGTTGTACTAGATAAAATCTAAGGTCTCTTTAAGCTCTAATGCTGTTATTCAAATATTTTCTTAGTTGGCATCATGATTCTTAGAAATGAAAAAGATCTGACCTTCCTATATTTTTTTAAGCAAACTTAAAATTTCACCAGGTACTCAGTCTACTATTGCAGACCATCACCTGCTCTGTAACTAAGTTTTAAAGAGTTGCTTCACTTAAAGGGTGAAGTTAAGTGACTTGGGTGAGTGGGGGTCAGGGGACATAAAGTTAAGTGACTTGCTCTGGTCACATAGCCATTCCTGAACTCAGGAAGAACTAAAAACCAGGTCTTCTGAACTCCAAGGCCAGTTCTCTATGCACATGCCACTCTGCTTTTTCTTCCTTTCATTGTCTTTATTTCATTTTTATTTGAAAAATTTGAAAAAGCAAGCCAGTGGAAGGTAGCGAAATTTTCAGGGTCTTCTAGCATGAGAAGATGCTTTTGTGTACCTCACCCAGAACAGATGACTCTTCCTGAAACAATCTCATGTTCCTTAACCAACACTGTTGACCTTCATTTCTTCAGGTCAAGAACTGACTCCTTAATAGTTAATTAAGAACTATTGGGAATAGTCCCTAATAGGAAATGACTCCTTAATAGTATTTTTGAGCAGCTAGATATCCAAGTGCTGGACCTGGAGTGAGAAAGATTCAACTTTCTGAGTTCAAATCTAGCCCAAGACACTGGGTTGTGTGAGCCTAGGCAAATGACTTAACCCTGTTTGCCTTGGTTTCCTCATCTCTACAATGAGCTAGAAAAGAAAATGCCAGGGGCAGGTAGGTGGTGCAGTAAATAGAGCACTCCTCTTAGAGTCAGGAGGACCTGAGTTCAAACCTGACCTCAGACATTTAACACTTATTAGCCATATGATCTTGGGCAAGTCACTTAACCCCAATTGCCCTGCCTTCCCCCTCCAAAAAACAAAAAAGAAAAGAAAATGCCAAATCACTTCAGTATCTTTGCCAGGAAAACCCTAAATGGGATCATCAAGAGTTAAATATGACTGAAAAACAACTAATAGTATTTCAGTCTTCTGCTACTTGCTTTGCAGTTCTGATATCTGTATGAAGTGGATTTTACCTGTTGCTTTGTTATTTACCTGTGACCAAAAAATTCAGCATCCAGAAGTAACTGCAACTCGTTGGTAAATTACATTTGGCATTGCCAGACACCTCCAGTTCCATTTAAAATTCATACTTTTTCATTGTACTAGTATACCTATGTCTACCTCTAATGAGAGCAAAAGAAGTTTGTAGAAGTTGGAAAACATCTACTATCAATGACGTGATCATAGGCTCTGGAGCAAGGTGACCTGGGTTCAGATCTCCCTTCTGAGGTTAACTTGTGACCTTGAGTTAGTCTTTTAACTTCCCTGGGTTTCAGTTTTCTCATTTGTAAAATAAGGTTAGAATAAATTATATCTATGGTCCCTTTCAGCTTTAAATCTATGATCCTATCATTTTAAATCAGTATGGATGCCCCAGTGTAACTCCCTGTAATTCCACTTTATAACTTTACTTCCTCAACTCTAAGGGACAAATTTTCAGTGACTAATGTCTGCAGTCTAATAGTGATAAAATATTATGTTTACCCTTGGTAGTACAATCTCTCCCATCAATTTAGTGCTTCATGTTTTGGATAATGCACAGACTTCCAGCTAAGAGGGTAATGGTTATAAGAACATCCCAGAACTCCCACATATACTCCAACAAATATTTTTAAAAGGAACCAGGTTAAATAATGATGAAGAAATCCAAAGAGACATAACAGTAGGAACCTTCATTACAACTCAGGACTACAGAAAAAGATAGCCTAAATAGGTAGGTGTGGAAGAGGAGTCCTACCAAGGAAATCAGCATGATTTAGTTAGTTGCCCTGAAGCCCTGGAGCCCACTGCAACATTCTGACCACACAAGCCAGAAAACCAGAATGTCTTGACTGGCAGGGTCAGAAATCTTCAGAGAAAGGTGGTCATAAACCATAATGCCCTAAGTTGGAATGCTACACAGACCCTGAAGACCACCTATCTCTTTAGTGTGCACTGTAGAGGAGGAGGGGGGAGGTGAGACAGGAGACTGTGGAGTCTATAGGAGAACACCCCAGGGAAACTAGAAGATCTCAGAATCCTGACACTTAAGCCTTCCAAACCTCTGGGTGCAGTCACACAAGAAAAGTTGGAAGTTAGCAGCAAGAGTACAAGAAATAAAGGTTAGGACTAAACAAAACCTTATGATGGCATCCCAGAGTACAGGAGTAGAGGACAGAGTCTGGTTCTGGCAAAAAAAAAATCATGTATTGTAGATTCATTATCCAAAACACAGAGAACCTTAGAGAGCACTGAATTCAATCTTCTCATGTTACAGGTGACTAGACCAGCTCCTAGAGAGGTTAAATGTTCAAACAAAAAACTGAGTTCAAAGATATATGTAAATAAAAGAAAACAATGAACAAAGAAATACTAAAGGTCAATAGATGGTTAAGTTGTAAAGACAGAAGAATAGAGCAATTCCACAGTAAATACAAAGTCTCAGGGGGGAAAACAAAGATGACTTGGACACACAAACTCCAAAAGTGGTTGAAAAAAATGAAGGAAGAGATAAAAACAATAAAATTATAAGTCAAATAAGAGCTCTAGACAAAAGGTTGTGAAGGTGAATAAATACCACAGAGCAGAAGGCAGAAAACCTTACCCAAGTGACAGTCTTCCCGAAAATTAAAATGGAGTAAGTAGAACTCAATGACTTTGAGAAAATAAGAACTATAAGAAAATCAAAAGATTAAAAAAAGAAAATGTAAGATATATGCCATCAAAAAATAACTGACCACCATAATATACGTCAAGGTAAGAGAATTTATAGTAAAAATCATCAAACTCCCTGAAAACCATGACCAAAAAAGTCTTGGACCATATATTTCAAGAAATCATAAAACTCCACAGAGCTATTAGAATGAGTGGGAAAAGTAAAAATAGAAAGAATTCACTGATCACCTCTGGATTCAGGGAGGTAATAAACACAAGGAAAATACATTTTGATTTCAAAGAGCTGATCATAATGGGTGATTAAATATTGGAAAAGTATAATAAATGAATATCAAGGTCTGAGCTTAGTACAAAGAGAAGGTATAGATAAGACCAAATAAATTATTCAATTATAGACTATAAATATCTATAGATTTCTTCTCTCTGCCCCTTTCTTCTTTATAAAGAGAAGAGTGGAGAGGAAAAGGAAAAAAAACTATAATGGAGAGAAATAATAATAATAATGTTAATAATAATAATAACAGTGAACATGAATAGGATGAATTCATCCATAAAAGGGATGAAGGTAGCAGAATGGATTAGAAGGTAAAATCCAATAATATGATATTTACAAGAAACACTTGAATTGGGAACAGACTATTTTCATTATAGATTACTAATGTTTATAAGATCCCTTTATTTTCTCCACTGCTCAATTCTTCTTTGTAAAGTGAGAAGAAAAAAGGGTAAAACGATATGATGGATGGAAATACACAATTCGTAATTATAACATTGAATATGAATGGAGAGAACTCACCCACAAGATGGAGAAGGGATTAGAAAGCAGAAACTAAAACTATTTTTGTTTATAAGAAATATACTTGAAGCATAACAATTCATTAGGAGTTAAAATACAACACTTGGGAAGAATTTATGTTTCAGGTAAATGTTTTGAAAGTAAAGGCAATAATAAATAATTATGGCTAGCATTTATGCAGTGTTTTAAGGTTTGTAAGGTACTTTATAAATATTTTATTTTATAGGAACCTTTATAGGAATCTTTATAGGAACCTTGGAAAGTAGATGCTAGCTATTATTATCTTCCTGACTTCAGGTCTAGGGCTCTATCCACTATACCACCTAGCTGATAAGATATCAGTCACAATCTTGGCAATGCAATAGTAAAACTAGACATTATTAAAAAGATAAGCAAGACAATTATATTATGCTTAAGATGATATTGATTTTACTATCTATTCACTGATGGTAGAATGTGTGATATGTGTATACATATAAATATATATATACACACACTATATAGATACACATAAATATATATACTATATGTACATATGAACATATATGTATATACACACACATAAATGTTTATATCTGTACATAAAGTTTATATATGTATGTGTATAAAAATGTATCTATAAATACTTTTAGGCTTGCAGGAAAAATTAGTTAAATTACAAGGAGAAATAGTAAGTCATAATAGTTGTGAACCTCTATGTGCCCCTTTCAGACCTAGAAAATCTAAGAAAAAATACAAGATAAATAAGAAAGAAGTTAAGGACCTGAATAAAATTTTAGACAAATTAAATATGATGGTTTTCTAGTGATTACTAATGGGAATACAAAAGAATTCAATATACATATAGCTAAGTTATGTATGGCATCTTTAAAAAGTTGACCATATGATAAAATAAATCCTCATAAATAAATGCAGAAAATAAGAAACATTAAATGTATCCTTTGCTGGCCATAAATGCAATAAAAAAAATAGAATCAATGAAAGACCATTGAAGAAAATGTTCAGACTAAATAACTTAATCATAAAGAATTGGTAAACCAAAGAATACATCACAGAACAATTTCATTAAGAAAACTACAGCAGCAAGACAATTGAAACTTTTGAGATATATCCAAGGCAATTTTAATGGAAATTTTATATCTCTAAACATTTCAATCAACAAGAGAAAAAACAAATCAATGAGTTGCACATGCAGCTAAAATTAAAAATAAAAAAATCAAGAAACTTCAACCAAACACAAATTAGAAATTCTGAATATTAGAGATAAACAAAATTGAAAACACAAAAAGGTAAATAAAACTACAAGTTTTTAAACTAATAAAACAGATTAACTGTTAGCTAATCTAAGGATAGAAAAGAGAAGAAATCTAAATTGCTAATATTTACTTAACAAATACACTGCAAATTTAATTTTTCCAATTTCCACTGGGCCTTCACTGCTACAAGGCAAACACTGCATCCTCCCAAATTTATTCACTAGCCCACTTTCCATAGCAGCTGTTCCAAATGTTCTCATTACTTTTCAAGCTTCCCACAACACTTCCTCCCTCATTTCAGCTAAAAACTTTGTATTATAACTTCACCTAAAAAATTAGGACCATTTTCCAAGATCTCCCTTTTCCTCATCTCACCTCATTCAGATGTCCCCTTTCACTATCCCCGCCTTTACTCTGGTCTCAGATGAAGATGGGGTCCTTCTCCTAACCAACACAAACATCTCTACACAAAATCTTGACTCCTGTCCTCTCCCTATTTCTCCAGCAAATTGCCACTTCTCCCTCATCATCCACACTCTCTTATCTTCAATCTCTCCCTTTCTAAAAGTCTCTTTCCCTATTGTTTACAAATCCATGTTTCCCTCATTCTTAAAAAAAAAAAAAAAAGCTTACTTGATCTGACCATGCTCACTAGCTACTATCCTATATTTCTCCTCTCCTTCATGGCTAAAATCCTTGAGGAATCACCTGAGTATATACTAGCTATCTCCATTATCCTCTCACTCTTGTTAATCCTCTGAAATATGGCATCTGATTTCATCATTCTTCTAAAACTACTCTCTCCAAATTTACTAATAATCTTTTAATTGCTGCCTCTAGTGGCCTTTTCTCAGTCCTCATCCATTATTAGTCCTCAAGAAGACTGACAATGAATTATGATCCCCACCTCTTTTCAAAGAGATGATAAATAGAGGAGCAGAATGAAACACATTTTCAGACACAATGTGAGTGTGGGGAGCAGAGAGTGGGGGGGGAGAGTTGTGACTATATTTTTTTTATTACAAGTAAAGGTTTTTCTTTTTCTGTAATGGAGGGTAGGGGAGAATTGGTGGCCATAGTAGAAGTTATTTTGTTGCTATTAAGTCATTTCAATAGGGTTCAAGTCTTTGTGACCCTATTTCAAATTTCCTTGGCAAAGATACCAGAGTAGTTTGCCATTTCCTTCTCCAGCTCAATTTACTATGAGAAAACTGAGGTAAACAGATTTAAGTGACTTGCCCAGAGTCACACAGCTAGTAAGTCTAGTCTGAGGCCATGTTTGAACTCAGGAGGATGAATCTTTCTGACTTTCAGCCTGTCTCCCTATCTACTGTACCACCTAGCTGACCCAGTAGAAGTTAGTTAAAACTCAGAAAAGAAAAGAAAAAAGAAAGACAAACAGAAAGAAAGAAAGAAGAAAACATCAATGAATCACAAAAATATTAATAGAAGAGAACAGAAATAATTTCAGAAGGGGACAAAGACTAACGTGTATCATAATAGCAGTTTCAAGTTTTGCACAGAATCTCTCTCTTTCTCTCTCTATTTTGTGAATATTGAAAAGTCATGTTTATTAATGTTTATTAAGTACATAACAAAAAAATTTAAGAAAGAAAATAGTTAATGTAGGATAATTTTTGCTTGTCTATGAATATTTGTTATAAGGGTTTTCTTCTTTTGGTGGTGCTGGTAGAAGAAGTGAGAGTGTTGTAATAGAGTTGCCAAAAAAAAGAAAAAAAAGGCAAAGAATTGAGGCATTTAAAAAATAGAATAGAAGGAAGTCAGAAAAAAAAAACACAGACAAGCAGGACAGCTTTGAAAGTTACCTGTTGAACTTATTATAGACTCAAAAGGAAAAAAGCAAAGTGTGCATAATAAATTCACAGTTTCATGTATAATCTTCTTCTGTTCTACATTATTTATGAAATTGATGATTTAATTTGGTGTTTTCTAAGTTCAGAATAAAAAATAAAGTATACAAGAATTATAGTCATGCATATAGGAACCATAGGAAAACCTTCTCTACCTTTCCTTTCTCCATAAAGAATCATAGATCACAGACTATGAGCTAGAAGGATCCATAGAAGTCAGCAAGTCCAATCCTTTTTCAATCTAGCAACAGACATTTATTAAGCATCTGCTATGTGCCAGGCACTGTGCCAAGCAACAGGACACAAAAGAAGGCCAAAGACAGTCCCTGCCTTCAAGGAGCTTACGATTTAATGTTACTTATAACCATCATTCTACTGATGAGGAAATTGAAGCCCAGAAAAGTTAAATACCTTACCCATAGTAACCTAGCTATTATGAGATTTGAACTTAAATCCTGATTCCAAGTCCAGCATGTTATGTACCATGTTACATAATTGTTTTTTGCCTGTCCCAGATTCCTGCCTCTTCCTTCTCCAAGGAAAAATCTTCCTGGTTTCACAGAATTAGAAATTTGGAGCTGGAGATGACCTTAAAAGTCCATCTAGTCCAACCCCCTTATTCCACAAATGAAAAAACTGGGGACTCAAAAGATTAAGTAACTTACCTAAGACAACACAAGTAGCTAGTAGGCAAACAAACATTTGAACCCAGGTTCTTTGATTCCAAATCCAGTGCTCTTCCCACTAATCCTGTTTCATGCTCCTAAAGTAAAAAAAAACAAATTAATACAGCCTTAAAACTCACGTTGTCTGCTCTCTGTTTCTTGTTTTCCTTTCCCTCTCAATGGGGCCTTGGAGGCATTTAGAGTCTTGTTTTTCTATTTCTTTTCTATGAGGCCTTAGGGGCATCTAGAGGATTTACAGGAAGACTCTGTGCTAGGGTAACAAATACTTTGGGAAGTTATTGATAGACAGGGACAGTTTTCCTCCCAACTTTCTATTCTTCAAGTCCTAAGTCCTGAAGGGTAAACAGTACAAGCTAACAGAAGTCAGAGTATTCCATTTTGTGATAGAGCAATCAAAGCAGGTTACACATCTTATGAAACACAAGAGGCAAAGTGTTGAATGTAATATATTGGGACTTATCAAAATTCATTTTGATACAATTAAAAAATCAGGTGACCAAATGTTTGTTCAGTGCATTTGGGGAAAAAAAGTAGCTATCTTAGTCTTAGGACTTTAGGCTTTTCCAGGTAACCCTAAAATCTGCTTGTCTGTCATGCAGCGAATGACTTCATTGCTCATCCTATGCATGGATGAGAAAAATGAAGTCATAAGAAGACAAAACTTTCTATTAAGAGAAATTTTCATATAATAGCAGTCTGTTTATGTGTTCTTTAGGAAGTTTGGCAATACCCACAGGCAGAGGAATTCAGATTCAACTGAGCAGACTTTAGGATTCTCAGACTAGGGCTTTGCAACATCAAGGAAGCCAATTCAGTGGAAAGGTCAGTTAAACAATGGCTGTTTGGTGTTACCCAGTCAGAACATCTGGCAGCTTATGTGAAATTTTCATTTCTCAACTGGCTGTTGGGTGGGTTATAAACACAGCATGAAAAGGCCAGAGCTATGGAATCTCACATGGTAACCCCCAGGGATTCCAAAAACATCAGGCACAACACAGAGATATGTATTTATATGTCCAGTGCATAATCACTTTTGCCTTCCTTTCATGCTAATGAAACCTAGAACAGGCAAGAAAAGAAATACTGAGAGAGGCAATAAAATGCCTCTGTAAAAATTGAAGATGACAAGACAGCTGTGGTTTATCACATTTCAGTGAAGCTACCCCCATATTTTAAATAGAAGCTGCTGGTTTTTAGTAAGTTATGGCTTTGCCTTTTACTGTCCTTCCCACTATTTTCTCAGTGTTTTCTTTTTCTCCTTTTCCTTATCCAAATCCCTGCACACACACACACACACAATCACACACACACATATACATGCTAACTATCTCATATGTATATGTATTATGTATTAGGTTCTTTACCCAACTGATGATTTTTAAAGGATATTTGTTTCATAAGCATTTTAAAACTTTGGCAGAGAAACTGCCTTTATATTTCTGAAGGATTTCATGAGCCTGGTTTACATCTAAAGTATTATCTGTCTCAGCTGCTTTGATAGACCTCCAAGGGAGAGAGAGGGAGAGAGACATTAAAGTACAGGAAATCCTTAATCAACTAGAAATCAAAGAAGAATTACAGGATTTTAGAGTTGCAAAGACTTAGGGGATCATCTTCTGAAATTCAATCCTCTTAATGTCTGAGAAAACTGAGGCACAGAGAAGAGAGGGGTGAATTGTCTCAGATCACATAGGTAATAAGCGACACAGGATTCCAACATAGGAGTCACATATGCTGTAAATCCTGTCTCCCTGTTCTCATCTGGTCCATTCCTCCCTTCCCATGGGAAATCTTTTCCTGAAACAGAGCTGAGAAGAACTCAGAATACAGTTCAAATATGCTTTAGAAGAGATAATCTGATCATGCAGTTTTTCATCATACATAGCCCATGTCTTGAGGGGTTCACTGATGCATTAAAGTGAAGGACCCTACCCCAATGCATAGCCCTCCCCACAGTTACAGATGCATCGTGAGGGCTTCAATTCTACATCGAAGCTTTGCACCATAGAAGGTATTTATAAAATTCCTTTTGTTGTCGTTGTTCATTCATTTCAGTTATGTCTGACTCTTCATGATCCCCTTTGGGATTTTCTTAATGGAGATACTGGAGTGGTTTGCCATTGATTTTTCCAGCTCATTTTACAGATGAGGAAATTGAGGCAAACAGGGTTAAGTGACTTGCCCAGGGTCAAACAGTAAGTGTTGGAGGCTGAATTTAAATGTTTGACTTCAGGCCCAACATTCTACCCACTTGAACCACCTAGCTCCCTCAATAACATAAATATTCCTTTTTCCAAACAGGTTAATTTCATTGTAGCTATCATAACCCTGCACAGGAAGGAGTCAGATACATTGAACGTCTCCTTTCCTCTGCTAATTTATGAAATGGAAAGCCAGGCTCCTCATATGTGGGAGAAAATAATGAATTTATTTGTTTATCCTATGCTAACTGAACCCTATACATATGTGACAGTAACTAAAGAAATGATTGTAATAAAGATAGATCTCTTTTTTAATGTTGTTAAATACATTTGCAGCTGCTTCACAGCAGACTAAAAGTATGGAATGTTATCAGATTAAAAGCAGATAATGAGATAATTCTTCTAATAATTCTATTGTTTGGATTCTCATAGGAATATAAGAAACATCACAGGCTCCCTCACTCTGTTGTGTTTAAACTCATTAACATCACTTTCACACAAGTCATTTCCCAATTGCGCTCTTTATTTTTTTTTCTTTCTACATTTCCGTTCACTGCTCCAATATTCTCACCATAAATGCTAGTTCTCTGTATCATCATTCCCAGACAATCTCCAACTATTCTCTTGACATGCTCAGGTTATATCTGTATGCTCTTAAGTAAAAGTGTGAATGAATGAATGAATGAATGAATGACGTTTTATTAATGTAATGGTAATTAATTTAAATGTAAAGACCCCTTTTTGTTATGTCAAGTAAACAGGTGCTTAACCCTTAGGAACTAATCAAATCTTTGTGGCTAAGAAGCAGAGGGTGGGAACTCTGTCTCTTGTTGCTTACATAACAGGAAGAGTTTGGCCAAAACAGGAAGCCCAAGTATGTGTGTGTAAATAAGAAGAATCCTAGAGAGAGAGAAAGTCAGAATCAAGAATTTTCCTCCTGGAGTGGAAGAAGCAGAAGTTTCCCAGCATCTGGAAGCTAGGCTGCTACTTGCTGGACTGAGAACTGAGTTGGAGTTTTCTAGGAGACCAGAATCTGGTGAAGGCTGAAGTTGCTGCTGAGAAGGCTGCCTGGAAGGCTGAGATTTCTTCTGGGTCCTGGGGCCAGCCGAACTGCTGGAGGACTGAAGAAGCATGAGTGGATCCTAACACTTTCTTTGTTTGTGGCTTGGTTGATCTTGAGTTCCTGGCAACAGAAGCTATGAAGGTTTTGAGATGTGCTGGACCCTGTGAACTTCAGTGTGTAGCAAGAACTGCCCAGAGGACTGGACAAGGACCTGGGAGCTGTCTGCCTCTGAATCCAGATGACTTTTTGGCAGATTCAGATAGGAACTAAGACCATGGAAGGGGATACAGGGAATCTGAGAGACCACCCCAAGTCAAGATGAAGAAAAGGCCTCTCCTTGGATATTGAATGTGTGATGAAATTGAAGTTTACTAGGCACCTCCACAAGGAGTGGAGGATCTGTGTAATTTTCTAGTGATTGTATTTAGTGATTAAGGATACTTAGTGACTGATTGCTAGATAAGTGGCGTTTAAGTTAACTTATGGATGCCCCATGAGTGGAAGATTGAATGACTGAGTAAGGAGGGAAACCTCCTTAGGGAAACCTGATGATTATTCTTTTTTCTTTGTTTTAAATGCTGTGACCACTTAGGTGAAAACTATGTGGCCATTTTAATGTTAAGCTGTTGTGAATGAACACTGTATTGTAATTTTCTGTGATAAGATGCAATGTTGTAAATATTATATTGTGACTTGTTGTGAATGTTTGCCTCGATTTGTTATGGAATAAATGGAGTTTTCACTATACTGTGTAATCAGAACTATAAAAGCTGATCATAGTAGCATTCTTTTGGGAAGCTGCTTGTGCATGACATTACAGTTAAGCATTTAGTTTGTGCAAAGCACTGTGCTAAATGTTGGGGATACAAAGAGAAAAACAAGACAATAACTGCTATTAAGAAGCTCACATTATAATGGGGAAACAACATATATGAAAAGTTTAACAGATAAGTAGAATGGAAAATTTCCATGGTCCTTAGGGTGCAACAGCAAAGCAAATGTCAATTCCTCTACTTTGATGTCATTTCCATTAATACTATAACAGTTTATGATGTTGAACCATTTCACAGTGCCAAGTACTCTGGTGGCAAGAACTTTTCTTTCTGGTTCCTCACAAAGTTTCAGAGTGTGAAAATTGGACTACTTATGTCCCCTCCATAATTTTTCCAGCACCAAGCTTCTTGACCTTTCTTACTTGGTCTCACGTCATGTCCTGGTCCTAATACCAGGTGTTCTGTATCCAGATCCATTGCCCTGCCTATTATACCACACTAACTAGAACCTTCAACTAAATAGATTTCTGCCCTCATTTTGGCATTATATTTTAGGAAAAAGAAACTAGTTATAAAATGACAGAAAGAAAAAGGGTGGGACAGCTTTCAGAGGATATTTTGTGTTCTATCCTAATAACAAATATACTTGTCAAATTCTACTTGCTTAGGCAGAAAGGTTTGCAAGTGAGCTTTGAAAAGATTTACAAATATAGGATTTGGAAGGTTTCTAATTAATCTTCAACTAACAAAATATTCTGTTAAATACAACACACCAAGCATGTCAGTTTATCTAGGTATTATTGTATATAGTAAGAACAGTCTTTGTACCATAGAAGATATTTATAAAATTTCTAGGTGTGTCTGGGCAGGTTAATTTCATTGCAGCTAATAATAATCCTGAATAGTATGTCGTTAAAAATATGTTGGATGTCTCCTTTCCTCTAGTAATTTATGAAATGGATAGCCAGGCTCTTCATATGTGAGAGAAAATAATGAATTTACATTTTAATCCTCTGCTAACTGAACTCTATACATATGTGACAATATCTGAAGAAATGGCTATAATATAGTTTTTTTTTAGTATTGTTAAATACATTTGCAGCTGCTTCACAGCAGACTAGTAGTGTGGAATGGTATCAGATTAAAAGCAAATGATGAGACAATTCTTCTAACAATTGTATTGTTTGTATTCTCATAGAAATATTAAAGACCTAAGTATGGCCAGAAAGATAGCAGTTCATTTGGATTATGTATCAGTTAATGTTCCTTTAGGAAAACAAAAACCAAAACTGAAATTATAGTTATAAAATAACTTGTAGAGATGAACCCCTGTGGTTTACAAAAGGGGTAACTGAGGCATAGAAATTACCATAAACTTATCTAAGATTATTATAATGCATAGATCATAGATTTAGCTCTGTAAATGATCTTAGAGGAAGTCACCTGGTTCAACCTCCTCTATTAATGATATCATTTTTTTAATCATCCAGGCTACAAATCATAGGGCCATCTTCTTTTGCTATTCCTCCTTTTTCACTCTTCATATATATCATACCTATAATAGAATTTCTGCATGAAAAGGGAGTTACTTTAGGTGCTCGGATCCAGCCTGTAATGAAAAAGGAATTCCTCCTGTAGCATACAGCATAAATGCAATCCTGGCTTTATTTAAAAATTCCAGTGATGAGAAATTCCCAGCCGTTCATGGTGGTCCATTTTATTTGTGGACAGCTCTAGTTTGTTAAGATAGATATATCACATCATAGCAAGCCAAAATCTTCCTATCTGCAACTTGTTCCCATCATTCTCATAGCTCTGCCTTCTGGGACCAAATAAAGCATAAGCAATCCTTTTGCATTGCAATCCTTCAAATATTAGAAGACAAATACTGTGTGATTCTCTTGACTTCTTTTCTCCAGGGTATATAACCTGCATTCCTTCAATTAATCCCTGTGTGTTACGTTATACAGTCTTCCCATCCTGGTCACCCTCCTCTGGACAAGACACTTTGTCAGTGTTCCTCCTAAAAACATGCTAAGAACGGGACCTTCACATATAATATGATCAGATCAGAGTACAGACTATCGCCTCTGTCATATTGGACAGGATCCTTCTACTAATGCAGCCTAAGATCTCATTAGCTTTCTTCGTTGCCATGTCATGCTATTGAATTTTATTGGCCTTGCAATTCACTAAAAACTTCAGGTCTTTTCTACATGAATTGTTTTCCTACCATGTTTTTCTCAGTCCTATATTTGTGCATTTAATAGTTTTTTGTACTCAAGTGTAGGACTTTATAATTATTCCTATTAAATTTCATCTTAAAACTGTAACATCTCCAGACTGACCTAATTTTAAGAAAATTTAAAAAGTTCTGGGCACCAAAAAAGGGAAAGTGGGTAATGAGAAAGACGCTGATTATCAGCATCAAGTGAAATATAAAATGGGAAGATCTATGCTTGCCATAGGTGTATTCACTACTGCCAAGGGAGAGCTCTAGAACAGAATCCAAATGGAACAGGGATTTCCTGTAGATTGTGAATTGCTCCAAGTGTACTTATTTGCAGATGATCAAGCCCAGGAACATTTTACATCCTCCTTAATGAGATTCACATCCATTCAAAAGACTTTAGCCAAATCAACACATACACAAAGTAGATAATTCCTGTTGTCTAGTTTATCTATGATAAACAGTTGGATGAACAGCTTTTAAAATTGCTCCCTCATGGGATAACAGATTCAGAGCTGGAAGCAACCTTTGAGGTGACTGAATACAACCCCCTCATCTTATAGATGAGAAAAAACAGGAACTGATCCTTGGTCTTCCTGACTCCAAGGCCAAGGCTCTATCCATTGACCCACATGATATGGCAAGACTGACAAGATGCAGAGCCCAGAATAGAAAAACGAGAGCAGTCTGGTTTGTATTTAAATACCTGCAACATTTTGGCCCATGAAACAAACAATTAAAAACCAATGTGTTCATTAAGCATCTTACATGGGTCAGGCACTGTGCTAACATGCCTGAAAAATAGTCATCTAACCTTTGGAGACCTTCATTAAGGGGAAGCTCACTACCTCTTGAGGCAGCACCTTCCATTTGGATAACTCTATTGGGGAGTTTTATTATTATTATTATTTTGATTAATTATCACATATCGAGCCTAAATTTATCTCTTTGCAATTTCTAATAATTTTTTCCTAATTCTGCCCTCTAGAACTGGATGGAAGGTGATCTTTCTTGCACCCAACAAACCTTCAGAAACTTAGACAGCTATTATGTCAGCTCTCCACCTTCCTTCTTCTAAGTACTTTCTTCTCGATTCTAAATAACCCCATGTTCTTCAGCATAATAAAGGCATGATCTCCATACTCTTCATTATTCTGGTCCTTCCTTTCTGGACATTCTCCATATTGTTAATTCCTTTCATAAAATGTGGGACTGAGAGCTGAAGCTAATATCCTCTTTGCAGATTGATAAGCATGTCATCTTTGTCTTTACCTGTCAAACAGAACACTGAACCTGGCATCAGGAAGTCCTGAATTCAAATCCCATCTCAGACACTTTGCTTGCTATGAGGGCCAAATTATTTAACTTCTATTTGCCTCAGCCTCCCAAGATTGCTGTGAGATTCAGATGAAATCATGTTTGAAAAAAGTACTTACCATAGTGCCTGGCGTATAGTGATCACTCTATAAATGCTCGTTCTTTTTATCTAATTTGTTGATAAAAAAAAAAGTTACAGACACTTAACACAAAAAAAAACTAGCCATGTGACCTTGGGCAAGTCACTTAACCCCAACTGCCCTCCGAGAAGCAAAAAAAAAAAAAAAAGTTAAATAGCATTTTCTTGGAGTTCTTCTAAAGAATCATATCAACTTGGAAAGAAGGTCAAGATATTCAACCAGTTCCAAATACATCTCATTATGCCATCTTTCCATCTTCTCCAGAAGAATTGCATGAAAGACCTTTTTAGATTCCTCATTAGAATCTAAGTATCAACAATGTTGCCACAATCTATGAGTTCTGCAAGAACGAAGAAACTGTCTCAGATTTGTGTGTGTATCCATAGCATTTAATTCAGTTTTGATTACTAAATTAGGTGCTCAATAAATGATGATAGTAAGCATTTATATGGTGCATTAAGGCTGGCAAAGGGGTTTACATATGTAATCTCATTTAATCCTTACAACAGCACTGTGAATAGATTGCTATTATTATTGCCATTTGTAGATGAAAGAGGTTAAGTGATTTGCCCAAGGTTAGGTAGCTAAGTGGGGTGTTTGAGGTATTCAGCAGGACTAGCACCTCTGGTGTGGGGGCTTGCTGAGCTCTTTTCAGGGTTGCTTATCTGCCTTAGGTGTCCACCTTCACCCAGCTCTTACCTGTGGCTCCAAGAAAGTGTAGTATGCACAGCAGCCACACTCTGGCAAACCATTTCAGGAGATGGCCTAAACCAGGTTGAGGGTAACTGAGGGTAACTCAAACCCATCGGTGAGTTGGGGGGGGAAGAGTATCTAGCCCTCAAGTATGTGAAGACTTCAAGCAGAATGGGTGGATGAGAACAACTTGTTCCAATGGTTATGAAGGCAGCTAAAGCAAGTGTTGTAGAGTGCTTAGAGCTTGGTCAGACATTGAAGAAGCCAAGGTCATCTACTACATCTTGGGCCATTGTCAGTTACCTTGACTTTTTTCTTGCCACTTGACTTTGACAAGTCTGGAAGTCTTATTCAAATCCAATTCCCTCACAAGTCAAGACATCACCTTTATGTTATTGGTCTTCTTCCAAAAAATGAAGGATGAACAACAACAATGTAGCTAAGTGTCTGAGGCAGGATTTGAATTTGTGTCTTCCTGACTCCATCCTGTGCTATATGCCAACTGGCTATTGTCAATTGATTGACTTTAATAAAAGAATTCTCTATGAAGTCATGCAGACTTTTTGTGATTGCTGCTTTCTTTTCTAGATACTCATAACTCATTACTTTAATAACATATTTTAGAATGAAAGTTAAACTCAATGGTCTAGATTTTGGAGAATCTGCTACCTTCCTTTAAAAAAAATGCAGACATTCATTTGCCATTCCTCCATCCTTCAGTCCTCTCTTGTCCATGATATATTCAAAGATAGCAACTTAGTAATCTCTTCTGCCAGTTCTTTCAGTACCCCCAGAAGTAGTGACAAGCTTATGAAAAGCATCTACTTAATCTCTTACTATCCCTCCACCCTAACTCCCTCTTATCCATTTTTTCTTGTTCTGTACTTTTCAATTCAAAGATCATTCTTCTGGCAGAAAGAAAATAGAAACAAGATAAGAAATGAGCATTTTTTTTCTTTTTCCTCACTGTTCTTTATCATCATCCTAGCTACCCACAAGTAGTAATCATCTCTTTTTATTTCTCTCTCGGTATGTCAGGTCTTTCCAAATGGATTGTAAGTGCCAGGAAAGGACTATAATAAGAAAAGCTGACATTTACCTAGCACGTGCATAATGAGTCCAGACTTGAATTGGGCCCAGAATTGAACAGGAGAAAAGAATGGTCTCCAATGCTTTTGGAGAATTGCAAAGTTCTTTTAATGATCCCAAACTTTTTTCTGACATCAAATCCCATAATTTCAATATGAAGTTTTCCAATGTTGTTATATGACTATAGGTCATGGAATACTATAGTCTCCAAAGAACTGAAAGTAAGTATCACCTACTAGAGGACAATGGAGAGGTGAATGGTAGGTGTGAACAGACTACAACTTACTTCAAATAATAAATTATTTTTTAAAAAATAGAGGAAAAGATTTAATGGATGATGTAAAAATTAAAAAGAAGAAGGGCTGACCATAATGGCGAGCAATGTGCAACCAGTGTGTTCCATTAATACCCTCATAATGTTGGAAGGAGGGAGGGAGGGAAGGAAGGAAGCAAAGGAAAAAGGAATGAAGGGAGGGAAGCAAGAAAAGAGGGAGGAGGAGAGAGGAAAGGAGGGGGAAAAGGGGAGGATGGGAAGAAGGAAAAGAGGGAAAGAAGGAAGGGAAAGAGGGAGCTAAGAAGGGAGGGAGGGCAGAAGGAAAGAAAAAAGGGAGGGAAAGAGAAAGGAAGAAAGGAAAGTATGGAGGAAGGAAGGGAAAGGGGAAGGAAGAAGAGAAGAAGGAAAGTAAGGAAGGAAGGAGGAAGGGAGAAGGGAGGGGGAAAGAAGGGACAGAGAAGAAAAGGAAGGAAAAGTACATTTTGTACCTCCCCTGTGACTTTTAGAGGAGAACATGGATGGGAGTTGTAATGAGTTGTGATCTGCATCTTTGGAGGGAAAACCAAAATCAATAAGATGACAGATCCAATTAAGAATGTTTTAGGATCTAGCATTTAAAGGTTTACAAAGCAGTTTATGTACCTTTTCTCATTTGATTTGCACAACAAACCCATAAGCTGGATGATACAAATATGAGCAGCTTCATTACATAGTTAAGAAAACAGAGAAAATCTATATGACACATACACAATCACACAGCTAGTAAATACTACAGCTGACCTCCAACTCAGAACATCTCCCTGTAAATCTTCCATTGCATCACCTAACCTTCCCAATGGTAGTAGGAGAACAAAGAGAGAGCAATGTCACACATCTCCAGAGAGGAAAGGATGGTTAGCAGTGTCAAATGCTGAAGAAAAGCCAAGTAAAGGAATTCTGAATTTGGAGTCAAGAAGACCTGAGTTCAGCCTCAGATACTTATTAGCTATATGACCCTAGGCATAAGATTAAACTGTGTGCCTCAGTTTCCTCTTCTATAAAGAGCTGATAATAGCACCTCCTTCCTAGATCCATAGTGAGGATAAAAATAATGTTTGTAAAACATTTTGCAAATCTTAAAGCACTACGTAAATGCTATTATTTTTATTATCACTAGATGATGAATATATATGGGGATAGAACTATCCCAGATCTTTTTCTTGAGTTCTAGTCCTGCATCCCAAATTGTTTATTAGACATTTCAAACTGGATATCCCCTAAGCATCTAAACTTAACTTGTCCAGAACAGACCTAATTTTCTACCCCTTTTCCACACTTCCCCATTACTGTTGAGGATTCTACTATACTTATCAACCATATTTGTGACTTTGGTATCATCCACAATACTTCATTCTCCCTCACTCCAAACAATGGCCTAATCTTCCATACCTTTTCTTCCTGTCACCCAACTAATACCCTAGATCCAGCCCTTATCATCTTTAACTTGAAATACTGTAATAGTCTTTTTCATTTAATTTTTTTTCAGTTAACAAACATTTATTCTCTTTCCCTTCCATTCATTGAGAAAAAAAAGAAAAGAATAGTAAAACCCTTGTAATGAACATGCATAGTCAAGAAAAACAAATTCCTGCCTTGCCCATGCATGAAAACATACATTTCAATCTATGACTTGGGTCCCTCAAGTCACCTCTGTCAGGAGGTGGATGCATTCTTTGCAATAATAGCCTTCTAATTTCTCTCCCCATTTTGATCTCTCCCCCTTCCAATCCATTTTCCACATCACTGTCAAAAATGATTTTCCTAAAAGTTCAGATTTGACCTCCCCTTCCCTGCCCTTCCCCCCTTGCTCTTATAAGCTCTAGAGCTTTCCACTATTACCTCAAGGATGAAATACAAACTCTCATTTGGCTTTTACAGCTCTTTGTGAACTAGCCTCTTTGTACTTTTCCAGCATAATCAATCCTCTCCATGTTATGCATGGTCCAGACATATTAGCACACACCTGATCAATGGTGCTGCCTCTCTTGTCTCCATACTTTTGCACTGGCTGTCCCCATTCACCCTGCTCCCTAACCCATTTCCACAGCTCTGTCTCCTGGAATCTCTGAATTCCTTCAACAATTCAGTTCCATCACCACCTTCATCAGGAAGCATTGGCTGGGGCCCTAGCTGTTAGCACCATTCCCTCTAAGTTTGCCTTTGAATTTGATTTATATATACCTGTATATGTACATTGTTTCTCCCTTCAGAATAAATGCTCCTTGAGAGTGAAGGATGTTCAGATTTTATCTTTATATCTCCAGTAGTTAGCATAAGTGGTTGGTGCTTGTTTGTTGTGTTTTAGTTGTATCAGACTCTTCATAACCCATTTGGGATTTCCTTCATAAAGACACTGGAGTGGTTTGCCGTTTCCTTCTCCTGCTCATTTTACAGATGAGGAAAACTGAGGTGAACAGGGTTAAGTGACTTGCCCTGGGTCACACAGCTCGTACCTGTCTGAGACTAGATTTGAACTCAGATCTTCCTGATTCCAGACCTAACACTTTATCTACTGAGCCACCTTGCTGCCCTGACTGGTGTATAGTAAATACTTAGTAAACACTTTATGATTGATAACCATTCTATCTTTTAGACAGGAGGCCCTGTCTTTGTAGTTTATATATTTGGTGCAATGGTCTAAAATATATTCAGTGTTTATTGTTGATGTTGTCATTCTGGGTGCTGGTTAAATGCATGCGTGAATGAATGAAAGTCACATAGTCCTAGTATTGTGATGTTGAAACGCTATTATGTTCATAAAGATTTTAACATCTCTGCTTTTATGACTTAAGTGAAGCTAATTACTTGACTGCATTATAATAGATGTCAGCCTAATCTGATTAAAGTGGTTTCTCATGATTTGAGGAAATTGACTCATTTGATCACTGAAGTAAGTAAATCTGCACAACATCCACACACTATTATTAATAGGGTGGCATTCTGACAAGTAAGTTTTATAGAGATTAAGAACAACAAATACCGAACACTAACTCTTCAAAGTCTACTGAGGATTTTAAATATTGATGATGTGAAAAACGTCTATAAAATTATGAGTCAATCAATCAATAAACTTTGTTTTCAGCACAACTATATGCCAGACACTGTGGTACTGCAGGCAAAAAAACAAACAACAACAAAAAGACCAGTACCTGCCCTCAAGGTGTTTACAGTCTAATGAGAGAGACAACATGCAAACAAATGTATACGAAGCAACTTAGATGCAGGACAAATAGGAAGTAAATAAAGAGATAAGGCACTAGAAATAAAAGGGACTGGAGAGGAATTCCAATAACAGAAAAGATTTTAGTTGGGAATTAAAGGAAACTAGGGAGGTCAGTAGGGTGAGTGGAGGAGATTCCAGAAATGAGGGACAACCAGAGAAAGTGCCTGATGTCCAGAGTCGTGGTTAGGCTGAGCCTGAAATATAGCTAATTACACAATAGCAAAGATCATAGAATCATTTTATTTTAGAGGGAACCTAAGAGATCATCTAGGCCAGTGTGGGTCAATGGATCTGGAATCAGAAACCCAGGGATCAGATCCTCCTGTATGATTGCTTTGTTTCCTAATCTATAAAATGAAGGGAATAGATTTACTGCCTCTAAGCTTACTTCTTACTTCTACTTACATCTATGATTCTATGATCTTGTGCTTCCCTCCTTCTCCTCTTTGAAGATAAAGAAGACTTATCCAGGATCACAGAATGAATTAGTTAATCCATGTCTCGTATCTCTTAACGTTTAACTTACTCCTCTGTAATCGAAGGTATTCCTTGAATCTTGAAAGAAGTAGTATAGTAAAAGGGAGATTTAAAATATTTCTCTATACACATGTGCAATAAACATGGGGACCTTGTTAACTAAGGGGCCAAAGTAAAAAATATGTAAGTGACCTTCTAAATTCAATAACCACCCCACCCTCCACTCCAAATTGCTAGTGTCTTTCCCCACAATTATTTTGTACCTCTAGTCTGTGTATATGTTAGATCCCATCATCTCCTCCCAGAATAAAAGGGTGGGGACTTTTTTTTTTTTTTGCCTTTGCCTTTGCACCCTCAGCATCTAGCATGGCGCCTGGTCCATCACAGGGCCTTAATAAATGCTTGTTGTTTATAGAGGACAGACCCATAAAGGGCTTTTACAGGGAAGGATATGGCATTACAGGAATGATCAAGGCTTTATGCTCTCCCACAAACTGTTTGTTTCTGCTACCATGAAAAAGAGAATCCTGCTGGGGAGACACTGAGGGTGACCCAGTATGGCAGTTCCTATAGCTGTTCTGCAACAGCTCTGTCCAGGACACAAACAGCTCCTGCAGAGCATTGTCACAACCTATATTTGTCTCCTACTCTTTTTTTTTTTTCAAAATTGCTTCTGGGGGGAAAAAAAGACAAACAGTGACAATATGTGTCCTAAATAAAGTATGTAACTACAGTACACCTTGCAGATTTAGGTTGTAGGCCCTTGGCACACAGACCAAAAACATTTATCTTATTCTTGTGCTGCATTATAGCCCAACGATGGGAGATGGCAACTGTGAATTTAAAGCATTTCAGAAGGAAGGATTTTCATTTGGGGTTCAATCAGATGCTGAACGTTCATCAAATATACTTTTATTTGAGGGAGGGGGCATAGGAGCATAGAATGTCTAAACTAGAAGGGCCCTTAGGGACTGATCATCTAGTCCAAACATTTTGTTTTAACATATGAGTAAACTGAAATGAGTTAGCCCTCACCTTCTTAGTGATGGCATCAGAGATGGCCACAATGGTTCTATAACAACATGCCTTTTTTCTTCCTTATTCTCCCTATTTGTAAAGGGTAAATTGGGATCACTACTTGTCCCTCTGTTTATTTGTTTGAATAATGGTGGATAGGATACAGGAAGAAAACTGGTCACTTAGAGCAGCCTGTAAAAGTTCAGGTGAGTCTCATTAAAAGGAAAGCATAAGCACATAAGATAGATTAGAAAGACCTAGAGATAGCTAATTGCTCAAGGACAGATATAGATAATAGACATTAAGATAGAAAGATGTGATAGGAGAGAGAGAAATAGAGAGAGAGAGAGAGAGAGAGAGAGAGAGAGAGAGAGAGAGAGAGAGAGAGAGAGAGAATTTATTAAACTCTTACTGTCAGGCACACAGTAGGATGTTTCCTTATATCCTCGGGAAGGAAGAGCAACAATTGTATGAGGGGGATATGCCTGCCACATTTTTGAAATAACAGTTTTCTCTTTCCTCTTTTTATCCCCTCTTCGCGCGCAAATGCGCAATACACACACACACACACACACACACACACACACGCACCACAGACACAGACACACACGCACACACACGCCCACACTCACATGGCTAGGGGTTGAGATGGGGGAAGGGAAGGCTGGCTTGGGCCAAATCGGGGGAGAGTGGGTTGCCTGCCTCTTCCCCCACTCTCATTGGCGCCTCCCGTGGGAGCGGCGGCGGCTGCTACGGCTCTTACTCGCGATGGCCCCAGTGCGCTCAGGAGCCGGAGCTGGAGCCGGACCTGGAGCCAGAGCTGGAGCCGCAGCCGCACCCAGAGTGCTGGCAGCAGCTGGAAGCACGGAGCGCTGAGCACTTGTTCCCAGGGCAGCTTTGCTTCCTAGCCATGTACTCAGGCAACAGTAGCGACGACGGCGGTGGCAGCTACTGGGGCAGTGATAGAACAGGCGGAAGCGGCAGCACTGGGGTTGCAGGGGAGCCCGGGCCAGAGGGGAGCCCTCGTCCAGCGCCCCTTTTCAGTCCTGGGACTTACGAGCTGCTAGCGCTGCTGATCGCCACCATCGGGCTGCTGGGTTTGTGCAACAACTTGCTGGTGCTCGTCCTTTACTATAAGTTCCAGCGGCTCCGCACCCCGACCCACCTCCTCTTGGTGAATATCAGTTTCAGTGACCTGCTTGTGTCCCTCTTTGGAGTCACCTTTACCTTCGTGTCCTGCCTCAGGAGTGGCTGGGTCTGGGACACGGTGGGCTGCTCATGGGATGGGTTCAGCAACAGCCTCTTTGGTAAGTTGGGATGGAAGGAGAAAACACTCCTTTTTTTCTTCTCTATTACAAACTTCCCTTTCCCTTCCTTTGGACCATCTCCTTGTCTCTCTACCTGTCAAACCATCCACTTGTCCGCCCTCACCTGCTAAGCCACACATCACTCCAATTCTCACCGCCCCTCACCTTCCTGTCGTTTTCCTTCCCATCTGACCTCGGGCCTCATGACTACAAACAGCTTGCCCTCATTTCACGCAGTCTCTTCATTTCCCACCCTTCAGCTGACCATGACCTTATTCATATTTCTCCCAGCTACGGCCCTAATCCTCAGCAGCAATATTTCATTCATTCCCAACTCCCAGACTCTCTGGCTCTTATCTGTAAACTTCTCTTAACAGTCCCTGCAGACTCATCAATTCATTTCTTTGCCCTCTCAGCCCTGTGCCTTCTCCAATATATTTAACAGATACAGTTTTCCATCTTTTATTTTTAAAAAGGGAAGGATGTAAATATGTAAAAGATTTTTTAAAATGTGATTTTTGTCTACAAAAGATGGGGTGAGGAAGTGAACCCAAATGATACTTTCCTTAGAATTAGAGAAGATATACTGAAATAGGTAATAGATTAATATCGCTTTAAAAAAATTTTAAAACCTCCAATATGATCTTTAGGAATCAGACACATATTCAGATCTTTTGTTGCCTGCTGCCTTGTAGGCTACTCTTGCTCCATTTTTTTTCCATGTCAGTTTCACATTATTAAAATCTAAAGTGAAATTATAAAGTAATTAGGTGAATAGATCAGAGGATCCCAATGCAGATGTACAGGTTACTGGTCCTGTGCAAACAGTGAACTTCTTTAAAGGAGAACTTGAATGTCAATGGAACATTTCCTTATATACTTAAACATTAAAGAAAAAACATCCCATTGAGATTTTACATTTTGAATGAATGAAGGCATCATTTCACTAAGGCTGGAAAGGGAATTGCATTTTGTGTGATAAAAGAAATGTAAATATGTATTTCCAGGTTTTATAGTCCCTTTTCTACCTTGCAGGACAGGTGTTAATATTCTGGTTGATAATTCACTGCTGCTGTTTTTATTGTAGGATATAGAGTACCAATGACTGTAACAATAAGGAAAAACAACTATTTTCTTATATACCAGCATCCAGTCCTCAGACATATACAGTAATTTTAGTACTTAGCCACCATTGGTTATACTTTTATTTTTAAAGCTAAAGAAATGTCTTGGAATTCATGACTTTAATCACGAATCACTTCAATCATATCATCATACCATCGTTGATAACTGTATTATTTTTAAATAAATACTAAATTTAATTTATACAAATAATTGAAACTTGAGAGATGGGTAGTATATAGACAGATTCCCATATGGTAGTCAGTCTTTCTTCTTTAGACTAATTCAAAATAACTGGCTGTTTTTAGACTTTTAGGGAGTAGTGATATAGTTTCACACTCAGGGCACCAAGAGTGAAGGCTGTCAAAATGGATGTCTAGCTACCACCATTTTAATTGCCATGGAAGCTCCAGGACAATTTCTATACCATTTCTGGTTCATTTCTAACCCCAACTCTGTGGTTGTAATTAAGTGAGCAAAGGGCTATTGGAGGGCTTCATCAATCAGCACTATCTGCCTATTCTTCCTAAGGCAGCTAGGCGGCGCCCTGGGGCTAGAGTCAGGAAGACCTGTGTTCAAATGTGACCTCAGAGGTTTACAAGCTGTGTAATGCTGGGCAAGGTACTTACCCTGTTTGCCTTAGTTTCCTCATCTGTAAAATGGGGATAATAACAGCACATAATTCCAAGGGTTATTGTGAAGACCAAATGAGATTATTGTAAAATACCTAGCACAATGCCTAATACATAGTAAGTCTTATATAAATGTTAGCTGTCAGTACCATTGGTACTATTATTAGTGTCTCCAAGCACTCCCACACTTCTTCCTTTCTTCCTCCGACCTTCTCCCAGCCGACCACCCCAGGTCTGAATCAGACAATACAGGGCATAGCTTTACCTTCAGCCTGCCCTGTTTTTAACAGCACTTGGGTCAAGTTTTTGACTGCTACCTTAGCCCCAGTTTAAATGGGGCAAGGGTGAGGAAGAAGCAGGAGTCTGAGACAGGGAACTGAAAGATTTACCTAAGTCTTTACAGACAAGTCACTGGTGGTGGTGGAACTAAAAGAATTCTTAGCAGTAGCTAGGGACTTCTGTCTTTAGGATAAAATCCAAGAACAGTGTCCCTTGTTTGGAGATTAGGGTGGGTAAGGAAGGGGTGGGAAATTGGTATGTCTACAGCGTTGACAATTTTGCGCTACAGTACAACTGTACCATCAGTATTTGAGGCAATGCTTAAACCTAGAAGTGGAATTTAACAACAGCATTTACATAGTGCTTTAATGTTTACAATGCATGTGGATGCCATTATGGTAGTCATTTTACAGATGAGAAAACTGAGACAAACTGAAGTTAAGGGACTTGCTCAGGGTCACATAGCTAGTGGCAGACTGGATTTGAATTTGGATCTTCTTGACTCCTGCACCAATATTCTGGCAGCTATAGCATGGAGTAGGGGAAAAGGCACTGACATGAGAGGCAGGGCAAGTCTCGAGATTCTTCATCTACAAAGTGAGGGAGTTGGACTAGGTGAGCCCTACAGTATCTTCCAGCTTTGAATCTGTAGTCCTTAGTACAATGTTAGTATTCTTCAAGCTGTAGGATAGACAGCCGGAGGATACATGAATGAATAAATAAATACATATACAAATATTGAGCCCAGGCTGCTTCATTCTAATCTAGAAGAGCTAAGACAGACATACACACACACACACACACACACACCATACAATATATATTTGTTTATATACATCTGGTCATAACCTTAAATTAGAGGACACATACACACAATATATAATATAAATTATTTATCTACATATACATGTAAGATGTGCACAAATATGTATGTGTGTGTATATCCACATATATACATATACATATATACATATATATGTATATATACATATATGTAAATATATATGTATATATGTATATATAGTATGTGTGTGTCCTTTAATTTAAGGTCATGACCAGAATTGAGATATTTTGCTTAGGAATCCAGAAGTTGGTCTTAGCTCTCCTGGATTAGAATGAAGCAGTCTGGGCTCAGAATTTGTATATGTATTTATTTATTCATTCATGTATTGACTGCCTATCCTGCAGTTTGAATAATAATAATACACATATACACATACACGCATGTATACACACGTATATATATACTTGCAGGGCTGTTGTGCGTAATACATTTTTGACAGGTTTCAAGTGCTTCATAAATGAGATTTATTATCATTGCTTTAGGTGAGATGATTAAATTGACCATTTTAACCAAATTGACTTATCATTTTTTTTCCAAGAGTCAATTTGGTATAACCATCAGTTGAAATGATTGACTTAATTGGCCAACACTTGTCTGAGTGCGTGTAGAATTGCCATGCTTTCTCCTACTTCAGCAAGGTTACTATTGACTAAAAGGGAAACTCAGATAACTACTCTCTGATATCATACTTGTATTGTGAGATAGTGGACAGAAAAGGGAACTCCTGTCTATGTCTGGTGTGCTTAGGGCAAGGCCCATGAACAGATGTGGGAAGCACTTGTTAGAGCAATCATCAAAGCTAGGCGGGAAGGTAGCAGCTGTTGCCAGTAGCCCTAATGAGAGCACTTGACTCTCTCTTCCTCTCTGAAGTGGCCTTTAGCCAGTTTCTAAATGCAGAGCTAGTCAGATTTCTGGGCCACTGCTCCTAAATTGCCCCACACATGGCACAGCTTACTTCGTTGCCAGGAGGTAGAGTAAGAGTGCTGAGAGTCTTGTGTTTGAAAGAGCAGTGTAGTGTGGCCCTGGAAAGTCCTTTCACTTGTATGTCTGTGTTTGTGTTCACTGTTTTGGGTGATCTTGGTTAGAGTGGGGAGCAGTGAGCTATACTGTAAGCTTCTGAAGGCCTTAAGGCACAGGGGATGCCAAAGAACTGTGAAGTGATGACCCCGAGTCACAATGTCAATTATGGTTATATCCTTGACACTGCTTTCTGAGGTCTTCTTCCTTATTATCTTCAATTTGCCTATGTTAAAGGTCAAAGAATAATGACTACTGGAATGTATGCCCTGTGAATGCTACACAAGCATGGTCTTCAGCCCAACTGGTACCTCACTTTTTGCTTCTGCAAATTTATAGCTTTTTGCTGCAAGATATTTGCAAATACTGGTTGTTAAAATAAGGAAACTTTGGGGTATGTTTTTTTTTTCAAATGAAATGACCAGTCAAGTCAAAATTGTTCAAATAAAATGACACATCCCTGGTTCTCATAAAGATGGAAAAGATCATGAAAAGTATTTTGGGCAATTATCCTGCTTTGAGACAAGATCAGACACAAAGTATACCAGTACAAGAGCCTTCTTTTAAAATATTCAAAAGCAAGACAGGTGTTACATGTGTGTGTGTGTGTGTGTGTGTGTGTGTGTGTGCATTTCTATGGCTATATATATATATATATATATATATATATGTATATAAATGTACATTAAGGAACTATTGCAACCTTTCTGTAACTTAGTCTTCATGTGATAATGTGGAAGAAAAATTCATTATCTTGCAAATAATTTCTCCAAAGCTAGGTAGCATGGTTTTTGGACAACAGAAATGTAGTCTATTACCCGGCCTCAACACCTTTTCAGATTTTTTTTTTCATCAGGCACTGGGTTTTTTGAGTTCAAGTATTATATACAAAGAAAGAAAAAGTTGTATTGCCCCTTGGGGTATGAAAATATCTCTAAATTGTTGTTTGTTTCATTTAAGTCTGCTTTATGCATTGGAACACTAATATTATTTTTAAAATATAAGGTTTAAGATTTTTTTGTTGTCTTCTAATATAATTTATAAGTCTTTGTCAGTCAATTTTTAGTCATGTCTAACTCTTTGTGACTGGGGTTTCTTGGCAAAGATACTAGAATGCTTTGTCATTTCCTTCTCCGGCTCATTTTACAGATGAACAAATGTAGTTGCGTGACTTATCCAGGGTCATATAGCCAGTAAGTATCTGAGGCTAGATTTGAACTCAGGAAAATTGAGCCTTCCTGATTCTAAGCCCAGTGCTCTATCCACTACAATACCTATTCTTCTCTTATTTCCAAGCAATTAGGAGAAATGTGAAAAGAGTCATAACAATTGATTTTAGCACAGTTCTGCAACTAACAATCAAGTCATATCCCAACAAACTACAAACTGCTGTTTCATGAAATTCCTTTTCTCTTACATTTATAATTGTTTGCAGTTGTATTCACTCTTGAATTTTCTTCCAGAGAAGCGTTCCAGCCACAAATGCATGGATAATACATTATTATATTTGCTACTATGATGAAACACAGAAATGAAAAACAGTCCAGTTTTTGTATTCTCTAATGTGATTAGAGATATTCTATCATGTTTTGCGCTACTGACCCACAAGAAGGAAATCATATTACAAAAGGGTAATGGTTGGTAAGCTAGACACCGTGGCTCAGATAATGCTAGGATCAGATTTAATATCATAAGAGTGGGTTTTATTACAATAGGGTTCCACCTCAACCAAGTCCTAGGCATAAAGGTACATATATATTTTCCATAGTGATGGCCATACCATGCTTCCTGACACTGAGAAGGAAAAGGTTAAAGTACACTTCAGGAGAAACTTCATGGATTCATATACCAAAATACCAGCATCTTGAATTCTATTTTGAACTCTGGGGTGAATGATCTATTGTTATTGTTTACTTATATCTGATTCCTCATGACCCCATTTGGAACTTTCTTGGCTCGGCAAAGACACTAAACTGGTTTGCCATTTCCTTCTCCAACTCATTTTACAGATCAGAAAACTGAGGCAAACAGGGGACTTGCTCAGGATCAGACAGCTTCTAAGTGTGATCTTCTAAGGCCAGATTTGAATTCACAAAGACGAGTTTTCCTAACTCCAGGCCTGGCACTCTATCTGCTGTGCCCCCTAGCTGCCCTTATATTCTAACATGAGGAAATAATACATGTAGAGGATTAATAGACAGAAAAGGGAGTTTGAACTCATGTCCTCCTTGCTTCAGGGCCAATACTCTATTCACTGTGCCCCCTAACCATCATGAGATAGGATATGCCCCACTAATCTACCTGCTGCTGTACTGACTCCCTGATCTCCATTATGCATGTACAACTATGGACTTACCCATAATGCCTCTTTCTTACTGCTCACAAGTATTTTTTATATTGCCCCTTTTCCTCCCTGTTCCCACTCCAACTAAGTTTGTCTACCACTAAGCCTACTCTCTTATTCTATTTGGAGCCTTTGCTTTACTGTTAACAAACTTCTGTACATCTTTGAACTTTTCAACAAATATTTTTATGCCTCTTTGTTTTTATGGCTCACCCATTTGATCACCCCCATTACATGCAACTGTCTCTAGTTGTGGCCATCCCTTCTATTCTAGCTGATTCCAAAGACCATGAAGAGTGTTGACTATCTCTCAGAATCGTGTTACCTCCAAGATCTAGATCTTTGGAATTCTAATTTCCACCTACAATCTCTCCCTCTCACTTCACATATTTATACTAAAGTGTTTTTTTTTAACTTTGTTGTGATTTTTGGTCCATTGACTTATCTCTATTTTCCTAGTCTATCTTCCTGACCTCCACTGGCTTCACTTAGATACATACTTAGCTTGAATGTCATGAAACTTCAATGTTTCACTAGCTTCTACCCTAGAATATCTTACCCCTCTGTTTTCAACTTGTAAATTCTATTCCCTGGGTAACTCCCACCATGTAATTTCTCCGCTCTAGCTCTAGGGCTGCTGAGTCTTACTGGAGAAAGTCATGAGATTAAATTGATTTCACTCACCGTAGGTCAATGATAAATAAGCTCATTTGGGCCCATGTTCCTTCCTTGATTCTTTCTACAGTGCCTGTAGCTATTCCCTATCACATTCCCCAATGCAACTATACCAAACATTTTCTTCTTTTGCTGCACAGTTCTACTTACACCCGATTATGTAATCTACTTTACTGCTTAAATCAAGAGCATTCACTGTGAATTCCCCTTAGTTCCTCTTTCTTCCTCAAACCTTTCAGCATCATTGCTCTTCTTTTCCTCCAGGTATGAAGAAGAGATATACCTACTTACTCTTTAAGGCTAATTCCTCTAACTATACCTTCCTCCCATTCCTTTCTCCAGGACCTTGCTCCATCCCTCTCATGCATGCATCCACAATGTTTCCCTTGCCAATGACACCTTCCTATCTGTCTGCAAACTTGTTCTTGTCCTCTCAGTTTTAAAACAAGCCTTCTCTTGTCCTCTTTTCTATCTACTATCCCTTTACTGATACTGCTCCCTATACTTAGGCTCACCACCATCCTCTTTTTTTACCCATTAAATCCCTATGCAAATGTTACCTCTTCCAGGGAGCCCTCAATTATACCTCCAGTTGAGGATGACTTTCTCCACTCAGAACTCATATGCCACTTTATTTTCTAACTTCCCAATGTGCTTATGTCACATTGTAGATGATAGCTTTTAGGCTTGGTGTTTTGTCCACCAAAATCATAATGTAGTACCTCAGGTTGGCATAGAGGTCTCCCAAAGTTTAAAGAACTGTGTCAGCAAAACTAAGGCCTTGACAGATATTTCCAACCCAGAGAGGTTTCAAGTAAAGGTCTAGTAATAGACTGTAGGACCAACCAACCTAAATACAGAAAGACTTATCACCAATCTGCTGCAGTGATACATTTTTTTGGTCACAGACAGTCTCAAAGATTATTTACCAAGGTGGAGAGGAATTGTAATCTGCATTGGTGACAGGAGTATCCACAAGGATGAGGTCACAGATCCTTTAAATATTGAGGAAGCTAGCTGGGTTGATGTTTTCTCATTCCTAGGCTGTCAATTATTTAAGGACTGGAGCGATTTCTTGTTTAAACTTTGAATCTCTCTCCAGCACCCAGAACAATGCTTGCTCTGTGTGATAGTGTGGTCTTGTATCCTTCATGTGTGGCCTTCTGCTCCCATAGAGGCACCTACATGTCATGGCAGATAGAGCACTGGACCTGGAGTCAGGAAGACTTGAGTTCAAATGTGACCTCAGATATTTATTAGCTGTGTAACCCTGGGAAAAGTTACTTAACCTCTGTCTGCCTCAGTTTCCTCACTTGTAAAATAGAGATAATAACAGCATTTTGCTGCCAGGGTTATTGTGCGGATCAAATGACATAATATTTGTAAAGTGCTTAGCACAGTGCTTGGCATATGGTAGGCATTTAATAAATGTTTCCTTCCTTTCCTCTGTGATGAAAAGTCTGAGACATATTTCTGCGTAGTTAATCTCAATTTATCCATTATAGCCAGCAAATAATAAAATGATGGTCCTTGGCTTTCTCTCATAAGCCAAAGATGAACTTTGGGGGCCCACTGAAAGTTTAAATACCCTTGGAAGAGTGCCTGACAGGCAGAATCAACTCTGATTGGTTAATAATTAATGAGAGAATGAATATTATGACAGGTGGGCTTATTCTAATTAGGAAGTGACTTTTATTAGTTCACCCTTACTTGTCTCTACCCAAACCACCCTGACCTGGGGCAGTCTTCTTCCACCCAAGCCACTTATGTCCCAGTTGGGTGGGGCTTAAGATATCAGCCTTGTCCTTCGGAGGCTTCTTTGACCTACTAGAGAACTAGGAAATAGAAAGGGAAAAACCCCTGGGTCCCCAGACATTAATTGGTTATTAATAGAAGAGAAAAATAATAATTTTCTCACCTCCTTCTTTCTTTCCTACCCCAATGACAGTAGTGCTACTTTCAATTTTTTTTTCCTTTTTCTTTCACTGCCCTTTGATATTTTTGAACTAAACATCTCATAGCAATCTCAGACTTGACCTGTCCAAAACAGAACTCATTATCTCTCCCTCCAAACTCTTCCACTTTCTGAGCTCTCCCATTTCTATATCTTCTAGTCATCCAGGTTTGCAACCCCTGACCCCTCATTCTCATTCATGTCTGTCAGTTGCCAAATCTTTTACATCAGTCCCCTTCTGTCCCCTCATATAACCACCATCTCACTACCGTCCCTGTACTTAGACTATTGTAGTAGTAAGATCATTGTTTTTCTTGCCTTGGTATCACCCCAGTTCAGTTCATCTACGATTCACAGCTAATAAAGTGATATTCCTAAAAACATAGACCTTATGATGTCATTCCCCTACTCAAAAAAAATCTAGCGGCTTCTTACGACTTCAAAGATTAAATAAAAACTCTTCTGGCATTTAAAACTTCTCACGACCTGGTAACAACCTACTTTTTCAGCCTTATTTTACATTAGCCCACTTCACGATAAAATCCAAACTGGCCTTCTCACTGTTCTTCATACACAGCACTACAATCTCTGTCTCCATTGATTTATGCTTAATACAGTGCCTAGTACATAGTGGGAGTTTAAAAAATATTGATTGATAGAAATATTTATTGATTACCAGCCCTCCATACCTTGAATGTACTCCTTCCTCAGCTCTGCCTTTTAGAATCTCCAATTTTCTTCCAGGCTTAGTTTAAAAGCCAGTCTCTAAAAAAAACTCCTCTCTATCTTTCCCCCTGCACCTCAACTGCCTCCAAACTTACTTCATATTTTTTTCATCAATTTTGTATCTACCAATTTATATACATTATCTTCCCCAGTTGGATTATAAATTCTTTAAGCAAAAGATTATTTTATTTCTGTCTCTGTGTCCCTAGCCTAGCCTCGCTCTTGGCATATCATAGATGTTTAATAAATCCTTCTTCCAAAGCCAGACCTGATTTGTGCTTTCTTTTTCTCAGTTTCTCACTAGAGAAGCCAGGAAAGCCCTTTTTTTTTATTGGCTATAGATTAAAGCTTCACAATCTCAGTTCAAAACCATACTCCTGTCAATTGATTTCCCCAAGACTCAAGTTAATAAGAAACCTGAGTACTCCCTTTCTTTGGTTCTGAGCACTTAACTCCTATGTGCACAGTCTCTCTTCATTTTGATTTTATGATTTCCTTCTATCTTTACTCAGCTTATCCCAGGTCCTTTTTCCTTTATGAAAGCATACCATGTCCTTTACAACGCTACCCAAGGTATCATCAATCACTAAGTTATATAGTGACACATAGAACCTATTGCACCATTTAGAGTCATAATAATATCAAACATAAGCTTTGGGGCATATTAAAGAAGCTTCATTTCATTGACATGCCTTGTATTATCAGCATTAAATAATGACATCCTGATTATCCTCAAATTTTACTTTATTGATTTTTTAAATTTATTGTTCATTGCCTGATTCATCCCACCTACCTCCTCCCATCTTAAGATCATTGCACAATCTGCAGTTACTTTTAGGAACTGTTGGCTTGTTTTTGTTTTTGACATTACAAATGTGTTCTAAAGAGGGAAGAAAAACATTTTGTAATCATTAAAAACTTGTTACACAATTAGTTAGAGGTGAATGAGAAGCTTTTGTTATTCTTTTTAGGATGTCCATCGACTGCCTTTGTTGCTATGTTATTGATAACTGTCACACAATCTGTTATAAAAAATAACATTGAACATGACCTATTTTTCTTAATTCTGTGAATTCAATTTCATTGTTGCATATTTTTAATTATTCCTTACTAAAGAAGCTTAAGTAGCCTCCCAAAGCCTCTGGAATCAAATACATAGTCTTCTGCTTGGCATTTAATGCCCTTCATAATCTTGTTCCAACCTATCTTTCTAGTCTGTTTTCACATTACCATTCCCCTTCCCCCATGCCACTGCTGTTCTAGCTAAAGTGACCTACTTTTCTCTTCCCCATATATAACATTCCATCTCCTCCCTCCCTATCTTTTCGAAGACTGTATGTACCCCATACTTGGAATGTTCTCCTTCTTTACCTCTTCTCTCTTTTAGAATTCTAAGCACTCTTCTAAGTTCAGTTCAAATATCATCACCGAAACAAGACCTTTCCTGATTCCCCCTCCTAATTTGTTAGCATTCTCCCTCCACCCCAAACTTACCTTGCATTGGTGTTTTCTGTATTTTTGTTTTTTTTTTAAATCTATGTCTGTTGACACAATAGAAAGTAAATTTCTGGAGGTTAGTGAATCTTTGTGTCTGTAGTTCCTAGCATGGTATCTAACACGTAGTAGGATCTTAATAACTGCTTGTTGATTGAAATAAAATTGAATGAGGGCCTCATAATTAGGAACTCAACTCACAGGAAGGTTTCAAGCATTTAGTATTGGTCTTGCTCAGAGACCATTAAGAGCTTGATAAAATCTAAGATTATTTTTCCATCACTATGGAATATCATTTCTATCATTTCCATCACTACGGATATCACTTTATCACTATGGCTACCACTAATGCCTTCTTGGGTTTTCTAGGTTCTTTGAGGTTGGGTATATATGAACTACCCTCCTCACCCCCAAAATCTGATGGAAAAGTGGATTAAAAAGTAGAAGAGGGAAAGAAATTAGTAAATCATCTGGTTTTGTTTTACAATATAACTAGTTTACAATGACTTTCTTGCTGAACTGACTACATTGACTGACTTCTCTGGATTCATGTGGATACAGTGAAGTCTGAGTAAGTGAAGACATCTTTTTATAAAAATAAGAAATCTAATTGTTAAAATAAGAAATAAATAAAATCTAAATAGTCAAAAATAGGAAATATAAAAAATAAATCTTATTGTTAAAATGGTTGATTTCTTATGAATATATCTTGTTCTATGTCATATTTTGCCTAAAAATTTCCAAAGCTAACTTGCAAAATTATTCACCAGCTTGAGAGGTAGGAGTTAATTGAAATGAATTGAGCTTGTTAAGAGTGGCTTCTATTATTAAAAAGGTCAGTTAACAAGTTAAGCAGCTCAGAGAAAAAGAGCTAAATTAGAGATTCATTTGAAGAGAAAACTCAGAAAGGAGGTTGGTATCTAGAAGTTTACTGCCAAAACTTGCTCTATAGAAAAGTTCAGAGGAGAAGGAGTAAGAGGAAGAAGAGGACAAGGAGGATGCTTGCTACAGAGTTAAGAACTATAACAGGGAATCAAAATACAGGTTTCTCTTCAGGAGGAGAACTATTTCAGATTGGCCATTCCACAAACTTAGAGGAGAAAGTGGACCCTCCTAACCTTGTAGAATGGGATCCTCTAGGACAGTGGTTCGGGGTTACAGGGTCACGTAAGACCATCTAAAAACACGTTTTTCTGATGGTCTTAGGAATCTCCTCTATCTGTCTCCAGGCAAGTCCACCCACATGCAGACACACCCACATAGGAGTATTAAAGGGTCCTGGCGGAAGGTTGAGAACCATTGCTATAGGAGGTTCTTCATCATTGGATGTCTTCAAACTGACATCAGATAAGCAGTTGTTAGGGATATTTTAAAAAAGGATTCCTATTCAAGTACTATTTAGATCAGATGGCAATTAGACCCCTTCCAACTCTGAGGGTCAATGATCTCCATTTTGCAGATGAAGAAACCAAAACCCAGAGTAGTTAAATGATTTGCACAGCATTATGTAGATGGTTAATGATTTGGCTGAAAATGAACTCACTTCTCACTCCAAATTTAATGTTATTTCTACTATGCTAACGTAAAGGATACATTCTAAGGATATCATCACTGGAAATCAACAATGTTAGGAATACCAAAAGAGGAATAGAAATGTTTCAAGATGTCAGGTGAGGAAGGGCTATCGTATAAAATTTATCATTAACTACTAACTAAAATTCTTATCAGAAAATGTATAATTTGAATGTGAGAAGTCATGAGGTAAAAGGAAGGGGACAGGGTGGCATAGTTTTAGGGAAAACTGGCAGAGAGGAAAAGGAAGGCTAACAGGGAGGGGGCTTACCATGGGACCAGTACTTAGACTGGATCTGAGGTGTGTGAAGACTAAAAGGCAATATAAGTGACATCTTGCCTCTGCCTCCATTATCCTAAAAAAAAAAAACCCAAGACTAAATTTAGAGTGGGAATATCCTAAAAGTACTAAATTAGGTATGTCTGCCGTAGTATATGTACTACTCTGGTTTGAGTTTAAATGGTCAAAGTTTGTTTTATATATTTATATTTTTAGCAACTGAGCTCTAGAATGTACATGTCATTCATTAAATATGTATTTGACCATCTGGCAACCAAATATCTTTCTTTAGCTGACATTTAGATCACTCTTCCATGTTTACAAAGTTCTTTATACGGACTGATTTCATCCTCACTATAGACCTAGGAGGCATGTGTTGTTATGATACCCATTTTAAAGATGGGAAATTGAGATTCAGAGAATCACACCATTTGCTTAGCAAATCACAGAGCTAGCAAGTGTCTGAGGTGCGATTCAAACCCACGGTGTCCCTGATTCCAGGTCTATCCTAATTTGTCTGCTAAGCCAAGTTGCCTCTTGGCTTGCTGGTAACTGAAATTCTTTGAACTAGAGTTGATGCCTTTCGTTCCATAATTAGAGATGAGACTTAAATTGCAAAAGTTCAAGAAGAGTTGAAATGGACTTTAGAAGTAATCTAGTCAGGGCGGCTAGGTGGCACAGTGAATACAGCATCGGCCCTGGAGTCAGGAGGACCTGAGTTCAAATGTGACCTCAGACACTTAACACTTACTAGCCCTGTGACCTTGGGCAAGTTGCTAAACCCCAATTGCACTTGCAAAAAAAAAAAAAAAAGGTAATCTAGTCACTTACTGGAAGCACATATTAATTATATAGCATCTCCAAAAAAGGATTCGACCATTGAAATCCAGTTTCTGTTTTGACTTTCAGAGAGACCTAATTGTTGGAAGTTTATTACATTAAATCAAAATCTGTTTCTGTGCAACTTATTGCCATTAGTCTTAGTTTCCATCTTTGGGCTTAAGTAGAATATGTCTAATCCTTCCTTTGAGTAGTTCTTCAAATATTTAATGATACATATAGGAGAAGGAGGGAATACAGACAGTCTTCTCTAAGCTAAATATTACCAGTTCCTTCTAGAGGGAAATGTTGGTTAAATTTGCTCAAGGACAGAGATTTGATATTCATTCACACTAAAATGTTATCAGTAAATCAATCAACAAATGTAAATTAAACCAAATCCTACTCTTTTGATAGGGATGGAGGAGCCATGAAAAAGCTGTAGGCCTGGAGGACTTGAAGCTGGGGAAAGAATGGAGTGGGGAAGGAAACAGTAAAGAAAATGTCAGTAAACTTTGAAGATAAGCTTGAGAGTTTTATATTTTGTCCAGGGTCACCATTATTTACCAGAGACAAATAGAAGCTACCTTTCAAAGTATTCTCTGTCTTCTTAATAAATAAAGCCAGTCATGCTCAAGACTTATGAGTAAATGAAAACAGACAAACCAACTTTTTGTTTCAATGTTGCAGTTTTATTACGAAATTATATTTGATAGAGAAAGCTTGTCTATTATACAACAGATTCTTTTCCGGATGGCATACTGATTGAGGGTATCACTTTATTTTTTTTACCTTTATCCCTACTTTTGTGCCTACGCACATATAAGAAATCTCTCTTTTGGGGGGCATGATTGATTGGTGGCACCTCTACTTACCAGGTTCCCTCCTTGGGCTACCATAAAGCAAGACTATAGCCAATGGGTTTAATGGAAAACTTCCTTCTATGTCCTATGGACACAAGGTTACTGTAGTAATCTTACTGAGGTTTAGGCAATCTTTCCAGGGATTTATACCCTTTATGAAGATCTATTCTCAAATGGATCCATGACTTTATCAATGTAAATCCAGTGGAATAGATTGGAACCCATCCATACTTACCCATTCTTAGCAATTTTTGTCCACGACATAGGGAAGGAAACTTATAGATCATTTAATCCAGCACCTTCATTTTACAGAAGAGGAAAATGAGATTGAAAGAAATTAAATGCCTAGCCCAAGGTCTCACAGCCAGTAATTAGCAGAACTTGAGCCTCCAACGTAGATCTCTCCAGAAGCCTCCATCTTTCTTCTGTGTCAGGCTGTCCTCTCACAAATCTCACACTAGAGAGCAATACACTTAATGTATATCATTGTTCACAACAGTGCAACTATTATCCTGATTTTATAGTTAAGGAAAGGTGACATATTAGATTGAGTATTGGACTTGGAGTCTAGAAGAACTGAGTTAGAATCCTGCCTCAGATATTTATTAGCCTCTCTTGGTGTCTGTGCATAACAGCATCTATCTATATATAGCACTTGCAAAGCTTAAAGTGCTATATAAATATTATTATTATTAATTTTTATTATTAGTGAGTTACTTGGGACCCCACAGCTAGTAAAGAGCAGAGTTAGTCCTCAAACCCAGGATTCTGACTTCACATCCATTATTCTTTAGCTACTCTATTACAAATACTCTGTAATATGAACACTTAAAGGAGTCTTATCTTCTGAAACAATGGAACACAAGAAAATAACAAAAAAAGTTTATTGTGTAAATAAAATCTTGAATAGTACATATGGTTTGACAAAAATGCAAATGCTAAAGGGGGTAGTTATTACATGGGAACCTTTTCAATGAACGATCTCTCATTTATGCTATTTCTGCATTTGAAGAGAAACATTTCTATCACCTATATATGTATATATATAATACATATTGTAATGTAAATATGTAAAATATATACACATATGCATGCTATATGTGTGTATGTACGTGTGTGTATGTACATCTCCCATAGCTCAATTCCTTAAAAAAAATAAAAAAAGACTGGTTAGTCATTCCCCTTACTAGTCTCCACTGCCTGTGATTTAGCTTTCCATGGTCATGGATGTCTGGCATTTTTCAGACGCTAAATATGTATTTAATAATCAAGCACATGGAATACCTAGTAGCATGAATTTAAAATAAGCATATGTCAGAGGAAGAAAAAGGTAGACTTTGGGGCTAGGTCTCTTTGATGCAAAATTATGTAGAACTGCAGGATGCTGATGTATATTTGTTGTTTTTTTTGTATGAATAAAGAAGAAAAATTTCTAGGTGTTATTTGGAAAGAAATATGAACACAAAGGAAACAGTGATAGAGACTTTGTTAGAGACTTTAAAAAACAGACAGTTATCCTTGGGAGTTCAATTCCTGTTTCTGTTTCACTTTATTTTTTGGTCCCTTGAGTATGTCTCTTATATTTAGCATTATTCATTTTTTATCTAATCTAATGTGAAGAAAATGGGTTACAATACCGGAATCAAAGTAAAATGCAAAAGAAACTTTACTCCTTTGTAGTACTGCCCCCTCCTCCTTTTTCCACATCTGCATTGATTGTGTCAAAGTGGCAGGAAAGGGGACAGAAGTTACTAAGAACCAGTTTTTAGACTTATTTGCTTAGTTCAGCGGTTCTCAACCTGTGGGTTACAGGGATCACCTAAGACCATTGGAAAACACATATTTTTGATGGTCTTTGCAAGAAGACTACCATGAAAATAATTGTAGCAAAGAGACAGAGAATAATAGAAAGAACACTGGCTTTGAAGACAGAGCCCTAGGTATATACACTGGCTCTATTCTTTACTAGATGTGGGGCCTTGGGTAATTCAATATAATGATATAAAATTGTTATTGTTGTTTTTATTGAGAGACAGAGAATCAGAGACACAGAGAGAGAGATCCTATGAAGCTAAGGCTCTTCAAATTAAATTGACAGATGCTTTGATACTCAATGATTTCAATGCAAAACTGGAAAAACTGGGAAACTGGGGAAAAACATTGGAAAATATAGTTGAAAATATAGTTGAAGAGTAAGGAATGAAAAAGGCTATCCAGAAGACTCATATCTATGTATCATTTATATTTTTAAAAAGAAAAATTGGAAGGGGTGGTCATCTTAAATAACATCACAAAAAAAAAAGAAACTGATTAGAGTTTAATAGAGAGGAAATAAGCCCATTTGGGAATATTGGAATAATTCTTGAATCAACTGAATGTCTACAGACAGAATAATAATTTAGAACCAAGATAAAAATTAATACAAAGTTAGGAGACTAAAAATGAGAAAAATATTGCATGTAATTTAAACAGCTCTCACTTGACATATTTGAATAAGTTATAGATGGAAGAAAGGAAAGCAATACTACTTATAATAATTTCATGTAGAATTTTTATTGATGTGAATAAATTACCATAATAAGGACACCAAGGTATCCTAAAAACCATATTAGTCAGCAAACATTTGACTTAGTTGTCAGGTGGAAAGATTTGGAAGCCTAGAACAAGACAGGTTTAAACTCATTTGTAAAATCTTATGGAGAGAGTAGTATCACCTTATTAAGTAGTGAAAAGCAGAAGGAATTAAAAAAAGAAAAAACTCAGTCTAAAGAAAGCTTTGCATGACTTCTCACTAACCAAGGTAGTCCAGGGCATTTAAGAGGAAAACTGGGAGAAAGACAACAAATAGACGACTTTAAAAGATTTATTTTTATTTTTATTTTGGAGGGCAACTGGGGTTAAGTGACTTGCCCAAGGTCACACAGCTAGTTTTGGGGTAGTATGTCTGAGGCCAGATTTGATAAAAAGATTTTTATAATAAAATTTTTATTGTTGAGAACAGTGGAGCCACCATACACCACCATCCTGGATATGGTTATGGATGAAGTAGAAATGGTATCATCAAGAATAAACATGGTAAAAGCAGCTGGGTAAAACACTTGTATACACAGGGGAGGTCTTTGCTAGAAGTGACATTGAAGGGGAAGTGATAAAGGCCACCTAAAGTCATACAAGTAGTGAATGTCAGGGGTATGATTTGAACCTAGAATTCAGATTCCAGAGCTGGTGCTATTGGTTTTTTAGAGAAAAAATAAAACACTTGGGTGAAGTTTTTTCCATTCTACTTTTCTCTCCTTTGTTCTTTTGTCTACTAGTAGAGTTTGGGATAATATATGTATGCGTGTGTGTATACATACACATATATACACGTATTTATGTGTGTATCTATATATATTTGTACATATATGCATATATGTGTGTATATATATATATATACATATACACACATTTTTTAAAAAATTAGGATAGGTTAAACTATACAGTTTTGATATTAGAAGAAGACTTTAATTTGTCAGATGTCCAAATTTAATATACTTAGTAATTTATTTCCTGCCTACAATTCTTCGGAAGAGTGGTTCCCTCGTGTTTGGAATGCATCCCCTTCTCATTTCCACCACACAAATCCATTGCTTCCTTCAAAGAACAGGTCAGTTTCCACTTCCTGCATTAGGCCTTTCTCAAGTCCAACTAATCATTTAGTATTCTCTTTCATGAATTTATTTTGTGTTTATTTATGACGGTTCATGTTGTTTTCCCCAGCCCTGTTCTAGTGATTTAAAAGGACTCTTATGTTGTTTTTTGCATCCCTACCACCTGACATATCAGGTGTTTATAAATGTTTGTGAAATTTGAATTTGTTCATGGTTTAATACAATTCTCCCGGGAGTTAAGAGCCCTGGTTTCTATTTGTGGCTCTGTTACCACTTAGCTGTGTGATCTTGTGTGAGGCTCCTTTCCTTTCCTGGGCCTCGGTTACCTCATCTGTAAAATGAATGCATTGGGTTAAACGATCTCTAAAGTCTCTTTTAAACTCTATACTTCTATGAAATTTTTGTATTGAATTCCCTCAAACTCCATGAAAAGATAATTACATAGATTTTTGTCTTGATCTAATTGTCAGAGGTAGGTTTATAGTTTTATGGGTTTCTTTTTATAAGCAGCTAGGTGATGCTGTAACTAGGGTGCTGACTGGGAGCCAGGAAGTTTTTCTTTTCTTTTTGTTCAGTTGTTTTCAATCATGTCTGACTCTTCATGACCCTATTTGGGGTTTTCTTGGCAGAGATACTGTAGTGGTTTGCCATTTCCTCCTCCAGCTCATTTTCTAGATGAGGAAAATGAGGCAAACAGGGTTAGGTGACTTGCCCAGGGTCACACAGCTTGTAAGTGTCTGAGGCTGGATTTGAACTCTGGAAAGTGAACCTTCCTGACTTCAGGCCTAATGCTCTATCTACTGTGCCATCTAGTTGCCTAGAAGACCTGAGTTCAAATCCAGCCTCCAACGTTTACTAGCTATGAAATCCTGGGCAAAATCATTTAATTACTGACTGCCTTGGTTTCCTTATCTGTAAAAGAATAATAATAATAGTACCTATCTTTCAAGGTTGCTATGAAGATCAAATGAGATGATATTTATGTTCTTCACAAACTTTAAGTGCCATGTAAATGCTAATTATTGTTATAGTCTTTGTTCACCTTAAATTCACAAAGCTATATTGCATCTATGCAATTAGAAGGCACTGAGAAAATGCATGCAATGAAAGTAATACATCATTGCCAGTGTCAATAATGCATTTTGATATATTTTCCAAATTATTTACATGGCAATTCAATCTAATTGCATATAGTCTCAATGACATCAACAAAATTATACTCCATCTTCCCATAGACAAGTCAATACAGGACTTGATAAACCATCCATAATTGAATGGTAATCCACAATTACATTTGTTGATGCTTCACACATCAGTGAGACACACCAGCTGCACATTCTGCATGAAATATTGTACAGATGAATGTTAATTGAAGAAAATATCTAATGAAAATAGACCAAAAAAATGATGTCCTGAATGTAGTTGAGGGAAATTAATATTATGTTGTTATATTAATAACCAATTATTTATTTGTGATCCATTCTTTTTCATTCTATTTTTGTCAAGATTCCGCTCCTGAAAAGCCAGGTGGTCTCTGAAGGGCCTGATTGGGTAATCCCACTCCTAGTACCCAAAGCATCTGCCCCTTAGCTAGTTTGTGTTGGGCCCCAATGGGGCCCTGGCTTCTGTTTCCTCTATAAACAGGACCCAGTTTGAGTTAGACCTTGCCCCCCAGGGAAAATGAGCTTTGTCCTTGCTCCCTTCATTAAATTTTGGGGTGACCTGGTCTACAAAGGGGAGAATGAGCCAGTAAAAACCTGATTGAGATGGTTTATCTTTTTCTGATAAAAGTGCTAGCAACTTGCATTCCTTAGGAGGAATCAGAGAGAGGCTTAATCAGTTACATCTGAGGGCCAGCCTGTTTTTCCCAGCTGTCTTTCCCCACTCCCAAAGATGATGTAATAGGGAGGAGCTGAGAACTCTTAACCTACCTCCTCATTAAAATGTTCACCAATTGGGATTGCCAAGGCAGGTCCCAATGATAGTACAATCAGGTCAATGAGAAAGAAGACACACATAGATATAAAAGATTCTGCTAGTTCTCACTCTGGGTGTTTGGTACAAATGGAGACATACCGTTGACGTGTCCTTTATTAATAGATCGCATGCTCCTATTAATAAATGTTATCATGCTTAGAGAAATGGCCTCATTTTATTTATTGGTTAGATTTCCCCCAGGACATAGTGAAGTACTTCAGATAGACTACATTGATGGTGTCTACACTGCAAAATCAACACATGGACTTATTAGTAGTAATATGAATTACCATTAATAACATATTACTAATTACACTTTTCTACAGTAATTGAAAGTTTACAAAGCATATCTCTCAGGACAATCCCATAAAGTTTATTGTTAATTTGCAGTTGAAGAAACCAAAGCTTGGAGTGTCATTGTGACTTGCTAATTAATTAAAAAACAGCTAGTCACTGTCAGACCTTGTAGACAAATCCTTATCTCCCAACTTCAAGTTCAATGCACTTTCCAGGATCCTAGGATCTCTTTTTGGGCTTGAATTTTTAGGATTGTTGCTCAAGATGGCCATTAGTTCAAAACATAATTTTGTGTCGACATAGCCTTTGGCTACAGCTCACCAAATAGTAACAACAGTCTTTTTGTGTAAAGAGAAAATAACCACTTACATTCCCATAGCACAAAATGTCTCATAAAGATGATCCCACTGGCAAATATTGATCATAAAGTACCAGCTGTGCCAGGCTTACAAGAAATATTATTTGAGGCTATGGCCTCCTCAGCTCAGCTGCATTAGAAGAACAAGGGTGGAAAGAAAAACTCTATTCAATTATCTCTTTCCTCTGGTGTTCCTGAGGAATGAATTTGATTTTGTCTCTTAACCTTTTTTCCTCAGTTTCTTTGTCTGTGAGATGTGGCACATAAAAAGGAGCTTCAAAAAGAAAGAGGATACATTCAGTGTAGGAAAAAGAAGGTGGGCAGAGATGCAGTGTCCTCTGGGAGCAGAGGCTGGACAACTGATGAAGGAGAGATCCCGACACAAAGCACAAGTTGTTGACGATTGAGCAGGGTTTCAGAGGATTAGAGGGTCCTTTAGGGTAACTCCCAGTTCAAAACCTTATGAGCTTTCTATGCCACATGCCTCCTAATGTCGCCATGTTCCTTCCTGACTTAAAAGCCATCAGTGACTTCCCTATTTCCTCTAGGATAAAATGTAAACTTCTCAGCCTAATATTTAAGACTTTCCACAATCTGGTTCCAGTGCATCTTTCCATCCTTATTTCACATTAATCCCAATTCAAACACTGTGTTCCAGAGAAATCAGATTAGTAGCTGTTCTTCAAACTCATTCTTTATCATTCACATCTGTACCTTTGCACAAGCAACCTCCATGCCTCATATTCAGTCTTTCATAATCCTTCTCTTCTTTCAGGGTTTCACTAAAAATGTGCCACCTCCTTCCGGAGGTCTTTCCTGACTGCCTCAGGTGTCAGTCCTTCCTCCCTCCTCAAATTAAGAATGTAAAATTTTCTAGGTCAGGGACTGTTTCGTTTTGGTCTGTGCTTCCTCAGGAGCACAGTATCTGGCATATAGACATATTAATAAATGCTTGCTGTTTGATTAATAATCTAGCAAAGAAAACCAAGAAAGAGTGATAAGGCAGGAAGAAGGATACCAGGAGAGAGTAATATCACAAAACCACAATGAGAAGAGAGTGTCCAGGAGTAAAGTCAATAAAGTCAAAAGATACAGAGAGATTAAGATCGATGATTACTGATGGAAAACAAAATATTGGTATAATTGGAGAGAACAGTTCAGTTAAATGGTGAGATCAAAAGCCATATTTCAGGGGGTTGGGAAGCAAGTGAAATGTGAAGAAGCAAAGGCATTGAATGCAGACATTTTTGTCTAGGAGTTGGACTGTGAAAGAAGAGAGAGAGACAGGATTATAGCTTGAGCGACAGTTAAACTAAGGTTGGTTTTTTTGTTTGTTTTGTTTTTAAGGATAGGAAAGATAGGAGCATGTTTGTAGGCTTCAGAGAATTCAGTTAATTAAAAGGGGTTAATTATGATCAACTCTCTCAAATCTTCAAAAGGAGAGGTTCAAGGAGGAATCAGGAGGAATGGTTGGACTCAAGGGAACAAGGAGAGGGGCAGTACTTGGCCAGAATATATCACCTTTTTGTCAGCTGGAGCAAAGGAGAAGAGAATTGGGGATATTGTTGAGATTATATGAGATGTTTGGAGAGAAGAGGGAGCTCACATTGGATTTGCCTCTATTTTTGCTTGTCTTTGTCAGAGTATTGAGAGGAATGTTTTAAATAACTAATTGAATTAGGATCAACATTTTCCCCCTTTTCTGCTTCCTCATTCAGAGATCAGCCCCCATAGGTTATTCAACAAAACTTTAAAGTGCAAAGCTGATACTGAGAGGAAGAACTCAGATCTGTTCAAAAGACTGTTAGATAAATTGATGGATTCCAGCCCACTGTGTTTTACTCTGACTGGTCTGGGAAAATGTGGTTTCTCCCTTTTGTCAGAGGGCAAAAGGAAAGAGAAAGGCAATGTGTGATGGGACCTATGGTGGAGCAGGATTAAAGTCGCTCTAGAAGAGGGAGCAGCAACAGAAGAAGGTAGTCTTTACTTGGGCAACCTTTAATTCTGAATCACAAGGATTCAGAGGAGAAAAGGGTTTGCTTTCCATAGGCTAGTAGGTCTTCTTACCGTTCCCAATAAGCAATGGTAGCTCTGCCCAAGACCTAGTGGGAATGATAATTTTTTAACAGAATCAAGATTCAAAATTATCTCCTCAGCCCAGTTGCTGGTCTGAAACCAAGAGGTTAGAATTTAGGATGGATAAATTAAAAACTTGCATTGAGGTTTATTTAATATTAATAATAGCATTTACATAATGCTTTAAGGTTTACAAAGCACTTTACAGGAATGTCACAAAAACAGGATGATGGAGACTTGACTTGGCATATGAGAAAGTTTCAAAGAAAGGGGTTTGATTAACTATATATATAGCTAATTATACATATTTATATAATTAATTTATATATATATATATATATATATATATAACTTAATATGTGCCAAAAGGGTAGAGTGCTAATCAGAAGGCAATCGCATTAGTAGAAGTAAATTATCCAGATCCTATGAAGCAATAATTTCACTTTATTCTTCACAAACTGGACGATTGTGTTCAATTCTGGGTTTCAGAATTGAGAATTGACAATTCATTGCACATCCAAAAGAGAATGAAAAAAAAATGTTCTTGGAACCCATATTATGATGAGGACCAATTGAAGCACTGGGTACATTTGGCATGCAGAAGAGAAGACCTACAGGGGATCTCATAACTTTCATTAAATATTGGAAATGCTATCATGTAGAAGGAGCATGTTTTGTATTGCTCCAGAAAATTGATATGGAATAAATGAACAGTAATTAGAAAGTAGATCTTGACTAAATATAAGAAAAGAAAACTTTATAAAAACGGTATCTATTCATAACTACAGTGGGCTGAAAAGAAACACAGATCTCCTTACCATTAATGGTATTCAAGCAGAGGCTGAACATGTCAGGGATATCATGTAAAGAACATATAAAGTGGACAGAAAGATAGATTAAATGAATTCTAAGACCTCTTCCAATTTTATGATTCCATGATGAAGAGATTTAGACCATATTTTAATGACCAGTCCTCATACATGAACATGGGCTCATATTCTCCACTCTACTTTTTCCTTAGCAATTCTTTAAATTATATTTCCCATGATTTCAGAAGAAACTCAACTGAATCTATTTTACATGTTTCATTTATGCATTTTATATTTGTATACATTGAAATTTATATTTATGTGTTTTGTATATTTATATTTATATACATTGAAATTTGTATTTACATCACAATAATTTCCCAGCCTCCTCTGCAAGGCCTTTCTTTCTGACAAAGAAAAGCCATTAAGCAAAACATCTAATAAAGACCCCTCTTTTAACTATTAGATTATAAGCTACTTGAGGGCAACATTGTTTTTTCCTCCTTTTTTATCCTTAGCACTTATCACAGTGCCTGACACAGAGTAGGCATTTAATAAATGTTTATTGATTGACAAATTATGTCCTAGTGTTCAGCATCCTCTTTGCGGAAGAAGAATCATCTTTCATGTAGGACTTTCACTGGTTTTTCTAATAGTAAGAGTTTAGTTTTCTTTTAATGATCTTTTCATTTACTTCATTGTTGTCATTATATAAATAGTTCTCTTTGTTCTGCTTATTTTTTTTTGCTTTTTATTTTTTTGGAGGGCAATTGGGGTTAAGTGACTTGCCCAAAGTCCCACGGCTAGTAAGTATGTCAAGTGTCTGAGGCCAGATTTGAACTCAGGTCCTCCTGACTCCAGGGCTGGTGCTCTATTCACTGAGCCACCTAGCCACCACCTGTTATGCTTATTTTTTGTCACATCATACAAACCTTTCCATATTTCTGTAAATTCCTCATATTTGTACTTTTTTACTCTGCAATGTTACATTGTAATCGTATGCCATAGTTTTTTCAGTCATCCCCCAAGCAATTTGAACCCCCCCTTTTGTTTCTAGCTCATAGCTACCACAAAGAGTGCTACTATAAATGTCTTGGTTTGTGTTGAACCTTTGATTCTATTTTTGTTTGCCTCAGTTTTCTCATCTGTAAGTTGGGGATAATAATACCACCTACCTTTGAGACTTGTTGTGAGAATCAAATGAAATAATAAAGCACTTAGCATAGCACTTGGCATATAGTGAATACTATATATTGTTATTGTTGTTTTTGAGTTGGGCTAAACTCTTTGAGACCCCTGTGGACCACACCACACCAGTATTGTCCGTGGGATTTTCTTGGCAAAGATACTAGAGTGGTTTGCCATTTCCTTCTCCAGTGGATTGAGGAGAACAGAGGTTAAGTGTTAGAGGCTGAATGTGAACCCAGGAAGATGAGTTTTTCTGACTCCAAGACTGGGCATGCTATCTACTGAGCCATCTCCATGAGCTCTGAAAATGTTAATTAATTAATTATGATGATGATGATGATGATGTTGATAATTATCATTACTATATGCCGTTATTGGGATTACTAGTCCAAAGAATATGAACACTTTAGTCATTTTCTTGCATAATTCCAGGTGAAATCCAAAACATCTGTCCTGCTTCACTTGCATTCACCAACAATCCATCAGGGTGCCTGTCTTTTCATAGCCCCTCCAGCATCAACCTTTCCCATCCTTTTTGACCTTTTATGATTTGCACAGAATGAGGTAAAACTTCAGAACTGTTTTAATTTTCATTTCTCTTACTGTTGGTGATTTGGAGCAAAGCTATTGAACACCTGGGCTGCATGTAGCCTACATTGCTCTTGAGTGTGGCCCAAATCATATTAAAATGTAACTGGGAAATATTAACAAAATAAATAAAATTACAATAAGGCATAGATAATATTATGCAGTTTGCAAGGATCCTTACTCACTGTTTAGTTGCTATTTCTATTTAAGTTTAACATCACTGATCTGGAGCATGTGAAAGATTCAAGAAAATGGCACTTTCTGGTTCATCCCAGTTACCCTCCAACAATCGCCAACTCAGGTTTTACTGCTAAGACCTTGGCAGCTTGCCAAGGTACTTGCTCCTCTCTCTCAGACTCCCTCCTTTCTTTTTACTACCCTATCAGAGAAGTTGCTTACTCTGTCCTCACAGTTTTCCTTCTATGGCTTGGAGCCACTGTAGTTCACTTTCCAGCTGACTAGTTACTTTTAAAGAACTACTTAGCTGAGACTTGTACTCTGCCCTCAGAGAAAACTGACACCGAAACTTCTGGCTGTGTTTTGATATTCTTGGGTTGAGTCAGCAGCACAATAATAGAAAATTCTCGAAAATACAACAAGAAAGTTACCAGCTGCTATAGGATCTAACTTCCAAGGGGCCATTTCTCATGAGAGTGCTGTAAATATTCAAACGGTAGACAAGTGCTGTGTTGGATAAAACAGAGAAAGGTAACCTGAAGCAGAAATACCAACCAAATCTTTGCTCTAATGATCAAGACAGTTTGGAGCCTCTGAACTTGCCTTGGATTTTTAACACATTTAATTCAACAATAATTTATTAATCAATCAAAAAAGTATTTATTAAGGATCTGCTCTGTGCAGGTATTATGGTAGACACTGGGGATACAAGACAGAAATAAAGTAGTCTCTGCCTCCATGGGGCTTACAGTCTATTGATTATAGTTCCTGATATTGTGACTTCAAAGACAGGCAGACACAATTTCCTCAAGGAAATTATGATCTAATATATGGAAGGGAAAACAGAGAGGGGAAAGAAAACATATACACAATGAACCATGATTCCAGAAAAAAGGTAATTACAATGGACAGAAGTTCTAGGAAAGCTGCTATCAGAAATTTGAGTGAAGAGCACTTTTTGCTTGAAGGATAGGGCTACTAAGGGATCAATACTTGAGTTGGACATAGAAGGGAGGGATTGCAATATGAAGAGATTTAGGAGAAGCATGTAGATGGTACAGTGGATAGAATGCCAGTCAGGAAGACTCATCTTCCCAAGTTCATATCTGGCCTGAAATACTTACTAACTCTGTGACTCTGGGCAAGTTACTTCACCCTGCCTGTCTCAGTTTTCTCATCTGTAAACTGAAATGGAGAAGGAAATGGCAAACTGCTCCAATATCTTTGCCAAGAAAACCCCAAATGGGGTCTCAGAGAGTCAGACATGACTGAAATGACTAAACAACCGAAGATGGAAAAAAGGCTATTCCAGGCATTTGGACTGGCATGAGCAAAGGCGAGAGATGTCAAAACAAGAACAAGTTTGTCTGAAACCTACAATATTTCAAAGGAAATAGTGTGAGTTAATCTCATGCCTCTGCCTTTCCTCATACAAGGCAAAGATTTCATAGACCTATGAGGAAAGAAGTGAAAACACACTTGGAGAATGGAAATACCCTTGTAACAAAAGGGGACTCAACCCATTCCATGCAATAGAGTTAAGGAAGGGTGACCAACTTATCATTAGTTCATAATTTGCCAACTTTACAAGATTCCTCCAGGGATGGTTCAGTAAGTTTATTATATATGGAAAGAAATAAATCTAGGGAAATAATCCCTTGTATTTGCTACTTTTGGCAATAGCTCATACAAGGACTCTCTCTTTTTCTCTCATTCCCAATACCTAGTAGTTGGCACATAGTAAGAATTTAGTAAATGCTTGTTGACTTATTGATTGATCAAGGATGGAGGAATTCACATAAATTAAGATACAAATTACTAGGGCCAAGAAAATGTATGTATTAATTCCAAAATCAATTGCATACCTGCTTGAGTCAGGGCTTTCAAGGTGGGGTATATGATATCCAAGTTGCCAGCTGAGGCATCATGCCCTATGATGCCATTGTATCTGGAAGCATTCCATCCATGGTAATTAAGACAAAGGCAGGATCTTGGACTTGCCATTAGTGAAGAGGTCAGCAGTGGAGTAGTCAAAGCAGAGTGCAGAAGGGCCAGAGGCAAAAGGACTATCTATAGGCCATAATGAAACTGCTGTTGGCAAAGTGGCAAGGGGATCTGAAGACAGTCAGAATCAGAGTCAAGGGCAAAAGCTGTAAATCAGCTAAAGGGATAATCATGCAAATCTAAGTTGGATCAAACCCTCAAAGACATTTAGGTAGCTGGGAATGGGCTTTTAATGGTGGGTATAAGTGAGGCCAGTCAGATGGGCCCAGTTTCCTAATGACTTGAGCTATAGGTATGTGTGGCTTTATTCCTTAGTCTGCTTAATGGGAAGCAGCTTTGTCAACAGCTGAGGCAGACCATTCCCTTCATTTCATCATGTCCACCCTCCTTTGTAAAATAAAGAATATGATATTGTGTCCATAAACTTTCATCAACATATATTTATTGTGCATCTTCCACCTTATATCTTATGGGGTGGGGAGGGGCGAGAAAGAAGGGAGATGACACACAAAGTAGTATCAGATACGGTCTCTACCCTCAGGGAGCTTACAATCTAGTGGGGGAGAAGAGACAAATCTCCATGTGTTATTTGTGGCTGTGGGAACTCTCTCCACGAGCATAGGTAGTAACTGTATAGAATTTTGGAAATAAGTTTTAGGGACTTGCCTGACTCTCAGAAAGGTGCAGTACTTTGCCCATGGTCACAGTTATTAAGGAATCAGGCATGAAATTTGGATGTTAACACACTGTAATATGCCAAGATGCCTCTCAAGATGTACATATATGAAACAAATGTACTTATATTTGTTGTACTAAACAACAAGAACAAGGTCAGAACAATAGGACTGAGGTGGTAATGAAGATTAGTGCTAAAAGATAATGGGAGAAAAGTTTGGATTCCTGAGATTGGAGACAACTGATAGAAGAATGATAGGCAAGAAGAGGAGGCTGGACCTTCTTTAATAAGATCTGGGATAACAGACCAGATGTGTAAGCAGCAGAAATACCTGAATGATCTTTTAGTAGGATAATTAATTTAATGAGAAGCAATATGTCACAGCACATAGAGTTGGAAGGCCTGGGTTCAAGTTCCATCCAAGACACATTAGCTGTGTGACCCTGGACAAATCACTTAACTTTCTCAGAGCTCTAGGCAGTTCTCTAATATTAGAAGTTGCGAAGAAAATGCCAACATGCATTAGTACAGGAGTTTCCTTACCCAGGAATTCCCAATACTAATGAAATCGCAGGTCTAGTCCCTATCTCCTCTTTCTAATTAATTTCACACTAGTATACCCGACGTTTTCTATTAGGGAGAGACTAGAGGGAGATTGGTTAGAATATTATTATCATAATCCAAAGAAGAGTCAAAGAGAGCCTCGCCCAGAGGGATGATAATAACAGTTCCTATTTAGAGAGCACTCTAATGCTTAAAAGGCATTTTGCTCATATTTTTGTAAGGTAGGTAGTACCAGCATCATTATTCCCATTTTATAAGTGAGGAAACTTAATTTAAATGACTTGTCTTCAAGCAGGCAGCTAGTAAGAATTGGATTAGGAACATTAGACAGCCTTGGTCTTCTTATTTCAAATCCAGAACTCTGACCATTATGGCACTCTGACCCTGGAAAAAGAATGAATATGGAGACACTTCAAAGAAAAATCCTTTCCCTAGTTTTAAAGCAAATTATAGCTCTGTGGATTCTTAGAGATCATCTAATCTATACCAATTTACCTCTCAAGGAGAAATAAGCAAATAAAGATGTATTTAATGTAGATATTGGTTACAGGCTGCTAGGACAGCATTACTATGCTGATATGAATGACTATGGGAATACTACCATGGGATGGAAAAAGTATGACTAATTTTCAAAAGTTGAGAAGACAATGGAATTGGCAAATTAAAGACATTGAGCTGAATTCTATTCCAGGTACAATTCTAGGGCATATTATTATAAAGAGAGCATTAAGTTAACATTTAGTAAATGAAATAGCGATAACAAAGAGGTTATATCATATCATCAAGAGCAAGTCATGCCTGACTCATCTGATTTGCTATGAGGGGCAGATTTACTAAACTGCTAGCTCCGGGGAATGTTGTAGGCTTAACCAACAACAAAAATGGGAAAAGATTGTCATGCTCTTCTTGTTAAAATGATTGGAGAGATGTAAATAGTGGATATGGACTCAACTGGTACTTGGCACAGTGTTGCCACTTTTTTTAATAGCTAGGACAGAGGCACAGGTGGCATACTTTTCAAATTTGCAGAGTAAGGAGAGATAGTGAACACATTGGATAACAAAGTCAGGTTCCAGAAAGATCTCTTCAGGTTAGAAACATTGGGATAAGTTGAATAAGGTGAAGTTTAATAGCTATTAATAACAGCTCCCATTTACATGACAGTTCAAGGTTTACTGTGTGCATACCTTGTTTGATCCTCATAACACACCTGCAAGGTAGATGTTACTATTAACTTCATTTTATAGATAAAAAAGCTATGGTTTATCAGTTTTGTGTCATGCCCAGGGTCACAAAGTCAGTCTTGATTTCAAGTTTGGCAATGCCACCTCACTGCCTCTAAGAAGGATTAGACCAGTGGTTCTCAACCTTCCTAATGCCATGACCCTTTAATACTCCTATGTGGGTATATCTGCATGTGGGCAGACCCTCCTGAAGACAGAGTGGTGTCTCAGTTCCTAAGACCATCTGAAATAGGTGACCGATGGCCTTTGGTGACCCCTGTGACCCCTGTGAAAGGATGATTCGATCCCTAAAAGGATTGTGACCCACAGGTTGAGAACCACTGGATTAGACTATAGACTACAGACTATATAGACTATTGTCTAGGGTATTTTCTGTGGCATGATGCAACCTGGGTTTTAAACCATAGCTCTGATGCTTACTTCCTTGTTGTTCAGTCATTATTTTCAGTCATGTCTGACTCTTTGTGACCTCATTTGGGTAGGGATACTGCAGTGGTTTGCCATTTCTTTCTCTAGTTCCTTTTACAGATGAGGAAACTGAGGCAAACAGGGTTAAGTGACTTGCCCAGCTTCACACAACTAGTAAGAGTCTGAAGCCAAATTTGATCTCAGGAAGATGAGTCTTACTAACTTTGGGCCTGATCCTCTATCCACTGTGCCAACTAACCTCTCTAAGTCTTAGCTTCCTCATTTGTAAAATGTGGATGGTACCCAAGGATTCTTTCAGCTTATTACCTTATTATGTGACTAATTACCTTACTGAACCATTCTGATTTGGCAGTTGATTTTCCCTGATGTGGCAGGAGCTTTCAGCTATTAAAATATAAAGACTGTTGTAGAAATATAGTTGGCTGATTTCCAAAAATAGATCTCTCCCATTAAGCTTCTTACCTGAAAGGACATTTTTGATTCCATGCAAAGAGTTTTAACTTTTCTGCTATGATAGAATCCCTTCAGTGCTAAATCTTCTTGTGTTAAATATCTGAGAGATTAAAATGATTTCAAGGGGAAATAACTGAGAAAGAAAAGAGGGAAAGAGACATGGGAGAGGAGATCATGAGCTGAAAATATAAGCTATTACTTGGATAAAATTTTGATAAGTCAAATAAATGCAGTGAAAAATGCTATATTGAAAAATATCTTAGTTGGCACTTCCCAATTAGAAGGCTGATTATTTTGTGTAAGAAGGGTTCATTCAGGTGGTATGGGCATGGGGAGAAATCGATCCAAAAAATGATCATACCATGAAGAAAAACAACAAAACAACATTTTATAATTTTTGTTTTGTTTTGTTTTGGAGGGGGAAGGCAAGGCAATTGAAGTTAAGTGATCTGCCAAGTAGAAAGTGTTAAGTATCTGAGACAGGATTTGAACTCAGGTCCTCCTTATGCCAGGGCTGGTGCTCTATTCATTGTGCCACCTAGCTGCCCCCTTTATAATTCTTTATGCACAGGAAAACCTTATCAATTTAGCATTCACTACCTTGGAAATTTCTATAATTTCTCTATAGGCTATGGTAAAATTTACCTCCCCCAATATAATTAGCGTTAAGGAATTTACTAAGCAAAGAAACAGTGTACAAATTTCAAAGAACAATATTTACCTACTAACATTGTCTTTAAGAACATTAGAGGTATCTAATTATATATAAACAATTGAACCACAGCCAGAAAGTTATGTTATCCTCCTAAATTGTATGTTTTCAATGTGATATGATAAGAGCCTGACAACTGCTGCCTAATCCCTACTTTGTTGTACTATTACTATACCAACAACAGCAAGAGGGATAGATTCTTGGACCTGTAATTTTGTGATTTCATTAATATGGAGGATGAGGTTATTCTGTCTATCAGTACATGCCAGTACCTTCTCACTGTGGGCAGCTAGGTGGCATGGTGGATAGAGTCCTGGGCCCAGAGTCAGAAAGACCCATCTTCCTGAGTTCAAATCTGGCCAGACACTTACTAGCTGTTTGCCTCAGTTCCTTACTTGTAAAAGGAGTTAAAGAAGGAAATGGCAAACCACTCCAGTATCTTTGCCCAGAAAACCCCAAATAGGGTCAAGAAAAGTCAACCATAACTGAAATGATTGAACAATCTTCTCATCAACTTAAAATCTTACCTCAAGTACTGAGAGGTGACTTACCAAGTGTCACACTTCCACACAGGTCTTTCTGGCCCCTACCCACTGTGTCACGCTGCCTCTCAATAATAATAATAATAATAATAATAATAATAATAAAATAGTTGGCATTGTATAGTTCTTTAAGGTTATGTAAACACTTTGCAGATATCGTCTCATTTTATTCTTAGCTCCATAATATAGGTCCTATAGATATTATCAATCCCATTTTGCAAATGAGAAAGCCGAGATCTAAAAAAGCAAAGTGATTTGCATAGAACCACATAGTAAATCTGTGTAACAAGTAAAGTTCAAACCCTGCTCTCTCCTGACTAAAACTCCAACACTTTCTTCTATGCATCCTGCTGAGAGAGTATTGGACCTGTAAAAAAGACCCAAAAGAAATAGGAAGAGCAGAAGAAGGCCAAGAGGAGATCCAACAAAGCAAGGCACTAGAGGCCAGGCCAGTGTAAAGGACAGCTTTATGCTCTAGGGTGTACCTAAAGAAGATGGCGGCCTGAAAGTACAAATAAGCTTTAACTTGAACTTTTACTATTGGAATAACAAAAAGATAGGTGTGTATGTCTATGTGTGTGTGTATTTGTATGTATATATGTATATATGCCTACATATATACACACGCCTACATATAAATATACATACCTACATATATATACACACAAACACGTATATTGAGTTTTGGATCTAGAATCAGGAAACGTGAGTTTAAACCTTACTTCAAGCAATTAGTAATAGTCTGAACTTGAGCAAGTCAAAACTTCCATAAGCTCTGTTTCCTTTTTTGTAAGATAGAAATGATATTTATAATAGTTTTCAATGGTTTTTTTGGGGGGGATTTTCTATACACCTTGAATCTTTATATAAATACAAGTTATTATTATCAATAGAGAATCAATAATACTTGCAGAAGAAGTCTGAAGTGTCTTTTTAGAGTCTATGAAGTCCCAGGCTAAAGACCGTAAAAATGATGCTTTTATCTCTGTTTTTAAATGAAAGGTTGGGATGTCTGAAGAGAAAGAAAGGGAGAGTAATGAGCTGACCATGGAGACAGTGTCTAAAACAGGATCTGGTTTTCTGAATGATGGCATGGACTGGACTTCTGGTTGGACATGGAATGCTTTTCGTGAGGACTAGAAAGAACATAAGGGGCAGCTAGGGAGCATGATGGATAGAGTGCTTGGCCTGAAGTCAGGAAGTCTCATCTTCATTAAGTTCAAATCTGGCCCCAGACATTTGCTAGCTATGTGACCTTGGACAAGTCACTTAACCCTGTTTGCCTCAGTTTCCTTATGGAAGGAAATGGCAGTATCTTTGCCAAGAAAACCCCAAATGGAGTCATGAAGGGTCCAACGTGACTGAAACGACTGAACAACAACAAGAAGAAAAAAAACATGTTCTGCTGGAGGCTTGTCAGTCTGCTCAGGGTTTCAAACTAGCAATGCATAAGAAGGGAGACAAGCACACAGATTTTTTTTTTTAGAATGAAAACATCAGATATGGCAGACTAAGAAGAATTACAATGAAAGAGGTGACTAATAATTCACAGTAAAAAAATAATTAGGAAGAATATTGCAAACACTGTTTAGGGCCTTGGATGTCATTATAAAATGCATAGCATAGGAAATAGAGTGAACCAGACTTTTTAACAAGCAGAGAAAAGCAGCCTCATAGAGGAGAGAAAAACTTCATAGAAATGTGACTCATACTGGAATGGAAAAGGCCTGGTGATTTGCCTGAGGCACTTGGAACTTATGTGACTTGCAAAACTAATAGCTAATAAATTTCAGAAGCAGGAATTGAACCCAAGTTTTCAAGTTCCTCTTGATTTGAAGCTCAGCAGGCCATTTTCCCCAAGGGTTTTAGAGATAAGGACTGAATCTGTGAATTAATCTGATGTAAAGAACTCTCAAATGAGCAAACTACTGGATCAGCTAGGGATCACAGTGGAAAGAGTCCGGCCGAAAGTCTCAGTTCAAATCCTACCTTTAAACACATATTTGCTGTGTGACTCTGGGGAAGTCACAACTCCTATCTGCCTCAATTTCCTCATCTGTAAAATGGTGGTGATAATAGCACCAGGGTTTCTGTGAGGATAAAATGACATAACAAATATTTGTATAGCATCTTGCAATATTTAAAACACTATATGAATACTAAAACTATCATTATTGATATCACCAATGAAAGTGACACTTATTTCTACAACTATAGTTATAGAGAGTTACCTAAGGCACTTAATGATTAGCTGATGGCTCAGGGTCACACAAACAGCATTGGTCACAGGCAGTTGTCTTCCTGACACAGAGATTGGCTCTTTCTCCATTGTACCATGTGTCTGTAGTGGAGAATATATCTATGCATATTTTTTTTCTAATGGTGGTCATCCCTAGGGCAGCATTGGAAGGGAGGGGAAAAAAGGAAAAAGAAAAAAAGAAAAAAGGTTTATATAACTTTATCACATATTTAAAAGGAATAGTAAGTTATACATAATAGATGTGCAGTTTCATGTGCATCATCTTTTTATTATACTGTTATAGAAATACTTGTTTTATTCCATAAATTAAAACTAAAATACATTTTTAAAAAAGAGAGTACATCACATTCAAATGAAAGTATGACTGTTGGCCAATCTGACTGCTCCTTCTTGATCTCCTTTGCTGATTTTCTATACATGTCACACCTACTTACCCTGAGAACCCCTCAGGATTCTGTTCTAGGCCCTCTACTCTTTTTACTTTACACTCTTTTACTTGGTGACCTCATTGGATCCATTGGGTTCAATGATGATCTCTCTGCAGATGATTGCCAAGTCTAGATATATCAATGGCCCTAGTTTCTCTTCCTGACCTCCAGTCTCAAATCAACAACTATTTTTTGGACACCTTGGACTGCATGTCCCATAGGAATCCCAAATGTAACATATCCAAAACACAAGTCATTCTATTTCTCCCCAAACCTTCTTTTCTCATCTATTTACCATTGCCGTCAAAGGCACCACCATCCTCCCATTTACCACGCTTTGTAACTGTGGTTTCATCCTTAACTCCTCTTTCTCACTCATCCCACATATCCAATCTGTTGACAGGTCTTGTCATTTATACATTTATAACATCTTCTCCATTTACACATCCACAATCTTAGTTCAAAAATCACCTTTCACTGGGATTATTGCAATAATCTTTCTAAATCATCTCCCTACCTCAAATTTCTTCCCCATTGAATCCATCCTCTACTCAACTACCAACGTGATTTTTTTCTAAAGTATTGGTCTGCATCACCCCCTCAGCTCAATAAGCTCCAGTGACTCCCTATTACCTCCAGAATAACAAATTGAACTCCTCTGTTTAACATTAAAGTTCTTCATGACATGATCTACTCTTGTCTTTTAAGTCTTCTTATGCTTTAAAATTCTCCTCCCACTCTATGATCCATTGACACTGGCCTACTTGTAGGTCCTAGAATACTACATTCCATTACCCATTTCCTATTTGCATACCTTTCTCCTGACTGTGCCCCAGACCCGTAATGCTCCCTCTGTTCTACTTTGCCTCTTAATTTTCCTGGCTTCTTTCAAGATTCACTTTACCCTACCACCTTCAAGAGACTTTCCCCTGTCTTTCCTCCCCTCCGCCTTCCACCACCAGCTGCTAATGCCTTCTCTCGTACGGTTCCCTTCATCTATTCTCTATATATCTTGCATATCCCTAGTTATTTACGTGTTATGTTCCCCCCACTCATTTCTGAGCCCCTTGTAGGCAAGGCCTGTTTTTGCCTCTCTCTCTATCCCCAGGGCTTAGCACGGTGCCTGGCACACAATAAATGCTTAATAAATGCTTACTGAGTGACTGAGGACAGTGGAGAGCGTTTGGGTAAGGATAAAATGAGAGAGAAACAAAAATGTTATCTGTCAGAGCCCAGCTCTGGCAGGCCACTGACCCTTGGAGAACCTAAGGGCAGAGTAGGGGAAAAGCTTCCTTAACTATTCACCTACATCTGCCAACTTTGCCTTGTCTCTGACCAAAGCCGCGTTCTTCTGTCCGACTTGGACTATTTTGGACACTGACTCAATTCCTCAAGGCTTAACTTGTGTTCCAACCATGGTCTTTACTGCCTTTCTAGTTCCCTTATTTGGTTGCTTCTTTTATCCTTTCTCCCAGTGGCCTCAGTACATGATTCGTCTTAGCAGATCAGACTTTCCTATCCTGCTGGTGCTCTCCTCCAGTTAAAGCACCTCTACTAGCCCCGTCAAGTTGCTAGTATAAACCTCTAGTGGGTGAATAAAACCATCAAGTTGCTAAATAAAAAGCAAAAAAAATAGGTTAAAAATAAGCTAACCAATAAATTAACCAAGTCTGCTATTATGTAACCTCTAGTGGTTCCATGAAAATCGGTATTATCACCATGAACCCAGCTGGATGTCCTCATTAGTCCTATGAGTCCTAGAGATCTACTTAAGATCCCAATAGTATCAGTGGGCCAGTAAACACAATGGGATACCATAGTACAATGAAACCAGTGATAGCAAATACCAAGAAATAAAAATGGACAGTGAATTCCTAATGTAGCTGACACAGAGGCAAGGTATAGTGTCAAAGAGACTTGATTTTTACTTACCTGGATATCTGCTAAAAGTTTTATTTATCTGATATTCCCTTTAAGGTAGAGAATTTCCTGGATTTTGTTTTTTTGGTTTTTTTGGAGGGGAGAAGGCAGGGCAATTGTGCTTAAGTGACTTGTCTAAGGTCATACCGCTAGTAAGTGCTAACTGTCTGAGGCCAGATTTGAACTCAGGTCCTCCTGACTGCAGGGCCAATACTCTATTCACTGCCACCTAGCCACCCCAATTTCCTAGATTTTTAATTGATTTGCTGATATTTTCCTCTCTCAAAAGTAGAGGAAAGGAAAAGGAGAGTTTATTCTAGACCTAATTCTTATCAGCCAAGAGGGAGCAGTAAATGGAAGTACCGTGAGATTGAGCCAAGACTATCCATTTTTAAATCTGGTATAGAGTGAGGGGAAGCTCAGGAGATGTTTAGCCTAAGAGGAGAAAACTTCCATCTCATTGGATCCTTCTCTTCCTTCAAGACACAGCTCAAGTATCTATGGAAGCCATTCCTGACCTCTCCAACTGCTGGTGCCATCCCTCCCTAACTGTATTTAACTACCTTACATTTATTTTGTATTTGTCCTTTCTATGTATTTATTTCATATATACTTATATATGTACTTATAGTCCCCCTTGATAGAAAGTAAGCTCCATGAAGGGAAGACTTCATGACAAAACAAGAGTTAGAGAGCATTATAAAATGCAAAATGGATAGTTTTGATTATATTAAATTTAAAAGCTTCTATACAAACAAAGCCAATGTTACAAAGATTAAAAGGGAAGTGGAAAATTAGGAAAGAATTTTTACAACCAGTGTCTCTGATAAAGGCTTCATTTCTAAAATATACAAAGAATTGAGTCAAATCTATAAGAATACAAGCCACAACCCAACTGATAAATGGTCAAAGGATATGAACAGGCAGTTTTCAGAAGATGAAATTAAAGCAATCTATAAGCATATGAAAAAATGTTCCAAATCACTAGTGATTAGAGAAACTAAAATCAAAACAACTCTGAGGTACCACATTCTCACCAGCCAGATTGGCTAAGATGATAAAACAACAAAATGATAAATGCTGGATAGGATGTGGAAAAATTGGAACACTAATGCATTGTTGGTTGAGCTGCAAACTGATCTAGCCATTCTGGAGAGCAATCTGGAGCTATGCCCAAAGGGCTATAAATAAGTGCTTACCCTTTGACCCAGCAATACCCCTTCGAGGGTTATATCCCAAAGAGATCAGAGAAGTGGGAAGAGGACTAGTATGTACAAAAATATTTATAGTGGCTCTTTTTGTGGTGGCTAAAAATTGGAAAACAAAGGGATGCCCACCAATTAGGGAATGGCTGAACAAGTTGTGGTATATGAATGTAATGGAATACTACTGTCCTATAAGAAATAAGGAGCAGATGGACTTCATAATAACTTGGAGAGACTTATATAAACTGATTCTGAGCAAGAAGAGCAGAACCAGGAGAAATTTGTACACAATCACAGCCACATCATATGTGTGATGATTAACTTCAATAGACTGGGCTCCTCTCAGCAATATAAGGTTATAAGACAACTCCAAAAGACTCATGATTGAAAGAGATACCCACATCCAGAGAAAGAGATGTAGAGTCTGAATGCAGATTGAAACAAACTACTTGCTTGGTTTCTTTTTCTTGTTTTGTTCTATTTCCTCTTTCCCACTGATCATTCCATCAGTTACAATACTTCTTTACAATCTGACTAACGATTAATGGGAAGATATTTGTAGATCCTGTGAGTGCACGCCACATAATGGGGCGGGGGGAGAGAGAGAGGAAGGGGGAGAAAATCTGAAACTCAAGGGACTACGGAACTGAATTTTGTAAACTAAAAGTAAACAAACCAATATAATTTTTTTAAAAAAGAAAGTAAGCTCCATGAGAGTAGAAATGCTTTTTTAAAAAATCTGTATCTCAAGTGCATCATACAGTGCCTCTTATATGGTAGGTACTTAATATGAGCTGATGATTGATTAATTGATTGAAAAAGAAGTACACAGGATGTAAAGTCATGATTACTTTATGAAAGATGTCAATGGACCAATGATGGAACCTCCACATGAATGGGTGAGATTACAGGTCTGTTTGAGTATTTAAGAAAGTTTCATGTGACTCATAATAACAGAATCTGAGGATTGGAAGGGATGTCAGTAGCCATCTAGTTCAATGCATATACAAAAGAAATCCGTACTCTAACATACCTAAAAAGTGTCCACCCAGCCTAAGATGAAGAACCCAATACCTTTCAAAGCAATACATTCTACTTTTTGATCCTTCTAATTGTTAGGATGTTTTTTATGACATCAATGATAAATATGCCTCTTTGTGACTTGTACTCATTGCTTCTGGTTACACCCTCTGGGTCCAACTTGAACAAATCTAATCGCTCCTCTATCTGACAACCCTTAAAATATTTGAGGACAGCTCTCATGCTCCCTCCCCCAACTGCTTCCACCCCAAAGGCTTCTCTTATCCAGGCTAAACATCGCATTGCCTTCAACAAATCTTTTTATAGTATGACTTTAAGGCCCTTCATCATTCTAGTTGGTCTCCTCTGGTCACTCTCCAGTTTATCAATGACTTTTTTTTTTAAATGTGGGGATCCAGAACTGAACACAGTATTCCAAATGAGAAGTGATGAGGGCATATTATGGTGAGGAAATCATCTTATTCCTGGAAGTTATGCTTATCTCAATGTAGGATGAGATTACCTTAGTTTAGTAGTCTAATCCTCAGCTCTTTTTTCAAACTTCTACCTAAATTATGGCTCTCTTATCTTGTAAGTGGAGTTGACTTTTTACTCACCTGGAAAACTTTACATTTATCCTGATTGCATTTCATCTCGATAGATTCAGCACAATGCTCTACCCTGTCAAGATCTTTTGGAATCCTGACTCAGTTGTCCAGTTAGTGTTAGCTATCCCACCCAGTTTAGAATCATCTTCAGATTTGATGAGAAAGTCATCTTTCTATTAGTCACTACTTAAGTGATTGGTAAGTATATTCAGGAGCACAGAGCCAAATCCAGCTCCTTGGGGTACTTTATTAGAGACCTCTTGTCAAGGTGACACATAAAAAGTTAGAGACTTAAACATTAGCAACTTTGCATTCAGCCACCTAATGAGTTCCCATGACACCATCTTTTCCAAAAGAATAGTATGAGATTCCTTAACTTTTGTTAGGGTCTAGGTAAAGTATACCTACAGTATTCCCTTCATCTATCAGTTTAGTAATCCTTTTGAAAAAAGGAAATATGCTTAGTCTAGCACAACTCATTCTTTTTTTTTTTTTTGGAGGGCAGTTGGGATTAAGTGACTTGCCCAAGGTCACACAGCTAGGCTTTTTTTTTGTGTGTGTGTTAAGTGTCTGAGGCCGGATTTGAACTCAGGTACTCCTGACTCCAGGGCCAGTGCTCTATTCACCACACCACCTAGCCGCCCCTAGCACAAGTCATTCTTGATGAAGCCATTCTGGGTCTTTGTAATCACCATTTTCCAGTGGTTTCTAGATCAACAGCTACTTTTCTAGATATTCACCTGCTATCTCTTCAACTATGTCTTTAGAATTTTCCTAGGAATTGAAGTCAAGCACACTTGACTTCTATAGTCTGTATATTCTATTCTTTTCCCTTTTTTGAAAATCGGGGCAGTTTTCACATCTTGTGGCACTTCTTGTTTTCCATGCTTAATCGTTCAAATATTCCTGGTAGGGGCTCAGCAATTACTTCAATCAATTCATTTGATACCAAAGGATGTATTTTATTAGGATTAGGTGAGGAATTTAAGAAGGACAACTAGCTTCTCTCTTACAATCTCCTTAGTAATTTTAGATATTAGCATCCTGTCAGCCTTATTGTTGTTGTTGTTGTTGTTTTTTGTTCTATTACTGAGTGTAAAGGCCATTCTCCTTAGCAGAGAAAACAAAAGCAAAGTCTGCTCTCTGTTCTTAGTTATTATCATTCCATCCACACTAAGCAAAAATCCTATCCCTTTTCTGATCCCTTTTCACTCAGTACAGTTTCTGAAACGTTGCCAGCTTCCCTTAACAACCTCTACTTATACTGAGCATTATCAGACCTGACACTAATTTTCCAGGATCATAACATGCTTTTGTTATTTGGCATAGATGTTTCCATGTTCTGTGTATTTCTTTTCTCTTTTTTTGTTTTTACATTTAAGTTGGTTGGTGAGTTCCCTATGCATCTGCTTTAGCTTCTTCAAAGAAATCCCATTTTCTCAGCCTTTTTGGAATTGTTTCCTTTTGTTTCTACAGAATTTGATTCCTGAGCATCTCTCCTGGGCTGACTGCCTGTAGAATTTTAGTCTGTGGGATCCTCTTTGAACTCCTTGAAATTTATTTTCTCCAAATATAGTGTGGGTGTCAGTCTATGCCCAAATTTCCCTTTTTCTATATCAGAAACTCTTAAGAAATAATAGTCACTTTCCTGCAGTATTCTCATATCTATTCCTAAAAATCCATTTCCTACTTTTTTTTTAGAATCAGATTCAGACTAGTCAGTCAATAAGTATTTATTGTCTACTAAATGCCAGTCACTGTGCTAGAATTTCCCCTTGTTGATTCCTCCAGATTTTGAGGGATGGAATTATCATTAAGGCAAGTCAATAAGCTATTTAGTGCTCTGCTTTTAGAAGAATGAGCTCCAGCAGATGTTTGGATAATTAAAGTCTTCATTGTTACTATATTATATCTCTGTGCCAGGCTTGTGATATTCTTCCCAAACTCCTCATCTATGTCCTCTTTCTGAGTGGTCTAAAGTATATTCTAATGAGGGAGGGGAGGGAAAAGAATGCTTTTTATTCCTCTTGACCATAACCAAATTTTTGGGAATATGGTTCTCCCTTCTGATTCTTGGATTTCATTTGTGAATATGTCTTCTTAATATACAATACTACCCTAATATATCTTTTACGTCACCTGTTTCTCTTGAATAAAGTATGGATCTCAGGAAGATTCAGCAATAACTTTGAGGTAAAATTTCCCTCCTTGCATTAGTATTTCAAGTCCCTCTTGCTTATTGTTTATACTTTTGATATTTATGTATAAATACTTGGCATAAAGTAATTTGTTACTGACTCCTTTCTTGGAGTTTATCTCCTGAGAAGTTTGGCATATCATACCTGCTTATCTTTTTAAATTATAGATGCTCTCCATCATATCTAGTTTTGGAGTTATATATAAGCAGTGTTCCCCCTTCCCCATCATTCACTAAAGTTCTTTTGATTAGATTTGCAAGATACTTACAAATACTTTATTAACTGTCTTTGTGAGGTGCATTCTATTTCTGGCAAGCAATCTGTCATCCGTATACTTTAGATTGTGATCTAGAAGTTCAAATCCCATTTTCATACACCGTCTTCTTCGCAAGCTAATCACTTCTCACATAAAATTTTTTTCTTCTGCATTCCTTGTCTTTAATGGGTAACAGTGAGAAAAACACAACCTTTGCCTCCAGGACTTTGGTTTCTTACCCAAGACTTTATAGTCGTTGACAAAGCTCTTGAGCTTCCTTCTAGTAGTATCATTGTGTCCACATAACTACCAGAGCTAAGTAGTAGTCATTTATTTTAATAAGTCTTAGGAGATTTTATGTTATGGGTTGAATATATACCCCAGGAAAACAGACATCTCCAATTGTCTTTATCAGGTCACACAATAGCTGTCTCACTATCTTCGAACAGAGCTCTAATCACCAATTACTCTTACTTTTAGATTCTTCCTCTCACCTTCACTGATAGCTTCTGTGACTCTACTATGTCATTTTTGGGAGGAAGAAGAGCTGTCTCCAAGCATTCAACTCCGTCACCTTTAGGAAGACCTACAAATCTGTGTGTTTTTAAGTTCTAAGTATATGATTGATTTTTTTTCATTTCCTTTCTCCACACATCCTGACAAGGGTCATATTTCTTCTCCTCTACATCAGATCTCCCCTTTACACCACTGAGTCATCACTTCTGTTTCCTTTGGGAATCCTTCATTGTCCCTAACAATCTGAAGTGTGATGAAGCATTCTTTTAGTCCTTTGACTTAGGTCAAGAAGATCACTCTGCATTCATAAAATAGATGAGAATCATGCAACTGTGGCAGAAAAATAAACATTTCATACTTGATTCAAGTCACTGGACCATTTCTCCTACTCTCCTTACTGGTTGAGATTTTAGGTATTTAAACATCACCCCTACACATTTTGTTATATCCTTTACAGCTAGTTGTCATCTCTTAATAACTTGGCAAATATACTCAGTTTCCTTTTCTTATTTTCAACAGCACCAAACCTTATATCACCTGGCACATGTTTCCTATGCATTTTATCAGTTTTCTGCACTCAACAATCCATACAATCAATTTAACTTATCCTCCAATTGTTCAACTTACCTTTTCTCACTTATATTGCCTTTCCTTGCCATCTATTTCCTCCTTTTTCTTCTTGAATCTTGCTCTTTGAGTCTTACTCCCTAATTACCCTTGATCCCCTTTTATCCTGGATACTGTCCTTTCAATCAAGGAATAGAATCTGGACCAATATCTGAAACTAGAAATTGTTCTCCTTAAAAATGTCCTCAGTTTCTCTCATTTTTTTTCCTCTCAAATTCAATGACTGTTTTATTTCCCTAATCAAAACTCTTACAAATGACCTATACATTTTCTTTTTCCTTCTCATTCAGTTCCTTCTCATTCAGTCCCAGTTCTTCTCTTTTCCCATTCCTTCTCCCAAGGCTCTTTCCTCATCTCAGCCTTCTAGTTTCTATGGTGTCATGATAATGAGATTTAAGATCTTCCCAGCCTATTAATAGGTCTCATGTGGAGCCCATTAAGGGAAGCCTGCTTAGGGGAGGCTTGCTTGTAGGAAGGCTTTCACATGTGTTGCTAATTTCTAATTAGCCACTGAGTCTTGGGTTGTGATGCCTTCTGGCTCTGAGAAGTATATACATACATACATACATACACACATACATACATACACACATACACTCACATATAGGGACTTGCTTATGAGAAGGGTCTTGTGATTCCCTGGTCATGATTCCAAGTGGCCATATGTTCAGAGCTCCCCAACTTCTCAGATATAAAAGCTTTCTCAATCCAGGGATGTATGTAAAGTATATAGCAATATTGCTTTGATTCAGGCAGTCAGAGCCCTGTCTGTTGGTCTTTATTTCTCTGCTTGAATTTTTTGTTTGTATTTTCTCTGAAGTTCAAGATGCTTACTTTTCCCCTGAACTAGTGAATGTAATAATAAAAAAAAGATTACTGACCACTTATACAGCTATCTTTCCTAGTAAAGCAAACCTAAGAACCTGTGCTAGCAGCCATCCTGGGTATGCCAGTGTGGTTGTTGCTACACATGGTTTTCTTCAAGTTTCAGTAAAGTCCTTCCTTATTGAGCAGAACCAGAAGAATATCATACACAGAAACAGTTGCAGTGTGCAGTGAATGACTTTGATAGACTTAGCTCCTTTCAGCAATGCAAAGACCTAAAATAATTCCAAAGAACTCATGAAGGAAAATGCCATCTACATCCAGAGAAAGAACTGTGGAGTCTGAATGCAGACTGAAACAGACTATTTTGTTTTGTTTTGTTTTGTTTTTTATTCTTTCTCATGGTTCCTCTGATTCATTCTAATTCTTCTATACAACATGACTAATGTGAAAATACATTTAATAGGAATGTATGTGTAAAGTCTATATCAGATTGCAATCCTTCTTGGGGAGAGAGGGGAAGAAAATTTAAAACTTATGGAAGTGAATATTGAAAACTAAAAATAAATAAACTAATAAAAAATAAAATCCTACTTTATAGAAGAAGCCTTTTCCAGTCCTCTTTAATCTTAGTGCCTTCCCTCTTGATTATCTCCAAGTTATCAGATAGATAGATAGATAGATAGATAGAGATACAATTTGAAACTAATTGTTTGCATGTTGTCTCCTCTTTTAGACTGTGAGCTCCATGAGAGCAGGGACTGCCTTTTGCCTTTCTTTGTATTCCCAGTACTTAATAGAGTGCCTGGCATATAGTAGACACTTAATAACTGATAGCTGAATTACTAACCAACTGGTTACTAGGAGCCAAAAGCAGAACGACAAAAAGAGAAAGGATGTTAAAGGAGCTGATCTGATCTTGGGCTGAATTAATAATCCAGAAGTATCCTGAACATGGGAGGTAGCAATAAAAACAACAATAATAATCATAGCTAACATTTATATAGCAATCTGAGACGTAGAAAAAGCTTTACATATATTTTTATCTGATCTTCACAGTATCTCTGTGAAGTAGATACATATATATATATATATATATATATGTTATACACACACACACACTCACAAAACAGATGAGGAACCTGAGGCTGAGATAGATCTTCATAGCTAGTACCTGTCTGAAAAAGGATCTGAAACAAGTCTTTATGCCACCAAGTTCTTGCCTCTCTCCACCATGCTATGCTTCCTTCCTAACAGATAACAGCCCCACCATACTCAGCACTGATCAGACCTCAGCTGAACTGCTAGGCATCATTTAGTTAACCTAATTCCAGTGATAGTATATACTTAAGAGCAATACAACTGCATTTCTTAAAATATGTAAAATATATGAAATGTATATGTAAAGATTTTTTCAACTCTTTAAAAGAGCTTATCTACCCTAGTCTGAGGAAGTATGTTTTTGCTTCATATCAAGCCAATGGCCATTATTATGGCACGCCATTTACCATTGCAAAAACTGAGGCACAGAATCCCAAAATGACAGATATTCAGAGGTGGAGCAAATTGTAAAATTCATGCTGCTTAATTTCCAATTCAAGGTTGCTATTTAGATTTTTAATTTATATTGCATTTAATTTTTATATTATGTTTAATTTATAAAATTAATTTATAAATATTAACAGATCATTGCTTTGGTGACACCATTACAGGGTGAGATTAAGTATCTAGCTCCTTTAACCAGATATGTAAGTGTTTGCTAAAGGCAAAAGGACTGGGTCATTTGACAGTTCCTAGAGGTCAGCGTGAATATCACTTGGTGCTCCCTGACATTGGTGGGAAGTCAAGTGGAATCCCCAACTTACCTTCCTAATTCCCATCCAATGGTAACTAACTACACAAACCCAGAAGGTTAAAATGAAATATTTTTATTGCTCACTGGACAACTCCTTGTCATGTTTCCCAGGATCCTGATCATTCCAGGATTATTAGAAATCTGCCCCACAAATTCTAGTCCAAGATATGTTCTATAGAATCCTGGTATCCTATACAGTGTAATTTGGGGCATCATGATAGAGTGTAAGTGACATCTTCATCTTCAGAATACTAAATGTGAAAATTTCTATATAATGAAAATATTTATTACATGTCATTTTTGGTATAAAAAAAGGCTTAATTTACCTTTGCCCCCTAATTCCTCAACCCTCGCTTTTATCCCTCTGGGTGTTGCATAATCCAACCTCCCCCTCCCCCCAGCAGGCCAAGATTTTTGATTGCCTTTGTGTATGTTAAACCTATAAATGTTCTGTGGTCAAATTATTTTGGGAATGCTGCTCCTGAGACCATGGTGTCAGTTTATTGAAGGTAAATTATTCAATATTGCCATCTAGTGGGAGAAAAGGGAAATGACTGTTCCTTGAGAAAAGGACAGGAAAAAAAAACTAGTTATTTTGGGATACCTTATTATGAATATTTAAAACCCTACTAACTTCCAATTTTTTCTTCAACCCGTATCTCTACCACCCCAAATCCTAACAAAGGCAACTCTGTTCCCAGACCATTGTTGTCCTTGTTATTTACATTTATATAATGCCCTAAATTTCGTTTGAAAAGCCTGTCCTCTCATTTAATCTTTACAACAGTGCTATGAAGAAGGCACGGTCACCTTCATTTTTTAGCTGGCTAGATAAAGCAGTAGATTTAGTGCCAGGACTGGAATCAGAAAAATTCAAATCAGGCCTCAGATACTTATTAACTGTGTGACCTGGGCACTTCATTTAATCTCTGTTTGCCTTGCTTCCCCCAACTCTAAAATAATAGAATTTATCTCCCAGGCTTGTTGTAAGGATTAAATGAGAAACTATATGTGAAGTGAGTACCTAGCATATAACAGGTTCTTTAACAATGCTTATTTCCTTCCTCTCTTGCTGATGAAGACGTCCAGACTTGGAGAGATTAAGTATCTTGCCCAAGGACATGTGACTGGTAAAAGGTAGAACCAGGACTTGAACCCAGGTTTTCTAACTCCCTGGAGTATAGGGAGCTTTTTACTGTGTTGTGTTTCCTCTCACCAAACAACCCCTCAACTCCCCTGGTATGAGTGATAGAAAGAGCACTGGTTCTGGCGTCAGAGGATCTTGGTGCAAATCCTGCCTCTTTGACACCTATTAGTGTGATTTGGTACAAGTAAAATAGCTTCTCTGAGCCTCAGTTTCCTTTACCTGTTGAATAAAGTGATCAGACTAGATGACCTCTAAGGTCCCTTTGAGTTCCAAATATATGATTCATACATTCTATAAGGACACATATTGGAATAGTACTTTGGCCACAGTTATCAGCAAGTTACATCCAAGGCACATACAACTCCTATGTAATCATGTAAAGATATGCATTTTAATTTATTATCTTTCTAGATGAACTGTCCAGTGGAACATATAGGGTAATTCCTATGACCCTCCTCTGTGCAACTGGTAAAATGAGTATATAATTCTAATTAAGGTGATTGCTGTGTACATTCCTGATTTTTTTCTATATTGCACTAAAAATGGTCTAGAATTACTAGACTGTTATAATCTTAATTTTCAGTGCTAAGTGCTTCACAGCAAAAGTGAGAATTGCAGCGTTCTTAACTTTGAATATATTCCAAGTGATAATTTATATACAAATTAACTTTATAAAACCGTGTCTAACAGTCCCAGGATTGTAAAATACTTGGTCACAGAATGTCATCATTCCAGAGGAAGACAACCAGAATAAAGGGACTCTGACATCATAGGAACATAGATTTAGAGCTGAAAGGAACCTTAGAGGTTATGCACTCCATCAACTGATGTTCAGAAAGATTAAATGATTAAATGACTTGCCAGGGGTGAGCATAGCTCGTAAGTCTCCAAAGAGTATTCTTTTATTTATTTATTTATTTATTATTTTTGGAGGGCAGTTGGGGTTAAGTGACTTGCCCAAGGTCACACGGCTAGTTTTTTGCATTAAGTGTCTGAGGCCGGATTTGAACTCAGGTACTCCTGACTCCAGGGCCGGTGCTCTATTCACTGCGCCACCTAGCCGCCCTCTGAAGAGTATTCTTGATTCTGTATCCAGTGGTCCATATCCTATGAAGATAATTTTATGGAATGAAGATATTTATCCTGGGGAATAGAGGTGGAGATGATGACACGGGGCACAAAGTACCTTATATTCAAATATTTGGAAGACTGTCACATGGAAGAGGGGTTTAATTTGTTCTGTTTGGCCCTAGAGGACAGAGCCATGCACGATGGACAAAAGTTGCAAAGAGACAAAGTAAGGGTTGGCATAAGGAAGAACTTCCTAAAAATTAGACATGTTCAAAAGTGGAATGGATGCTCAATGTTTTCCCCCTCTTCAAGATCTTCCAACAGGGGTTGAGTGGTCCCATGTTGGACATGTTATACTAGGGATTCTTTTCTACTATGTGTTGGATTGAAAGGACATTATGGTCCATTCCACTTCTCAAATTTTGTGATTGTTCAACCCATACCAAAACAAGAATCACTTCAACAGATCTCATATCAGTTACTCACTGGCCTATTCTGGCAAAGACTGTATGTAGCAAGAGGGGCGGCTAGATGGTACAGTGAAGAGAGCACTGGACTTCAAGTCAGGAGGACATGAGTTCAAATCCAGCTGCAGACACTTAACACAAAACTAGCTGTGTGATCTTGGGCAAGTCATTTAACCCCAGTTGCCCCACCTTCCCTCATCCAAAAAGCAAAGAAAAGAAAAAAGCAAGAACAGTTGATCTAAGGAGGAGTAGGAGCAGGGAACAGACCTGAAAGTTCATTAGTATTAGGAAATGCCTGTACCAGTATAGGTCTTCTTTAGGTTCACATTGATGTAGATACAGTGTTTATGTAGCTGACCTGATAAATCTTTTTAAAAAGATGGAAGAAAAAAATCAAGAAATTTGTATCCACAGCATCCTGAGATCAACATGGTAGAATGACTTACAATCCATATTGTAGCTTAAAATTGGAATCTCAATGTTGGAAGGAACCTCGTGGACCATCTGGCCCAACTCATACCTGACAGAGATGTCAATCCACAATATTGCTGACAAGTGGTCATTGGACTCCTACTTGAAAATTTCCAGTACTAGATATCCCACTATCTCCCCAAGTGGTCCCTAGAACTTTCTGCCAGCTTTGTTTCAAAGGTTTTTCTGCCCAGGGAGCTGATATCTTCCTTGCTTCAACTGTCACCTACCATTCTTGAGTTTTTCAGTATCAGGCCAAGCAGGAGAAGTCTAGTCCCTTTTCCATATGACCAATCTTCACCCAACTAAACTTTTACAGTTTTTTTCAACTCAACCTTATATGGCATCATCTTCAGTCCCTCCATCATAATAGTCATCCTCCTCTGGAATGTTCTCTAGATTGTTAGTATCTTCACCAAATGGGGTACCCAGAACTAAATGCAAAAGTCCAGGTGTGATATGAGTAGGACAGAGTACCATGCAACTATTATCTCTTTCAACATGGGCACTATGCTTCTCCATCACCCAGATTCACTTTGTTCATAGTCTATTCAGTTTGGGAGTCCTTCAACCATCCTCAGTTGTAGAGAACAAGAATGTTACTACTTTCCAGAGCCAGTGGCACTGTACAAAGCTACAGGCTAGCTGTAGGTTTCAAGTTCTGCTCTTTAGCTTTTACTTTCTTGCCACCCAAGCTTTGCGTGCCCTCACTTTTCCTTTCTGCTCATCAAAATCTAGACATCCTCCAAAATTCAGTTCAGGTTCCCCCTCCTCCAGGAAGGGTCCTCCAAAGTGTATTCCCACTTATAGAGCACTTCACCCCACACAGTGTGACCATATGTCAAATATTACTGTCTACTTGTTGATGTGTATTAGCCTTGTCTACCTGAGTGTAAACTCCCTTAAAGGCGAAGGCCATGCCCGGTGGCACTTGTATCTCTCATAATACATAGTACATAGTACAGAGCAGAGATCTGGGCATATAGACACTCAAACCACTATACTGTTGGTTGACTGATAATAAATACTGTAGGAAATGCTACAAACATCATCTCATCCCTAAAAAAGGATTTAAGAATATGGAAAGACATCTTTGAAGCCCATGGGAACAGCAGAGAGACATAACTCACTAATGTAAACTAAATTTCACAAGTTTATTGAAGCAATATTGGCCCATATCCTGAAGAAGTAGGTTCATTATTAGCTCAAATGTTTGTTTAAAATAACATAAAAATATGTAATTACATCATTCCTAAAATCATAGGATCATATTACTAGAGCTGGAAATAACCTCTTATCTAACTTGCTCACTTTAGAGATGAGGACACTGAGATCAACATGGTAGAATGACTTACCCAATGTTATGCAGAAAATTGAATGACAGAAAGGAAGAGAGGAGGGGAGGAAGGGAGGAAGGAAGGAAGGAAAGAAGGAAGAAAGGAAGGGATGAAGGAAGGAAGGAAGGGAGGGAGGAAGGAAGGGAGGAAAGAAGGAAGGGAGGAAGGGAAGAAGGGAGGAAAGGAGGAAGGAAGGAAGGAAAGAAAAGAAAAAGAGGAAGGAAAGAAGGAAATAACTTAAAGGTGTCATATATATCATATTGTAGCTTAAAAGTAAAATTATCTCATATAGATCTAGAGAATATTTCAGTGGGGCTGACATGTATTTTGGCTGTAGTGATACAGAACAAATCCATCTATGTAGGTATGAAGTCTGTTCAAAAGAGTTTATCTGTCATGGGATAAGGAATGGGGAATAGATTCATCTTAGTAGATTCATGATAACTATCCATAGTGAATGAATTATTCAACATTTTCGATGTTGGTTGTACTTTGATACCTTTGCTGTCCAAAATTTTCTTTTTTAACTAAAAAAAGACAAATAAGCAAGAATAAAACACTAGAACTGAAACTGTATTTTCCCTCTTTGCTCTAATCTTAAGAGCACATGAAAAGTAAGTGCTAATTTGTAAGGCAATGTGTTCACTCACACTAATTTTTTGTTCTTGGGTGAAAAACTTAATGCTGATAATTGTAAATGAACTGAAATTAATGAGATACAGGCCACGTTCTAACAAATTTTATTGTAATTATGCCATTGAATACCTAGCCACACTCAATAAGGAGGTCACTCTGGGTTAAAATCCCATCCCTGACATTTACTAACTGTATGACCCTAGGTAAATCCATTTGCACCAGAAATAGACCTAGTACTTATTTATTAAGCCATAAAAGGTGTATAATCTGCATATGTGGGTATTGCTGGTGGCAGGCAGCTAGTGGTAATGGGGGTAATGAGAAAGATAGGCCCCTTTTCCACAATGACTTCTTCTCAATGATGACTGAGAGGGGGCATGTTGAAAACAGGTCCAGTGGACACAGATGGGGGTGGGGAGGTAAGGGGACACTCTCTTTCCAAGGCTCTTGGGTCAGGGTCCTGAGCTGTCTATATTAGGGTATGAAGAGAGATGGTAGTCAAGGTGGTGGTGGCAGTTTTGTTTTCCTGGAATATGCTGCCTCTAATCTCTCCCTCAGGTAACTGCGCTTCCTCATCTAAACTATCTAGCCTTCCTTGAGGGTGGCAGCTGATTGGCAGGTGGTGGACATAGTGATAGTGATATCACTATCCCTTTGTCCACAGGAATTGCCACATTGCATGATGGCTGTGAAGGCTGGATTTGAAGCAGGACTGATTCCCCCACTGATTCATTGTTATGGGAATCTGAAGATCTTCCCTGCTCCTAGGCCCTTTGATAGACTTAAGTGGCTCTGAGAACCTTCCCTGATTTGAAAATATACTCTGCCCCCTAATAGGCTCAATGTGGTCACATGGAACCTGTGGTGGGAGACTTGTTCTTCAGGAATGCCCATGCCTTATTACTTTGTGATTGGGCAGTGGGTCAAGAGGGTTGTGACATTCTCTGGTCCAGGAGAAGGCTTTATATACCCTGATGTGAGGTTTTGCTTTGGGGCTCACTTTGGAAAGAGTTGTGTGATTTGGCCAGAGGAGACTCTGGGAAGCCATTGAGCCCCCTGGCTTTGAAAACCCAGATGTTGGTGCTTCCCTCTCTGAGAACTGACTAGGTATGGATGTAATGGTCAGATGGCTGGAAGTCCGTCTGCTGATCTGTTTCTTTGTCTGCTTGTAATTTCTGTTTGTAACTTGTTTGTATTCTCTGAAGTTCAGAGTGCTGATTTTTTTCCCCTGAACTAGCTAAATGATATATGTTTGATTGATTAAAGTAAGATTGTTAACCCTTTTTTAGCTGCTTTCCTTTAGAAAAGCAGATCTAAGAACCTGTGCTAGCAGCCACCGTGGGTATGCTAAGGGTGCTTGCTGATACATACATTCAATGAAAAATCTTTTAGAAGTTTATACAGTATACTAGTAAGGAGTTATCTCCTAGCCTCTTCTCCCTTCAAGTTTGGATCACTTGTTGTCTCTAACTTTCACTGTGGAAATGACCCTTCATAAGATCCCTTAACCTTCCTCACTATTGACAATATCCAGTTGCATACAATTGAGACACTAACTCCTTGGCTTTGAGCTTCTGTCAGGAGAGCATTTCCAAGGAGATTTCAAACCACAGAGATGGCCAAAAAGGCTAGGTCCTAGAGGTCATCAGTTTGGTGATGGTGATTTCTTTTTGAATTGGGCACTGGAATTTATGGGAAAGGGAAGTTGCAAGAGATTTTATCTTACTTGCCATTAGAGAGGAAGGAAAAAGGAAGGAAGACAGGGTCAAGCAGGTGCATCTGACCTTTGAGTGCTGGCTCCCCAGTTTCTGTCTCATTCAGGTCTCTAGTGTGCTGAGACTTCTGGATGATGGTCATTAAAAGTGTGCAACACTTGCCACCAGCCCCTCTTTCAGTGAGAGCTGAGGCAAAGTGGAGGAATATCCAATTTAAATGTTCCACAGAAAAGAGAGATGTCCTATAATTATATCCTCCAGGCAAACACAAGTTTCCTTTCTACCTCTTGACCTAACATAAATAAGCCTTCCAATTAAATGAGAGCCTGAGCAGGCTCTCAGTATCCTGAGCCTTCAGGTGAGAAATAGTGAGGAATCTTGGGACTACCCTTCCTGTGAATCCTTCTACCACATCACTCCCCCAATTATCCCACATAGACCTATGTTGTGGTTTCATGATGTGTTGTGATGGAACTGTCTCAAAGAATTCAGAGTCAGACCACCTCTAACCCAAGTATAGGCATTTATTGAGAGTGACACCTCTCATGAAGTAGGCTAAGTTCCAAGAGGAACCAGCAACTTCAGAGAAAGCAAAATAGATTTTTATAGGGTAAAGATGTAATTACATAACATTACATAATAATACACAATTACATAATAATAATAATAATAATTTAATATGAATATTAAAAAGGTAGGAGGGGTTTGTTAAGGAAGTAGCTAATAGGAGAGGGGTTCCAGCCACAGTGGAACTGCACATGTGGAACCCACAATGCATACAGAAAAATCCATTAGTATGTATGTATGATAATGATATTATAATAAGCCTTTCTACATCACAAGTTCACCTAAAGGACAACTTTTGGGGCAGCTAGGTGGCACAGTGAATAGAGCACCAGCCCTGGAGTCAGGAGGACCTGAGTTCAAATCCAGCCTGAGACACTTGAGACACTTACTAGCTGTGTGACTTTGGGCAAGTCACTTAACCCCAATTGCCCTTCCAAAAAGCAACAACCACAACAACAACAAAAGGACAACTTTTGCTATAACTGTGAAGGTGCCTAATTAGGGAAAGTCCTTTCCATTGTTTTGGGGTCCACATCCTGCTCAAGCATCCTGGTGCTGCTGCCTCCTGATTGGCTGAGTATTGTGGTCCTTTCTGAGACTAGATGGATGTGGTTGGAGTTGAGTACATGGACATACCTGCAGTCTGTGTAGGAAATATGAAGAATGAGTCTAGGGGCAGTGGCTAGCTAGAGGCAATGGCTAGGATCCCATCACATGGACCTGCCTGCTGTTTCTGTGAGAAATATGACTTCATGCTGATCCAACCATTTTGAAGAACAATTTGGAACTATGCCCAAAGGGCTTGTAAAAAACGTGCATACCCTTTGACCCAGCAATGCCACTTCTAGGGCTGTATCCCAAAGAGATCATACAAATGGGAAAAAACCCACATGTACAAAAATATTAATAGCAGCTTTTTTGTGGTAGTAAAGAACTGAAAATTGAGGGGATGCTCTTCAATTGGGAAATAGCTGAACAAATTGTGGTATATGAATGTAAATGGAATACTATTGTGCTATAAGAAATGATGAGCAGGAGGACTTCAGAAAAACTTTGAGAGACTTATATGAACTGATGTTGAATGAAAGAGCAGAACCAGGAGAACATTGTACACAGTTATAGCCACGTTGTGCACCAACTTTGACAGACTTGGTTCTCAGCAAAGCAAGGTTCTAAGACAACTCCAAAAGTCTCATGATGGAAAATACTATCTACGTTCAGAGAAAGAATTACAGAGTCTGAATGCAGATAGAAGCATACTATTTGCTCTCTTTTTTGTTTTGTTTTGTTTCTTCTTTCACGTGGTTCATTCCATTGGTTATAATTCTTCTTTGCAACATGACTAATGTGAAAATGTTTAAAGTGAATGTATATGTAGAGCATATATCAGATTGCATGCCATCTTGGGGAGGAAGGAGGGAAGCGAGAGGGAGAAAATTTGGAACTTAAAAGCTTGTAAACTATAATCAAATAAATGATTATATAAATGAATGAATGAATGGAATGAAAAAACAGAAATATGAGTTCATGGAAATGCCTGTTCTTCTAGTGAGCAGTGAGGCATATATGTAGAAGTTAGGATGGATATTGAGTGGTGGGAGGGGAGTGAGTGGCTAGGTAGAGGCAGTGGGCTTGTTCTTCAGGGGGGCCTATAAGGAAGTTAGAATATTGGTGCTGATGGCAACTTTATTTGGATTCCATCACCTACATAATTATTATAAGTACTGATGTCTTTTGGAAATGTTTTTCCCTATTAAGTCAATTTAGCTTGCCAATCATAATCTTGATAACAGTTACATGACTTGAATCCAATTAGCGAGTCCATATTATGAAGTATTTTTCCAACCAAGTAGTCAAAAGGACCCAAGGAAACTCTGTCTCCATTGTCTGAATCCAGATTTGGCCAAAGTGGGGCATAAAAATAGGCAACCCTAGTAAATAGTGTCTCCTTTTGTAATTCCTACATCAGAGTTTCCATTTGGCAATAAAATGATACAAAAAAAATGGTTTCTCATTCTTTTCACCTTGTCTCACACCTGATAGTTACTATTATTGTCAACTTTTCTGTAAGTCTAAGCAGAGATCTCTTTGGAAGCTAAGTTACTTCAAACTTAGGGGAGTCAAATGTTGATGACTATTCTGTTTATTCTGTCCACTCTAAGGATTTCTCTATGAAGAAGATTGTTATTTCTATCATTACTCAGGCCTCTTTGTGTTCTCCTATTTCTTCTTCTTTTTTTTTTCCCAGGGATTGTTTCCATCATGACCCTCACCGTCCTTGCCTATGAACGCTACAATCGAATTGTTCATGCCAAAGTGATTAATTTTTCCTGGGCCTGGAGGGCTATAACCTACATCTGGCTTTACTCATTGGTATGGACAGGAGCTCCTCTCCTAGGATGGAACAGATACACTCTGGAGACCCATGGACTAGGCTGCTCAGTGGACTGGAAATCCAAAGACCCCAATGATTCCTCCTTTGTGCTTTTCTTATTCCTTGGCTGTTTGCTGTTGCCTATTGGTGTCATGGCCTATTGCTATGGCCACATTCTGTATGCCATCCGAATGGTGAGTTGCAACCTCTAAACTCCCAAAGCCATCATTACCAAATTTTCTGTGAAACAGTATCCATTGTCATGGTACATAATTACTGGTTGCAAAATCATATCATTATAAATCTTACAATAAACAGAGGAATCTAGGGAATTTTCTACAAAAAAGGAATCTTTTTCTAAAGACACATACTATTGAGTTTTTCAAAATGTGGCTCACTTATGGGTCTAGAATGTGTGTGTGTATGAGAGAGAGATTCTGACAAAACTTTAATGGTACTAAGCATAATTTGAAATCTTATATTTTCTTGATTTAATGAATCTTTTTTTTTGGTAGGGGGAGGGCAGGGCAATTGGGGCTAAGTGACCTACCTAAGGTCACACAGCTAATAAGTGTTGAGTGTCTGGGATAAGATTTGAACTCAGGTCCTCCTGACTCCAGAGCTGGTGCTCTATTCCTTGTGCCACCTAGCTACCCCTAATTTAACAAATCTTAATTGGTACTCCCAAATGTCTGGTAAGGGATCATAAGATTATTAATAGGCCTTATATTTGTATCATGGGTGTTTTAAACATATAAATTGATAGTTTAATAGGTGCAGTAGTTAGAAGACCTAACTTTAGCTGCTGACTCACAGTTACTTAATAAGTTATTTGAAGGCATCTCCTGTTTCTGAAACTCAAAGCTAATGGAATATTTGGATGGGTGGAAAGATTTTGGGTATTAACCTGCCAGTGAACCTTTATGACCAACCTGCATTAGACCTGAATAAAAGGCAAAGTCCTCAAAGGCAGGGACCATTTCATTTTATTATTGTTTACCCATTGCCTCACACAATACCTTATTCACAACTGACAACTAATACATGTTTCTTGAATTGAATTGTTGAATCAGAGAAACAAATCACCAGAAGGCTGGCCACAAGTTGATGGACTTTTCAGCTTCAGCAGCTCATGACACTGGGTATTGTGTTTTTACACAGGACAGAATGCATACCCCAATCAATGAAATAACATACTCTATAGGGTTCTGGCAGCATGATGTCATGGCATACCAGACATAGAGTCAAGAGATCTGGCTTTAAATCCTACATCAGATACTTAGCAATTGTGTGATCCTGGGCAAGTCCCTTAACTTTTAGAATCCCAATATCCTCAGTCAAATCAAGATATTTGCAATGCTTATCTCACAAAGCTATAGTAAGTAAAGTATTTTGCAAGCCTCCAAGTGCTATGTAAATGTAAATTTTTTGTTTTAACAAAAGTAAAATAATTATAGTAACAATAATAGGAAGGGCCCCTGAAACACACTTTGTCCGAGAATCTTGGAATTATAGATCTGGAAGAGACCTCAGAGGCTATCCAACCCAATCTCCTGATTTCACAGATGGAGAAACTAAAGGCCAGGGAAGTGAGGACTTAGTTCAGAACATTCTAGGGAACTTCTGTCACATCCTCAGCATCTCTGAGGTAGAGAAATGAAAGGAATAGTAAAGATACTGATTATTTAATTGCCTACAACCTTTCTGAGAGTCAAGGGAACAGTTAGAGAATATAAAAAGGATTTCCAGCTTCTTTTTTCCAGACCATTCTTTTAGATGTCACTCTCGGATAAAACCAACCACAAATTGTCATGCAGTCATTAGCATTTAATTGGAAAGTTCAGTTGTTTTGAGATTAAGGCCTCAAAGTCCACATGCAGGATTTATGCATGCAGAACATCTGTCTTCAACAGAAATTTGTTATGTGTTTTGAGAGCTGTAGGATTATATTCTGGGAGAGATTGTTCTGAGATTCTTGTATTTTTTTTTTTAACTCTACTGGTTCAGTTGTTTTTAAGTCGTACCCAACTCTTTGTTTTTTGGCAAAGATGTTAGATTTGCCATTTCCTTCTTCAGCTCATTTTACAGATGAGAAAATTAAAGCAAACACGGTTAAGTGACTTGCCCTGGGTTACAGAGCAAGTAAATGTCTGAGTCCAGATGTGAACTCAGGAAGATGAGTTTTCCTCACTCTAGGCCTGGCAGCCTACCTAGCTGCCCAGTTTACCAGTGGAGTTTACCAGCAGAGTAAACCTTTAATATCTAAAAGATTTACCTTTTAGATAACCCCAGAAATTGGAAAGTAGAAAAATTCCTTTATGGGAAAACAAGAGGCCTCTCTGCCACTTCAAATCTGTAATCTCTCTGATATAGTAAAGAACTACCTCAGTTGTCCCGTATTTGATCAGTACAAAGAACAAATAAGTTTTTAAAATACCAGTATTAGAGTCAAGAGACTTAGAGGAGCTTTCTTGCTTATTCTAACTGTATCACAATGGGCAAGTTGTTTAATTTCTGTGCAAATTGTTGATCATAGTACCTGTAAAACGTTGGTCATAATACCCGTCTCATAATAATAATAGCTAACCTTTAGACAGCATTCTAAGGTGTGTAAAGTGCTTTACAAATATTATTTCATCTGACCCTCACAACAGCCCTGGTAGTAGCTACTATTATTATTTGCATTTTACACTTGAAGAAACTAAGACTGATAGAGGTTAAGAAACTTGCCCAAGGTCACATAGCAAGTTAGTGTCTGAGGCTGGATTTGAACTCAGACCTTTCTCACTCCAGGGTCTCCAGTTTTCTCACATCCAGGTACTCTATGCATTGCAATACCTAGTTAAATCTTTTTTAAAATATCACTTTATGACTGTTACAAGGAGGAAATCAGATAATGGATGTGCTTGAGGCTTTGTAAGATGTAAAATGTTATACCAATGAAAGTTATTATTTTCTTTAAATTATCTTTGACTTTGTTTCCAACTTTTCCTCTTTTGCTTTTCTGCAGCTTCGCTGTGTTGAAGAGTTTCAAACTGTTCAAGTGATCAAAGTCCTGAGATATGAAAAGAAAGTGGCCAAAATGTGTTTTTTAATGATAGCAACATTCCTGTTCTGTTGGATGCCATATGCGGTGATCTGTCTCTTGGTAGCAAATGGCTATGGCAGCCTGGTCACACCAACTGTGGCTATCATATCATCTCTCTTTGCCAAATCCAGTACTGCATACAACCCAATTATCTACATCTTCATGAGCAGAAAGGTATGCTTTACAACAAACAGAATGCTTTTATTCGTCATAGATTAGGAGCAATTCAGGTGAGCTTTAGGAATAATTCTCTAAATCAGGGATTAGTTGGAGAAAGAAAAAGACCTTGAAATAAATTCAGTATGTATAAATTTCCTGTGAAACTTTAAACTTTACCGACTTTAGATATAGACTCAATAGGTCCATTTTAAAGTTGTTAATTTGGTCAGCCAAATTGCATGCTTGTCATGTGTAAGGGCCAAAGGTAGGTACAACAAAAAATACAGAGATACAACAAACCACAGTTTCTGCCCTTATAGTCTAGTTAAGGCAATGCAACATATACAGATAAAAAGATAATTAACAATGCAAGGCCATCAAATGCACTGAAGGACTGTAAGAGTTCCTATAAGACCATAAGAAGAAAAAAAATGTGAGCTAGGTTTTAGAGAAAGAAAATAAGTGGTCCTAGTTTGAGTGCAGCTCAAAGGAAATATAGGATTAAGATGGGCAGAGATGATTAGAGAGTATGTATCCCAGAAAGGAAATAGTAGGTAATGTGTGTTTTGGGAACAGTAAGGCCAGCTTGGCTAAAGGCAAAGAACAGCAGGAGATAAGGCTGGAGTGGTAAGTTGGATAAGATTGAAAAAGCTTCTGAATGCAGGCTTAAGATTTTACATCTTATCTCATAGAAAATAGGGAGCCACTGAAGGGGAAATGTCAGTTGAGCTGGGGAAATGATAAGATGAGACCGGTGAGGATTAAAAAGGTTCTGAGAGACAGTTTCTGGGTAATTTAATCATTTTATTAATAAGGCCAGCATGTTATTAATTAAAGGATGGTCCTTTGGCTGTCTCAGACTAAAGACAATCATGGTGGTAGGCTTACGGTTTATATGTTCTTTTGGAAGAGGAGTGGCAATCAAGTCTGATCGGTTAACACAATAGGAGGTGAGCTATATTAAAAGGAGGGTCTGAGAGTGATATTATGTCACCTTGGACATAGAAACTCTCTCTATACTCAGACCATCCCTATTCTTGGGCTCTCTGGACAAAAGGATCTGTCTCCACCCAAATCTCACGATCAGTAACATCCTTCAAGAAGCAGAATTTTTAAAATCGACACTTTAGAAAAGGGGGAAAACTCTCTATCTTCCCGATTCATTGGCTATCAATAATCATTTCTCTCAGAGGTATTTTACTTACCAAAATCACATTCTTTGTGGATCAGGATGATAACTATGATTCCAATGTATTAGGCTATTTGACAGCAAGCTGGAAATGCCAGTTGAAAAATACATGATGAAAGATGACAGCCATGAATTGCTTTTTGTTTTATTGGTAATGTTTTCACAAACCAGTTCACATCTCTCATGTATACATCTGAAGTCTTTCATTTAAATTAGTACAACAGAACTATCCTATGTACCAGAAGAACTTATTTTCCACAGATAAAGCCTTCTGATGGCAGAAAGCTTGGTCCCAAGAGAGGACTTGGGGGTAATCCAGAATAGTTAATACTTGTGGGAAAAGCTATAGTTCTGGAGACAAGAGGACCTCGGTTCAGATCATATTCTTGACGTTTGCTGCCTTTGTGAGCTTTTTTATCTTTTCATATGTATATTCTGCATCTCTTTAACTCAACTGTAAGGTTTGAGTGGTTTATTGCTTATTGTTGTCCTATCTCTCCATCACTCGGTGTGCCTACCTCCAGCCCTTACACGTGGCAAGCATGCAACCTAACCTACCTGGGTCTGCTTTCTCATTTTTAGTGAGGGTTTTGGCATAGATTGTCTCTAGGGTCTCTTTTAGCTTTTCATCTGAACTGGGTCCCAATGTGAGCATATGGCCAAAGTCCCAACTTGAATGGGATGCTATCACTCATCATGCCAAGTATGGGATTCTTGTGAAGATGAGACAATATTTGTAAAATGCTTAGAGCAGGTGCTACATAAATGCTTATGTCTTTATCCCCTTCACTAGGTGCTAAAATTCATTTATTGAATGACTTTCAGAGGGCAATAAGAGGTTATAACTTACTTTGAAATTCACAGACCTAGTAGCACCATGGTATGACACTAGAGATATTGACTAGATACACTAACCTCATATTCCACCAAGCTTCCCCATCTTGCTCTTCTCTTTTGATCTTTCTCTGTCCTCTTGCTTCTCTGTCTCTCTTCCTCATCCTGACCTTTCCTCACATTCTCTCCTTTTTCCCCACTAACCTGTCTCTCCTTCTTTCCATTACCCAGACATCATATGGAGAAGAAAAAATATATATGTAGGTATATATATATGTGTGTGTGTGTATATATAAACATATACATTTATATATACCCTCACATATGTAATATATATATATATACCCTACAAATATATACATATATACACACATATATATGTGTATGTATATGTATATGTATATGTATAAAGTAGATCAGTAAGTTTTATTGAATTTGTATTTTGTGCCAAACTATGCTAGGTATAATGAGGAATACAAGAAAGATATAAGCCATGGTCCCTGCCCTGAAGTAACTTACAATTTAGTTGGGGAGATAATTAAACATGAAAAAATGCAGAACACTACATAATAAGGGCTAAATGGTTCAGTGTAGACATTCCTGAAATTCAGAGGCAGGAAAGACATTAATGTCTTTGTTCAATCTTTTTAAAAATAGAGGTTATATTCCCTGTTTTGAATTTGAAAACTAATAAAACATATTTTATTTAGTTCAAAGTGCAGGAAATTGCTTTTTATGTAAGTGTGAATCCCCTCTACAGGGGATTCCTGTTTGGACACTAAGACCACTATTCAAAAATTGTGTGGTCTCAAATACATTTTTCCCCTAGTGGCTCAATGACTCTCGATGGGGATAGAAAAAGTTTCCCCACCTAAAATGTAAGAGAACATTGCATCAGAATCACTAAAATAATATCTAGATGCCTTTATAATACACACACACACATACACATGTATGTGTGTATACATGTGTATACATATATATATATGTGTGTGTATAAGTGGGTCTAATTGTAAGACAGTATCATGTGGTTTGGAATTACATGATTTATTCTTTGAGCGTGTTTAAAGCAACTCAATAATTTTCCTTCATACAAGTGAACTTCATTTCAAACAAGTTTTTTTTTCTTGATCTGATTCATCTTACTAAGATTTAAATATTATACATTAAAACAAAAGAGTATGTTATTAATTTGCCCTTTATTATCATTTTAACTCAGATGTATTCCAAAACACAAGAAAAGCCTTCAAGCTCTCCAGTTTAGTTTTTTTTATCTATAAAATGGAGGAGACTTGAAGTGAGGATACAAGTAGAGAAAGGGAATGTTATGTTTGCCTCTGACCATATCTTTAATGAGCATACTTCAGTAACTAACAAGTTGCTGATTATAATATATATGATAATTTCATGCAACTTGATCGGATAAACATTTATTCACCACTTAATATCTGAGACACTGTGCTAAGGCCCTGGGAATTCAGAGGTGACCCCAATAAGCTTCCACTCTCTTGAGAGGAAAATCACTTAAAGAACATGAGATGTAAAGAGAAAACCTGTCCTTTGAAGACTAGCTAGAGATAAGGATTTATATGAAATGAAATGAAAATCTAAATATATGAATATTTTAATTCCAAATGTTTCTAAATGCTGTACTTTCTTGTGCTTGTGATGCTTTCTCTCTCTGTTTTGAATATGGCTTTCAGAATATCTGCATCTTACATATATGCATAAAATGGGTAGGAAAACTGTCACC
>CM053593.1:116943840-116978995 GCA_028646575.1 Pseudocheirus occidentalis
TCCCCCTTCTCCTGTCAATTGCTTTTATCTTCCTTTGTTCATTTCTTCCCCCCTGGTGAAGGCCAACCCCCTTGTAGTCTCATTGGGGAGGAGGTTGGGAGGTGAATTTTTCACCAATGAAAGAGGGCAGTTGGCCAGGAAAGGGGATGTCCTAATTAGGTTTTTAAACCTTGGGACAGGGCTAGGCTCTCTCTCTTCCGGCCCCAACCTCACGCATCAACATGGGTAAGACATCATCTCATGGGGCACCCCTTTCTTCCCGGGAGAAAGGGAATAAATTCCTCTTCTTATCTAAAGCATCTCTGTGTTTACTTTTCTAATTAAATTAAGAATAATGGGTATTTTTTTTATACCACAAACAAGATGAGGAAATTGAGGCAAACAGGATTAAGGGACCTGCCTTATGGTCATAAAACTAGTAAGTAAGTGCCTGAAGCTAGATTTGAACTCAGGAAGAGGAGTCTTCCTGACTACTAGTCTCCACTCTATTCACTGTGCCCCATCATCCACAATCACCAGGTAATATAAGTACTGCCATTTTACAGTCGAGAACACTGAAATTTGAAGGGGTTAAGTGATTCGCCCAAGGTCATGTAGCTAGTTAGTCAGTGTAAAGAGCTGGGACTAGCCTTGTCTCCAAACGTCAAGTCCAGACTGCTTTCCACTAAGCCAAGTTCAGACTGCTTTCCACTAAGCCATGCAAAAATAGTGAGTGGACATTCATGGTCTGGTGTTTGGTCCTTTGAAGAGACCCTAAATCTTTTCCAATATAGATGACCCTTTCATAAAGGGTTTACTGGAGGTCAGAAGCATTCTTCTTGCTTCCTGGGAGGAAATCAATGCTTATTGCATCACACAGTTTGCCTAAGGCAACCATTCATTAGGAAAAAATGCAAAGGCAGTTAGTTCAGAGACTATTCCCAAGGTGTGATGTTTGTTCTGTTTTTGAAAAGAATACAAGGAAAATATTGTGTAACATCCCTCATTAAAATACTTCAATGAGTCAGTCAATCAATCAATAAGTATTTATTAAGAGCCTACAATGTGCTATGCTCATAGTCTTCTTTGGATTAGTATAAAGTCTGCTGACTAGGTCTTCCACAAGTTTATGTTACGTAATCTCATCTGAACTCTCACTTGTGGCAAAGCACAGTCCTTTTACATCACCCTAATCTATCTATTTTCCCATTCAACACAGCCACTCATCAAACCTCTCAAAGCTCTGTATTTGTCCATCCAGACTTCCAATAGGAGTATAAAAACCACTGAGGAGAGTTACGGGCCAGATTAACCCTGGGGAATTCTTACCTGTTGCCCCGAACATCTGACACTAGTGGAATTTGTAGCATAATTCATAGTGCAGGAATTTGAGGCTTGGAGTCAGCTATGATGAATAAGATTACTACTACTACCGTGGGAACAGACCAGAGGGCTGCCGCTTTCCAACTGAATCTATTCTTCAATAAACATCTCTACCCTTGGAAGATTCTCATGTAAGCGCCTTCTACAACCTTACAATTCAACACTGAACACCAATTGTCTAGTTGTTTGTTGTTTTTAGTGGCATCTGACTCTTTGTGACCCTATAGACCATATTGTCCATTGGGTTTTCTTGGCAAAGATACAAGAGTGGTTTGCCATAACCTTCTTTGGGTTAAAGCAGACAGAAGTTAAGTGACTTGCCTAGGGTCACACAGCTAATAAGTGTCTGAGACTGGCTTTGAACTCAGGTCTTCCTGACTCCAGTTCCAGTGTTCTATTTCACTGAGCCACCTAACTGCCTCCAATTGGCTGGTACATAAAGCTAATCAACACTCTTCTCCATATATCCTATCAGTAGTTAAATCTTTCTGTTTTCACCTCCACAAAGTCTTTTATATGGGGCCCTCTCTTTCTAGTCACCCAGATATCACCTTACTTCAGGCCCTTATCTCCATTTGCCTAGAATATTACAAAAGCATCCTGACTGGTCTCTCCTATCTCAGAACTCTTCCCACCTACTGCTGCTGCAGATGTGACTTTCCTCAAGTGCTGATCCAACCATGTCATTTCTCTACACAATAAACTCCAGTGGCTCCTTTCTGTTTCTAGTATAAAATGTAAATGTCTCTGTTTAATTTAAATTATTTAAAATATTTTTTTAATTGTAAGTTCCTTCATGACCTAGCTCCAACCTATCTTTCCAGCTTCACTGCACTTTAATCCCTTCCTGTACTCTGTGATCAAACCAAATAAACTTTTCCATTTCTTCATACCCAACATTTCATCTCCTAACTCCATCAGATATTCCACATGCCTGCAATGCACTCCTACCATGAGGACCACCTCCTTCATGAAGCCTTTCCTGATCCCCCAGATCCCAGCGCCAAACCATCTTGTAGTTAACAACTTTTTATTGATTTATATTTATCTTCTTTTATTCTTTATATACTTATACATACACTTGATATCTCCCTGGTTAGAATGTAAATGCCTAGCAAGTGGGGTTTTTTTATCTTTGTCCTTGTATTCCCAGTGACTAATACAATGTGTGGCACATATAATACATGCTTCAAAATGCATATTGATTAATTATTCATATACTTGATCTACCCCAAAATTAAACTGGAAAATCTCTGAACACAGGATGTTCATTGTACACTTTCTTTGTATGCTTAACAGCTAGCATGATGCCTTGAACATGAAGCAAGAATTTGGGAAATCCTTGTCCAATTTAGTTATATGTTATTTAAATCTATTCTCTTGCATTTTAAACTCGTGTCATCTTTTTCTTTCTCCAAGGGAATGGGGCTGGGGGGTGGGGGTGGGGAACTCATCACCACCCTTTTTAAATGAAATTTTGAAGCTTTTCTTCATAGTATCCATTTTCCAATCATTTCATTATTTTCATTCCTCTCATTTCTCAATCTTTGGAGCCTCAAACAAGACTAAGTGCTAAATTATGCTACATACAATGAAAACGTTAGACATGTTTTCTACATGCCATATATCCGTGATATCTCAGGGTTATATCTGTTTTTTGAAGCAGAATCACAGCATTTTGCTGTCCATTCAGATCTTAGACCAGAGTCTACAAAACATCAGTGTAGCTAAAGAAGTTTTGACATGCTTAGCAGAAGCTAGGTAGCGGGGTGGCTAGGTGGCACAGTGAGTAGAGCACCGGCCCTGGAGTCAGGAGGACCTGAGTTCAAATCCGGCCTCAGACACTTAACACAAAAACTAGCCATGTGACCTTGGGCAAGTCACTTAACCCCAATTGCCCTTCAAAAAAAAAAAAAGAAGCTAGGTAGCATAGTGGATCAAGTTAGAAAGACCTAAGTCCGAATCTGCTCTTGGACAAGTCACTTATTCTGATCTTCACTTCCTCTTCTGTAAAAGGAGCATAATAATACCTGTAATACTCTTCTCATGGGGTCACTGTGAGGCTTAAATAATATGAAATACGTGAAACCCTTTGAAAATTTTAAATCTATATAAATATCTGTAATTAATATTATTACCATTATCCACTCAGAAATGTTCAGAGGAATGAGGTTTTATTTTTCCCTTTGTCTATATGTGCTCTTCTATCGGACATTTCTTATAGACCTACGGTGCTGAGGCAAAAACAGGAACTGAGGAAAACTGTACCATAAATAAAGGAAGAAGGAAAGAAAACTGAGGGATAGTCATTCTTTAGAAGTAAAAATCTCTGGTCTGTCAAGATGGAATCAAACCTCCTCACTTACCTCTATGTAATTGTACATGGACAAATCTGAAATAGCATGATCATCGGGCATTCTAAATCTTGAGAATTCAGGAAGACAAACACCTAGAAAAACAAATAAAATGATTCAATCATGTCATCAAAATAAGTCCCTTAAAGTATGCTAGGCTCTGTGTACTCCAAGTACCTAACGTAATATATTCCACAGCAATTAGCCGCCAATGGTAAACAGTTCATATGAAAGAGTATAATTGACATTAGTTTTCAACTGCTAAACCAGAGTTTTCTGTGTCCTCCCCTCCCGGGCCCCCCCCCCCCGCCCCTTTTCTCTCTTTGGTAGTTATTCTGGATCTATGATTAGCATCAAGATCGACAGTTTCTCCTGATATCATTTACCATTTAATCATTGTCATCTTTCTTGTTCCACAAAGGTCTGGGGTCTTACTCTTCAATAGCTGCAATTATCTTGCCTACAAAAAAGTCTGTTCCCTTCCATTAGACTGTGAGCTCTTTGAGAGGAGGGACAGTGTTTTTTTTGCTGTCTTTGGCTCCCAACCCTTGGTTAGCATAGGCTCTGACACATAGTAGGCATTAATAATTGCCCAGACCCTGTGCTAAGAGTTTGGAAAACAAAGTCAAAAAGGAAACAGTACCTGCTCCCATGGAGTTTACAACCTTTCAAAGGTGAAAGCATGTACCTAAATAGGTATATACAAAATATAGGGGATAATGACTAGGTCTGTGATTTCCCTGGTTTAGGAAACTCCCACAGAGGGAAGCTGATTTACCCAACTCAAGTCAGTGCCTTCTCTGAAAGGTCTTAGGGAGTCTTTGAGTGTCTCAGTCTTAGAGTGTTGCCCATAATGCTGAGAGGTTAATGTGCCCAGGGTCACAAAGCAGCTTGTGTCAGAGATAGATCTTCAACCCTGGTCTTCCTAACTCAGGGGTTCACATGCTATCTCTCATACAAAATAAATACAAGTTATTGTGGGGGTTGGGGGGGAGGTGGTACCAGCAGCTGTGAGTATCAGAAAAAGCTTCATGTAGAAGATGTCACTCATGGAGAGCTTTAAGGGAAACAAAAGTGTCTAAGAAGCAGAGATAGAGTAGGAGGACCTTCCAGTGACAGGGGAAAGAGAATGTAAAATTGCAGAGATAGAAAGTCACTTGTGAGGAGTAACAAGGTCAATCTGGCTGAATTATAGAGTACAAGATAGGGAATAATGAATGAGCTTAGAGAGGTAGGGTGAGGCTAGAATGTGAAGGCATTTAAAAGCTAAACAGAAGAGCTTATATTTAATCCTAGAGGCCATAGAAGAATACTAAGAATTGTACTTTTTTTGGGGGCCAGTGCCAGGCAGGTGTTTTGGGTGCTAGAGATGGTAACACCCAAATCAGAGACAGTATCACAGAGGAAAGAATAAAGCAGTGAGAATGGGCTCTGGATCCCTAGTATCGAGGTGTTTTAGAACAGAAGGACAGTAGAGAAGGGGTGAGGGAGCAGTATTCAAATGTGAAGTCAATTTTTTTTGAGGGGGGAGGGAAAGACACACAACTTCAGGGATGTATTTAGTTCTAAGTACCCCTCTTAGAATGTTGGCAGGTTGGTTCAGGTTTGAGAGAAGATGGCCAGGATGCTGAGGGGCTTAAAACCACATCATTTAAAAGTTAGTAGCTGAGGGTGGTAGTGAAACTTTCCAAGCTAAGCCAAGGTTTGTATTGGGAGGATTGAACTTGTGTAGCTAGCTGTACAGAAAGCTGTGGCAAACCTATCTATTAGCTTCTATGGAGCCCTGTTCCCTAAAAAAAAAAATTGCCTGCAGTACATCTCTACTGGGGTTGGGAGGGGAGTGGATGCACTAGAAATACTACTGTGGTTAAGACTCAAGAGACCTGGCTTGGAATCCTACCTCTCCAACTAACTGTGACCTTGGGCGGGTCACTTAATTTCTGGAATTCCGTTTCTTAATCTGTAAAGGGAGGGTTGTGAATTGGTCTCCAAAGTTCTTTCTAACCATCAATGACTGTCTAAGCATATTGTATAGACATTCAATAAATGCTTTTTAAATTGAAAAATCAAATGTGAAGTCAAAACTATGGTTATAATAATAATATAGATAATTTTTATAATAATACTGGAGGGTCTCATTTGGGAAGGCTGGGGGTCCTTTGGATAGATCAGGCCTCCTTGGCCTGAATGGAGAACACTCACCACATGGTGTCACTCTCTGTTTTTATATACCATATATAACACTGAATAGTAATATGTACTAATACATTTTCTGCAAAATGCATATAGTTGAATTCATATACGTTAGATATATCTGATGCAAATCTATTATAATCTATAATGTTGAATTCTAGCAAGGGGGATATTCTGGGTGTACTGGGGCCTCTTAATAGAACCTTTCAAATCACATTTATCACTTTTTTCCTCATATTGAGCCAAAATTTACCTCCTTTGGAGATATGCCTGGTTATACAGAGAAAAGTTTCCAGAGATTTCAGGTGTTAAACCTGTAAATTCAGGGATTTAATGTTTCAGCATGGTCAACCCCTAGGATTTCTCATTTAGTTATGCTTACAGAATTCTGTAAACTAATCTTTTTGCTCATTTAATTTCCGGCCCACTATCTGGTTATGTAGTGATAGTCTGGTTATCCATTTTATATCCATGATACAAATAGATTATTTTCACCTCATGTTTTTTCACAGAATCATAGAATCCAATTGTTGGAAGGAAACTTGAAGCTCATTTAGTCTAGCCTCCACTAACCAAAGCCCCTCAACACCCTTGAGAGTCAGTCATCCATTTTCTGCTTGAAAACATCTGGTAATGAGGAATCCATTCTTAAAGGCCAGTCCATTCCATTAAAAAACAAAACAAACTCTTCAATTGTTAGAAAGTTCTTGTTCATAGTGAGCCATAATATGACTCCTTGAAATTTCTCAATAATTCTGATTCTATTCACTGGTGCTACACAGAAAAAAAAATCTAATTTCTTGCTCATTTCTCTGTGGGATAGTGTTTCACCGTTTTTAGGGACAGGAACAGTAGGGGATTACACTAATCAGTTTTTTTTTTTATCATTATTACTTTTTAATAAAAGTCTGGTGGTAGAGGAAGAGAAAACTGATAGCTAAATGAGGTTTGGAGGTCAGCCATGGATTTTACTTATCCATAATTTGTTTATATATTTTTAGTAGGTATCACTGGATAAAAATGGCAAATTTTTAAAATTTTTGTACAAAAATCTACATTGTAGGATTTATCCCTATCAATCTACTATAAAAAATAAGAAAAAGAAAGTAGAAGTGATAGGTTTAGTAGACCTAAGAAACTCAACCATCTCTAAAATTTGTCAACCAAGAATATTCACATAGTGGTACAAAAAGTCAGAATTTGAGGGAGCTAAATAAAGCAAAAGACAGAGCTATGGGTTCTACTGATTTTTCTTCTACAAACTGTAGCTACCCAGAGGTTTTAATGCTCTGTTAACTGAGTTGTTAATGGGCTTTCTTGGGAAATAGATGCCATAAGAGGAAGCTAGGCACACCAAAGCTATCAGTTGTTTCAGATTTAAGTACCCTTTTGCTAACCAGTCCAAAAAGGATTTACTTACTTAAGTCATTATGGAATTTATCCATTAATTCATCAAATACCAAACAATCTTCAAAGCCCTGAAAAGAGATAAATCCAAAATAGTAAACTGGCAATTATAAAAGTCCACCAGGTTCTTAAGTATGTGCACCCTCTTTAACAAATGAATTTAAATGACATAAAACTTTCCTCAGTCAAGGAAGAAAAATCGAGCTCTTATTCATCTTGCTCTGCTGTTGTTGTTTAACGCAGACTAGTCAAGCATTAAATAAGAGATAGGTATAGTAGGTAAGACCCTGGACTTGGAAAAAAGATGACCAACTTTTGCCTCTGACATTTAATTGCCAGTTTATTGTTCAGTCATGTTTGACTCTTTGTGACCCCATTTTTGGTTTTCTTGGCAAAGATATTGGAGTAGTTTGTCATTTCCTTTTCCAGCCCATTTTCCAGAGGAAGAAACTGAGGCAAATAGGGTTAAGTGACTTGCCTGACTGTGGTAGGCCTTAAATGGCAAGCAACTATTATGTGTCTGGGGCAAAGTTTGAACTCAGGAAGACAAAAAAGTCTTCCTGATTTCAGGCCCAGAAATCCATACACTTAGCTGAGATGTTCCGGTAAATGCTTAACAACCACCTCTCCAAGAAAAAAAAAATCAAATTAAAGTTTGATCCTCCTTATTAACATTTTCTCCATTATTTTATCAAGCCCTTATTTGTAGCCTTATGTCTGATGTGTAAACGCTTGCACTGAAAACTTTTAAGAATTGGCTCTCAAAAGGTGGTTAATGTTGGCTCCAGCACACCCCTGTTTAACAGTTATGTAATCCTTAAGGTGCGTGTTCCCCTAAGTTATGCCTTTGGTCATCTTCTTCTTTTTATACTCTTTCTTGGCAATTTCATTCAGTCTCATTTTAACCGCGACCTATCCAAAGGTAATTTTCACTTTTTATTTCTAGTTCCATGACTGCATCTTTAATGGATCACTTGATATTTCCACTAGGAGGTCCTGTGGCTACTATAAGCTCAATAAGACCCAAACAAGCCTATTCTGTTTCTCCCTAAAGCTGCTCCTCCTTCTGACACCATTATACCTATTATTGGTATCACTGTTTACTTCATCCCCATCTTCCAAGCCTTAGTGTTACATTTGAGTTTTGTCCCTTCCTTACCTTTCAGATCCAGTCAGTTAGCAAGTACTACACATTTTATCCAAGACATCTGTCATGTCCATTCCCTCCTCTCAGATCCCACTGTTACCACCAAAATACAGGACCTCATTATTACCCACTGAGACTATTACCATAGCTCACCATAATTATTCCCACCTCCACTCTCTTCTCCCCAGTGATCCTTACTTCCTCCATACCAATGCCTGAATAATCTTTCTTATGCATATATAACTTGTCTTTTCAAAAATATTTAAGAAGTGGTTCTCAACCTTCCTAATGCCACTTGTATGTGGGTGTATCTGCATGGGGGCAGACCCGCCTGCAGACAGACAGAAGTGAGTGGTGTCTCAGTTCCTAAGACCATCAGAAATATGTGTTTTCCGATGGTCTTAGGTGACCCCTGTGATTCCTGTGAAAGGGTCACTTGACCCCCAAAGGGGTTGCAACCCACAGGTTGAGAACCTCTGATTTAGTGGCTTCCTATATTCCTTACTGAATCAAATTAAAGCTACTTTGCTTGGTATTTAAGGCCTGTCACAATCTGGCACCCCCTTCCCCTTCCAGTCTTATCTCATATTACTCCTCTTTATTCCTCTATCTTCTAGCCAAACTGGATGAATCTTTGTCTAGAGAATATATCACATTCTTTTTTTTTTTCTCAGTGCCTTTGCTCACTCTGGCCTTGTACCTGGAGTTCCATCTCCTTTCTTGGTTACTGAATGCCTTTAAAACCCATCTTAAATTCCACTACCGTCATGAGGCCTTCCATTAATCCCTTTCAACTTTCCCCTACTACCTCATATAGTATTTTAATCTTGAAACTCTCTAGAGAATTTATCAGGTAAAATTATATATTGTAGTTAGCTGTTTGTGTTATCTCCCCAATAGACTTTTAAGTTCCATGATAGCCAGGAATGTCTTATGTAAACTTTGTGTGAAAAGCAAAAGGTGTATTTGGAGCACGATGAGTAGCAGTAAATAAACCAATCTGATCTAGTTTACTGACCAGAGTAATACGGGTCTTTATGTTGAACTTTCCATTTAAAAAATAAATCCTTATAAAAAGAAGTGCTTATGCTCACCGACTATTTAGACTTTTGAAAATTAAATTATGTCTCTACCACCAGTGGGCTAGCTAACCTTTTTTTGAAAATTTTAAACTTAAAAAAATGAGAAAAGAAAAAAAAAACTGCCATGCACACAGAAGACAAGAGAGGAGTCAATATAAAACAACAAATGTCCATTAAAAAAAACCTATATAATAAATATTATATATTGTTTTCAAAGCTACCCAGCTTTTCTTTGCTTTCTTATTAATTTTCTTTTGTTTTCTGCTGTGCACTTATTTTATTTCTTCTCCCTTCCTCTCCCCCCCCCAAAAGAAGGCTACAATCAAGCATGGAGATAGATAATTATATGTATCTCCATGCTTAATTGTAAATATATATATACACACACATACACATATACATACATATACAGATATCTTTAAAATACACATATACACATCTATGTAAGGACTTACAACGCTTATTTCCTCCTATAATCTTATTTCTCAGAAGGTAGATAACATCTTCCTTTATGTCTAAATATTTCCATTTTTTTCCAAGTTCACCATTTCCTACACCATAGCAAATTCTAACCTAATCACTTCCTATCTGAGAGATTTTTTGTGAAAGTTTTCCCCTCCCAATTTTTTGCATTCCTTCTATTCTGGGCTACATAGGTTTTATTTACACAAGAAAATTTTAATTTAAAATAATAAAAATTATTCTTTTTACACTTCAATAATGCTCTCATCTTATAATATAGTTTAAGGTCTGATACTACTGAATCTACTTGCTTTACATTCTTTTCCCCTGGTTTCTTTGACAGTCTTGAACTTTTATTCTTCCAAACGAATTTGGCTACTATTTTTTTCTAACTCAGTAAAATAATTTTTTAGTAATTTAATTGGGATGACATTAAATAAATAAATCAAGTAAAACTGTCATTAAAAAATTATATTGGCTTTACCTACATATGAATAATAAATATTCAACTATTTAAATCTGAGTTTATTTTTATAAGAAATGTTTTATGTTTATGTTATAGTTTTGTCTGTTTGGGCAGGTATATGCTTAGGCATTTTAAATGGTCTAAAACAATACTGAATAATATTGCTGACACATAGCGTAATTTCTCTGTTTTTCACTTTTGATTAAATCTATTTTAACTTTAACTTTGAGATGATTACTATCCTTGCTTCTTTTTTTTTTTACATACTAATTTCTACTCCTGTTCTTTATTTTGTCTTTGTGTGTATCTCTCATTTTTATAAAGTTTGTTGAAAGCAACATACCATTGAATTCAAATTTTTAATCTGCTATCCGTTTCTGCTTTGTGGGCAAATTCATCCTATTTTCCTATTTCAAATTTTTCTTCCTATCCTTCTTACCTTATTTACCCTATTCCTCTTCACTCTTCTGTTTTACTTGTACATGTTACCTTGCCCTCCTATTCCTTAACTGATCCACTCTTCTAAAAGTCCCGTCTTTTCTTCTTCCCCCTACCCTATCTTCTTGCCCTCTTATTTCTTTCCAAATTTAGAAAATTTTTATATGTTTCTAGATATATATGTTGTTCCCTCTTTTACCCATTTTCAATGAGAATAGGTTTCAGCATTATCCACCCTTTTCCCTACTACTTCTTCTGTATCAGCTTTTCCTCTTATGCCTCATTTGTACTGTATAATTACTCCTTTTTTTGTCTTCCCCTAGTTTTACTTTTTTAGAATCACTATGCTCAGCTCAGCCCATGTCCTTCTTTCAAACTACCCAAACAATGATGAAAATCATAAGAGTATTGCTAATATTTTCACGTATATGAAGTAAACAACTTGACCTTGAGTCCTTTATAATTAGTCTTTAATGTTATATTTCTCTTGGGTGTTATATGTTGAATTTTCTCTTAATTTCTTGGGTTTTGCTACAAGAAACCTAAAAGTCTTTGAGTTCATTAATTTTTTTTCCATTCAGGATTATATTTAACTTTGCTAGATAAGCTACCCTTGGTCATAACCCTAACTCTTTTGCTCTATAGAATATAGTATTCCAAGACCTATGGTCCTTCAAACACGGTAGCTTGTGTAATCTGTATTGGAGCTCCATGATATTTGACTTTTTTTTCCCCCTATTCCTTCCAATATTTTCTCCTTAATATGGGAGCTTTGAAACTTGGCTATGATATTTCTTTAAGTTTCCTCCTGGGATCTCTTTCATGTGGTGATTGATGTTTGTTTTTTTTTTCATTTCTACTTTTCCCTTCCTTTTCTAGAACTTCAGGACAAATTTCCTCTTTTCTTATCAAATTTCTCAAGATCAGTTGTTTTTCTGATGAGATGTTTCATGTTCTCTTCTATTTTTTCATTCTTTTGATTTTGTTTTATGATTTCTTGGTGTGTTAGAATGTCATTAGCTTTCCTTTGCCCAGTTCTAGTTTTCAAGGAATTATTTTCTTCCTTAAGTTTTTGATTCTCTGTGTCCAGTTGATTCACTTTCTATTCATAATTTTCTTGATTTTCTTAGATTGCTCTTTTTTTCCTCAGTCTCTCTTATTCCATTTTAAAAGTCCTTTTTGAATTCTTCCAAGAATTCTTTATGTGTCAAGGGATCATTTGATGTTTCTCATTGAAAAAGGAGTGGTTTTTTTAAGCTACATTATTTTCCTCTGAATATGAACCCAGATTTTCTCTGTCCTGGTGGTTACAGTCTACAATTTGAGTTCTTTCTCATTTGCAAACTCATTTTTATTTATTTGTTTCTTGTTTTATTTTGTTTTTATCAGCTATTAGTGTAATAAAGCTGTAGTCCCAAAGTATAGGGAATGATGCTCCAAGCCTCAGGTCCTTATTACTATTGTTTTCTGAGGTCTGTCTCAGGCCCAACCTTGGGCTCTTCTCTCCACTCCTCTCCAGCCACACTGTCTTGCAAAATGATCTTGCTCCCTGCACTCCCTCCAGTGGCTGCAAACTACAGCTGTCCTTTCTGCCTGGGAAATGAAACCAGGGACTCTCTTGCAAGTTCTCACAAATGAAAGGGTCCCTGCTTCTCAATACTGCACTCATCAGGTGTGTGCTAGTCCCTTCTCCCCACAGCCACAGCCCAGGACATGTCTGGTCAGAACAGCTGTGATTGACATCCTTCGATAGAGGAAGGTCCTTCAATCTTCTCCTACTCAGCCTTCCCAGACCTCTCCCTAGCTCCCACATGCACACAGTTGATGAAATGAAAGTTTCTAAGCTTGAGGCTGCCTTTCAACACAGCTCTCCCCAGGGACAGTTTGTTGATTCTGCAGAGCCTGCCAGGAGGTGTTTGCACTTCACTCAGGCCACACCTCCCCCTCTCTCTTTCCTGGGATCTTCTCAAATTCTTTTTCTCAAATTCTTTTTTCTTTAATTGTCAAATTGCTTTATCCTGTGTTTATTTCTGCTGCTCTGAGAGATATTGTGTCTTTTTTTTGTGAAGGAAATTCTGCCATCTTCCGAAAATTGTCCCTTGCTAATCTTTTTTTTTTGTTTTGTTTTTTTGCTTTCTGGAGGGCAATTGGGGTTAAGTGACTTGCCCAAGGTCACACGGCTAGTTTTTTTTGTGTTAAGTGTCTGAGGCCGGATTTGAACTCAGGTACTCCTGACTCCAGGGCCGGTGCTCTATTCACTGCGCCACCTAGCCGCCCCGTCCCTTGCTAATCTTTATGATTTTAGGTACATTTGGGCAGATCATGATTATTTCAGCAGTCCTGATTATTATAAATAACATCACATGCATAAAGGAACTTAAGGTTCACAAACATGTTTCTAATGACAAATAAATGAGGTAAGTCATGTGAGCATAATTACCCCTGTGTTATTACAAGGAGAAAACTGAGGTTCAATGGCATGAAGTGACTTGCCCACTGACCATATGGCTAGTGAGTTTCAGAAGTGGGGTTTCAACTCTGGTTTCTTGACTCCAGTTTCTTTCCATTATATTATGTTGCCTCAATATGATTTTGTCCAATATTTGTGGAGCATTTATGTCTTAAGTACTGGAGTCCCTGGCTTTCAGAAAGGATACCACATACCCAAGCAGGGTAGCATGCTTAATATAAACAACAGAAAATAAATACAGCCCTATAGATACCATCCAAACATATATCAAATACTTTCCTTTACAGGATTATAGTTTTTAAACATTTTATCCTTGCCTGTTTGAAATCTCTCTTGTTGAATTCATAATTTAGGTTCAAACCATTTTCTCTCCCTTTCTTGGTTTTTCTAAAGAAGCTATTTTTCGGAAATCATCATGGTTTCATTTGTGTTCCCCTTTATTATTTATGTTTCATTCATTCATTGACCATCCTGAAGATATTCAATACTTCCCTTCCAGAAAATCACTTTCAACAAGAATGCTGAATTTTCATAGAAGGCATAATGTTTTAAAGGAATTTAATACTTTTACTTAGCACTGACAAACAGGGAGTCACTTCTTTCCTTAGGTTTTCCATACAGGACATAGATCCTATAAAATATATATTTAAATGCACATATATGTATACATGTTTGTGAATATATGTAATGAATGTATTATATCTATGTGTATGTATGCATATATACATATGTGGCTCTGAGATTCTAAAAAGATCAGTTTTAAAATTCTAATATATGCATTCATTTTTATGATTGAACTAAAAACTGTATTGTGATTCCCCCGACCCTCTTAGCCATGTCTGCTAGAGGCTATCAATTAAACTGTTTTCACATAGTTGACCTGATCTGCCAAATGGCTGGTTTGAGTGGTACTTTTACTAATTAATTGGTTATTGGGGATTATATTAGCATAGCCTTTGACATCAGGTAATCAGGATATTTTGCTTGAGATGATGACTTCAGTCACTTGATTAGCAAAGGGAACTCACCGCATTCATGCCTTGTCCATAAAAGGGCACAATTGCATGTGCCGCATCTCCCATGAGTACACATTGGGAACCAATGTGGAATGTAGAGCATTTGACAGCAATCATAGGCTGGGCTGGCAGCAGAAAGTAATCTTGCTTCAGTGCTTCCCTTCCAGGGGGCAAAAATCATAAGATATATGGATTAGCATGCAGAGTCAGATAAGCCTAATGACTGTCACATTAAAATATACCTGGTATGCTGATGCAGAAACAGGAAAGGCAAAGAACTAAAAGTTCTGCACAGCTCTGGTATCATGTTTCTGTGTAGGTCTATGTTTCTAATTACAAAACTACTGTTTACAACAAAACTAGTATTTACCATGTCTGTTACAATGCAAATATATTCAGGCAGATGGTGAGCAACTAAATTAAATTCTAGATATTTCCCTTTTATGCAATTTTCAAATTCATTAATATGTTATGGGAAATTCAATCTAACTATTTCGGTACTTCAATCTAGGCTTTTCCATAAAAGAAGAACAGGAACTCACATTTCTAGAGCACTTTGAGGTTTACAAATAACTGCTTTATAACAAGTCTGCCAAGGACATAGTGCACGTATTATTATCCACATTTTACCAATGAAGAAGCTGAGGTTCAGAGAGGTTAGGTGATCTCCCTAAAATCACTTAACTCAAATCCAGTCACCTTGATTGCATGTGTGCTGATTTTCTCATTATACCCCAGTACTTCTCAATGTTTATGATTGCAGCTAAGTTTCAACAATTTCAATAAAATGCCCCAAACATCAGCAGCAATTTCAGATCCCTCAGGAATTTTACATACTTTCTACTCAATCAATAATTATTCACTAAGCACTTAACAATGTGCCCAGGACTGAGCTGTACTAATAGACAATAAGAAGCAATTAGTTTTCTTTTTTAAAAAAATATACTTTATTTCAGCTTTTTGTTTTTGGATTTTATTTTTGCTTTTTGGAGGAGGGAAGGTAGGGCAATTGAGGTTAAGTGACTTGCCCAAGGTCACACAGCTAGTTTTGTGTTAAGTGTCTGAGGCCAGATTTGAACCCAGGTCCTCCTGACGTCAGGGCCGGTGCTAATAATTACTTTTCTAAGCCCTCAAAGTCTCAAGAGGTAATCAATTTCTTAAATCTCAATCAAAGATTACCTTCATCTCAGAGGTAAAACTCCCTTCTCCTCTACTCTTTCTTTTTTCTCTCTGCCTCTGTTCTATCCCTTGTTGTTCATGTCTCACACATACAATATGTGCAAGCATGCATACACACACACACACATATACACACACACGCCCTACACAGTTCCAAGTACTTGTTCCTTGGCAGCACTTGTTCCTTGGCTACAGGAAAATGAGTTAGCAGTAGAAAGGTAACTAGACCTGGAATCTGGATCTAAAGTAAACTCTGTCACTAACAAAAGGCAGAAAAGCCTTTGGGAAAACCCCTTGACCTTTCTGGAACTAACGAGTTTCCTCATTTATAAAATGTGGGGCACTGGATTCCTTCTAAACCTAGGGTATTGTGGTATTGTGGAAGAAGCACTGAATTAAGTCAGAGGATCTGGATTCAAATTTTGATTCTGCTACTTGCTACCCATGTGACCCTTCTGAACCTCAGTTTCCTTATTTGCAAAATGAGAAGATTGAATAAGACTACTCTGGATGCATCCAGCTCTAAATTGGTGATCCTAGGATCTCAATATCATCATCATATTCCACACAAAAAAAGCACATGCAAAACCCTTTCCTAGAGAGTGTTTTTGAGGGGGAGGTGAGGCTGGGGGAAGAGTCTGAGGATTATGATGAATTCCTCATCAAAAGAAAAAAATCCATTTAGATTTTATGCTGTAATGCAGATTCAGATCTAAACTAAAAGAGAAAAAGAATTTTAAATCCCTTGCTTAATTTTATACAATTCAAGTTCATGAACCAGAATATATAATTGTGGATAATGAAACTTACTCTCCTATTAGGGGTATGGAATCTGGAAAGTACTTCTGGAAGAAATCCAGCACATCACTACCTGTGGTGAGCTTTTCAAAATCTTCAAAAGGCATGAACAAAGTACAGGTAAATGATTTGTTCTGTGTAAAGAAAAAAGGCACCTCACATATCAAAGGAATCAGAGATCTGGAAAATATAATCATTGAAGAGATAGCACCAAGTCACAGTACTCTTGGCTAGGTATCTTAGTGTCAGAGAGGAATCCTAGCTACATACTTTGAAGCCTAATACACACACACACACACACACACATACACACACACACACACACAAACACTTATGGAAGGAAATCTCATCCTTTTAACCTCATTCTTATACCAAAGTTATATAGGAAGTCCCAGGACTATTCCCATAGGCCCGGATTGGGCTAAATATTCTAAGTCAAAACTGTGAAAGCTCAGTAGTTATTTTTTTTCCCCCCAGATATGTACTGGGCTATTCAGAATGTTAAATAACAGTCTTGGGCTGCTAAATTTCTCCTTTCTCTTTTCTCCCTTGTCTTACCTGGGGATATTAAGAAGAAATACACATACTGGGGCAGCTAGGTGGTACAGTGAATAGAGCACTGGCCCTGGAGTCAGGAGGACTGGAGTTCAAATCCGGCCTCTGACACTTAGCACAAAAAAACTAGTCATGTGACCTTGGGCAAGTCACTTAACCCCAATTGCCCAGCCTTCCCCCCTCCAAAAAGCAAAAAAAAAAAAAAAGAAAAGAAATACACATATACAATCATATATAATGTATGTGTGTATTTATATGTATGTGTGTATATGTATGTATATATATATATATGTATATGTGTGTGTGTGTGTATTCACTTATGTCCAACTCTTTGTGACCCCACAGATCATAAATAGCACAAGCATACCAGGCCCCTCTATCCTCTCTTTCTTGAAATTTGCACAAGTTCGTGTTCATTGTTTCCATGAAACTATTTCTCCATTTCATTGTCTGCCATCTCCTTTTCCTTTTGCCATCAATCTTCCCCAACATCAGGGTCTTTTCTGATGAGTTTTGTCTTCTCATTTATGTTAAGCCAAAGTATTTAAGCTTCACCTTCTGCATTTGACCTTCCAGTGCTTTAAGTATTGACTGATTTGATCTTCTTGTTGTTAAAGGAACTCTCAAAAGTCCTCCTCTACAACAATTCATAAGCATAAATTCTGCAGTGCACAGCTTTCCTTAAAGTCCATCTCTTATAGCCATACGTTGCTACTGGAAAGAAATGTAGCCTTGACTATATGGACCTTTGTTAGCGAGGTGATGGCTTTACCTTTTAGTATGCTACCCAAATTTGCCATAGCTTTTGTTCCAAGGAGGAAGAATCTTTTAATTTCATGGCTGCAGTCGCCATCTGCATCAATCTTTGAGCCCAAGAAGATAAAATCTGACATTTTCCATTTCTTCTCCCTCTATTTGCCAGGAAGTGATGGTACCAGTTACCAAGTTTTTTTGGTGTTAAGCTTGAAGCCAGCTTTTACACTCTCCTCTTTCACCCTCATCAAGAGGCTTCTTAATTCTTTATTTCTTGCCATCAAAATAGTATCATCTGCAAATCTGAGATTGTTGCTATTTCTCAGGGCAAATATTTGGTATGATGTATACTACATATAAATTAAATAAGGTGACCACATATAGCCTTGCTGTACTTCTTTTCTAACCTTAAATCAATCAGTTGTTACATGTTTGGTTCTAACTGTTGCTTCTTGGCCTGCATACAGGTTCCTCAGGAGACAAGCAAGATGATCTGGTACTTCCATCTCTTTGAGGACTTGCTGCAATTTTGCTGTGATCCACACAGTTAAAGGCTTCAGGGTAGGCAAGGAAGAAGAGGTAAATGTTTTTCTGGAACTCCTTTGCTTTCTCTGGCAATTCGGTCTCCAGTTCATCTGCCTCTTTGAAAACCAGCATGCTCTTCTGAAAATTCTCAGTTTATATATTGCTGAAGCCTAGCCTGCATTTTTAACTTGCTGGAGTATGAAATGAATACATTTTTTTTTTGCAATACGAAAATTCCTTGGTGTTGCCCTTCTTTAAAAGATTGTGATGTAAACTGATATTTTCCAATCCAGTAACCATGCTGAGTTTTCCAAATTTGCTGGCATATTGAGTACAACTCTTTAACAGATGGATTTCCATCACCTTCACTAGCCTTATTGCTAGCAAAGTTTCTTAACACCCATGACTTCATTTTCTAAGGTGTCTGACTCTAGATCAGTACGATTATCTGTGATGTTAAGATCTTTCAGGATTCTTTTGTGTATTCTTGCCACCTCTTATTAATCTCTTCTGCTTCTGTTAAGGCCGTATTATTCTTGTCTTTTATCATGCCTATTTTTGCATGAAACATTCCCTTGATATCTCTAATTTACTTGAAGAGATCTCTTATATTTCCCATTCTATTGTTTTTTTCTATCTCTTTGCATTGCTTATTTAAGAAACTTTCATATTTCTCCTTGCTATTCTCTGGAATTCTACATTCAGTTGGGTATATCTTTCTCTTTCTCCTTTTATTGCTTCCTTCTTTCCTCAGCTATTTGTAAAGTCTCATCATACATTTTGCTTTCTTACTCTTCTTTTTTTTGGGTGAGGGATGTTTTTTGCTGCTGCCTCCTGTACAATGTTGTAAATCTCTGTTTATAGTTCTTCAGGCACTCTATCTATCACCAGATCTAATCCCTTAAATGTGTTCATCACCTCCACTTCATACTGATAAGGGATTTTATTTAGGTCATATCTATACAGTCTGATGTTCTTCCATACTTTCTTTAATTTGAATCTGGTTTTTGCAATAAGCTCATGATCTGAGCCACAGTCAGTTCCAGGTCTTGTTCTAACTGATTGTATAGAGCTTCATTGCTTTTGGTTACAAAGTATATAATCAGTTTGATTTCAATATTGACCATCTGGTGATGTCCATGTTTAGAGACATCTTTTGGGTTTTTGAAAAAGAGCGTTTGTTATGATCAGTGAGTTATCTTGACAAAACTCTATTAATGAAGCAGTCTCTGCCCTGCTTCATTCTGCACCCCAAGGCCAAACTTGCTTTTTATTCCAATTATATTTTTATTTCCTACTTTAGCATTCCAATCTCCTATGATGAATAGAACATCTTTGTGTGTGTGTGTGTGTATGTGTGTGTGTGTGTGTTATTTCTATAAGATGTTGTAGGTCTTCATAGAGCTGATCAACTTTGGCTTCTTCTACATAAGTGGTTGGAGCATGGTCTTTATTATTTTGATGGTGAACAGTTTGCCTTGGATCCAAACAAATTTCGTTGTTTGCTTGTTTGTTTTAGATTATACCCTGGTACTTCTTTTCTAACCCTTTTATTGACTATGAAGGCTACTCCATTTCTTCTAAGCAGCGGTTCTCAACCTGTGGGTCATGATCCCTTTGGGGGTCGAACGACCCTTTTACAGGAGTCACAGGGGTCACCTAAGACCATCAGAAAACACATATTTCTGATGGTCTTAGGAACTGAGACACTGCTCCTCTGTCTTCGGGGGGGTCTGCCCACATGCATACACATCCACATACAAGTATTAAAGGGTCACGGCATTAGGAAGGTTGAGAACTACTGTTCTAAGGGATTCTTGTCCATTGTAGTATATATAATGATTACCTAAATTAAATTCACTCATTCCTTTCCATTTAAGTTCAAGGACATCCAAGATGTTGATGTTTAATCTTTCTATGTCCTGTGTGACCACATCCAGTTTACCTTGGTTCATAGATCTTACATTCTGGGTTCCTATGCAATATTGATCTTTATAATATTGGACTTTCCTTTTTTCACCAGATGCATCTACAACTGAGCTTCCTTTTGGTTTTGGCCCAGCCACTTCATTAGTCTAGAGCAATTTGTTGTCCTCTGCTCTTTCCCAGTAGCACATTAGACAAACCTTCCAACCTGTGAGACTCATCTTCCAATATCTCTGTTATCATTTTAGTACTGTCCATGGGGTTTTCTTGGCAGAGACATTGAAGTGGTTTGCCACTTCCTTCTCCAGTGGATAACCTTTTGTCAGTACTCTCCACTATGTCCATCTTGGGTAACTCTGCACTGTGTAGCTCATAGTTTCATTGAGCTACATAAGCCTTTCTGCTATGATAAGGCAGTGGTCCAGCAGGGGATTAACAAGGAATAGAAATGGTCAAATGGCAAGGGAGGTAGTTGGTATAGTAGAAAAGATGGTATATTTGCAATCAGTAGAAACCTATGTTTAAAACTTGGCCCTAATATTACTAGTTCTGTAATTATTTGCAAGTCACCTAATCTTTGTGAGCCTCAGTTTTCTCTTCTGTAAAATTTTAACGTTACTACTAATTCACAGGACAACTGTACAGACTAAATGAAATATATTTATAAAACATGAAAATCAGTTATTATGATTTAAAATTTTTTTCCTATACCTAGCATAGTGCTTTACACATAGCAGACACTTAAGATATGTTTGTCCAGTTGCTGAGTTAAATTATAACTGGTAGAAGAAAGAGAAGTATTAACAAGTGGAAGAAATTCCCCAGCCTTTTTTGGTAATGCTATAAACAACCACTCAAGACCATATATCAATTCATTTTAATATATTATACAAAGGTTAAATATCCTCATTAAGTATTCAATTAATTTAAAGAAATATTTATCAAGCAAACAGGACAACACATACATGCTGGTAGTCCTTGTTGTTTGGAATGTTGTTTCTCCTAATCTCCACCTCTTAGTTTTTCTGACCTCCCTTAAAAGACTCCACTCAGAAAAATATTAAAAGAAAATCTCCCATATTAACAAATCCTGATTCTTTCAAGTTTTTCCTCATAGGACTCATTAAAAAAAATTAGTACTTCATTAAATAAGTAAAAGCTTAAAAAAATAACTGTATATACTAGTAAGTGAAGAAACAAACGAACAACACATATACAAATCTGATTAATTGTGCAATACACTCTACCTGGTTAGGAAGAGCAATCATCATGAAAGTGTTTCTTGGCCAAATGTGTAGATAATTAGGTTCCATGGCATACTGTAGGGGGAAAAGACACAGATGTTTACCGAAACATTAACGAAACACCTCTGTTAAACTAATTCTCCATATTGTATAAACGTTTCCCCAATAATGTAATTATAATAGTGCCATTTCTTAAACAGAATGACTTGACTGTCTGTCCACTGGGCCCATCAGAGAGCTTCTTACAATATCCAACAGGACTCAAAGTACATTGTCCTCGTGGTACTGGAATGATACGTTGCCTTGGCATATTTGTTTCTTGTGTACAATCTTCACTCCAATTGTACCCTGAATTTATATGAATTCTTCTCACTGATGTTGTGTTTGTGTGTACCCCAGGCTTATAAGGAGGAGCATTTCAAAGCTACTGTTCTTATTCTACTATTTTAGCAAATATTATTGCTTTATGCTAATTGTGTTTACTGGTTGACAGTTGTTGGGAAGCATCAAAGCAATTGTTAATATAATGAATCTAACAGATGGACTGTTTGAAATCTCTGTTTGAAGACCTCCAAGGAAGATGAACCCTTGATAGAACAAGGCATATGTTACAATGAAGACACAATGCCTCTGACTGGACAAACACAACAGGACACAATTTTCCAAACTCGTTCAAAATGCATGGATCCTTTGTTCTGGCTCTGGATGTAACTACCTAAGGCGGTTGGCCGATATACAGTTAATATCTTCCCTTCATGGTATGGTACAAATATTAGTAGACCTGACCAAAGACTTGGGTTTGAATTCTAAGACTTGCCAATTATTAGTCATAAGATTTTGGGCAACTTATTTCATTTTTGGAATCAGTTTCCTTGTCTGCAAAGGGAGGACACTGGATTTGATCAGGGCTGGGGAACCTGTGACCTCAAGGATCAGATGAGCTCCAAAGTCCCATCTGGTTTTCAATCTAAAGTCCTGTGTTCTAACAAATGTCTGACTGGATGACAGTTAATAGACAATGTTCCTAGTAAAATGCAAATATTTTCATCAATACTATTTGGTAGTTCTGACTTAGGAACCAACATTACAGTTGTGTTTGTTGACAATTCATTTTATTATAACTTCCTGGTTTCATTTGCTTATGACAACATAAAATTATTTACCCTGTATGCTAAAAATATTTCTTTTCACACTGTTGTAGTCATTTTGTTTGCATATTGTTTTCCTTGTTCCTTGTAAGGAAAAAATTTCCCTAAACCAAAAGGAAGAAAAGGGGAGAAATATCTTTGTATTAAACCCAAACTTGCTACTTACTTTTTTAACCTAATGTCTAAACTAGTTAGGACTTTGAATTGGCATTCTTTCATGAGGTAGTGGCCACATTTTCTTAAAGCAATACATACCACTCTATAGTATATCTTTTACAAAAGGTAACTAAAAAAAGATAGAGAAGAATTGTTAATGAGAGAAAAAAACGGGCATTTCCTTACCTCCCCATTCTTAGGTGGAATAGTCAGTTCCATGTATCCATGAGGAATATACTGTTGACTGTAGTTGAAGCGAGCCCGCTTCAAGAACTGTTTTCTGACTGTTGAATAGGCTCCATCACACCCTACAATAAGGTCACAAGTAACTTCTTCAGGCACCTGATTAGATCTGTGAAATCAAGTAAAGAGTTAATCTGTAGGCATAAGGGTAAACAGAGATGTATACCACTTCAGTGTAACTGGCATTTGCCTTGTGCATTTAGCAGTAGCACTCAGGAGACCTTTTCATATGAGCTATGAATTTTCAACTCTTTGTATTTTGTATTATCTGTAGATTTTCTTCAAAGATTGTGAGGCAGCAAGGTAGCACAGTGCATGAGAGTGCTGGATGTGGAACAAGGAAGGTGAGGTCAAATCCTGCCTCAGATGCTGGATGTGTGACCTTGGGCATGTCAGTTTTCTTTGCCTCAGTTTCTTCAACTCTAAAATCAGGATAATAATAGTACCTTCCTGTTATGATCATCAAGTGAGATCATATATTACTATATAAAGTACTTCACAAATCTCATAGTACTATGTAAATGCTAGCTATTATTACTGTTGTTTTTATCACTGTAAAGAGTGACCCACGCTAATGCTTTGTGGGTAGAGCTATGAATTAGTATAAAACTATTTTGGAAAGCCATTTGGAATTAAGAATTATGCTAAGAAGGTGAATAAATGTCAATACCCTTTGTCCAAGAGATCCTCTGTTAGGCATATACCCCACTGAGGTATAAGATTAATGAAACAGTCCATTAGACACCCAAATATTGATGGCAGCACTTTTGTAGTGGCAAAGAACTGGGAATAAAGTATATACCTACTGGGGAATAAGTAAAGAAGTTATGGTATATGAATAGAAGGAAATATTCTGATCCTATATAAGAAATGTTGAATATGGTAAATAGAGAGAAGTATGAAAGGACATGTGAATCAATGAAAAGTGAAATAAGCAGGACAAGGAAAACAATATACAAAATGACTACAACAGTGTGCCTCATTTCTCAAATATATAGCGAACTGGATCAAATTTATAAGAAGACAAGTCATTCCCCAACTGATAAATGCTCAATGGATATTAACAGGAAGTTTTCAGAAGAAGAAATCAAAGCTATCTATAGTTATAAGAAAAAATGCTCTAAATCACTATTGATTAGAGAAATGCAAATGAAAACAACTCTGACATACCACCTCACACCTATCAGACTGGCTAATATGACAGAAAAGGAAAAAGATAAATGTTGGATAAGATGTGGGAAGGCTGGAACACTAATGCATTATTGCTGGAGCTGTAAACTGATTTAACTATGCTGGAGAACAATTTGGAACTATGCCCAAAGGGGTATAAAACTGTGCATACCCTTTGATCCAGCAATACCACTATTAGGTCAGTATCCCAAAGAGATCATATGAAAGGGAAATGGGCCCACATGTACAAAAATACTTACAGTAGCTCTTTTTGAGGTGGCTACTGTAGGAAACTGAGGGGATGCTCATCAACTGGGAAATGGCTGAACAAATTGTAGTATATTAATATAATGAAACACTACTGTGCTATGAGAAATAATGAATAAGTGGGTTTTAGAAAAACCTGGAAAGATTTACATGAACTGATGCTCAGTGAAGTGAGGAGAACCAGAAGAACATTGTACAGAGTAACAGCAACATTGTGCAGTGATCAACTATGATAGATCAACTCTTTTCAGCAATACAATGATCCAAAACAATCCCAAAAGACTCATGATGCTAACTACATCCTGGGAAAGAACTATGGAGTCTGAATGCAGATTGAAGAATAATATTTTCACTTTTTTTTGTTTGTTGTTTTTTTCCTCATGTTTTTCCCTTTTGTTCAGATTCTTCTTTCATAGCATGACTAATGGGGAAATATATTTAACCTGACTGTACACGTATAACTTAGATCAGATTGCTTGCTGTCTTGGAGTGGGGAGGGTAGGGAGGAAGGGAGAAAAATTTGGAACTCAAAATCTCATAAAAATAAATGTTGAAAACTTTTTTTTACAAATAATTGGAAAAAACAAAATACTATTAAGTGCAAAAAAAGTAAATAAGGTTGGTGAAATAGGTAAAGGCTAGATTGTGGAGCACTTTAAATGTCAAGCTATAGGCTTTGGAGTAGAGTGCCACCTTATCAAAGGGCAAGATTTGATACTATATGTACAAAATGGTATTTAGGAAGATGAATCTGGCAAGGTGAAGAAGGATGGATTGGAAAAGGGAAAACATGGAAGCAGGGAGAACAGTTAAGAGACTTACTTTATAGTGCAGGTATGAGGTGATAAAAACATGCACTAGGATAATGGCAGTGGAAATGAAAAGGAAGGGACAGAAAGGAGAATATAAAGAAGAAAGACTGGATAGCATTAGTTAACAGACTATAGATGAATAGAGAGGACAGACTAAAGGATGACAATACACTTAAAGGATAGGATGAGGAGGAAATGGAACCAGCGAAGGAAAGGCACAGAGTAGCTCAAGAAGCAGGAAGAAAACAGAACAGTATACAGTAAAGAGAGTGTTGGACTTGGAGAAAGGACAACCTGACTCAGATCCAGCCTCTGACACTTATTAGACATTCTTGACTACTAATTTAACTTCCTTGAGCTCCATTTTCCTCATTGTAAAATATAGACAAGTAGGTCCTTAACAGGCTTGTTTGTTGTCAAGATTAAATGAGGTTATATGTGCAAAGCACTTCAGAAACCTTAAAGGGCTACACAAAAGGAAGCAATTATTATTGTTATTATTGTTACTGTTGTTGTCAGAGTATAAAAATTCTATGGCGAGGGAGATAGTATTTTAAGACTGGGTCATCACTTAGTGTCAAATGCTACAGAGGGAAAGGAAGATGAAGACAGAGAAAAAGATCACTGGATTTGTCCAGTCTCCTCATACATTTTCCCCAGTAGCTATTTTTAAAAGTTAGTTCTGGGGTGGCTAGGTGGCGCAGTGAATAGAGAACTGGCCCTGGAGTCAGGAGGACCTGAGTTCAAATCTGAACTCAGACACTTAACACACAAAATATAGCCATGTGACCTTGGGCAAGTTACTTAACCCCAACTGCCCTCCAAAAAAGCAAAAAAAAAAAAAAAATAAAAGTTTGTTCCTATCCCAGTGGATCTCAAGTACAAGCTAAACTAATTAGGTAATTGAAATTGTATAAACATAACATTGAACATTAAGGAAGAGACTGAAAATTTCATCTGATTCAAAGGTACATTTGGAGGTCCCTACGATTCCTTAAACCTTTAATATTTTACCTCTTAAGAAAGGAAACACATTTTCAACGAACATTTCCCAAGATAATTATTTAAGCTTTCTAAAAATTATTAACCAAAGGATAATTCTCCACCTTCCAATCCTTCCTCTCTAGTCCTTTATGAGGACTGATGCTGTGATTAATTACCCAAGGAGAGTGACTATGCCTTCTTCAGGTTTACAATTCAACAACTTGCGGCCAAAGTGCACCTTTGCAGTGGGATATTTTTCAACAGCTGGAGAACAAACAGAAAAACAACACATGGAGATGTAATTTAAATTATTTTTTATACCGAATTCAAGAAGAGTTGAGATTTTCATTTAATGTTTAATCTGGTACAGTGACTCATTGACAACATTAAAATTAATTGGTTTAATATCATTCCTATTTGACATCATTTCCCAGTATCATATTAGTTGTAAAATTTTAAATAAGTATAAACTTGTCTTCTTCTCATTTCCTCATTGAAATTTTTAAAATCCAGTCCCATCTGTTTAAGTCTCATATACCTGAATGAAGGGCACACTGGGAAAAAAGAATCAGCCAGATCATGTTACAATATGTCAGTTGTGCTCATGAGTCAATAATACCTCAATTACTCACATACTTATTTGCTCTTGTATCTGTTTTGAACAGCTCTATTGCCAGGAAAGCTTTAAATTCAAGGTAATATTAACTTGATGTTTTTGATTCTTACTATATCAAGTAATCAGCATTTTGTAGAAAATCAACCAGTCACTGAGCACTGATGAAGCACTGATTATGGACCAGGAACTGTGCAAAGTGCTATGGACACAAAGAATCAGGCAACCAGACAAACTCCAATTAAAATGTTAAAGTTGCTATATCGGTCCCAAGTATCCCAGTAACACAATGCAAAAAGGTGAATAAGATTTAGTTAAATAAACATGTTAGACTTACCAGTCAATAGGTCCTTATTTAGATGTTCTCTACTTATAGAAAGAATATACTGAAAAAAAATGAAATTTGAAAAATTATTTAGGAAGAATGTAAAAATATACTTCTGAAGTGTGGGACAATTTTTCTATCTGATAGGTAGTTAAAAAATTAACAAGCACACTATCATTTCTTTTTAAACTATTCAACCAAAATTTATTATTTTTATTATTTATTTTATTTACTATTTTTATTAAGATTTATAATTGGGAAAATAAAATCCTCCCCTTTTTTATAATTTAGCAGTATTTTCACAAAAACAGGGGATATAATCATAAAGTAAGTATTTTTTTACTTAGTGCCTAGTGCATTTCCTTGCACAAAGTAGATTCACTCAATAAATGTTTGCTTCATTGAACAAAATCAGATCATGCTACTCAGCTGTTTTGGAAATCTTTTGAACCCCTACCTATCCCTATATAATTCTACATAGGCAATAGGTCCTAGATCTGTGATTTCACTGCTATAGGGAACTTCTAGGTAAGGAAACTCTCTCTACTTATCCCAAACAATTTATTATTCAAAAACAACTTTGGAACTCTTCTGTCATTGCCTCCACATCCAGCAACAGAGACACCAAAACAAGAAAATCAGTCATATTATTCTTTCAGACTCATCTGCTGGTTTTGACCCAAAACAGTAGTGAAAATATGACTGCTAACTCTATCAACCAGATTCATCCTTGAATACTGTTTGACGATTTCCAAAAGTAAAATCAGCCTTCAAAGGACAAAAATTTGCCAGCATTAAGTAGCACAGAAAAGCTTCTCAAAGGTGCTTTGGACAACATTCACATACGGGAGCACATTTACACACACACACACACACACACACACACACACACACACTGTGGCACATTTATTTAAAAGCTAACAGTCACATTAGCTTATTGTTATACCTCGAATAGAGTCAATCATATATACAACACACCTAGGCATATGTTAATTAAAAATAATGTTAGATGGAATTTGCTAATAGGAAGAAAGAATATTTTATAAGTGAACAACCTAGGAGCTAGGGCTAAGAGAATCTCTAGCCACACCCCACACCCCAACACATGCATATATTGTAGCACTGTTTCAAAGCCAATGGAGTAGGTAGTATTCAGAATTCTATGTAGTAAAAGGGATCCTAAAATCTCCAACTCCATCCTTCCACCTCTGAGTCTTCCTCACTTGCCTGACAAAGAAAGGTCTGCAATCCTATGATTAAAGATTCATTTATTAGGTTGAAGTATATTTAATGTTAGGTACCATCTTTAAAATGCAGTTAGACTTGTCATTTTTACTTTGATGTGATTTTGTTTATTTTTTTTCAATCATAGAATTAGAGAATCCCAGAGCTATAATGAACTGTAGAGATCTTGTTAATCTATCTCACTTTTCAAAACATTATATTGTCCCTGGAGAAATTACATGGCTTTCTTAAAAACTAGAATTCATATCTCCTATTGTTCCATTCCCTCCCCATCCTCACTCCTTTGAAACAGCTAAGAGCTAGGACCCCCAAAGCATGGGAATTTTTATGTAGAGGAGTATAAGGTAACCCTCATGAGAATAAGGATATAACTGGTTGGGGAATGAAATGAGAGAGGGGTCCAGGATAGCTGGGGAACAACATGAGAGCCCTGGTCATCTTAAGTAATGACAGAGCGCCATTGAAAGAGAAGGTAGGAAGACATGAAAGACAAACAACACAGATCACGATTATTTGCAGAGTGTAACACGCTGGTGATCATTCTGAACTAGAAAATGAGAATCAGAGATTCCAGCAAAATTGATTCATCCTAAGTACATAAAATGCCAAATTAAGAGAAATGTTGATACCTTTTAAGAGATACCAATACAACTAATTACTAAGTACATGATGTATCCTAAAGTGAAAAGCTAAATTAACAACTTAGTCTGTAAATAACTTGGTCCTTCTGGGAATAAAAAAAGAAATTCCTTATCACCTTGCTAAAATTCATAAAAATCAAGGCTATTTTTATTATCCTGCTCTGTACCCCTGGTGATTTGTTATAAATGTTATATTTATATATATGGTATAAATGTTATATTGTTATATGTAATGCAACAGTACCCAGAAATGTTATTTCAGTATTTCAGGAAGCATTTCAATGAACAGGAAGAATTTAAGTATTCCTTTTTGTTCAGAGAGCATATAGATGATTTTTATACCCAGTTAGGTACTTTATCATATCTGTAAAACCATAGGTTTTTCAGGGATTCCTAATAAAGCATCTTGATCATCCCCTTCCCCCCCCCCCAACTCTCATATACAGGTATAACTAAAAGAAAAAGTTGGTTCATTATTTTCTTAACTAAAATTAACCAAAGGTAAAATAAAATTCCTCAAGTCTCACTTCCCTAATGCTAATCTAAAACAATGGTGATATTGTAAAAATTAAGTAACATGAGTAATAATAAATTAGCTTGAAGATTTTTTAAATTACCTATGAGAAACAATATCTACATTTGCTTTACAGAGTCACTTCAGGAGACAGCTTTAACTCTTGCTTTTAAGTTGTTTATATGGGAACAGCTTCTAAGATGGTGCCAGATTCAGAAAGGAACAATGGAGAAAATGGCAAGATTCCAAGAAATTCCAGATTGAATAACAGAATGAAACTAACTAAACAATACTGCCCAGAGCCCCCATTGTATTCTTTTGTTTTTTAGCTTTTTTTTTGGAGGGCAGTTGGGGTTAAGTGACTTGCCCAAGGTCACACGGCTAGTTTTTGTGTTAAGTGTCTGAGGCCAGATTTGAACTCAGGTACTCCTGACTCCAGGGCAGGTACTCTATTCACTGCGCCACCTAGCCGCCCCTCCCAATGTATTCTTATAAATGCATTCAGCTACAGTGGTTAGGGTTCATGAAAAAATAAAATAAAATGAAACAAAAACCCCACTTATATTGGGGGGGGGTAATACTTTTTTTAAAATCTGAAATCCACTTTCTCCACTGCCTCTAGGTCTGCCCAGAAACACTCCCCTCACCTCTCGACATATATCTAAGTACATTCTTCAAATATTTTCTCACTTGTTTAGAAGAACTTCAGAGAAGTTCAGAAGTATGTACTTTCCTCTCCCCTCTCTCTAACTGAATCCTATCCATTCTTCAAGGTCCAGAACCTCTTGGTATTAAGGGACCTTAGATTTAGAGCTGAATGGGATTTTTTTTTTTTTTTTGCTTTTTGGAGGGGAGAAGGCAGGGCAATGTCCTGTGTCCAAGGTCACATTACTAGTTTTGTGTTAAGTGTCTGAGTCCAGATTTGAATTCAGGTCCTCCTGACTCCAGGGCCAGTGCTCTATTGGAAGGGACTTTTAAAGTTATCCAGTCCAAAGCTCTTTGTGGAGCCTTCTTTGACAGCTTCAACTTTCTTCCTTTCTAAACTTTGGCAATCTTCACTGATATTTCCTAGTTGAAAGTTTTCTTATATATGGTCAATGTTTTCAAATCATTTCACTCCACAGGATGTGATGGTATGTTCCCTGAAAGTAAAGATAGTACTTTATGCTTCTAATGCACTTATAGCCCAGTATTGTGAAGACACTAAGTGCCCAAACAATGATAGATTGATTATAACATAATATTATCTGAACCTAGACTAGTTGATCTTCCTTTCTCTTTTTCCTCTCATCACTTTCTATTCCTGTGAAGGAATCAGCATGATACCAAAATGAACATTCGATTCTGTAGATGGGAAAAAAACAACAACCAATAACCCAAAACAACACCCCTCCCCATCCCGGAATTGAATAACGGAATTCAAGCAAAAAAAAAATCAACAACAACAAACCCCCAGCATGCTAAATGTCTGAATTTTTCACATTATCATATGTACCCATAGATTTTGCTTCCTTGAGGGTGCCACTGCTGACTAAAATAAGAAAAAATGAGAGAACTCTATCTAACAAAAGTTATAAGCAGAGGAAAAGCAGGATTGCCCAATTTTTGCCGTTGCTTTTAGGATTAAAAAAAAAAAGAACTTTTTCTGTATGAAAATTAAGAGGTCAAAGGTTTCTAGTTTGCTGAAAGACATCTTGCATACCTGCTTTTCCAAGGAAGCAAATTCAGAAAATGTAATTCGACAAGGAAACCCTGCTTTTAGGCTCAGTATGCTACTGTATGAATTAACAAGTAAAAAAAAAAGAAAACCACATGAAAGCTAAGCAAAAAGGAGGAACAGAAATCTGATTTTGGTTTTTAAAAACTACATAGTACCATCTGGTTGCTGTTTTCTCTTTTAGAAACTGTTGCAGGCAAGAGGGAAATGGTTCTACTCCATTTCTCAAAGTTGAAATGCAAATCAATTCTAGTCAAGTTATTTTTGAAGGAACGTGAAAAAAAAATCAGCCCACTAGAAGTGCTTTTGCTCTTCAGCATTGAATGAATAGATGGGTATTTATTATCCTTTCTACTTTTCTCTACAGAGCACATTTACATCAATGAAGGATTCAGAGATGCTGAGATAGTCTGTAGGATGGCTCAAAATTATTCAGGTTTCTTTTTTTCTAATTTTCTGTCCACCAAAGGACCATGACTTTAAAAGAGAACATTGACTTCTCTTTTCCTTAGAAGAGAAGCCTCCTAAGAGGTGAGACATAAAGATTTGTGCAAGCAAAGAAATCAGCTTTCCACTTGAGTTTGTTCTGAGAGTGTTGAGTGGATATCCAAAGCTTACCTGTTCTTTAAAGCTTGGTTAAATTTCTGTTCAATTAGTATTGAGAGCAAGCGTTTCATTAGTATACTTGGATATAAGGACTAGGGCCAGCAACAAAAACACATACACACACACACACACACACACACACACGGAGAGAAAAAGAGAAAGAGAAGAAGGAGGAAGAGGAGGAAGAGGAAGAAGAAGAAGAAGAAGAGGAAGAAGAAGAAGAGGAAGAAGAAGAAGAAATTCATTTTCTGTTGAAGATGGGCTCAAAGAAATGCCCTTACCCCTCTCCTCAGAATGCACCTGAAAGTGCTGAATAGAGAGAAAGTCACTCCCAGTTGGAGGAAAGGGTAATGGTTACAAACAACTGGTGATGCCCACGTTCCAAAGGGAGAATTCCAGACGGAAAGGGAGTGAGAATCTTAGCCCAGAAAAATCTTTTCTCCTTATAAAAATAACACTTAATAGAGATATGCATATATATGTAGATATATGTGCATAAGTTTTATATATATATATATATATTATACGAGGCAGATAAATTAACACATTTTTAAACAAACATAACAGAACTTATGTGATAAAATGAGTGTTGTCTCCTTCAAAATAACTGCTTTCAACTTATTACGAAGATGTTGCCATTACCCAAACCATATTTTAACTTTTCTTTTAGGATTGATTATGGTAAAAGACTGTAACACATGATCCTGAGAGGTAAAAACCTTTGTTCTTTTTGAGTGGGTTTGATCTCTGGAAATTGATAAAAAATCATTCAGAAAGAAATTTAAGGGATAAAGGGATAATTAAATAGGGCAATGTCATTTGAAGTGCAAAAAGAGGAAATATGGCTAATAATATGAGATTTTCTGTGTGTGTGTGTGTGTGTGTGTGTGTGTGTGTGTGTGAGAGAGAGAGAGAGACAGACAGACAGACCGACAGACAGGCAGAGACAGCCATAAATAGAGAGACAGACATTCTTAAAGCAATTTCAAAAATATTTTGCACAATGACAATACTTTTGGAACAAACATATATCCTCCTACAGCGAGTACTTTGAAGAACAGTACTTATTGAAATCATGGCTCGAACACTAGCTATATTTCCATGGGTAAGTTATTAAATCTTTTGGGGTCTCAGTCTTTTCATCTTTAAAATGTGTATGATAACAGTCATGTAGTACTTACTTCATAAGCTTGTTTTAAGTATCAAATGAGATAAAATATCTATCTCTATATATAAACTTTGTAATCCTTGAACCACTATTATCATCTATTATTATTTTTGTGCTGTGGTTGTTCAGGTAAGTGTTATATTTTGGGTAATACTAAGGTAAGAAGGATAAAAACCAAAGTTAAGAGGTTCTTGGTTTTAGACATAACTATTATGCAAGGAAATATCTCAAGGGAAAATTTACCTGATTTTTTGTCCCATAAGGAATTGCAGATTTTTTTCCCGAAAGAAAATGAATCATCCTTGCTCTCATAGGAATGCCCTGGGATACAACCTATAAAATCAGAGATGACTAAGTTATTTTTCAAATCATAAAATTTATCAAATAGATTTCAAATCATGGTTTTCAAATCTCTTACATAGAACTAATACAAAGGACTGACCAATTTATAGCACAAGTTGTATTTGTTCTTTGTTTTCAAAGAGGCATCTTTGGCATCCGGGAAACAATGACATGACTCACAGTTGACTTTCATATGAGTGAGGGAGGCCTGTGCAAGGTCACCAGTCTGACTTTCTCCTCTAGAGCCATCTGGATCCAGTGACTTGATTGATATTCATCAAGATGACTGGAGATGACCCAGGATGCAATGGGAGAACCTGACCCTTTTAGGCTAAGGCCTTTTCAGGTACTCATTTAGAGTGAGGTACTGCCCATTCAGTGAATAGGCCTCTTTAAGCAGTGAGTCAAGGGAAGGACCCTAGGACCTCATTTAAAGAATGAATGGGAAACTTGGTTCTCCTGAAGGAGCTTATATAAAAAGCAAGAGCTCTTTTAGAACCAGGAAGGGATTTTGAGGTTTTGGTAGCAAAGAGAAAGGAGTGAGGAAATCAAGAAGGGAGCCAGAAAGAACAGGAAATATGGGATAACCAGTGAAAGGACAAAGAGGAAGCAGAAATGGGACAAACAAAAGAAAGCCTGAAGATGGCCAGTGGCCCCATAGATGGCTAGGAACAGAAGACTTGAGCTAAGGCTACCGGTAGTATATTTCTTCTCACAGACCAAGGGAGGTTCCAAGAAAGGTCTGCTCTTTTTGCCAACCCCCCTTCCTAGTGCCTGTCTATTAGCATATCTTGATGTTTCTTTACCCAATCATTTCTGGTAACCTGAATTTTGCCTCAATCACAAAGAAGCCAGGCGTTAACTAGAGATAAATAAACATGTAAATTAAGTTAGAGAGAGTCAAAGGTCTTAATTTTTTTTCTAACTGTGATTTTCTGTGATCTAACTTTTTTTTCAGAGTGATTGTGATTGTGGTTGTAGGGAACTATGTGAGCCTGAGGCACAATTATATAGCCCTAGCCATAAAATTACCACAGTACTAAGATTTTGTAGTAGTAGGAGAGTTAGTAAAAGTGAAATCAAGTTCTGCTACTTGGAGATATTTTAGAGGAGATTTCTATTCAGGTACAAGTTGGAGTAAATGGCTTGTGATTTCTCTATTACCTCTGAGATTGTGTTACTCTATGGTTCAGTCTTTCTATTAGTGGGAGGTAGTTGGTATTGTGCTAAAGAGGTGTTTTGAAAGGCCAGGTCAATGAACATGAATTTGGGTAAGTCTTAAAAAGCTGGGGAGGCTTCCAAATGTGGGTACAATTGACTGCAGGTTTAAGTACCAATCAACTTTGTTTAAAGAAACCACCAAAAAAGTGTTCATTGACTTACTGATCACTGATCAAATGGTGGCTATATTTAAGGTAAAGTGCTAGGTATTGTAAAGCCAATCAGCAGTAGATTCCTGACAGAATGCTACTGTGAACAGCTTTTAAGAATCGGATTACACAGTATTAGTGAACACTCTGTTTATTCCATTACAAAATCAGGATTCAGTACAGTATTCACAGTATCAACAATTCACAATATTATATACAATATTTAGAACAAGGAAAGTCTCAATATTATATCTTATTACAGAAAGAAACAAGGAACAAGAGAAGAATCACTTGGTTTCCCTAAGGGGGGAACCAGCTTCACATTTTTAGATTCAATCAGTCAAGTTAAAGATCCAATCAATCAATTAACAAAAGGAATGACCTAGTTTCCCTAAGAGGGAGTTGATTCAATCAACAATTCACAATATACTGATCTTCCACTCGTGGGGCAACCATT
>CM053593.1:116979495-117014571 GCA_028646575.1 Pseudocheirus occidentalis
TTACTAGGATCTACTTAACATCTGATCAAACAAATTAATTACCATTACATTCTCTGCCAAGAAAACTCCAAATGAGATTGAGTCAGACACAGCTGAATCCTAAATCATATAGGAAACAAAGTATGGAGGTCCTTGAATGCCAAGCTGAGGAGTTTCTATCTTCTAAACTAAGGATCACCGGAAGTCACTGAAAATTTTTCAGCAAGAAGAGAGGGAATAAGTATTTATATGAATGCCTACTATACGCCAGATACGCGGTGTCTAAGTACTTTACAGATATCATTTCATTCAATCCTTATAACAGCCATGTTAAGTAGGTGCTATTATTATTCCCATTTTACAATTGAGGAAACTAAGCTTAAGTGACTTACCCAGAATTACACAAGTGTCTAAGGCAGAATTTGAACTCACATCTTTCTGACTCCAGACCCAACACGCTATCCCCTGTGCTACCTAGCGGCCTAGCTAACACAGGGCAATGACATGGTCAGCCCAAACTCAATATGAGTTAGAAAACTGAATGTGATCTTATGCTACATTACTAAAAACATAATGAGACATATTACCCAGTCGGTATGCAATACTGTACTTTTACCTTAGGGATCCCCAAGATAGGTTAACACAGTTCAGATGAGCTTGTGAAGAAATGAACATTAGTGAGTCTTATTGTACAATGGAGGTTTTAAACTGTTATGTTACATGCTGCAGTATGCCTATCCACTTAATGAATTCAAACATTGCCTAGGACATGGAGAGAACAGATGAAGGCCATGGCAAAGTCTGAAGCATGGCAGTGAGCAAATACTGTCCAGTCTACAGTATCAGCTCTTTGCTCTTCTCCTGAGCCTCTTTGGAAAATCCCTTCTGTCCCTGACCCCCATTTATTGACCTGAGACCAACATATTCGCTTCATGACCTTTCTGTAATGACCCTTGTTTGTTTATGACACCTTTGAATCACAGTTGAAAGGGACCTCCAAGGTCATTTAGGTCACTGTCCCTGAGATTGCGTATCAGCTCCAATTTATCTTGTTCCCTCCTTGCTAATGATAGCACCCTCTCTAACCAGAGAGTTAATTTCTGTGGACTTTAGTATTTGACCAGGAATTCTTCAGGTTCTGATAATTACAGAGATCCTAAACCATAGAAAAAATGTATAGCTTTTTGTAGTGTTCAATGTCATGATTTTTTATGAACCAGTCATTATTTAATGACAAATGGAATCAAATTTGTTATTACTTTATATACTGCCTAATGGAGTAGTTAATTTGTATACTAAATTTTCCTTCCCTTTTCCCTTTCTTTCCTGTCTTCTTCTTTCTTCTCCCTTTTGCTATAGTGTTATAATTTTATGTATGAGACTATTATGTTACAGTTTTGGGGGGTCAGGCTGCATAGGTTTCACCTATACCCTTCCTCAACAGGCTTCGGGTGTCCCCAGCTCACGGCTTCCACTATCTCAGGGAGAAACAGCTGCACAGAAAATTTAAGACAGCGCTTGCTTCTTGCTACTTTCTCTTAGGCTTGGCGTGGCTGGAACTTTCTCTTCTTCTCTAAGCTTGGCTTGGCTGGAACTCTCTCTCATTCTCTAAGCTTGTCATGGGACTGGAACTCTTCTTCAGAACACAACACTTGCTTCTTCAGAACACAACACTTGCCACTAGCTACGTTCTCTAAGCTTGGCCTGGCTGGACTTCCTTCTGCCTCCGGGTAGCCTGTATTTAAGCCGTTTCTCCAGGGCCCCTTAGGGCCCCTCCCCTGGCCTTGCCCTCACCACAGCGAGCCAATCTGCATCACCCTGAAGGCGGAGAGATAATCCTGCTTATCGCAAACAGGTGGAACCTTCGCATTCTGCCCCCAGGTGATCACGGGTCTCCTTTTAGCTGAGGACCAATTCAACCCATTACCAGTAAGAGCCCCAACACTATTACTCTAATTTTATTTAGAAAAAAACATCATTTGATCAAGATTTTATTTTGTCCAATGGCTATCTACTCTTTCCAAATTACTATTCTCTGATTTTTATTGAACTTTCTTTCCTTTGGTGCAGGGTCTTATGATATTTTGAAAGTTCAGAAGTCCATACCACAGTTTACTCAGGAGGCCATATGCCCACCGTCTTTGTGGTGGCCCTTAGTAAGCAAGGGCCCAATGCCCCTTTCCCAGTCAAAGGTCAACAGTAATTCAAACTCTTTGCTCAAATGTAGTCAGGGAAGAAAACAAAACTAAAGCTCCAGACACTGGAACCTTTTGAATCCATACTCAGTTATGGCTCAGCAGTCAATCAAAAGACCCCTCTTTGCCAAACAGTATGCAGGCAAGAGATAGTCATAGACCACCTGTACTTGATCCAAAGGGGAAAGCAAGGCCCTCTATTACACATACTTGGAAGCAGGCTCACTCAGCATCATTGGGAGGGTTGCATTATTATGTACCTGCTTCTAAGAAAAGGTACCTAGAACACTAAGAGGCAGCTTGGTAAGTGTTATAGTAGATAGAGTATTGGGCCTGGGGTAAGGAAAACCGGAGTTCAAATCTAGCCTCAGATAATTACTAGGTGTGTGACCGTAGGCAAGTTCCTTAATTTGTCTGCTTCAGTTTCCCCAATAGTAAAATGTAGGTAATATTATCTACTTCACAGGGTTGCTGTGAGGATCAAAGGAGATATATTATAAAGTGCCCCCAATAAATATTTTTTATTACCCTCATCCTTTCTAAGTGAGCTGTCTAGTCCCTTATTTTATATATAATAATATACATAATATATATGACATATATTTCATTAAATTTTTAATCACTATGAACTTACTGTGTCAGAGGGAGTGTAGGCTTCTAGAAAGAGAGTTGATTTCAAAGTTAAGACCAGGGATCAAGTTCTACCTTTAACATATACTGGTTGTGTGACTGCACAGATCATTTAACCTCTCAATACATATAACAGGTAACTTTCTATGATTATAAATGGCAATGAAGGTGATAGCTTACTTTAGTGAAAGTTTCCCTGCACTCCTAGAGAATTTTCTGTGTTAATAAAATCAAAGCTCTAAGTTCATATCCCTCTAACTTTGGAATTTTTAATCCAATTTTGAATTTATAAATGCACATGTTCTTTTTATGTTAAAAAATTGGAATAGTATTAATAGCTTTTGAAAAAGGCAAACTATTGGCCCCAAGGAACTTAATGTCACTGAGAACAAGAAAGACAACAGTCTCTCTCTAGTCTACTTTGGTCTACATATTTTGTTCAGTGCTTGCTTTCATATATTGGGGAGGACACTTCGATACTAGAATTAATTTAGAAGAGGATGACCAGGAACAGAAGGAAACTTAGAACAACATTCTATGGGGAAAAATGAGAAGAGATGGAGATGTCCAGCCTAGAGAAGAGAAGGCTTAGAGATGCCATGATTACCATTTGCAAACATTTGAAGAGTATTCACACAGAAGGATTAGATTGATGCTTTTTGGCCTCAGAGGGCAGAGCTAGTAATAGCTAGAAGTTATAAAGAAGGCAACAGAAATGTAATTTTTTTAAAGAAAAATGGAGGTGGGTAACCTCAAGAAAGAATCACTTCAGGTATCTGAGCAGAAGCTGTAATTGTGGGTACTGTTGAAAATGGATGGTAATTGGCTCTGATGTTGTGTGACATCAGTTGATCACCAAGATCAAAAAAGATTATAAGTTCCAAGTAGGGGCAAGGAATAGGATGATGAAAAGTCTAAGCAGTCAATAACTGGCAGAGACCCATCATGGGAAGTATTGGGGAAGTATGGTAGCATGTACTGGAAACAGTCATAGTCATCAGGAACAGAGTCATAGTCATGAAAATATGAGTCACAAGGGCCCAGGGATAGGATATTCAGTTTTGGAAAGACTTGTGTACATTGTGTAACTGGAGTTTTGACCAAACCTGTGGCATTTTGCATGCAGGTGCATGTCTGGGAAAAATTACTCTGAACTGGCAGAAAGAATGCCAAGTATGTATGGAATTGGTGTTAGACCTTTAAGGAGAAATGTATGGTTGGACAGAAGAGAAGAAAGGGAAAAATGAAGACGTGTAGGGGAAGTTGGCTCCTCAGTATATTCCTGATATCCAACTTGCCTTCCTTGAGTCTGTGGAGAAAGAACTTTCCATTGGGTAAGAATAGGCCCTATCTCTTGGTTGGAGCTGAGATCTTATGTCATTATCATAAAAAGAACTTGTTCACTCTTGTCTATTTTCTAGTATATTTTTGTCTGTATAACTTCTCTGATTTCTATTTGCTTCTTGTTTGGATAAACTAATTTATCCACTATTCACCATTTGTTCAAGGTGCTATGGGTGCAACTAATATTTGATGGAAAGAAGCGAAACTGATGAGTATAAGCTAAGGGTACTCTCCCCTTTAAGAGTAACCATAGAAGTGACTTTTGTTCTGAACCTATTGTACTCCTAGACCAGAAATGTCTGAAGTAGCAGATAGATATAAATATAGCCCAGTCCCTCTTTTTGAAGACAGATGAGAAAAGTAACAAGTGTCAGCCACAGCCCCTCTCTTGTTCCCCATCAAAGCAGAAAGCATAGTCTCTCCCAGAGAAGGATGGGCCACATTCCTGAGATCTATCCATGACACCTATGGGTCACATCTAAACAACCAAAATGGACATAGTTCTCTTACACAGGCATATATATATATATATATATATATATATATATATATATATATATATAAGAACCCAATTACTAGGGAACCAAAGTCAGAAAAGAATAAGCAGCAAATCTAACATAAAGCTAAGCCACAAAGCTACTTCCATGTTGCTTCTTATAATCAGCACCAGAATTCTTCCCAGAATTTAGGGTAAAGTATGGCTGAGCCCATGGGTTCAGTTGTTAAAGTTGAGGGGTTGTGGGTGGGAAGAAAGACCAGGTGAAACATTACAAGAAGTCTAAAAATGTTCTAATTCTTTCCTCTTTTCACTTTCTGCAGAAAACATCTGGCTTCATAAAAGGAAGAAAAAAACGAGAGGTTGGGAAAGCAAACTGAAGGAAAGAAATGGTTAGGTTAATATTGTCCACACTTCAAAAAACTTACTATGTGACAATCAGCAAGTCTAATTCAGCCTTTCTGAGTCTTGATTTCCTCATCTGTAAAACATGGATAATAAAATCTGTGGTACCTCTCCTTTATAGGATTGTAGTAAGGATCAAACAGGATAATATATGCAAAGAACTTTACAAACTTTAAAGAACTACTGCATGTCATATATTAGTACTACCAGCACCACCACCACCACCACCACCACCACCACCATCACCACCTCCTGAAAAAAAGAAGTCAAGTACAGTAAGTACCTTAGTAAAGTACTTACTATAAAAGTAAAGTTCTCAAAACTGAGAACCACAATGATGGAGAAAATAGCCCTGCTGCAGCAACTGCTGCTTCTCCTTCCAAATGAGACCTTCAGGTATCATCTATGCCTTTGGAGCAACAGTTCTGAACTCCTAGGGACTGTATGTCCTTATCTTAAGCCAACCATTTTGTGACCTGCTATTGCTGCTGCCAAAGTCTCAGCTCTGAAATACCTGGAGCCATGAATCTTCATCTTCAACTCAGCCATTTTTCACCCTGTCCAATCACACTATCACATGGAGGAAAGAGGTGCTTCATCTCCCCTAACCCCACCCCTTTCCACCTCTTGTCCCAAGAATTATATTCAAATCAACACTCTCTGAAAAGGCTGTCCTGTTCTTTTGCATAGCTCAATAAATGCTCTATTTATTTATTCATTCAATACCTCTGTGTCCCCAGACCAAAAAAATGTCACTAAGCTAGTATTCTCATACTAGTAGAATGCTAGTTTCTTCACAGCAAGGACTGTCTCACTTTTGCATCTGAATCCCCAGTGTTTAGCACAGTTAGCACATAGTAATAACTTTATTGTTTTTTCATTCATTCATATGTTCATTACCTACAAAATTGTGTGTATACTCACTTGTATCATTTATATCAATACTTGTGCACATGGATTGTATGCTAGTTGTCTGGAAGAAATAGCATGAGAAGCAGGTAGTGATTATAAGTGGCCTGTATATGTCTAATTATAAAATTCATTAACATCATGTTAGTGTGAACTAATTACAATGAAGCATGTGAAGTCTACACAATTTTTCTGATTTGGGATGCAAAAATCACAGCAGGAGTGTGGGTGAATTTTGTCAAATTATATATTACAGTCTCATGTGCAACTTCATGCATTTCTAAGTAATTTTTTTGAAATATCCATCATGTCTTGTGGAATTCTAAATTTTTCTTCTATGAAGTAGGTGAGATTTAGGGTAAAAATTGTATAGTTTCCTTTAGCCTTCCTAGAGAAGTCAGTGACAACTTTAAGTTTATAATTTTAGCAACTCTGTAATCTTTCAATTAACATTGGCACTACCATTGAATTTCAATGTAATGATCCTGGTTGATGGGTACTGGGGATTCTCAGGAATGCCTTCTGCAAAGGGTTTGTGTGGAATTAAGTAACAGATCACACAAATAGGGTGGGGTGAGGGACTGATAAGTGTATGTAAGTGCCTATCACATGGAAGAGGGATTAGAGTTATTCTACCTGGTGCCAGAGACCTAAGCTGAAAGCCATGGGTAGAAGATGCATCTGGGCAATGTGGAACTGATATTGGTGATATACTTTCCAGCTGTTATAGATGTCTAGGGATGTAAGGAACTGTCTTGAGAGAGGCATGCTTCAAGTGAGCCCCTTCTAATACTATTTGCAAGGCATTATGCTAGGTGCTGTGAATACAAAGACAAAACAAAACAATAGTACCTTCCCTCAAGGAATTTATATTCTGTTGAATGGCATGAAGATTCATAACAAACTAATGGCAGGACTGCAAACCAGTGGCAGCATCCAACCTCCATCTGTGCGATACCTTGGCCTACCAACAGTTCATATCAAATTAGCACCTGAGTATTTTAATTAAAATAATCTATAAACCATATTAAATTTAAAGGACTGGACAAGATTGCCGCATTGAATTTATTTTATTTATTTATTATTTATTTTAGCATTTATTTATTTATTTAGCATTTATTTATTAAAGGGTTAGTATGCGTCAGGCACTATGACAGATAATGGGGATACAAAGACAAAACTCAAAGTAGTTGTATCCCTCAAGAAGCCTACATTTTACTGTAAGAAGTGTTGACCTGAAAGTTTGGTTAAGGGAGGCAAACATACAAATATATAAATTCATATTGTTTATTCCCTTAAAGCTAGCAGATACATACTGCACAGAGCCAAAACAAAAATTCCAACTGTCTGATATAAGAATGACAAGCTTTAATTATGTTTTAGAACAATTCTGTGAGGGATAATTTATAGTGGTTTCCCCATTCTGAAAAGTCTAGAATGGCTTCAGTATTCACTAGGCCTAAGTTTAGAGGTCACCTGACCTTATAGGAATTTGGGACTTAGAGCAATAGAGACCCTCCCCAGTGCCACCTCAGCACAAGATATACCAAATAAGGATAAAACTGCTTTCTTGGCCTTTCATTGGACACCCACATGTTTCTGGGTCCTTTGTCTCAGAGATAGATTCCTGCGCTTAGGTTGTGGGCCAGCCTCCCTACCAATAAGAGTGAAGGCATTAAAGTTATGAGTTTCTGCATTATAAGGTTATATAACCATGGGATTGCTTCTACCTGTTGCTCTCTCCCTGGTAGAAGCAAGGGGCAGAGTTCTTTCTCATGAGAAAGAATAAAGACCTTTTCTGACCTCAGATTCAGACTCCGAACTCTTTCATCTCACGCAATTCCAACTCAGGATCTCTATGTCACTCAAATTTAACATTTCTATATATGTTTAATCATATTATGAGAAAAGAATTTTCTTAATGGAATAGTTGGTAAATACAATAGGATAAGAGATTTGACAGAGTCATTTAAAATTACGACCCAGGATATCTGTTTTCTTTACCATTAACATGCCATAAAATAGTATATTTACATAAAATATTAAGATAAGAGAAAGTCCCATTATTCAAAGTAGTGTCTGCCTAAGGCACTCTTTCCTTGGCAGTCATCAACAGAAGAATGCTCTGATCAGCTCCCTCTGGCTTTCTTTACACAGAAGGCATTCTTTGAATTTACTCTGATCTGTTAGGCCCAGGTGCTTCTTCTGATTGATTAATTCAGGCTCTGGCCCTTATTGAGGTTCAAAAATAATATTAAATGATTAAAAGAAGCAACGTGTACAATACAAAATCATTTCAAAGAGAAGAACACTGAAAATTCAGAGGAAGAAGGGGAGGTTGAGGACAGGTTTCATGTAGGAGGTGGTACTTGATGTAGCCAATTCCCAGCACTAAAGGGTATCATTTTGAAACAATTCTACTGAGTTAAAAGAGTTTGGAGAAATGGAACACACTTATGCAGCTGCAGCATGACAGAGTGAAGTGAGAGTAATGTCTAAATAACAGAGATAAAAACAATGTTTTCAAGATTTTAAAAATATGACTTTGTAACTAATATGAGACTCAACTGCAAACTTCCAAAGGGCAAATGCAGTAGTGGATTTGTCAATCTGATAGGGGATGTCTAAGGTTTTTTTGAGCAAAGAGTTTGGGTTTCTTGCAGATATCTAAGAGACAGTCATTAAAAATAGAGTTTGGACAGCTTCAGCTATGATTCAAAGGTCAACCTTTGGATTTTTGATCATTCACTGATCTTCTCAGCAGATCCTTATACTGACAGTAATCATTTTGTTAGTATCTTTTGTTACAATGGAAAACAACACGTACATGTACACACATACATGCAAAGACAGAATATTAATGTACCTAAAAGATATGATTCCCTCAATTTTCCTGCCCTATAAAATTTAAAAGGCAAACAAACCAGATAGGCAAATTCCTAAGGTTTCAAATGACTAGCGTGAATTTCTAGACTGGAGTTCTTAATTTTTTTGTGTCATAGACCCCTTTGGTAGTCTAGTAGTGCCAAATATCACTGTGGTTCCTTGCCTACACTCATTATTGAAGGAAATACTAAGATTAAGTTAGATGTTAGTGAAAATAAAAATGTAATATTTTCTTCTCATCCTAATTTATGAACTCCCTGAAATTTGTCCTCAGTTAAGACTGCATCTACATTTCCTATATTTAATGTACTACATTTCCCCTTACTTAACTTGGAAAAGAAAATAGGATAATGTCCAAGCCACTAGAGAGTTGGATCAACAAAGTGCTAGCCTTATGGGACATTCTGGGCCCATCACTAATGATTTCATTCTATCTAGGATAGTGTCACTTGGCCTAAAAAGGTCATCTTCCAAATCTAAATCAAAAGAGAAATAATTTCTCTTTGAGGTATAATGCTGTCCTTATGGATTCTGTGCTAATTTCTTTTTAATTCTTTCTGATCATCAGAATTAATGATACCATTAATTCATCTAGATTCATCCCACACACTACCACTTCCATAAAATCTTTCCCATTTTCTTTGAGCCAGGAGTGATCTTTCTCTCTCCTGAGTCAGTCAGTCAACAGCATTTGTTAAGTCCAGGAAGGCACTAGTAGTAAGGGAGCTTTTTGCAAAAGATGAAGCCTTAGCTGAGACTTAAAGGAAGCTAGGATTTGTAGATAAGGAGAGACAGAGTTCCAGGGATGGAGCACAGTAAGTGGAAATGCCTAGAGTCAAGAGAAGGAGTGTCATGTGGAAAGGACACCAAGGAGGCCAGCACCACTGAATTGCTGAGTACAGTGAAAGGTGGGAAGCAGGGAGTTTAAGTTGTAATTAGACCAGAAAGGTAGAAAGGGTACAGGTTATAGAAGACTTTAAAAGCCAAACAGAGCATTTTATATTCCATCCTGGAGGCAACAGAAAACCGCCTGAGTTGTTGGGGTGGAGGTGGAGTGGCGAGAGTGACATGGTCAGACTTATGCTTTAGGAAGATCACTTTGACAGCTCAGTGGAGGCTAGACTGAAGTATGGAAAGACTTGAGGCTGGGAAACCTACCAGCCAGTATTTTAGTAACCAAACAAAATAGAGCAATTCACATGGGATTTATAAACTTTGAAGGATAGAAATGTGTTCAATCTTTACTATGCATGTCCAAGGGCCTCCCAAAAAATAGTGCTATGAACCCTGTTAGTTGTTATAATTTCAATGGTTTATAATTATAACATTATAATATTTTTCACCTATGATTCACCTGGGAAAATCACTTAACCACTATTTGCTTTAAACCATTGGAGAAGGAAATGGCAAATCACTCTAGTATCTCTGCTAAAACCCCATAAACGGGTCATGCAAAGTTGGACACAACTGAACAACAGCAATAGTATACAAAGGCCTGTGTTTAGAGATGGGGTAGGGCTTGGGGGGCAGCAAATACAAAATTTAAGTAAAAGACAATTATTAAGACACAAACTGGGAAAACTATAATCCTATAACCCTCAAACTTGATAAGTACACTAGACAGATGAAAAACAAGGTGCTCTATGAAATCCCAGAGGAGAGTTCATGGTTGAGAGAACAAGTTTTCTTATAGTATTGTCTAATTCATTAAAAAAAAAAAAGAAACAACAGTGCCTACTATGAGCAAGACACAGTGATAGGAACTCAGACTAATATTAGAAAGAGATGTTCCAGTGTGCTTGTTAACTGAATGGACTTATTTCACAAGGGCTTATTTCAAATGAAACAAACAAACTTAAAAATTTTTCCCCCTGCTGGGCTCCCACTCAGTATTTTGACTTGAATGAATCAGCTTATTAATTTAGAAGATAGAGGCTGTTTCCCTATTGATGAGTTCAAGTGTTTTGAATAAATATGCCAATTACTTTTGCCTAACAATCATTTAATCTTATTTTTTTAAAAACAAAGTTTTAGTGGTTTATTAGTTGATGAAGATTGGTCAATCTGACAACTCTGCATAGATACCATTACGGTGTTGAGTGATTTTAAATTTTAAACATAATAATTTGTAAACCACACATGCATAGACTCTAAATACATATAGAAAATAAAATTTAAGGCAAAAATGAGATGTTCTGTAGTATTAATTACCAAAAACAAAAGGAAACACAGTCTAAAGTCTTCAGGCAATTCTAAACCAAAATGTCAAAGAATATACATAGAGAAAAAGAGATCATCTTTAAGTAAAAGTATTATATAATAATGCATTATTTCCCAGTAGGTAAAAATCAAAACTAGTACCACTTAAATTTATAAAATAAAATCACCTCAACAAAAAAATGCAAGTTTCTTTAAGTGTACAATAATAATGGTGATGATAACAAAAAGGCATAAAAGGTAAAACATAAAAACAGATCTAAAATCTTACCAATCCACCACCAATGACAACCACTTTCTTCTTTTTGTTATTAGTTGAATCCATAATCACAGAAGTATTTTTCATAGTAGCTCTTATTAAATCTCTTTTTCATTCAACACGGAGACTGTTTTTCCTACTCGTTTCCTCAGCCTTTATATTAATGAGAGCAGTATTTACCAGGAGTTCGAGACTCAGGTTAAGTTGTATTCCTGCCAAGCACTGATGGCCCTTGAACTAACCCCATAGTGTCCAGAATCACTCTAGTTCAGGAAACAAGAAAATGCCTTACAACTCAATTAAGCAAACCTCAAAGTGTTTAGATTTACATAAAAGCTGACTTCCTATATAGATCGGTAATGCACATACTTTCAACACAGAACCATATGACAGTGGTTTTTCTAAAAGGACATTTTCTTAGTTTCAATTTTATTCATGAGGAACTTTCAAATGAGATTTAACATACAAAAGTTTGAACAGAGAATCAGTTTTCTTCCACTGGGGACCCAGCTTGGTAGTTCTCTATGTTCACAAAGTTTTCACATGCTATCCTCCTTAAATAAGCATTTAGGCAATTACAATTTATGAGAATATTTTTCAACCCCATCTGTATAAATTTAGATGCTATTTTTTGTCAGCCTCGGTTTTTTCTTCTGTAAAATGGAAATAATAATATTACTTATTTCACAGGTTTGTAGTGAGGATCAAATGAGATAAGAAATGTAAACTTTCTCAAATATTAAGATTCTATGTATATGTTAACTATTAGTATAATCAGCTCAAATGTCTTAGAACCACAGACACAATATACATTACAGGTGTATGTGCACCAATGAGTCTAAAAACATATGATACATCAACACATATAGTAGAAAAATGTTATCACCATTCCTTAAAATCAGACAATTATTGAAATAGATGACTGTTTTAGAAAAAAAAGTTTTACATTAAGAAATTGTGGTGAAGTAGGAAAGAAATACTAAAGTGAGAGGTCAAAGATTCTAGCTCTGTTGGTAACTAGTTAAATCACTTTTGCAAGTCCTTTAACTTCTCAGTATTTCAGCTTCCTTATCTGCAAACTAAAGAACATTAGACTGACTCTATCATCTCTATGGTCTCTTGTAGTTTAAAGTTCTATAACTCTAAATATTATACCTAGGATTGATAGACACACACACACACATATATATGTATATACTTTATTTCATTAAATATCTTTAATTATATATAAAAATAATTTTAACAGTTTTTAAATTTTTGAGTTCTAAATTTTCTTCTTCCCTCCCACCTCTGCCCCATCCTTGAGAAGACAAGCAATTATCTACTATACTTGTGAAGTCATGCAAAATATATTTCTATGTTAGCCATGTTGCAAAAGAAAACATACACATACAAAACCAAGAAAAAATAAAGAAAGTAAAAAAAGTATGCTACAGTCTGCACTCAGAGTTCCTCAGTTCTCTCTCTGGAGGTACATTTTTTTATAAGTCCTTCAGAATTGTCTTGGATCTTTGTATTGCTGAAAATAGCTGCATCTTTCACAGTTGATCTTTGCCACAATATTGCTGTTACTGTGTACAATGTTCTGGTTCTGCTCACTTTACTTTGCATTATTTCATATAAATCTTCCCTTTTTATCCCCTGAAATCATTCTGCTAATCATTTCTCATTTATTTATTTGTTTGTTCATTTATCTATCTATATCTATCTATCTATCTATCTATCTATCTATCTATCTATCTATCTATCTATCTATTGCTTTTGGAGGGCAATTGGGGTTAAATAACTTGCCCAAAGTCACATAGCTAGTAAGTGTGTCAAGTGTCTGAGGTCAAATTTGAACTCAGGTCCTCCTGACTCCAGGGTCAGTGCTCTATTTACTGCGCCACCTAGCCACCCTGAGCTAATCATTTCTTCAAGCACAACAGTACTCTATCACAATCATATACCACAGTTTGTTCAGCCATTCCCCTGTTGAACATAACCTTCATTTCCAATTCTTTGCCACCAGAAAGTTATTATAAATGTTTGTTTGTGAAAATAGGTGTTTTCCCCTTTTCTCTGATCTTTTTAGGATACAGATTTAGTATTTAGTATTGTTAGGTCACAGAATATGCATAGTTTTATACCCCTATGGACATAGATCCAAATTGTTCTCCAGAATACTTGGATCAGTTCATAACTCCACCAACAGTGCATTAGTGTCCCAATTTTTCCATATCCCTTTCATCATTTGTCATTTTATTTTTCTATCCTGCTAGCCAGTCTCATTAGGTGTGAAGTAGTGTGTCAGAGTTTTAAAATGTGAATTTCTCTAATCAGTCATGATTTAAAGCATTTTTTCATGAAAGCATAGGAACTTTCACTCTATTATCAATTAAGCAAGCATTTATTAAACATTTATTTTTACCCAAAAGCCCTAAATCTATTTTTTATGATGTGTGCTAGGTGTTCTTGAACAGTTATTTTGAAGTTAGAAGATCTGAGATAGAGTCCAGAATGTATCCCTTGCTAGCTAATACGACCCTGATACATTCCAGGTATATCTCTGGGCCTCACTTTTTTCACCTGTAAAATAGGGATTTCCACTACCTGGCTCACAGAGTCATTATAGAAATTCAATTATTATTATAATTATTAAAAATAGTGATGCTGATAGCAAAAACAACAACAAAAATCACCAAAAGATTTTTCCCTTGGAGATTTCATAATTCAGTTAGGGAGACAATATACACATACAAACATAAGATCAACTCTATGAAATATGAGTCAAAAGAAAACTACAGTGTAAAGAAAAAAAGACATTCTGAATCTTATTTTAATGCATCCATACTTAAAGAAACTACTTTTTGTTCAGTCTGCCCTCAATCCCTCTATAACTAAGCAGACAGTTTAAGAGAGTTGTTGCGGCTAAAAAAAATTAGCCTATGCCATAACACAATGAGACATTGTAGTGAGAATTTAGTGTTGGATTCTGTATTTTAATTTAAGAAATGATATTTTCCTTTATTAACTACTTAATGGAGATGCAAAAAATGAGAAAGTACGGTATGTGCCAGGATTAAGAGCCAAAAGTCATTCAATACTGACCCCTTGTGGTCGCTCGTGGTAGAATTCCCTAGGAATTTTAGTTGAATTACCTACACAGGTGTTAAGATTTCAAATCAACAGATTTTTATCAAGTACTTTTTTTTTTTTTGGACAATATCAAGCAAATAATTTGGCTTAGCCCTAGAGAATACTAAGACCAAATGAGGCAAACTGTGCTCTCAAGGAAGTTATTATCTAATTAAGGTGAGGTAGTTGCATGCAAATAATGATATGTGATTTTTATAGTTCAGTTATGTCTGCCTCCTCACAACCCCATTTGGGATTTTCTTGGCAGAGATATTGAAATGGTTTGACAATTCCTTCCCCAGCTCATTTGAGAGATGAATAAACTGAGGCAAATTGGAGGAAGTAACTTGCCTAAGGTCACACAGCTAGTAAGTGTCTGAGGCCAAATTTGAACTGAGATCTTCCCGACTCCAGGTCTGGTGTTTTATCCGCTGCACCACCTAGTTGCCCTTCATAATATATGTTAGAGTATAATATAAGGGCTATAAGAAACAAGGAAGCAGAAGCCACTTAGCTGGGAAAGTCAGGGAAACCTTTATTAAGGAAGTGGCACGTAAGCTGGGCCTTAAAAAAAGAGAAACTTGAACAGGCAGAAATGGGAATGGCCTGGGAAAAGAAGTAATCAAGGCAGTGCCAGGCATAGGAGATGATGGCATGAGTTAAGGCACTGAAACGGAGGAGGTCAGGATGAGGAATGATGGTGGCAAGCTGTATAATTTGGCTACAATGGGGGGTAAGGAGATGAGGTTAGTAAGAAATCAGCCTGGATACAGTCTATATACAAGCTGGATACAGTCTATATACAAGCTGGATACAGTCTATATACATGCTGGATACAGTCCAACAGACTAGATTGTCATAATGCCAGGCTATGGGCATTACAGTCTACTCAGCTGGCAGTAGGGCCCCACTTTTTGACCAGAGGAATGCTACAATCAGCTTGGTGCATTGGGAGGATGACACTGAGAGCAGACAGACGTGTCAGGAGGACTTCAACAACAGTCCAAGCAAAAGATGATGAGGGACTGGACTATGGTGGTAGCAGTGGAAGTAAAAAGGATATATGATGTGACTTTAAAGAATCAAAGAGTCAGAAGAAATCATAGTCCTTTCTATACCTGAATAAGAATCCCCTCTACAACCCACCCCCAAAGTCCTCTTCTGGTTTCCCCCACTTAAAAACCTGTAGTGAAGAATGGAAAACCACTTCTCCGCAGGCAGCTCCTTGTACCTTAGGACAGCCTCAATAATAGCTGACAAGTATAAAGAGCTTTCAGGTTTGCAAAGCACTTTCTATACATGATCACTTTTGACTCCACTAACACAGTGAAGGAAATACTCAAGTATTTTTATATATGCACTTTGCAAGTGAGGAAACTGAGACTCAAAAAAAGAGTGTCAATCTGGCTTTGGACACATGCTATGTGACCCCATGCACCCTCTGCCTGCCGCAGTCTTTCAATGGAAAATTGGGGCAATAATAGCACCAACTTCACAGGCTTATTGTGAGGACAAAACAAGATAACATTTGTAAAGCACTTAGCAGGATGCCTGGCATACAGTAGGTACTCAATAAATGCTTATTTCATTCCTCCTTTCCTTCTTCCTTTCTTTCCTTCCATAGTCACACAAGTAAAAAAATCCAAGTTTTTAAACCCAGGTCTACTAAGTCCAAGTTCAAGCTGCTTTATGCTACATTGGGCTGCCTTTCTAATTGTTATACTATCCCCTTGGAGCAGGCTCAGTGAGGATTCCAGTCAAGCACATGGAGATTTAGGGTGGGCCTGTTTCTGGCATTTATGATGGAGGGACCCTGCCTTTTGCTTCACATCGACTTCAGAGCAGATACAGATATCCTGCTTCCTGGCATCCATGTTAGCTCAGGAGTTCCTACTGTTTCACTGGTTGCTAGGCTGGGATCCTGTGGATATACTGAAGGAGTAATTTCCAAACTTCAGTGGAAATTCTTTCCCTTTCTACCAGTCTCAACGTGAGCTGTCCAGGGCATCTGATGGAATGACTGCATCCTTCTCACACTCATCTGCAAGCTGTGAGTTTTATGGCCTCCTAGGTAAGCCTGTGCCTGGAATGAGACTGGCTTATGTTTGTCCTCTTTCCTTTGGTACAGAGCTTCCTGAGATTTCAAAAAGTGCCTGACGTCTTCTCCTTTCTGGGCACCCAAGCAACAGGCTAGTGGTTTCTGGAGCAACAGCAGTCTGGCCAAAATGAAAATGTCACCCAGAAACGGGAAAGAGAGAGAGCCTAGGGGAAAATACCCAACTGGCATTGTGGAAATGCTCAGTGGAAATAAAATGAAAAAAAAAAGATTAATTAGCAAATGAGCAGCCCTCTGAAAAAAAAAAGTTTGCAAATTCCTCAATGAAATTTAAATATTAGCTTTTCAACTCATGATATACATAGTGATAAGTTACTAACTTCTGTGCTAGTTGTTCTATGATTCTTATTCAGCATTCCCCTTTCTGTTCAGGAATAAAACTACCTGTTCCAGAACAGATTCATGTTTGTATCTTGAGTTTCACTTTTAAAATATCCTCTTTCTGCAGAGAACCCTCAGGCTAGAACCAAATCCAGAATTGTTCCTGGGGAACCTGAGGGATGTGTGTGTGTATGTGTGTGTGTGTGTGTGTCTAAACTCTGAAAAATTATGTTATTAGTAAGAATTCAAGATAGATTAGAGGAGGAGAGACCAGACTCCAAGAAGTTGTTAGGAAGTTGGCATAGTAGTCTTAGAATGATATAATAAGGATCTAGAGTAGGGAAAGTGAGTGTTTAGTAAGAAAAAATATATAGGATCAAATATTGAGACCTGACCTTAGAAGTCATGTGGCCTCCACTTTCCTTTTATAGTTATTCATGGCCAAGGGACTGTTAGATCCTCAAAGCTTTGGGGAAACATATATAGGGTTTGACCCAAAAGGCTGACTCAAAAAGGTTATTTTCTCTTTGGTCTTGCTATGCTTCCACCTGGAATTTATTATGATAAAATCTCTAGATAAAGCTTAGGGACAGCTAAAGTTTTCCCCAATGTGAACAAAAACAGTTCCTAGCACTTAAGGTAATAAATGCATATTGAGTAGAACAGCATCTCACCCCATACAAAATGCAAAAGACACAAAGGATTCACAGGGGCTTGTAAGCAGATCCAAACACAAACCACTCAAATAGCCATAAATATACAAGCCCTGAGGCAATCATTACATTTGGAGACTTAAACAAGAAATGCCCTTTCATAGGGGACTTGTACTGTCCAAATCTCTTACTATTTAGGGCGGTGGTTTTCAACCTATGGGTTCTGTTCAATTTAAATACATCCTGCATAGCAGATATTTATATTACGATCCATAACAGTAGCAAAATTATAGCTATGAAGTAGCAACAAAAATAATTTTATGGTTGGGAGTCACCACAACATGAGGAACTGTATTAAAGGGTTGTGGCATTAGGAGGGTTGAAAACTGCTGATTTAGGGGGAGAGGAGATAACAAGGTCCAGGGCCCCTGTTTTTTGCACAAAGCATACTTTACAGGAAATCCCCTTCTTTCTCAAGAAGGTCAGGTCTTTGAACTACTGAATCTGGGGTTTGAACTATAACACAATCTGCCCCACCCCCCCCCGCAGGGTTACTCAGGAAATCTCTGTATTCTGCCTAAAAGGTCAGATTCTGGGTAGACCCTAACAAGGAGATCAAAGTGCTCCATCTTCCCCCTCTACATAGGAAGTTAGGGATCAAGGACATTGTCTATAAGCTCCCCTTGCAGGCTGAGTGGACATATTTGACTCCTGCCATGTGCTTCTATGGGAAATGGATCAGTGTTCCAGTTGGTGACATCACTTGAGCTGGGAAAATCACATGTAAGAATATTTCTACCTCTGCCATAGACTTGAGTCATAAATTGACATCAGTTGCTCTTGGGAGATGGAACAAAAGAAAAATCTAGAGCAGGATACTGCTCTTCTTTATGAGCTAGTGCAAAAGGGCAGTTCCTATATAAAGAGTCTATGCTCCTGGATCTCAGCCAACCTTAGGGAGAAGCCCCAGTCACTGGATACCAACCAGAAGCTAGCAATTATTTTCTTAAGATGCTGAACCACATTTCAATAATCTCTAAGAAGAGTTATGCTCATATTGATCAAGGAAACCTCCTACAGACAAAGAAACTGAGTACCAGAAGAGATGGGGGTCTTGCCTCTAGTCACACTAGTAAAGTCAGGCTTTGAACCAAGGTTCTTTAACTTTAAATCTAGTGTTCTTACTTTATCATACTACTGGACTTTATGAACGATTTGATTAGAGAGTTGAACTGATGTCCCTTACTATATATAGGGTCTCTGGCTATTATTTCTAATATGTTATTATAGTCTATTTGCAAATATTCATTTAAAATTTTTGCATCAATGTTCATTAGGATATTGGTTTATATTCTCTCTGTTCTTTCTCTGGTATAGGTATTTAGGTATCTATTTGTCATAAAGAAAGATGCTGAAAAGGTGCTTTCTTTTCCTACTATTATTGAAAATGTTCTGTGCAATATTAAAATCATTTGTTCTTTGAGTGTTTGACAGAATTAATTTGGTTTCCAAATATTGTGTTGGTCCTACAGTTTGCCCTGAGGTTTTAAGGCTATAGTATGGCAGTGGTGTCTCCACATTAGAATTTAGCTCACCAGGTGTTGTATCATTTCCTTCAAGACCCTTCATATCTCTCAAATCACCAATTTGGCTTTCAATTATTTCTTAAGCTGAACTCTTATCATACTGGTCTTTCTATTGTTCTCTGAAGATAACTGGTTCATTCATGCCTCCACTTCACATCGTTTCAGTAGCCTGTAATACTTTCCTTTTCTTTGTCAATTCAAACCCTGCTCATCCTTCAATGTCATTTCTTTCATGAAGCTTTCCCTGGTCACTCCAACTCAGTAACAGTTTCCTCTCTGAAGTCTTTTAGCACCTTCTATCCATATACCTTATTTGACATTTAATCATGTAAAGTACAGATTTGTCCTCTAAGTGACATTGTACACTCACTGAAGGCAGGGACCACAGCTTGTACTTCTTTCCCTTCCCAACATTATCTTACAGATGGTAGGTACTTAAACAGCTCAGTGATCTATTAATTCACACCAACAATCCTCAGTCAAGTTCCTGCAGGAAGCACTCTTTACAACCGCCTCCCACTATCCTTTCCCCCACCTACCAAAAAATAAATACCAAAGTTTCTTCTTCATTACTTCAGGATGGTAGAAAGTGGGGAAGGATGAGGGTACCTGATATGGGGGCATAGTGTGAAGCCCGGAAGTTAGGAGCATAGCTATGACAGGAAACGAAAGATCGCTGACCTAGACCCCGCCAAAAAAAGAGTATCCAAGAGAAATTTACCAGTATAGTTTATGATGAGAAGGAACCATAATCTAATGGGTATAGGTCAGGAGTGGGGAACCTGTGGCCTTAAGACCACATGTGGCCCTCTCAGTCCTCAAGTGTGGTCTGTAGCAAACCTGGAAATGGGTCTCTCTGAACTCAGACAGGCAGGTGATAGGCATGCAGGCTCTGTTGCAGAATCATGGAATTTCAGAATTGGAAGAAAGCTCAGAAACCATGTAGTTCACACTATACCCCCAAAAGAATCCCTAGTCAGAGGCACCTAGGTGGCTCAGTAAAAAGACTGTTGGTCCTAAAGTCAGGAGGCCTCAGTTCCAATCAGGCTCAGACACTTACGAGATGGGCAAGTGTCACTTAACTGCCATCTGCTTCAGTTTCCTAAACTGTTAACTAGGGTAAAATAGCACCTACCTCCTCCAGTTGTGCGAGGATCGGATGAGATAATAGTTGTAAAGCACCTGGCATAATGCTTGGCACAGAGTAGGCACTTAGTAAATATTTCTTTCTTTCTTTTCCTTCCCACAAAATAGCTTAACAAATAGTTTTTATATTTAAAGCTTTTCCAGCTTGGAATACCCTCACTCTTCCTCTTTGTTTTGCATATCAGCATAACCTTAAAAAAAACTCAGCAAATTGTAGGCCAAAACAATATTTAGAAAACAAATTAATTCTATCAAACATTCAAAGAACAATTAATTCCAATATTATACAGATAATTGTACAAATAATATTGTTTGCAATACTAGGAAAAGAAATAATTTTTTAAATATCATTTTAGCATACAAATATGGTTTTGATATCTACACCAAGGAGAGACAAAATGGAGAAAGAAAATTATAAACCAATATCTTAATAAATATTGTTACAAAAATGTAAAATAAACATTTGAAATAGGCTATAATAAAGTATTAAAGATTATATACTACTATAAAACATTCAACAAAAGCTGCAAGATATAAAACAAATATACATAAATTCTTATATAACATCAATAAAACTCAGCAAGAAGAACTAGAAAGAGATAGTCTATTAAAAGTAACTACATAAAATCATAAAATATTTGGGAGTATATCTATCAAGACACATTTAGGAACTATATGAATCCAGGTATAAAACACTCTTTGCAAATATACAGACCTAAGTTACAGGAGAAATATTAATTGCTCATGAGTGGATTGTCAAAATGATAAAAATGACAACATGTAAATTAATTTACTTATTCAGTGCTGTACCAGTCAAATAACCAAATGATTATTTTATAGAGATAAAAAAATTACAACAATTCATCTGGAGGAACAAAATTGAATAATTTCAAGGGCAGTAATGAAAAAAAGTGGCAAAGCAGGAGGTCCACCAATAGCAGATCTCAAATTATACTAGTCTTTTTGTATATTTTTCTCCCATTATAAGCTTCACAAAGGGAGAGACTATATAACTTTCATATTTGTATTCCCAGTGCCTAGAATAGTACCTACCAAACAGTAGATGCTTAATAAATGTTTATTTATTTGTTGTTGACTTCCAAAGTATCAACATGATTGACTTCTAACATATTATGATGGCTTCATATATGGATTAATTAAAAGGGAACATTCAGACCAGAGAAGAAAAAGGGGAATGATGGATGCTTTTAAATACCAGAGAGGTTATGCTGTATAAGAGAGACATGTTTTGTTAGGCTCCAGAAAGCAGAACTAGGCATGATGCAGAAAAGTTGTAGAGATGCAGACTGATGTAAGGGAAAAAAAAAATCACCTAACAATTGCAAAGTGGAATGGGCTTATTTAGGATGAAGATGGTATGGTCTCCCTTAGCTGTAGGTTTTTAAAAGGAAGCTAAATGACCACTAGCCCAAAGAGATGAAGAGAGAATTCTAGGGAAGGTATAGGTTGGACTAGATAACATTTGCTATTCCTTCTACTTCAGATTTTTTGATACTGTGAGAGACGTTTCCAAGGGAGAGTATATAGAAAGTGATGAGAAGAGAGGCAAATACAGATCCCTCTAGAATATCCAGTTAAGATCTTTGTTGTTCAGTTGTATCCAACTCTTTGTGGCCCCATTTGGGGTTTTCTTGGCAAAGATACTAGAGCAGTTTGACATTTCTTTCTCTAGCTCATTTTCCAGATGAGGAACTGAAGTAAACAGGGTTAAGTGACTTGCCAGGGTCATACAGCCAGTGTCTGAAACCAGTTTTGAACTCACAAAAATGAGTCTCTTTTATTTTCTAGCTGCCACAACTAATGTGTTAGGAAGAAGATAAGGAGCCTTGAAAAGGAGGAGCACCTAAAGAAATAGGAAAACCAGGAGAGTATGGTGTCTCTGAAACTAAAGAAGAAAATACCTAGTAGGAGCAGGTAGCAAAATACTGTCACAATTAAAAATTTTTTTTTAAATCTTAGACAAATACCCAATAAGAAAAAGGAAAAGAAGCATTGCCATGTGTACAGTAGAACATTAGAGAATTCAAAATATATACCAATAAATTTCCATTTCAAGAAAGCCTATATAACAAATACTACACATTGTGTTGAGAGTTGTCCATTTTTCTTAGTTTCCTTGTAAGTTTTCTTTTGTTCTCTGCTGTCACAATTTGTAGAGAAGCCAATAAAGATGAGGATTGAAGAAAAGGTCACTGGATTTATCGGTTGTGATTTCACTGGTGACTTTTAAGAAAGCAGTTTCAGTAGAATGGTTCAAGTGGAAAACAGATTGTAAAGAGTTAAGGAGAGTATGAGTAAGGAAGAATGGAATTACTGGGTATAAACAGCTTGGTCAAGAAGTTTAGCTATCGAGAAAAAAAGAGAATGACTGAATTAAGTAGGTTGTGGAAAGGCTCCATTGCTCCCCCTCCCCTTGCCCTTGCCCTGAGCAAATGGGAGGAAAAAAAACTAATGGAAATAATATATCATTGGTAGAATTGTGAATTGGTACAACTTTATGGAAAATAATTTGGAACGATGCAAGAAAACTCACTAACCTGTTCAAATCTTTTGACCTGGTAATTCTACTATGAGACATAAACCCCAAGGAAGTCAATGACACAAAGAAAGCTGTTTCATATCACAAAATGTCCATATTGGAAAGAAAAGAGTTGCATATCAATTGAGGAAATGGCTAAAAAAAGTTATGATGTAAATTAATGGAATGAATGTTATATGCCATAAGAAAAAACAAATAGGAGAAATTCAAAGGAACATGGGGAAACTTACAAAATGATTCAGAAGGAAGAAAGCAAAACCAAAAGAATAATATCCATGATGGCTACAATAATGTAAATGATCTTGGTTCCAGAGAAGACAGGATGAGACACACTTTTCTCCTCTCAGAAGGGAGGCAGAGGACCCCAGGGGCGGAATGCTGCATATGCTGTCAGACCTAGAGAGAGTTAAGGAGACAGCTAGAAGTGAGAAGCAGTTATAGTGTAGAGTCAGCCTGGTCAAGAAACTTAGCTATAAAAAGGAGGAAGAAAAAGAAAAAAATAACTTAAAAATTCAGGTTGTGGAAAGGCTTTTATTTTTTCCCAGGATTGGAAAGGTCTGAGCATATGAGTAAGTACTTGTATAAAAAAAAAACAAGACTTCAATAAAGCATCAATAGAAGAGAGACCAAAAATGCTAGGGCAAAGTGCAGTATACAGTGGATAGGATGGAGGGTCCAGATAGATGGATTAGATTTATTGAGGGGCAAGAATATCTTTTCTGTTCTTAGAGACAAGGAGAGAATGATATGATGATCTCAAAGAGCCAATAAGGCTTCAGCAAGAATGTCATATCAGATTAATTTTAATTCCTTTTTTAATAGTTTTACTAAACTGATAAATTAGAAGGATGCTACAGATACGGTTAACCCATATTGAGCAAAGTATTATATAAATTATACGTACTGTTCTTATGAAAAAGATTTAAAAATGTGGAGTAAGGTGTGCAATTGGGTGAATCTGGAGAAGTTTCTGCGGCTTGACTCAAAGAACACTCATTAATAGTTTGATACAAACTTAGAAGATCTCTGGCAGTGTGCCATCTGGGATCTATGCTTAACTTTTAGTTTTGAATGTTTTATCAATGATTTATCAATGATTTGGATAACCTTAGATAGCATCTTTAATAAATTGTCAGACGACACACAGGGATAAGTAATACACTGGCTGATGTCAGGATCTCAAAAGACCTCAAAAGTTGAGAATATTGGACTGAATTCATTTTTGAGATGCAACAGGTATAAATGTAAAGTTTTATGATTTATAAATACAAGATGAAGAAAGAATGGTAAGATAAAAATTTGTCTGAAAAAGAGTTGGAAAGAGATGGATGGTTAATGGATTACAAACACAATGAGTCCACAGGCTTCTAGGTGGCAAAGTTGGTAGAACAGGACTAGAAGTCAGGAAGGCAAAGTTCAAACTTTGACTCAGATACTCACTAGCTATGTATCCTCAGCAAGCAACCTTTCTGTGCTTCAGTTTATTCATCTATAAAATGGGGATAGTAAGAGTCCTTACTTCACAGGCTTGTTATGAAGATTAAATGAGTTAGCACATGTAGAGTACTTTGCAAATCTTTGAGTACTATATAAATACTAGGTACTGGTTTTATTATAGAATATACTATGATATGGAATATTTTATAATCATTATAGAACAGAATGTTCTATTCGAATGTATAATATAATCATAGAATAATCTAAATTATATTATCTTTGCTACATATTATAATATGGAATATGTATATTATACAGAATAATATAATTTAGTATATAAGTTAAAAAAAATGTGATCTTGGGCTGTAATGAGAGACATAGTTTCCAGGAATGAGGGAGTGATAGACTGACTATATTTGATTGAGTGACTGTGGTCCTGAGCTTTAAAGAACAGAGGAAGAGACCCTAATGAAGCCCATGTCAGATGGCCTTATCTAATAGGTCAAATTAGCAAAAGATCATAGGGTCAAAGACTTAACATTGCTATTGGAAGTCATCTAGTCCCACTCATCTAAAGATGAAGAAAAGAAAATTGAAGTTAAATAACTTGCCCTAAATCACATAGGTAAGTATTTTAACCCAGATTTTTTAATGGCAAATCCAGTGCTATTTCACATGATATGTAAGAGGAAGTGGTTCATATGTGAGCAAAAGGAGAAAAGAAAGGCTTTGGAACAGTCAATGTGGGGACTGAGATAGGAAGCCAATAAGGCAGAAAGAAACAATTGTCACCTGGGCATCTTGGAGGCAGTTAGGTGAGGTGGCATAGTGTATGGAATGCTGGACCTGGAGTCAGGAACACCTAAGTTAAAATGTGACCTATGTGACCATGGGCAAGTCATTCACATTTGCCTCAGTTTCCTCATATGTAAAATGGAGATAATAATAGCACCTACTTTGCCATTGTGAAAATTAAATGAGATAATATTAGTAAAGTACTTAACATAGTGCCTGGCACATAGTAAATGCCATATAAATGCTAACTATTATGAAGTTTCAAATAAGTTAAGGTACTACAAATTAATTTACAGTAGATGAATTCGCTTTGATTTCATAACTTTCCCCAGCAATGTTCAGCAGCTTTGTGGTACAAATGGAGGGTGCAAGATAGTAAGGTGGAGATTTGAAGTTTCTTAAGGATGGGGATTCTCCATATTTTAGGGGCATCACTACTGAAACATTAAAGTGGCTGATCATGAGGTCAAGTATAAGTCTGGAGAAAAATGACAATAGAGTGAGAGGGACGGACTGGGAGAATAGGGATGGTTCAAAAGATCAGAGGTTAAAATACTGGCAAAGAGTAGGTTTAATGTAAGTGAGATAGTTAAAGAGGTGGAAAGATAAGAGTTTGTGGTTAGATAATAGAATTTCAAAGCTGCTGTTGTTCTCCAATTTTGAAGAACAGATTTTATAAGTAACACACAATTCCAAGAGAAGCATGAAGTGTGACCATGCTAGTGTGTGCCTAACATGGGTTGAAGAAGGATATAATCCAAGTTGAAATGTAGGAATTTCAAGAGAGATATCATCAACATGAATACTGGAGCCCCAAAGGATTATTGCAGAGGATGGCTGGAAATATAAATGGTAAAGCTAGATACATAAATTCCCTACCTGCATTAATATGAATATGATAAAACTCATCATATATATTCATCAAAATATTTTATACAATTGATCATTTCAGTGTTCTATCTAAAAATGTTTTGCTTCTTTAAAAAAAAGGGGGAGTAACCCTAAGAGTCAAACAAATCAATGCCACATATCAATGAAAGATAGCTGTGTCTGACAGAGTTCACCACACTCCAAGAGAACTGTTAAACATTAAATAATAACATCAACTGATGAAGTCAAAAGATTTGATATTGCAATGAAGTAAGCTAATTCCTAACTAATTAGAAGGCCATGGTGCTAGTTATTTCAACCAAGATTTCTGGAGCTCTCTAGAGTTCATCTACTCCCATGAGTAAAAGGGAAAGATCCAGAAACAAATCTGGCTATCAGAGGAGCACAAGTTTATTGTACTTATTGCATTAGTCTGAAATGCTTGAAATAGATTGCCAGCCCAGACACAGAAAATAATAGATGTTCTCTAAAGTTCTCAGTTTTATACACATCTATTTTAAATCACCGCATTCCAAAATACTCCACCTCCTGCCTTCATTTATCTCTTCATGCCACTTGGCCAGTCCAATGATCAGGATTATTTGTTTAACTCCAAAGCCATCAGGCATTGTGTCTTATTTCCAGAGCTAAGATTTTGATGCTCCCCCATTCTGTCTGAGCTAGGATAAATAATTTGGCAGTACCACCTCTGAATATGTAAAAAGATAAGCATTGAAACAATCTCCTTCCCTCACCCCACAGCAAGCATTACAAGTGTGCCAAGTACTACAACAAGAAACTACAAGCTATTGCTTAATTATCCTTCTATTTAACACTTACTGACTCTGTATCCCATTTCCCTTAACCCTTCAAAATTTGTTCTTCTCTCCTCATGCCCCCAATCACACTCTTCCTTTGAATACTCACAGCAAATAATCTCGCTTCTTAATTCACAGAGAAGTTTGAGACCATCTTGTGGAAGCTCCCTCAGTTTTCTTCCTAAATATTTCAAAATATCTTAAGGCCTATTTTCTGTTCTTTTCCTCTGTTCTCAGAGGAAAATGTATTGCTGTTACTTGTCAAGGCTCATCTTTTTACATTACTTTTGAACCTCCTGCTTCCTCAAGGACCTTGTTCCCCTAAGTATCCTCTCTCTGTCACACATCTACAATCTCTCCTGTTTACTGGCTCTTTTCCTTTAGCCTACAAACATACCAGTCTTCAAGTTAACAGTGACATCTTAACTGCCAAATCACAAGGTCTTTTATCACTTCTAATCTCCCCCTGGCTTCTTAATCTCTACTCTCTGAGTTGATGAAAACAACGTTAAGTTTTTCACATATAATAACTCATGTTTGCACACTTACAGAACTTGTAAACATACATTTTAATCTATTTAATAATCTTCCAAATGAAGAATTTTGGTGGGTTTTGAACCTATTTGTTAAAAATATAAAAATGCAAGATCTGCTTAGGTTTATAGGAACAACTGATAGACATCAGAGAAGAAGGAAATATGAAACAAATTTACAAGAAAAATCTTTACATAAAGGAATGGAAAAAATGAGTATCATAAGTGCACTTATTCCAAAGATCTGTATATCTTTGTGAGGCATATTTTTCAACTATTATTAACCTATATGATAAAAAATAAAAATAAACTTAAATTGGAATCAGACCTTTGGATTGCTATTCCACAAAATATTAAACCAAAAAATTTTAAAGTAATGAATGAATAAAAAAGCATACATTAAGTGCTTACTGTTATATCACGTAATATGCTGTGGGGATACAAATGCAAAAAGCCAGTCCCTGCTCTCAAAGAACTCATACTCTAAATTTGTGAAGACAACACATGTAGGATAAGTCAGCTCCAGAGTGGATGGAAAGAACATAATGTCCTATGGATGCAGCTACTGGACCACTGACAAGGCATAGGAACTTAGGTATCAAGACATCTGCCCTCCAGGAGTGCCCCAACACCACTGGAAGTGGGATGGAGGAATAGATCTAAGGGTTAGAGTATAGAAGAAAAGCATTTTCTATTGTACTGTATTCACTATAAACAATATTTTAGTCAGATCAAAACAGCTTTTGCATCATTAAAAATATTTTCAAAATATTTATTATACTTTAAAATTTTATAATATACATAATTATTAGTATAGTAGCATTTATTTGGGTAATGTCATCGGTCAAAAACATATTGCTTATAGGGGTGCAAGGTCAAAAAAATTTGGAGATCAAAACTCTAAAGTTCCTTCTAGCTTTTAAATTCTACAATCCTTTAATCTCAGGGGTTGAAGTGCAAAAGTCAAGAACCAGGAAAAAAGGTCATTAATGGACCTTTAACAGCTGGCCCAGACCCAAGGTTAGTTTTGGAACCTGATCTTGGTAGATGTGGCTGTCTCACCTCCTTATTTTTTCAAACATTTTATGACAAGAAATAATTGCTGCTGAGAAAAATTCCTAGAGCCGAGACATAAACAAGATGGAGATCAATGGAGATCAACAAAAGGGAAATTATACCTTAGAAGCTCACAGGAATTTGGACTGGTCAAGATGATCTGGAGACAGCTAAAAGGCAAGACCAGGAAGAAAAGCAAGTCTATGCCAAATTTCATGGCCATACCCTTGATATGTGTGTGTATGTATGTATAAAATGTTATATACACATATATACATTTCATATACATAATATATACTTCTACCAGATATATTCCATGTAAATAGATACATCTATACATACATAAATACACTTATACACCTACCAGATAGATCAGCAGCTCTCCTGCTGGGCTGCCTGGCACACTGAGAGGTTAACCATACTAAGAGAGTAAACCAAGGGTATCCTGGATCCTTGTTGGATTAGGCACTGGGGAGAGGGGCTGGGAAAAGAGGTGATTCCAAGGTTTATGGGGGTGGGATGAAGGTTCTTTAGTTAAAACAAAGTCCTGTACTTCTGGAAGATGGAATTTTAGCGGTGCTGGGCATTGGGGACTTGTTCTTCAAATCTGACTCCTGTAAATAGTATTAAGATAAATACAGGTTTCCTCTATTTCCCAACAGTGGTCAGGGGCCAGGAAAAAAATGGTCCTCTTCAAAAGGGTAATTTTAGGTAGGTTTCTATTTTCCAGCATCCCTAACCACACTCATAATTTGAAAGTTTCAATACAAGAAGGAATTTTCATTAACTTCCAGTCAATCAATAAACATTCATTAAGCGCCTACCATATGACAGACACTGTGCTAAAGGCTGGGGATACAAAGGTCAAAGTCTCCCCCCGCACCCCAAAAAAGCATCCTTTTTCTTAAGAGGAAAAAAAAGGAAAACGAAAAAGGCCATGGATATAATCCAGTAATAAAAGCAATGAACTGGTCAAATTTCCTGAATGACAGGCACCACTTCTAGAGCGCCACCTCTAGTTGAAACATTCCTCTCTTCTCCCGGCCCCTCCCATTCCTTCCTGGCCCCTCCCCCATCCCCTTTCCAATACTACATTTTCCAACTCCCACAATTCCTAGGGCTACTCCAGACGCAAATTAGAGGAGGGGTAGAGAAATGCCACTGAACCCGCCCTCCCTTTTAATTGGTTAATAAGAATTAGTCCCATCTAATGGGCTTACGGATAGGGTTCCGTATTGGGTAAGAAGAAGAGAGGCGGAGTGGGCGGGGCAAAACGGTCGGTGGGGGGCGTGGTCCTGGTTCCCTGAAATCGTCCCCTCCCGCGCCCAGCATCATGTACCGTTCTCTCCGGATCTTCGTCCTGCCCAGCAGGCTTTTGCAGCCCTCTTCTCTGGGCCACGCTTGTGCCGCCTGCGCTCTGCGGCGGCCTCTGATCGCCGCTCGAATGGTGAGGGTCGTCTGCTGCTTCTGTGCTCCCACTGCCGTCCTGGGGCTTAGCCCGCGGTGACCTTCACCCTCTCCCTCTACACATGGGCTGAGCCGAGCCGAGCCCAGCCAGGCCGGATCAGGCCAGGCTGGATTTCTGGGATTGTGGCTTCCAGTTAGGGGAGAAGGTTAGGTTCCTCTTTGCATGCCCTTCCCATGACCAGAGCTGGGGGCGGTGGGGTCGTTTTTTCTCGGACACCTTCCGGTACGTGGTCCGTGAGGCCTTAGGAGCGAGGAGTGTGTGCGCATGCGCTAGCATGTAGCGCTCCCTTCAGTCCCTGCTAGTAAGGAACGTCTGTCTATGCAGACTTCGCTCAGCTCTGTCCTTCCTAATTTCCTCATCTGTAAAATGGGGGTGATAATAATAAAAATGATAATAGCACTTACCTCCCAGGGGAATTGTGAGAATCTAATGAGATAATATTTGTAAAGCGCTTTGCAGTCCTCTGTAAATGCTAGCTACATATTATTCTATTAGCCTTCTTGCTAGGCTCGGGGTTTTCTCTTTCCTGCCCAGGCTTGTACACATCCCTATCTTCCCTGAAAAACCTGAACTTTTTTCTGAATGATGCATAACAAGTTGTGGTGGTACATAGGATTCTGGTTTCCATAGCCCAAGATTGCTAAGTGACCTAATCGGAGCTGCCTTTCCAAGACCTGGAGCTGGGAGTATGAGGAGAAGCTCTGACTGCTGAGGAACTTAAGCTCCTGGGTTGCAGCATGGTCCTTTGGGGGAAAAAAGTGTGTGATGATACTATTACTCCTTGGTGCCCTCTGTTTTTCTAATCTGAGGGAGAAGGTAAAAAAACAAAACAACAACAAAAAAAAACCTAAGAGCTTCCTTACCACCACCATGCTTTGAACTGGCCTTAAACCCCAGGGTATGTATAATAAAAGTATTTTGTGGCCCAGAGCACTGGACTTGGATTCAGGAAGACTTGAGTTCAAATGTGGCCTCATATTAGCTGTGTGATCCTGGGCAAGACACTTAATCTCTGTGCCTCAGTTTACTCATCTGCAAAATAGGTATAAATAATAGCACTTGCCTCCCAAAGTTATTGTGAAGTTCAGTTGAGGTAATGTACTTTGCAGACCTTAAAGTGCTACATAAATGCTAGCTCCTGTTATGACTTTCACAGTATTAATGAATTTTAAGGAAGTTGACAAAAATAGTTTTTGTCTGTCTGCTTGAAAGAACTAGTTGTAATTCATACTGGTCATGTCATAATAGTTTTGATAAATGAGATAATGTGAAATGTTTTTTAGTTATAAAGTTTCATATAAATGTAAAAGCTGTTACTATTTGGAAGAAAATTCAGTGGAAGAGGAGTTTAAAGTTCCAAGTCCAAGCTATAGCTACTAGTGATTTGTTTCAATGAACCCTTTTCATTTTTAAGTTTATTTATAATTGAAAATATTGACGATACAGCCTTAAAAGAAAATATTTATCAAAAGAATGTTGAGATTGTATGTAGTCTCACTTGTATATAAAGTGCTTATTGACTAACTGACTCTGACTGCAACTATGACTTCTTTATCCTAGAAGAATGTCAGACATCAAAAAACTATGGAGTCTGAATGCAGATGGAAGCATAGTATTTTGCTGTCTCTTTTGTTTGTTTCTTCTTTTTCATGGTTTCTCCCATTGGTTTTGATTTTTCTTTACAACATGACTAATATGAAAATATGTTTAATATGAATGTGTATATAGCCTATATCAGATTGCATGCCATCTTGGGGACAATGGGGAAAAAATTTAGAACTCAAAATCTTATGGAAGTGAATGTTGAAAATTAAAAATAAATCGTTTTTGGAAAAGTATTTGCAAGAAACTGTTGAAATTGCTTTTATCTCTGTAACTTGGTGGCATCATTTTTTGATAGAACCTAGTGGGCTACTCTGTTTCTAGTTCACTGTTCTTTACAGTTTCACTTCTCACTAATTTTCAAGGCCGTTGCATTTATGAATCAATGATGTAAAGCTACACCTTGGATGTCATTTAGTTTAACCCTCTTTTTTTATAGCTGAGGGAAGCTGAAACCCAGAGATACTATAACTTGCACAGTCTCACAGGTAATAATTAGTAGAATCAATTCAAACCTCTGACTTACTGTTAAAGTCCATCTTGACCCATTTCCTACTAATTCTGAATAGAACCAAGGAGTCATTGCCTCAGTAAGTACTTGAATTTGCCTTGCTAAGGCACAGGCAGGGATTTAAGGACTCCACTATTCTCTGAGTGTGCTGTAATTAAGTAATCTTAAATGAAGAAAGCTTTGGCCCTACTCAGTTATAAAGAGTCATACCTACTTGATAAACAAGTTACTAATTTAAAATCAATAATGCCTGATCCACATAAGTGTTACTTATGTTTATTCCTGACTACCACTTATTAACCTCTTAACCTCTCTGAACTCTTGTTTCTTCATTGGTAAAATGGGGATAATACTTGAACTTTGTAAAGTATAAAGCATTATACATGTGAAAAAGATGAACTATTACTAGGGTTTCCTTTGTTAGGATTCATATTATCCAGATTTTTTTGTGATTCCTTTTCTTAGACATACAGAAAGTCCACATCTAATAATTTTGAGAAGAATAGAACTTTTTAGAACTGGAAAGGACCTTAGAAATTGTCTACTTGATGTCTTCATTACATTGTCTATCCCTAGGTTTTTTTATGGGTGTTCAGGTATCCAGAGAATATAATTTTCCCGGTTTTGAACTTGGAAAATATATGTGAATACAGGCGTATGTGTATGTGTTTCACTTGTTCTATTGAGATCCTGTTTTTAAAAATTTAATTAATTAATTTGCTTCTAGTTTACAACATTCAGTTCCACAGTCCTTTGAGTTCCAAATTTTATCCCCCTCTCTCTCCTACTCCTTCACCTCCATGGTGGCATGCAGTCAGACAGATTCTACAGATACCTTCACATTAAATATTAACCAAGTTGTAAAGAAGGATTATAATCAGTGGAATAAACAACGAGAAAGAAGAAACAAAACCAACAAGAGAGCAAGTAATTTGCTTCAATCTGCATTCAGACTGTAATTCTTTCTCTGGATGTGGATAGCCCTTTCCATCATGAGTCTTTTGGAGTTGTATTATAGCCTTGCATTGCTGAGATGAGCCCAATCTCTCAAAGTTACTCATCACAGATATGATGTGTCTGTATTTGTACAGAATGTTCTGGTTCTGCTCCCCTCACTCGGCATCAGTTTATATAACTCTCTCCAGGTTATTATGAAGTCCGTTTGCTCGTCATTTCTTATAGCTCAATAGTATTCTATTATATCCATATACCACAACTTATTTAGCCATTTCCCAATTGAAGGGCATCCCCTTGATTTCCAATTTTTTGTGGTACGAAGAACTCTGCCAATAGCACATTAGTGTCCCAATTTTTCCACATTCTCTCCAACGTTTACATTTTCCTTTTTTTGTCATATTAACCAATCTGATAGGTGTGAGGTGGTACCTCAAAGTAATTTTAATTTGCATTTTTCTAATATAAAGTGATTTAGAGTATTTTATATGCTTATAGATAGCTTTGATTTCTTCATCTGAAAACTTCCTGTTCATATCCTTGGACCATTTATCAGTTGGGGAATTGCTTTTATTCTTAATAAATTTCACTTAGTTATCTTATGGGGCCTTTATTAGAAATACTTGCTATAAGGATTGTTTCCTAGATTTCCACTTTCTTTCTAATCTTGTTTGTATTGGTTTTGTTTGTGCAAAAGCTTTTTCATTTAATATAATCAAAATGATCAATTTTACATTTTGTAATGCTCTCTATATATTATTCGATCCTGAATTCTTCCCTTCTCCATAGATCTGACAGGTGCACTATTCCTTGCTCTTTTAATTTGCTTGTCGTGTCACCCTTTATGTTTATGTACACCTTAATGTACCCAGTCTGATGTTATCTTGGTGTATGGTATGAGTTTTGGTCTACACCTAGTTTGTGTACTCCTCCTTTTCATCCCTTAATTATTTTTTTTTATGTCATTCCCTCAAATTTACCTTATACCTGTATCCTCTGTCTATTTGTATTCCTTCTAATTGCATTATTATATTTCTTCTAACTGTATTGTAAAATTTCTTAACAATTACAAATATCATCTTCTAGGGATATAAACAGTTTAGTTCTATTGAATTCCTTATGTTTTCTTTTCCCTTTTTCCTTTTTTTGGCTTCTCATGTCTTAATATTGGAGCTCAGTTTTTTTTGTTTGTTTGTTTGTTTAATTCTGATCGCCTTATGAAAGCCTGAAATCCTATTTCATTGAATTGTTGTTTTTTAGTTATGTCCAGCTCTTTATGACCCCACCTGGGGTTTTCTTGACAAAGACACTAAAGTGGGTTGCCATTTCCTTCTCCAGTGCATTTTACAGATAAGGAAACCGAGGCAAGCTGGGTTAAGTGACTTGCCCAGAGTTACACAGCTAGTAAGTGTCTGAGGCTGGATTTGAAGTCAAGTCTTCCTGACTCCAGATTCCAGGTTGCCTCAGTGTAGCTCATAAATTTTAAGGCCCTCGGAGCAAAAGTATTTTCTTATTAAAAAGTTACTTTGATGTGTCACTGAATCACATCATCGAATTTATAAACTTTAATTATGGACAAGTATGGTCAAGTTAAACATTTATTAAGTTTTTATTATATGAAGGCCTTTAAAAGTCAAACAGGATTTTATTTGCTTATGGGGCAATAGAAAGATTCACATGGTCAAATCTGAGCTTTGGAAATATCATTTTGGCATTTTTTAAATCTCCTGCCCAAAAGGGAAACTAGTATCATATCCAGATTGGTGTTCTGTAATTGGAATCAGAGAGATGGCATAGTGGATGGAGTGTTGGACTTGGAATCAGGAACATCTTGGTTCAAATCCTGCCCCAGATGAGCCTGGGCAAATTACTTAATTGTTCTCAGCTTCAGTTGTTTAATTTGTAAAACAGAAATAATATTCTTTCTTCCTTTTAGTACATATGCCTTACTCCTTTGGAATTTGTGTTGTTTATTCACTTGCCTATTCTATCCTCCATCTCTATTCCCCCACCCCCTTCCCTGCCTGTTTTCCTGGTTGAGTTTATTGTCTGTCTCTCTCTGTATTTTCAACTTCCCTTTTATCCAGTTCATATGAAAGTTGGGTTTGTGGAATGCCATCTCTTCCTCTACATTTGAAAATTCTTCATCCTTATCCTTACTCTGGAAGATGGTGATTTCTCTTCTCTCCTTCCTTTCTTCCAAATGGGATTAA
>CM053593.1:117014671-117027012 GCA_028646575.1 Pseudocheirus occidentalis
TCATACGTTGGCATTTATTATTTAAATTGAAGAACAGGTAAGAAGGGGGGGGGGCAGGTGAGGAGACAGGAGCCGAGTCGCTCATCTGCGCCAGCTCCAGACGGGGTTGATCCTAATTTCTGAGCCTTGGTCCAGGGCACACAAGGAAGCACACGATGAGATGGGGTTCCAGGGGTACAGGTTGAGGAAAACACCGGGGTGGCCAGTTACACATTCAGCCAGAAGTGGGGCAAGGAATCTCCTTGGATCAGCAGTACCGCTTCTTTTTAGGAACTGAAGCCTAGTGATAAGTTCCATCGCACGTGTTTTTTCTTGTTTGTTTTTTAAAGATAAAGTAGAATGAGAGACAGTTCTCTTTGTAACATTAATTGGTCAAAAGCACAATTGATAGGCAGGCTGCTGAAATAAAGGAGTTGATCTTTTTCTTTCCAGTATGCTTATGCATCTTGTTCCTATTTTATTTTGACAAAAATAGTCTGAATGTGAACTTAGAAATGTAAGAAATCCTTATGAAATTATTCACAAAATGGTGAGCTAGATGTAAGAGTAAACAAGACAGAATTTAAATGTAATTTCAAGCCTTTTCTGACTTGTAGAATGGTGTCTTTACTTCTAACAGTTGATTTTATTATATACAATATTGTACTGTAATGATTATGTCTGATAATCTTGTTCCTCAGGCAAGTCAAGGCTCATTCCGGATTGAATATGATACCTTTGGTGAACTCAAAGTCCCAAGTGATAAGTATTATGGCGCCCAGACGGTGAGATCTACATTAAATTTTAAGATTGGAGGTGTAACAGAAAGGATGCCAGTGAGTAACTTTTGTGGGAAGATTATCATCATAATTTGAACAGAAAAGCTATTAAGATTGTTAAGCTTAAGATGATTAAGATCTATTTCTCTCCATTCAAATAAAAGAAGTTGGAGCTTTCTCAAATTTAACATGGTTCTATTTTTTACATATACATAATGATATCAAGAATTATAGAATCTCAGAATTGAAAGGGACCTCGGAGCCTTAGAGGTGGGAATGTATGCTAGCATTGGATTGGTCTGTGCAAAGGCATGTTGTGTGCAGGGCATATCTGCCAGGGTGATACAAATAAAATGTAAAGTTAGTGAAGGATATTAAGATAAAATAAGACTGGGAAGATAGATGAGAGCCAGTTAAGTGGAGTTTGTATCTTATACTAGAGACAATAAGGAGCCACTATAAATAGATAGGTAAAGGAGTGGTGTCAGATGTGTGCTTTAGATATCTCAGTATGTTAGCTCTATGGAGAGTGGATTGGAGGAAAGAAATTTGAATCCTGGGGACCCATTAGGAAGCTACAATAGTATCAAACAGTAGGGACTACTATGAGAGGTTATTCTGTAGGTTTGATCTTGGTTGGCAGCTGTGTGAGAGTTACTTTAGAGTTAAAGATGACAAGACTTTGCAAATGATTTGAGAAGTAAGAAAGGCAAAAGAATCAAAATGACTAAAATTGCAAACTTCACTGGAAAGATCATGGCATCCTTAACAGAAATAGGGAAATTGAGAGGAACTGATAGATTTAGGGAAAAGTATCAGTTCTTTGACATGTTGAGTTTAAAAAGCACATAGGACATCAAAGTGCTGTGGAAGGAGCACTGGGTCTGGCGATAAAGGAATTGGGCTGAAATCCCAGGTGTGAAACTTAATGTCTAGATGGCCTTGGAAAGATAACTTCTCTGGGCCTCAGTTTCCTGATATATAAAATAAGGAGTTGGACTTAGATGACCTCCATAGTTCCTTCCAGCTCTAAATCTGTAGCCCTAGAAAAAATACACACAAGTGAAGATATTAAACAGGTACTTGGTAATGGGGGACCACTGGAGAATATAAAATTTAAACAGTGAACCAAATTGTAAATGAACAGGAAGACAAAAAAGTTGCAACTGAATGGAAGGATCACTTACAGATACTCTTTGCAGAGGCATACAAAAAAGTTCAAAGATTTGGTTTCATCATGTGCCACAGGACAAGAAATATTTCCTGAGATGCTTGGAATCTTAACGAGAAGCCCAAGCGACAAGACCACCCCAAAACTTACATGAATGTCCCTTGCAGATGATGAGAGATTCAGAAATTCTGTGTAGAGCTTAGTATCTTCCAAAAGCATGTCAGTACATACATTAATATTCAGTGTATGCTTTGATGGTTTTAGGCGAGGTTAGTGAAAAGTATATTGGAAGGTAATGTTCATTGTTAAGAAAAGAAGAGAAACTAAAAATGGTTAGACCTCTTACAGTAGCCTTGTGTCTACATATAACAAATACCCTCTTTTTAGAATAGAAGCAGAAAGTATTGGACAAAGTGAACGCACAACATGACAAAAAGTGAAATTGATTCATGAAATGATGATTGGTTCCTAATATCATCTATTAACGTGGAGCCAAACCAGACTAATTAAAGTAAATATAAAAATCATTTGTTCACAAGGAGAAAAGCTGAAACCTGAGGAGATACACTGTGCAGTGATTACTTTATAGCCTTTATAGCGTTTATAGCCTTTATAACCATCTACCCAGTCCATCTTGCTATCTGCCCTGCTTCTCTTCTCCCATCTTTACACATCTTGCATTAGACATAGTAATTGAATAGACTAGCATTGTTTCATGTAAGGGTGTGCTAATTGACTGCCTTTGGATTACCTCACTACTGTGCTACCCCTAGCAAACAAAACTCTTAGCTACCAGTCCCCTAGATATAATGTCTGTCTTATTAGAATCTAAGTTCCTTTATGGTGGAAACTATCTTGCTTTTCTATATTTTATCCCTAGCACATAGTATGGTGCCTGGCACATAGTGAATTCTTAATAAATCCTTTTACATTTATCTAACTTATTAAGAAAAAAAACTATTGGCACTGAAAAATGGGAAAGAAGTAGAGGAAAAGGCATTTCCACTGTTTATCACTATTTCCTACAGACATTTAACAGATACAAAGTAATCACCACAACAGGGAGAACAAAACAGCTAACAAACCACCTCAGCTAGCAAATAGTCTCATTTAGAGGAGACACAGCAGCTGAGGGAACATTAATTGAGATTGCAGGTTCATTTGTAAAACATTATGAAAGAGGATTTTTAGATTATAGTTAATGCTGCCTCAAAAAACTATACTCAACATGAAAAAAAAATGAGTCTATAGAAAGCTTAGTTGGAGGACAAATTAAATCGGATCATTCCAAGACAAAACTAGAGAATAATAATAAATAGAAAATTTGAAAACAAATCTGTTTTTATCCTTACAGTGGTCTGTTTTCATCATCATGACAATAGAGCTGCCCAAAACTGTTTTGGAATAGTTCAGAAGCATTTGGCCTAATATCAAGGTCCTAAAATGCTGTATGATGTAACAATAATAATTATAATAATAGCAGTTAGCATTTATAAAGCTCTTTAAAATTTGCAAAGTGCTTTACAAATATTATCTCATTTGATCCTCATAGCAGTGTTGGGAGGTAGAGTCTATTATTAGTCAAATTTCACAGATGAGGGCACTAAGGCAGATACAAGGAAATAGAAATAACATTTGGGAAAAAATTGTAAAGATCAGCTGGACTGGACAAGTTATATCCATAGTTAGCTAGAAGAGATGTCTTCTGACAACATGCTTTTGAAAACATTTTAAGGGACTGATTTTCAGCATACTTGAAAAAAGGAAGAAGTGGAAAAAATCAGATTGATGCCACCCCACCCCACTGGAAAAAAAAATGATAAAGAAGATGACTTCTCTCCCATGTCTTCTTTCTTATCTTGATAAAGTCTTCATGAGAATGACTATGACCTTTTCAAGGGTATCCTTGATGAACATATGGAAAGAGAACAGTCAAGACTTTCACGATTTTATGTAGTAGACTGCATTTTGAGTCACACAATTTATTGAATTTTATATAAGTTTACAAGATCCTACTGTGTGATGTTTTTAGTGACCAGTAACAACAAAAATTTATTTGACTTAGAATACAATGTATCTCTGCTCTAATAAAGTGACCATTTGGTCATGTTATGATAACATGAGTCCTTCATAGGTATGAATAGAGGACACTTAGTTCAAAGACTTTTTGACTGTCATCAGATGAGACAAAATACAAATATATTTTCTGAGACATTTGTCTCTGTAGTTGCTGTCTTAAATGGAGGCCAAGTGGGAACAGAATAAATAAATGGTGACGTCATTCAGATGCTCTTATGGATGATACGTTGATTGTACCAAGAACCAGAATAACACAGGACCTCAAAAAAAATTAACTACTGGCCAAACTTGGTCAAGGAGTAAAGTCTATTGCATGTACTATGACATAGAATTAGAAGTGCAGTCTGTTGAGTTTGCGTATCAATACTTTTGTCTTATCAATACAGAATCTGCAAATGGACACTAACTTGAACTCTGAAGTGAGTAAGAGAAAGAAAAGTGGGCTCCTACATTTTGGACATTATGTAGTTCTTTGCATTGTAGGATGCTTCTCAGAACAAACCAAAAATAAATACTAGAATTTTCCTGATAGTAATATGTAGAAACTAAGAGTACCTAGAAAAGGTTAAGGCCAGTAGTATCAGAAGTTACCAAGAAGTCAAGAAAGATAAAGATGGAGAAAAGACCATAGTTTTTAAAAATTAAGAAATTATTACCTGGGAAAGAGCCATTGCAGTGTAAAGGTATTAAAAGCCAGATTTTAGGCAGTTGAGAAGTGAGTAGGAGGTGAGGGAGTAGAGACAATAAGTGGAGATGGCTTTTTCAAGGACTCTGTCTATGAAAAGGGAGGTGAAATACAGGATCAGGACTAAAGGGGATGATAAGAAACACCATTTTCAAAATCAAAGCTGTGGCTCAATAGATATATAGTGAGCATGAAAAGTTCTATTTCTAACAGGGACCCGTTCATAAAAGTGGCATAGAAGATGTCATCTGGGAAATGTGTGATCAGGACCTGAAGGGGCTCATATCATGAGAGAGGGGTAAACAGATGGAGAGCCAAAGTGTTCACAAAATATTAAAAGATGTAGTAGAAAGTCTCCATCATGTTCAATATACTCTTTCTGGAGGATTTATGGGAGAACATAGATAAGAATTAGCCGGAATGAGAAGAGGTGGATGAGTTGAGTTATGCACCATTGTGGGGAATAACCACATTGTAAAATCAGCTTTTAAAGTGTATGGACAGCTTTTTTGAGGAGGGTACATAATTCTTTTTTTAAAAGGCAATCATATTTTGCATACTCTACAAATACTCTCATTATTACGATCTGTCATTGGTTATATACAACTATATTCTTTATCTTCTAAATATATTTGAAATTATCTTGATACCAATTTTATTACTGGCCTCTGTTTTAAACCTGTATAACCAATAAACATAATGTGTATTTTGAGAAATATTCTAACTGTAATTACAGATCCCAGTCATAAAAGCCTTTGGCATCTTTAAGCGGGCAGCTGCTGAAGTAAACCAAGATTATGGCCTTGATCCAAAGATTGCTGGTGCAATTATAAAAGCAGCAGATGAGGTAGGAGGCGCTAAATATGTTTCTTTTAAATCATCAGACCTATACCAGACTCTGTGAATGATTTAAAAAAAAAATCTGTATAGATTGGGTGGAGATTGGTAGAAGGCATTGTTATATACTATAGGGCATTATTTTATGAAGGTAAGTTTTATTAACAAATATGACTTGTTTTCGTGTATCAGGACATGGTTTTACCATTTCATTTTTTGCTTTCTTTTGTTTCCCAGTGGTAGTTTTCCCAGATATTGTGGGTAAGCTTTTATTTTCTAGCCTCCAGACTTTATTTAACTCTAAGATCTTAGTAACTGTGAAAAAACTTACCTGGGTGTTATGCTTTTAATCACAAATCACATTACATGATATTTTGCAAAAACACTTTCCTCACAGCAGTGATTTAATGCCATTGTTATCCTCTCTTTTACAGATGAGGAAACTGAGTTTCAGAGAGTTTTCTTAGATTTGAGTCAGAAAGGTTAAGTGATAGGCCCGCTCACATACCTAGTAAGTGTTTGGGTGGGGATTTGAACCCAGGGCTTTTTGTGACTCCCAAGTTGAGTTTATTTTCCACTGGTAATTTATTTTTCCTTATCTTTTCTTATCCAAAGACCTGATTGCTTTAAGTAATAAACTTCTCCAATTACTTGTGTTTTTAAAAGTAGGAGGAGTATATAGTTCATGTTAAAAATATATCCCAACTCAAATTAATCTCAAGGATAAAATTAAGCTTCTTTGTCTAATGGGCTTATAGTAATTTAAAACATACAGATACATACATACATACATACACACACACACACACAAATATGAAGAGGCAAGAGAAAGCATGGTTACCACCAACTGCCAAAATGCAGGGCATCTATTAGGTGATCCATGAGATGAAGAAATACCTTTCTGTGAATTACAGTTTAGGTTACTAGTCCATTTAGGCTGACCCTAATTGATTGTCCATTCAGTTTCAACCTAGCAGCTAAAAACAAATATACCTGTGCTGAAAAAATGAATCTCAGCGTTAGGGTATCTCTTTTTTGATTAGACGTTATAGATAAAATGGTAGTTTTGTATGAATTCTGAAACATTGAAATAATTGTTCTATTCAGGAAAATGAGTTTTTATGTTATAAAATGTTTATAGAGTAGGGTGTTAATGCCTCCTTCATGACTGATTCACATGCAAATTCTCAACTTCATTTGTTTTGTTTTAACTAATTTACTTTTAGAATTTTTTAAAACTAAATTCTCCCACCCACTTAAAATGCAGATAATATGATATCCATTGTACATGCACAGTCATGCAAAACTTATTTCTGTATTAGCCATGTTGCTGAAAAAAAGGCAAGAAAAAGAAAGTGAAAAATAGTCTGCTTCACTCTGTACTCAGAGTTCATCACTTCTTTCTGGGGTTTTATTCATTGTGAGTTCTTTAGAATTGTTATAGATGATTGTATTGATCAGAGTAGGTAAATCTTTCACTCCTGGTATTTCTTACAATGTTGTTACTTTCACTTGAAAATTCTCAAAATTAAATGAAGCAGACCATTTAGTCTGACCTATAGATAAGTAGGAATCTCCACTCCATCAGGTGGTTCTTCCCTTTACAAGAACAAAGGCTTTTTTTAAAGATGTTTTTTGAAAAATTGTGGGACCCCCCCCCATGATAGAATTCAGGTTGTATTGGTATCTGTTGACTGAGAATATGTATAACAGCAAAAAAAATCATTGAGTGTAGTTAATACTTTAAAATGCACCTGTATGATAACAACATAGATCACAGTTGAAAACAGTAATAGATGTAATAACTGCCTAGTGTTCACTTTATTAACAAATGTTGGCTTATTTTTATTTACCTGTGGATTATGTGAACCTTTGGTAATAACTTTGTAGCCCCTCAGGGTCTACTGCTGATAAATTCAGAATCATTGCTCTCTGTGATCCTCAACAGAGGAGAGAAAGCCATTCCCTGCTGAGGAAGCCCATTCTACTCTTGTTCAACTCTGATTTTTAATAATCTTTTTTCTTATATTGAATCAAAATTTTCCTCTTTGCAAATCCTATCCATTGCTGTCAGTTTTGCCTGTGTTCAAGCAGAACAGATTGGCTACACCTTCCATGACAGCCATTTGAGCACTTGAAGACATTTATGACTCCTCTAAGTCTCTTCGTATCCCTCAGTTACAGAATTATAGGATTTAGATCTGAAAGGGATTTCAGAGGTGTCTTGTTTTACAGATGAGGAAATTGAGAACTAGAGATAGTAAATGACTTGCTTGAGGGCCCACAGTAAAAGTAGCAGAGCTGGGATTAAAATCCAGATCCTCTGGGTCTAAATCCAGCCCCCTTTCAACCTGTATTTCCTGCCTCCATCCCTCAGCCTCTCCTCGTATCACATGGTCTCCAGGGCTTTCAGCATCCTGACCATCCTTCTTTGGAAATGTGTTATTGTCCTTTCTAAAATGGGGCACCCAGTTCTGAAAACAATACTCCAGATGTTATCTGGCCCAGAAAGAATACATACAGTAGGCCTGTCAACTCCCTCCTTTTCTCTTTATGCGGCCTAAGATTGTTTTAGCTTTTTGGATTGTCCCATTTCACAGCTTACTTATTTTGAACTTTCATACCAAGGAAAGTCTCAGGTCATTTTAGTTTGTGCACATTTAACATATCTGTTATATGCCGTGGTCCAGGAAGTATAAGTACATTGCAGAAGAGAGGAAAGGAGCATAGATAACAGTTGAAAAAAAAGATAAGCTTACTTATAATAAGTTAAAAAAATTATTATAAATAGTAGTTGAGTCACAGAATGAAAGAAAAAGTAATATATTTGGCATTTAATTTTGTTTTTAAAATTAATCCCTTTTTAAAAAACTTTTTACAGGTAATAGATGGAAAATTAAACGACCATTTTCCTCTTGTGGTATGGCAGACTGGGTCTGGAACCCAAACAAATATGAACGTCAATGAAGTTATTAGCAATAGAGCAATTGAAATATTAGGAGGAAAACTGGGGAGTAAGGATCCTGTACATCCTAATGATCATGTCAATAAAAGCCAGGTCAGTATATAGTTTTAACTTTTTTTCCTTTATTGTAAGATGAAAGGAACAGCACAAATTATTTGGAAAGCAAAATTAAGCCTTTTTAAGAACAAGGTATGTTATAGTACTCATTTATTTTAATAAGAAGCTTTCTCATTAGGCATTGTTTTAAAAAAAACAGTAGTCTTAATTATATTTTTCTTAGATTTCCTAGAAATCATTTTTAAGAGAAGACGATGCATTTTGTATAAATTCAGCGTCTTTTAAACACAATGGAAACTAAATTAGCCTTTTAAATCAGAGGCGGCCAGAGTGATATAAAATCAGTAAAATATTTAATGGGATTTTAAAATAGAATACCAGTTAAAATGGAAAATGTTATAAAATGGCTAAAAGGCATTTACACACACTCCCTCACCTATACAAGGACACAAGTTTGTTTGGATCAAAAAAGGCAAACCTGTTAAAAGTTCGAATATGTGTACATGCATTTCCTTTTCTTCGCTTCTCTTCGTAAAGTACCAGTACTAGTCAGCACTTAGAAACCACCACTTTAGTGAAGAATGTATTGGAGTTAATGTATCCTTTGATGAAGGAGCTGGACACATCAAGTGTATTAAATTGCAAAGCCAGCTCTTCCTTTATCTCACTTTTGCTTTGGATGGGTATGGAGATGTCTTTTTTTCTTTAAAAATTATTTTCTTAGTGTTGTTTTAATATTCTTAGGATATATATAAGATATTTAAAAGAAATCTTTAAACATCATAGCTCTAATTTTTAAAATTTAAGATTTGTATTTAGTATTTTTGAAGTAGAATTAATACACAGAAACATAAACTGCTCTTCTATTAAATATTTGAGTGTGAACTTACCTCAGATCTTTCCATTTTAAGCTTGATTCTAGATTAGCTAAGTTGAATTAGATAGAAACTTAAAAGAAATAGAAACAATCATGTCACCCAAAAAGTTGAGAGCTAGTGAGTGTTACGATGGAAGGAATAGCGTACCAGATTATTCCTTACGTGTTGATCTCCCACCACTGGGAGATGATCAGTTAAACATGAATCAATTTTTAGGTGGGCTTAGATTTGTGGAGTTATACATTGTATTTCCTCAGTAACTCAATACTGCAGGTATTTTTTTCTCTACTTCTGATTTTAACGTTTTTTTTTTTAACAGAGCTCAAATGACAGTTTCCCCACAGCAATGCATATTGCTGCAGCAACAGAAGTCCATGAAGTATTGTTACCTGGATTGCAGAAGCTTCATGATGCTCTAGATGCCAAATCCAAAGAGTTCACCCAAATAATTAAAATTGGCCGTACTCATACCCAAGATGCTGTTCCACTCACTCTTGGGCAGGTAAGAAATCATCGACAACAAAAAATGTATTCAAGTTAAGATTTGTAAATGCATCATACTACTAAGTTATTTTGTACCCCTTAGTTATCACTGTATTTAAGTTAACACTGTTTAAGTGGCTTAGTTTATATCACTTTACAATTCACTGGTAACAAGTTCTGTTTTTGCATTTATAGTCAGTAAGAAGTTTTTAGATATTAATCCTTTTGCTACCTGAAACATTTCCATGACCTTCACTGAATAGGTGAAAAATAAGCATACATTTTATTTTGTTTATTCTAGCTAAATCTTAATATGTATACTATTCTGGCCACATGCAGCAGGATAAGCACTTTGTAATTTGGTACGTTATTTTCATATATCTACAAGTATTTACTGAATACCTACCAGATATGAGGAACATGAAAGTATAAAGCATGAGCTTCTAAGCTTAAAAGATAATTTAGAGGTTAGAATCCTAGTTTGGATGGGCAAGATACTTAACTTCTTTGCCCCCATATCTCTTCATCTGTAAAATGAAAACTCTTGACAAGATGATCTCTTTAAGATGTCTTCCTGGTCTGTGTTCCATGATTTCCGCGAAAAATTGCTCTCAGAAGGCTTATAATCTAATTTGGGAAAGAATATAAATATGTATAAATATACTTATTTTATATGTATATATAAAAAATATGCATACCATATAGTTTCATATGTCAAATGAATAACTGGCATTATAAGTTCAGAGGATGAAAGGAACAGGGAGGAAAGGAGTGAATGTTAATTGTGAAAGTTTCTTAAAGTACTTCTCTCTCACCTTCTAGATCATGCTAAGCAATAGTGTATGAGAGAGAGAGAGAGAGAGAGAGAGAGAGATCTCTAAGGTCTTATTTCAGTGCCTAATCATGGCATGATGCCTGGCAAACAGTGGTCACTTGATAAATATTTGTGGACAGACTGAAATTATCCTGAGTTATCAAAGGCTACACCAACAGGATGGAAGCTTTGGTAGATCCTACCTACTAGAAAGATTTTGAATATTGGTAGGTTTGTTGCCTTAGGACTAGCTTAGCTAACTACATAGAGGCTCATTATCTGAAGGTTGGCCACCAGGTAATAAATTTGTAACTTCAGATGCTTATAAAGATTATTTCCTAAGATGTATAAGGGTTGTGATCTATTTGTTAGAGGATGTGCCCATGCCAGTGAAATTATGGATCACTGAGGTTTTGAAGTTTTCTTTAATTAGATTCAGTTCAAGTGACCAGTGAAGAACATGTTTTTCTTGTATGTGTCAGATATTGAAGTTGCCTACATTAAAAACTCCTACTCAATTAGGCCATTATTCTGCTTTTTTTTTTTTTTATCAATAGTGATCATCCACTTTTAGAGATTGTGCACTACTATCTACTTTTCCAGAATATTATCAACAGTCTTTCTATAAATGATCACTCTTATAATGCCATCTACATTTTTAAAAATACTGTGTATATTATTACTATTAAAAAAATATGAATTGGCAGATATGCACTAGAGATTAGAGAGTTAAAGTGGCTGCCATCTTTACCATACAGATCTGGAACTTCATCCTCCAATCCTGTTATATTTTATATGTGAATTATAATACTAATTGAATATTCATGATTCTCTGTGTTAGTTCAAAGATAGAAAGATTTGAAAGGAATATGATGGGAGTAACTTTTAGTAGGTAGAGAAAAAGATTGCAAATACAGACTATCTTTACTTTGATGCCAGCTTGTGGTATTATTATTATTGTGTTGGCCTAGTTTTTAAGCCTTTCTTTCAACTATAAAAATGTGCCAAGACTCAACAGTTAGCTTTTTGCTAGTATATTCAGTAAATTGTTATCAGCTATGGCTCCATACTCTTCCTTCTCACCTCTACTTAGAATCTTTAGTCTCCTTAAAATTCAGTTCAAGGCTACTTCAAATATAAGGCCTTAACTAGTTTTCCTACTCTCCTTCTCCCCCCACTACTGGTCTGTCCCCAAATTACTTTGTATTTATTATATATGTGCATGTTTCTACCAAGATAGTATAATCTCCTTGAGGTCAAGGATTTTGATTTATCTCCTGTGCCTAGCAGAGTGCCTGATACATTGTAAATCCTTAAATGATGGTTTCTTATTGATTGGTTTAACCTAATAGATTTGAACTTAAAATTAAAATGTAATTTTGCAGATATAAAGAAAAAGATTATAATTTAGTGGAAAGAGCATTGGATTTTCAATTAGTTGACCTCAGTTTATTTTCAATGCCTCAATTTCCTAATCTGTAATACTGAATAGGTTGAAATCGATGATTTCTAAAATTTCTTCCTGCTCAAAATGCTATATATACTGTTAGGCTATTTTCTTTGTTTTTAGCTTCCTATGCCAAGTTTATTTTTGTTTTCTGTTCTTTGGACGAT
>CM053593.1:117027112-117040095 GCA_028646575.1 Pseudocheirus occidentalis
ATCGGCTTTGCAGAAAAGGTGGCCGCAAAGGTGGCCTCCCTCACAGGTGAAGGAATGAACGTGGGAGTGAATATTGGCTTATGTTGTGTCAGTCTGGGTGGTTGTTGCTTTTGCTTAATATGTTATTAGTATAACAGTGTTTACCATTTTTTCTTGAATTCTTCCTAATTTCAAGTTCTAGTAAATGTATTAAGGACATATGTTAGCCACCTCAGAAGATATTAATGAGAATCCTCTTCATTTTTAATCTTTTTATGAGTACTTAGAAAATTCAATTAACATCTACTTGTGAAAACCACATTAACTCTATTATAATAGCTTTGTTTCCCATAAGGATTGGTTCCCCCAAGTTTCAAAGGAGAGCAGGATGATGGGGAAGTTGGAATTCTGCTTGTGTTATAAATGTGGTGTTTTATATGCTAGTTAGTAATTGCTTAATTTCTTTTATATTTTCTAATTTCATATCTTAAATTTCCTTTACAGTGTTATACTCTCTCTTGTTAAAGAAAAGAAGGCACCGTGAATTAATTTATGCTTCAAAACTCTCTATGTTTTGTTGTTTCTTGTTACTATAGTGTTTTGTGACAGGCAACATTAAAATCGAAGCCAGTCTCATAAATAAAAGGAGCAAGTAGTAGCCATGTTTAGGAGTAGAGGAAAATATGCTTTACAGAAAATATTTTCCCCTACTGGCTTTCCTAAGCTTCTCCTTTAATCAATAGCAGTCTCCAGAGAAACTTTTTAAAAATGTAGGTAGTACTTGTTGGGTTGAGGAAGTATGGGGCATGATAACTCATGAACCATTATTACTCTTAATAGATGCATTTATCAGATTAGCATAGTGTATAGTGGAATTCTGAGAAAAGGATATTTCAGTTTTGAGAGAGGAAATGGTTAGTTGACAGGATTAATTTCAAAATGATCCCTGGACCCCATTGTTTTGCTTAGATGTACCTAGGGAGGTCCCAAGCACCTGAGTTATACCTATAACCAACACTGGTTGAAACATATTTATATATATATATCACTTGTTACTATTTGAAATGAGATAATTCTCACGTGTTTTGACATCTTAGTTCTGGTCAGATTTTGACCAATTTACATCTTGATTTAGCTTGTCTATACTAATTAAAAAGATATTACATCTTAAATCATTCTTTTTTTCTTCTTCTTAGGTCTGCCTTTTGTTACTGCTCCAAATAAATTTGAAGCATTGGCTGCTCATGATGCTCTAGTTGAACTCAGTGGCGCCATGAACACTGTTGCCTGTAGTCTGATGAAGATAGCAAATGATATTCGTTTTCTGGGTTCTGGTCCTCGCTCAGGCCTAGGAGAGCTGATTTTACCTGAGAATGAACCAGGAAGCAGTATCATGCCAGGTAACGAACTTAGTGGCAGAACTTCAGTCCACCTTTTTAATTTGTCTTTTTAGTGCCCCAACTTATTTTAGAAGCAGTAACAATGTAATTCAAAAAGTGCTGAGGCAAGAAATGATTAAAGTTTCTCTTAGGATGTTGTAAAGGTATGAAACTTTGCAGACAGGCAGTTTGAAGCATTTACTCATTTACCTTGTCATATTATGGAAAGACTTCCAAAAATGATGTAAGTCAAGCCTCCCACTGCATCGTGGGATCATATCAATTTTTGATATCAATATCAAATCAATATCAAATTTATCAAGATACTGTATAAATTACTGTTGGAGATTTCTGTGTCACCCATAAGTGCAGCAGTCTTCATGGGGTTGTGGCAGCCAGGAAGCAGTGCCTTATAAATGTCTAAACTACTGTGTCCCTTTGTCATAAACTAACACCCCGGGCTGATTCTTGTCCCGCTGGGAAGTACTGTTTGAAACTGCTTGCTCCTTCCATTGTATTACTGATTCTACACTAATATGAAGGTCTTGTCTTTATTACATATTTTAGAAGTTTTTAGAATTATGTCTACATTTTCATTTTATGGTTTTCAACTTAAAAAAAAAATCTCCACAACAAATATCAAATGCCTTTCCAGTGAAAGGCATTATTATGCTCTGCCCAGCCCCTTGTTCTCACGGAGCAGAATACAGTCTAATGAGAAAGGAGAGAATATGATCCAAGGTATGCTGTAATGACAGTCAGGTGGCCCAGTGGACAGAGAACCAGGCCTGGAGTCTGGGAGACCTGAGTTCAAATTTGACCTCAGACACTTGCTAGCTATATGACCCTAGGCAAATCATTTAATTTTGTTTGCCTCAGTTTCCTCATCTAAAAATGAGCTGGAGAAGGAAATTGCAAACCACTTTAGTGTCTTTTACAAGAAAAGCCCCAATAAGATCATGAAGAGTCAGATACGACTGAAACGACTCAACAACAACAACATGCTGTTATGGGGACAAAGTAGAACTGGACTAGTTCCTATAATAAATATTAGGGGGAAAGGCTGTTCATGGAGGATGTAGCATCTGAGTTGGGCCATGAAGGAAGGAGGAAGGGATTTCAGCAGACAGTTTGGTCAAGGAAATTGTAAAGGAGGAATATGACAAGAGCAAAGGCATAGCAAGCTAGGAGAGAGCAGCATAAGAATGGGAATAGCAAAGGAGATAACAAGTAATATAATTCTTATTGTGTTAGAAATTACTCTTTCATTGGCAGCATATTTCTGTTTCTTTTCAAAGGAAAGGTGAATCCTACCCAGTGTGAGGCTGTTACCATGGTTGCAGCACAAGTAATGGGAAATCATGTTGCTGTTACAGTTGGAGGCAGCAATGGACATTTTGAATTGAATGTTTTCAAACCAATGATAGTAAGCTTTAAATTTAATTTTCAGTGTATTTTGACTTTAATGTATCCTGATTTATCTTGGTACATATCTTTCATAGATTATTCCTGAAATACCATATTATGTGTTCAGGAAACAAATACAGCTAAAAGAGTATTAATGTTCAACAATTAGTCCTAAGTATCAGTGTTGGTGTCTTGTACATAATTCAAGTGATTTGATTTTAATGCCTCGGAACAATGCTCCAGTGCATCCAGTTAGCATAATTATATTTAGTATAATTTTTAAAATATTTTAGATGAGTCATATTCACATCTAAGGTCTTTAAATATTTAGTGCCTTGTATGTAGTATGTGTTCTGTAAAAATACAGCTCATTTTTAAAAGTTTAGTTGATATAAAGATAATTGGCCATCTACATAGTACTTAAAGGTTGCAGATCACTTTTCCTATATAATCTCTTTTGATCTTCACAACAACTTAGTATGGGTGTCACTTTGAGTATTTTCCTCATTTTATGAGGAAGAAACTGAAGCTCAGAGGTCCTGCCTCATGTCTCCTCCTTCTGCGGTGAACTTACTTTGTGATCCTGGACAAGCTATTTCATTCCCTTACACACTATTCAGTTTATAAAGTATAAGGACGTTAATACCAACCATTACAAGATAATCATGGAACATATCAAATAATATCTCAAGAACTTTGCAAACATAAAATAACCTGATGTGTTCATGTTCTCATCTACCAGATAACCTGAATTTTTCTGGCATAAAGACTTGTATTTGTTTGATATGGAAAAAGTTTTAAATTGAATTACATTGGGAAGCATATGTTTATGGTCTCTCTTTAGAGAAAGTAATAGCTCATAATTTTTCTGCCATGTGTAAAACTTTTAAAAAGTAAATCACTAGGTGGTGCAGTGAATAAAGCACCAGCCCTGGAGTGAAGAGGATCTGAGTTGAAATCCAACCTCAGCCACTTAACACTTACTAGCTGTGTGACCTTGGGTAAGTCACTTAACCTCAATTGCCCTTACAAAAAGCAAAAAAAAAAAAAAGTAAATCACTAAGAGTTTGCCATCAACTCTTAATTATTCTTTTTGTCTCTGAAAATGCCTACATTCTATACAGTATTATTTCAAATCACACCTTCTAATAAAGATTGCTTAGAAAAAAACATTTCCCCTCCTTGATCTGGACAAAAAAAAAATCATGAACCCTAAGTTTACAGTAGCAAATAGGGATCTAGTGACAAAATCTTTCAAGTCTTGTTTGACTACTTAGGAATATAATTGATGTGCATCATCCATTCACTTAATCTGTAAAACATTCTTAAGGTATTTTGTGAAATTCAGTATTTTAAGGATCTATGATTTCATCCATGTGGATTTTCCTTCTATGTTACAGATAGCAACCCTTCTGTATGAAACAGACAATTTTCTTGAATTTCTGTGGTCAAAACTTTGTCATTTGGGGCCTTAGGCAACAGATGTAAATCTGTCATGGGACCTATAGTAAGACCAAAGCTTAGGAGCACTTGACGGGACTCATGGTTCACTGACATGGCATTTGAAAACCGAGGGGGTGCTTTGATACCATGAAATGGAATTGTAGTAAAGCTCTGAAGATTGGTGAAAGATAGCATTGTATAAACAGAGTCGTATTTCTGTTATGTGAGTCTGTCTTGGGCCAGTAATAGGATGTATTTGACCTGATTTTTCCTGAAAGATTCTGTCAAGGTTTGATAGCTTGACCCTTGGCTAACAGCACCCAGAGACAATTCAGGAGAAAAAGATTTTTTTTTTTTTTTTTTGCTTTTTGGAGGGCAATTGGGGTTAAGTGACTTGCCCAAAGTCACATGGGCTAGTTTTTGTGTCAAGTGTCTGAGGCCAGATTTGAGCTCATGTCCTCCTGACTTCAGGGTCGGTGCTTAGCTGCCCTGAGAAAAAGATTTTAACCAAATTTATTCATATAGGCTATTTACACCTCAATGTAAAATTCTTATAAGAATACATAAAAACTCCCTTCCTCCCCTAATAATTCAATCAGGTATCACTCCCCCCTCCCAAAAAAAAGTCCATATTAAGTCTTTGATTTCTTTCTCCTGTCATGTTTTCTTTTTATTTTGTTTGCCTGCAGTTATTAAGAAACAGCAGCCTTTCTCAGTTAGGATTCAGTTGTTTCTGGTCCTTTACAACCTGAAACTGTTTAGGTATCTTTTCAGTATGTATCTCCCACATTAAAGAAAAAACATAATTCTTTAGATATCTGAAGCCTTTATACTGGGTTTCTCCTTTCAAGGCTATATCTTCTCACGGAGTATATTTTATTAGCCATTACTGAATCTCTGTCAGAGAAAGCAAAAAGTCATGTGGCAAAGCAGAATTTCTACTGAAAAATTCCTGTCAGGATTTTATGAAATCAACGTGTGTCTGTGTGTCTGTGTCTGTGTGTTAAAGACAGAGAATCCATTTTGCCATAATGACTCTGTGATCCCACTTCAGATTACCACCCATTCCTGTCTGCCTATCCACTGTGACCATTGTTCACAAACTCCTGTAAGTTTGTCATGGGTCCACTCAGTGTGAAGTTATGTGGGGTGTTTAAGTATGTATTTATACATATATGTATGTGTAAAGTACTATTTATGATCATGTAATTTAGGCACTTGATTGTTCTTCTCTTTTGTAGATTAAAAATGTCTTAAATTCAGCAAGGCTTCTGGGGGATGTATCAGTTTCCTTTGCTGATAACTGTGTGGTTGGAATTCAGGCTAACACAGAAAGGATCAACAAACTAATGAATGAATCTTTGATGTTGGTGACAGCTCTTAATCCCCATATAGGTAAGTATTGAGGGAAGAAAAGAAAGAAAACAAAACAGTAATTGACTTTTCATATAAATAAACACTCACCTTTTTTGTATTTAAATAGTGAATGCTAAGAATTTCTGTGTAGTATTTTGAAAATGGCATATTTATGGGTGAAAATTCCATTGCTTTAATCAATTTTTTTTTAATGAAATAGCTTACTGAATTTGGTTAAACACTTTTTATGATTATTTTATCATAGTGGAATTCATATAGCTAACATTTATGAAAGGATGAGTCAGAAAAACACCCAGTTGGAAATGTCACTAGGTGGCACTTGTTCTCCATTGATTATTAACTAAATTATTGGCAATATGTGTTTTGTTTGATATTCCTGCTTTTCTATATTATTTTGATCTTTTCAAAATATGCTAATTTTTGTTATCATTTTGTTGTGGAAATTAGCATGTAGACTACTAAATACGCTCACCTTTATGATACTAAATTAGCTAAGCAGATTATATATTCCATTCAATGTCAATTTAAAATTAATTTTGCAGAAACAGTAATCTGATTTAGACATCTCAACCTAATCTTTATTTAAACACTGTTACAGCAGCAATTTTTATCCTTTCTAATATTTTCTAATAACTAATATTGTGTTCCTGATCTCACAATCATCAGAAGTATTTGGCATTTTGGTGGGTATGTCGTATTTTTATAAGTCTATCAGCATATATTTTCTTCAAAACTCTAGAGTTATCTTTTAAACGTTTGAGTTTTAGAACCCATGTGTTCAAGACTTTTCGGATTATCATCCCCATAATAAGTGACTCTCAAATATAGTCCTGATCTCTCTTCTGATCACTGCATTCCTACTTTGTTAATCTCCTATTGGATATCTTTTCTTGAATGTTTCATAGAACTTTCAAACTCAAAATATAAATATATTTTGAATTAATATATTTATAACTCCAAATATAAATGATTCCCCCCACTCCTCTCAAATCTCCTCTCAAGGCTCATCCTCTCAGCCACTTTCCTTACCTCAAGAATCTTCCTTCTTCTCTGGTATCTTGTCAGTTTCCAAGTCTTGTACACATCTATTCTCAAATCCCTCCCTATCTCTACATTTACATGGCTATACCATCCTAGTTTATTACTTCTTGCCTGAGCTGCCTCTTGATTGGATTCCCAGTCTAGTTTTTTCTGTCATCAGTCCATCTTCCACAGATCTTGTCAAAGCAATCCTCCTAGTTTCCCCTTACTGAAAACCTTTAATGGCTCTTCATTGCCTATAAGGATAGGACTTCTGATTTCATTGCTTTTGAAGAACTCCCAGATAAGGAAATTAACTCTACCAGTGCAAGTCAACACCTTTTATGCAGCTTATAGTCTTTGTTGAGGGGCTTCAGGATAATAGTCAATATGTGCTTACTTGATATATGGTGACAAGACTTGAATCCAGGTCTTTCAGTCTTTGAAGCTCGCTCCTTGCAGTCTGCTATGTTGCTTGTAGGATGAAATACAAACTCCTTAGTCTAGGCCTTAATACCCTTCCCTGTATAACACCCACTTGTGTTTCCAGGCTTATTTCATATTACTATTCCCCTTTGTGAACTCAAATTGGAATGAACGAAAAAAGTATTACTGCGTGCTAAATGCTGTACTAAGAGCTAGGGGTACAAATATAAAAGTGAGACAATCCCATCTCTCAAGGAGCTTATCTTCTAGTTGGCATAGATAATAAATATAAAGGCATGATGACCTAGGGAGTTTTTGTCAGAGAAGTTACAGGGATGGTGAGTGGAGCCTGAAGACAGTGAAACTGGCCTACTGTTTGCTCCCCAAACTTGATATTCCATCTCCTACCTCTGCTCGGTCCCATAGGCTTTGTCTATAACTAGAATCCTTTTCTACTTTCAAGACTGATGTCATGGGTTCCCTCTTCCATGAAGCCCTTTCCCTTCTTCCGATCCTATTGCTATTCTTTCTTGTGTGCCTTGTATATTATATATGTCACAAACAATTTGCTAGCTGGTGCTTGTTTTCTTTGTTTTGTATACCCCTGCATATTTTTAATATTTCTTTTTAATAATAATGATGGCTGGCATATAAATGGGTCCTGTAAAGTCTGTAAATCTCTCTGTATCTATTGTATTATCTGAGCTTGACAACAGTCTTGTGAGGAGAATATTACAATACTCATTTTACAGATAAGGAACCGGGGGGATGGGGTGGTGGTGGTAAAGAAACACTTCCATGGTTACATAGTCTGCTAATAAGTAGTTGAAGCCTACTGGGAAACGAGGTCTTTCTCACTCCAGGTTGCACACTGCATGTTGTCTGAAGAAATGATACAAAGAGACATATACTAGTTAAGGATGTATAATGGTGGCGTAGTTTAATTTAGCATCTCTCACAACCACATTGATCTAGTTTTCTTAAGCTTTTCTTGCTTTTATTTTTATATTGTTGCTAACATTAAGTAGAAGCAAATCTTATCATAGAATGTCAGCATAAATTGCTTATTGTCAACTAAAAGGGGGAAAATCGTAGCTTTTAAAGAGTATTCAATATACAGTATTACCTTTCTTTTATCACTTTACAGCCTGTACATTTACCTGGAAAGATGTGAGTAAATGAAAGAATCATCTCAAAAATAACATTTATTATGTACTTATTACTATATGCTAGACACTATATGCTAAGGGCTAGGAATAATTCAAGCAGAAAGAAAGTCTGTTTCTACCTTTAAGGAGTTTACATTCTAATAAGGGAAAACAACACTTTATGTGGAAATTTAAAAGAGGGAAGTGAAGTGGGAAGGTTGGGGTTATGGTAGAAAAAGTCCAGATAGTCAGAAGTTGAAGTCCAGAGAGGAAGGAAAACATGGCTGATACAGGCATTTTATTTAAAATAGGTAGTTCTAGAAAGAATCAGCCAATAAGAGAAAGATCTCATGGGGTGAAAACTACTTCCATGTCTATTGAGGAATGACTTTTGGTCTTACATATTTTTATTAGTTGTCTCTATATCTTAGATAGGATATTTTTATGAGAGAGATTTGATACAAAGGTTTCCCCCTCCCCCTTGTTGAACTCCTCTCTGAACCTAGTTGCATTCATTTTGTTCATGCAAAAGCTTTTCAGTTTCATGTAATAACTCTGGTCTTGTTTGGTTCCTACCCCTAACTGTGAAAATGAATGTGTTCTGCTTCTCTTTTTTATCATATAGCCATATATATATATAATTTCTAATTGATATTCATTAGATTTTTCTACTGTTGTTTCTTGTCTTTATCCTTCCTTGGTTAAGGTATGAGGACTATATATACATGCATATTTTATATATATATATATATATATATATATCCATTTTGCATTTATTACATAGAACATCTGGTACAATTTTAATATAAAACTATTTCCTTCCATAACTTTTTCAGTTTTTACAGGAATTCTTGTCAAATAAAACTTTTTCCCAATTAAGTTTTGGAGATTATCAAACACTCGATTATTGAGTTTAATTATTTTTAATTCTTTGTTGTTTAGTCTGTTCCATTGATCTTACTAGTACCAAGTATTTTTAATGATTACTGATTTATAATAAAGTTATAATATAAATGTTATTGCCACCTCTATCGTTGCTACCTTTCCCCCCCCATTTGTTTTCCTTTAATAATCTAGAAATTTTGCCCCTCCAGATGAAATTTTTTTTGGTTTTGTGTAGCTCTGTAAAATATCCCTTTGGTAATTTTATTGGTTTAGCACTGACTCTGTAAATAGTCTAGCCAACTAAATATCCTGCTAGTTATTTTGTTTTGTTTCTCTATTGTAAAGGGAATTTTTAATTAATTAAATCCCAACTTTATGCCAAGGAGGGATTGTTTGCTATATGGGATAAATATATAGCTATCCCTGCCCTAAAGAGCTTACATCTAATTGAAAAAGAAGGACTAAAACTAGTTCTAGATTGTGTGATACAAATATGTACTTTTAGAAATCCGGAGATATTAGATATCACTATGGGTGGGGGTGATTGGAAAAAATGAAGGAAAAAAAGACGAGCTGAGCTTGTAAAGAAGTATAGAATTTGGATTTGTGAATTTCAGCAGCTGTATGGTAGGGGCAGAAACAGTATTATTAAAACTATAAAGGCAGGAATTAGTAATTAAAGTATGAGGGCCTGTGTGTAGGACTGCATTCCACCCATATTAGAGCAAGGCAGGCCTCAATTAGATGTAAATATCAAGCCCCATCAACAGAGTGGAGAAAATTTGTACCTTGAGAATCTGTGAATCTCCAGGGTTGAAAAGGAGCTCAGAGACCATGGGCTCCAAGGAGTACTAAAGGGGACTCCCCTCTGTAGCTACCCAACAAATGGTCTTCCAATTTTTCCTTGACGATCTTGCATGATGAAATCACCTGTTATGACCCAAAAGGATTTTAGTGAGTTGTAACAAAGTGACTACAGAGTCCAGTCAAAAGTTTTAAGGAGCTTTAATAGAAATTAATTTAGCCAGCTGGCGACTGACTCTCACAGCCAATTAGAAAGAAGAGAGCAGCAGCCTGATCCAGAAATACAGATCCTTTTATACCATATAGTCCCATTGTTTGGAGGTGCAAGTAAGTTGCTGAGGCAAGGATGTTTGTGATTACAGGGCATAATGACAGAACATGAAGAAGAATGAACAATAGGAACATCTTTAGATAGGGGATTGTAGGGTAAGCAGAGAGGGGTACGGGGCATGATGACCTGAGCACGTAGGAAAAGAAAAATGAATACTTGGATTGGTTCCCACACCCCACCCTGGCTCATAGGCAGGTTCATTGTCTTCTAACTTGCTGATTTTTAATTTCGCAAAGTATCACTTAACTATTTCCTGGCTACTTCATTCCTAAGTCCATGAAGTTTCTACTTAACTAGTTCCTGCCCACTTCACACCTACCTTCTAAAGTAAACTGCTCCATTTTGGGCCAATGACCCCTCTTCTCTCTGCCCCCCTCCCCCCCATGTTACAAATTTTGCTTTTCCCTAACAGGTAGGCACTCTCTTAGTTTCCAGTTTGGGGCTATGAAAAGAGGTTCTACAAATATTTTTACATATTTAAGTCCTTTTTCTCTTTCTTTGATTTCTTTGGAGGTATTATCCTAGTAGTGGTATAGCTAGATTAAAGGGTGTACACAGTTTAGCAATTTTTGGAAGACAATTCCAAATTGTTTTCCAGAATGGCCAGACCAGTTCACCACTCCACCAAAGCATACACTAGAATGCCAGTTTTCCTGCATACCCTCCAACATTTTTCATTTTACACTTTTATGATTTCTGCTGCTATATGTTTTTGCTAGGATTTTCTTTGAAAATTTCTAATTGATATTCATTAGATCATTCTACTACTGTTTCTTGTCTTTACCCTTCCCTTGGTTATATAAGGACTATATTTGCCTTTTAAAAGGAGTTTAATATAATGCTTGCTTTTTATTTTAAAAATCATTTGGATAGTATAGGTATTATTTCTTCCTTAACAGCTATAGGGAACTGAAAAGAGGAGAGTTGTTTTGCATTATTTGTCAAAACCCTGGGTGAACTTAGAAAATGTGAAGTTTAGTCAGAAGCAGGCTAAAGAGAGGGCTTTTGGCACAGCTTGTCAGAGAACTTGGATATGGATTTGCTTCCTGGTTCCATTGTTTATCAACTGTGTATTGAGCTTCCATCAACCTGAATTTGTTCATCTTTAAAACAGGAATGACAGTATTTGTATTTTCTGCCTCACAAGGTTGTTGTGAGAATCAGGATAATATGTGTAAAGCAGATTGTAAATTGTAAAACATATCTAGAAGCTAATCACCTGTGTCTGGTACCCTGCAACACTGTTAATACAGAATTTGACTTGTGGGTTATTGAAGGCTTTATTAAACAAGTTATTGTGTTTATTTTTTTAGATTTACTTTGCTGCATTCTTAAATAGACATTTTTATGATGCCTTGTAGCTGCATTATTTTTTGTGTGGAAACAGCTCTTTATTTCCCTCTTTATTTTTTCCTTCAGGATATGACAAGGCTGCAAAGATTGCCAAGACAGCACACAAAAATGGATCAACATTGAAAGAAACAGCTATTGAACTTGGATATCTCACAGCAGAACAGTTTGATGAGTGGGTGAAACCCAAGGACATGTTGGGTCCTAAGTAATATATTTAAATAAGCATTTGTAAAAAAAAAGAATTATTATTATTAAACTGTGTTGAATTTTGAAAGAACCCTAGCAGCCTCTTTGTTGTAACTGTTATTTGTCTTTGTATCTAGTTAAAATTGCATGTATTTGTGACTTTAAAAAATACATGCACCTCTTCAAAAAATTATAAGTCACCTTTTACCCCCCAGAACATTGGATCCAGATGTGCCCCTTTCATTCCCTTACTACACACTGGACTATAAGGTTTTGTAAACCTTATATTACTTACTTCTCTTTGCCACTTTCAGACTTCTCATTCTGCCACCATCTTTCAGTAATCTCTCTTCGTTTGAATAATTGTCAGTATCCTGACAGCAGTTATTTACCAATAGTCGTCTTTCTTCATTCCACAAGATTTATTATGAGAATTATTATAGTATGTTGAATTAATGAAATGTGATATTAGTAGCTTAAAGATATCAGTAGCTTCTAGCATTTTCTATTGAAGATTGCTTTTTTTATTAGAAAAGCAAATCAGATCTTCCCAAATTTAATTGGCCAGATTTCACTACTTTCAAAAGGAGTTTAGAACATCATTGTTTACATACAGTCTTTTCTTCTGCCCCAACTGCTACCTTGGAGACTTCAGATTTCCAGCTGTGAAAGCTGCATGAATGGAGCATTACAGCCTAGTTCCCACAGAGCTACTCAGCACAAACCTGAAATTCACAGCATGCCAAACACTTATCAAGAAATCCAGTCAAAAATTGGATGACTTCTACTCCAGAAATGCACAAAAAAGTCAGTTAGAGGTGCATGGACAACAGGAAAGGGAGAACTTCAGGAGGAATGTAGACCTGAGTCTAGAATGGTGGTAGAATAGATGTTATGTATAAATTTATTCAACTGAAAACCTAACATAGTATTAATTAAAAAAAAAGGAATTATACACTAGAGAACCAAAGACGAATAACTAGCTTATTTTACAAGATAACAGAACCCCCTGTACAAAGGTTAGGACACGTAAGTCCATCTTCTTTGATGAATATAAGAAAACATACAGGGTTTTGACTGGAGTCCCGTGTAATGTTAATGAAATCAGAAGATCTTCCATGCCCCTTTCTATTGGCACCTAGTAAAGGCACTTAGCACCTAGTAAAGGCTTAGCTCCTTACTTCCAGTTAACTCCTTGGGAGTAGTTCACACCTTAACAGGAAGTGGCTGAACAGGGAGGAGCTA
>CM053593.1:117040595-117072984 GCA_028646575.1 Pseudocheirus occidentalis
GGGGGGGGGGTGACAAGGGAGGAATCGAAAGAATCTAGAATTTAAAGCTCTGCACTACCTGCAACTAGGAATTCAGATACACAGGGGCTGGGGTAGGGAGACCCTCCTTGCCCTACCAAAAAGTAAGAGAGCAGATCAGGTGAGGGGCTTTACAGTGGGATCGCTGTTTTGGGGTTGGAGTAGGGGAAAGACCGGGAGAAAATCTGTAATTCAAAAATCTCATGAAAATGAACGATGTAAACAAGAAAACAAATTTAAAAAATTAAAAACAAATTTCAGAAACAATGCAACGATGATTAGGAGGAAATTAGAAAACTAGGAAAGAAGTTTTACAATTACTTTCTCCGATAAAGGCCTCATTTCTAAAAAATATAGAGAACTGATTCAAATTTACAAGAATACAAGTCATTCTCCAATTGGTAAATGGTCAAAGGATATGAATAGGCAGTTTTCAGAGGAAGAACTTAAAGTTCTACAGTTATATGAAAAATGCTCTAAATCACTATTGATTAGAAAGATGCAAATCAAAACCACTCTGAAGTACTACATCATACCTGTCAGATTGGCCAACGCACAAAACAGGAAAATGAGAAATGTTGGAGAAAATGTGGGAAAGTTGGAACACTAATTCATTGTTGGTGGCATTGTGAATTGATCCAATCAATCTGGAGAGCAATTTGGAACTATGCCCAAAGAGTTATAAAAATGTGCATACCATTTGACCCAGCAATACCACTTCTAAGGTTATATCCCAAAGAGATCATAAAAATGTGAAAAGGACCCACATGTTCAAAAATATTTATAGCAGTTCTTTTTGTGGTGGCTAAGAACTGGAAACTGAGGGGATGTCCATCAATTAATGAATGGCTGAACAAGTTGTGGTATATGAATGTAATGGAATACTATTGTGCTATAAGAAGTGATGAACAGGTGGACTTCAGAAAAACCTGGAAAGACACATAAACTGATGCTGAGTGAAATGAGCAGAACCAGGCGAACACTGTACACAGTAACAGCCACAGTGTGTGATGACAGACTTTGACAGACGTAGCCCTTCTCAGCAATGCAACAACCTAAAACAATTCCAAAGGACTCACGATGGAAAATGTCATCCATATCTAGAGAAAGAACTATGGAGTCTGAATGCTGAAAGAAGCACACTATTTTCTATTTTGTTTTGTTTTGTTTTCTTTCTTGTGGTTCCTCCTACTTGTTCTGGTTCTTCTATACAACATGACTAATGTGAAAGTGTGTTTAATGGGAATGTATGTGTAGAACCTATATTGGATTGCATGCCACGTTGGGGAGGAAGGAGGGAGGAGAAGGGGAGAAAATTTAAAACTTAGGGAAGAGAATGTTGAAAGCTAAAAACAAAGAGAAATTAACTTTAAACAAAAAAGAAAGACAAATGCAAATTAAAATGATAATGAAATTTTACCTCACACTCTAAAATTTGGGAAATGCTAAGAAAAATGTTTTCTGTTATTGTTTGTTCTGTTTTTTATAAGCTGTATTAGAGAAAAGAAGGGATAGAAACAATTCAATTCTTCCTTTGTTTCTGTTTTCTCTGCCAAGGAGAAAAATCTTTGGATTATAAAAGACAGAACAAAAGGCTAATAGGAATTTTAAACTCAAGATAAGAGAGTCCCTAACTGTTTTTGATAAGTTCCCTTCTCTAGGCCAAGATGAATTGTATCCTGGGATACCAAAAGAACTTGGCAGATGTCATCTTTGAGTAACCATCAATCACTGAATCTGAAGACTAGAGATCTAGAGCTAGAAAAGACCCCACCAGCCAAACATACAAACCCTCTTCTTTAACAGATGAAGACAATGCGTCATGGGGGGGGGGCGTGACATGCCCAAGGTCACACATATAGAAAAACTCAGAATTAGGATTTGAACCTATGTCCTCTGTCTCCAGAAGTAGTAAACCACAGGGTCTACTCAAGTTTTGAAGATGGAGCTAGAGGGGTGGCTAGGTGGTACAGTGAATAGAGCACCAGCCCTGGAGTCAGGAGTACCTGAATTCAAATCCGGCCTCAGACACTTAACATAAAAACTAGCCGTGTGACCTTGGGCAAGTCACTTAACCCCAACTGCCCTCCAAAAAGCAAAAAAAAAAAAGAAAATGGAGCTAGAGATGGGGGTGGGAAGCTGTCACAGTACTAAAGAAGGTCAAATGTATCTTAGGGTAATTTATAATTATAACCTCCAAGGCTGTTTCTCTTTCTAATTAGTTAGAGAATTCTTTACACAAATCTGGCAATTTTATGACTTAAAGTCTTGAATTCTATGCTAAAAAAGTCATTTTAGCATTCATTTTTTCGGTCTTAAATGGGGACACAGGAGGCTGATCAGAGTAGAAGAATAAAATACTCTTTATATTTTAAACATTTGTCTAAAGTTCCAGTTAGGAATAACCATTTTCTCCTCAACCTCCACATAGTACTTTTTTATCCTGTTCTAATGCAGTTCTCATATTATTTGTTCTTATTTCATTGACCTATTAGATTGTAGATTCCCAGAAGGCAAGAACCTTCTCTGATTTAAACTGTATCTTCCTTGGTTCCCAGCACTTGGATTTGCAAATAGCTGCTGCTTAATCAATGTTTGCTATATAGAATTGTGTCACTACAACACTGCTTCTACATAGGAGTTCTACATTGGGGTTGTGCATCCTAGGCAGAAGTGCTGTGACTATGTTGCTGCATTCCAGGGTATAGTGAAGAGCTCTAGATGTGGAATATAGAGACACCTGAGTTTCAATCTTGCTCATCTCAGTGACTTAACTAGCTGTGCAAATCTGGACAACTCATGGAACTGGACCGATCCTCAGTTTGCACATTTGTAAAATGGATGATGATGACACCTAGAGTACTTTCCTCACAAAGGCTGTTGTGGGGGTCAAAAGAGAGAAATTACCCTTAGTCCTTTGTAACCCTCACAGGGTGAGATAAGTGTAAGGAGAGGCCCAAGATGAGAAAGGAAAATTTCTCTCCATTGGACATTCCCTTGTTTAACAAGAGTAAAGGTGACTTGGAAGTCTTTCTTACCTTTTTCCCTAGGTTTGAAAATTTACCTTGAACACCATGGTTTTACCCTTTTCAAGCCAAATGTCCTATCTTCTGAAGGTTATAAATCTAGTTTAGGAAGTGCAATGGAAGGGCTTTCTCTGACCTTTCAGTAGGCCTATGTAAGCAGCAAAGGTTGGGCATGTTTGGACACATCTCCAAGAAGGAAATAACCCAAGAGAACACAAATGTCCCATAAAATTGCCAATTCAGGAACAATGGGAAGGAAGCAGCTTTGGAAGCTTTAACCTTTTCTCCTTCATTCTATGTATGCCACTGATTCCAAATGCTAGTGTCTTTCTACCAGCCGTGACCCAAGCTGCCAAGGATTCCATTGTCCTTCTCTCCTCTAAAGGGAATCCTCCTGCCAGGACTACAGCATTTCCCAAAGCATACTTCAGGAAGAGTTCCCAGGTGCTACATGTAAGCCTATAAGCCTATTGCTGTGGCCCCCTCTAGGAGGCACCTGCCCTACTTCCTGGTGAACCACAAAATTAAGTTTTAGTCAATGGACATGCAGAAGAACTTGAGGTTCACTTAGTTCCCCTGAGAAAAAGATGATTTAAATTTCCCTGAAGATAAGCCCCACTGATAAAAAACCTAGCAGCAATCCTATTATCCAATCCCAGAACTGCATTTTTTTATTTCCCATTTATACTGTGCCTATCAGACCAATGCCTCCCCAGGTGCCTTACATACAAAAACACAATTTAAAATCAAGCACTGAAGTAAAGTCCTCAGAACTATGATTATATTACCCTCTTTGCTACTCTTACCCTTTCTCCTACTTCTCCAGTCAGAGGAAAACTGGCAGTCTATGCTCCCCTCAAAACAGAAAATCTGTGTGGTAAGCTTTCTATCCCAAACCAAGGGGGTCTAAGTGACAAGAAATCAGAGAAAGATTTTACAGAAGGTTATCTCTGAGGTCTCCTGAGATGCCTGGAGGTGACCCAAGCTCCTAAAGGAGTTAAAAGGACTAAAGGACAATTGGATGCAGGCTCTGAGTCTGGTCGTTTCTATGAAAGTCAAAGAATCTCAGTTTTCAAAAGGATGTTGGAGGTCACCCAGTCAGAAGAACACAATCCACAGTCAGAAGAATCTCTTCTACCAGGTGGTGGGAGTTTTGAGTTCAAGCCCCTTCCCACCCCCATCCCCCAAAGACTTCATGTCTTGTCCAAAGACCAATCTAGCTAAGTTCAGAGAAGCTCAATAACAGGATGAACGTTAATGTGATGAAACTTTCAACTAAGATAAATTTCAAGGACCTTCTAGAGCAGGGGTTTTTAAACTTGGATATCTCAGTGAGGGGAGGGGGGGGAAGAGGAAGACTATTAAGATTATCTAACAAATGTATCAAGATGATAAGAGAAAGCCTTGGTGAAAATGTTCAGAATCAAATCATATCTAACTCATTTATTTAGAGTTGGGACTATTAAGAATATAGTAACTCAAGGCAATTTACAGAAGACAATGCCTCTAAATAGTCAGGAATCCTAAAGAAGATACTAATGATATGCTCAACGTAAACTCTTTGAAGGCAAGACTCCTAGTTTTATGTTATTTTTATATCTCCATTACTCAAGACAACAGGTGCTTTCTAGAATTTGTGGACTGATTAAAACATAGCTTGAAACAAATATCAGAATATAAGAATTGCTGTTCAGATGCAGATACAGGTGGAAGAGTCTAACAAATGCATCTGGCTGAAGAGTAAGAGATTTTTCAATTAGGAAAAGAGAAGGTATGAAGCTATATGGATCCCTTACTCTTCAGCCAGTAGATTATCTTTTAAAAGTGCATGTCGAAATATGGACAAAAATTGCACTGGATAAAAAGGAATGGATGAGTTATAACATGCACCAATGAAAGGAATACACAATTGTAAAATTTTATATTTATGCTTTTTTATCTTTTAACTCCTATTTTCTCTATTTTTAAATTATGCATTTATTGCATTAAATATTTCCCAATTGCATGTAAAGGAATTTTCACAGTCATTTTGAAAAATTTTCAGTTTTAAATTCTTCTTTCATCCACGGCCCCCCAGCCCATCAAAGCTGTACTCTCTGAAGCAGAGTTTGAATGCTTTGCAGTTTAGTTCAAGTAAGGTCCTCAGTGTCTGGTACCTTATCCTGCCAGGTGATCTTCAGAATCTTCCTGAGACAATTCAAACGGAAGAGACTGAGTTTCCTGGCACGACACTCGTATACTGTCCAGGTTTCACAGACATACAACAATGAAATCATCACAATGGCTCTGTAGAGCTTCAGGTTGGTAGGCAATCTTCTTTCCCACACCTTCCTTCCGAGCCTCCCAAACAAATGCCACCTCACACCTATAAGACTGGCGATTCTGAACTATGCTCAGAGAACCATAACACTCTGCTTCCCCTTTGATCCAGTAATACCACTACAAGGTCTATATTCCAAAGAATTTTTTTTAAAAGGAAAAGGATCTAAATATACAAAAATATTTTTGGCAGCTCTTTTTGTATTGGTGAAGAATCTGAAATTAGAGTCTGTTCCTCAATTGGGTAATGGCGAAACAAACTCTGGTATATGATTGTGATAGAATACTACTATGCTAAGAAATTATGAGGAGGGTGCTTTTAAAAAACCTGGAAAGTGGAAAAATTTGTACACAAAGACACATCATATGTGTGACGACCAGCCTTGATAAACTGGACTCTTCTCAGCAACACACAGTTAAAAGACAACTCAACAAGTCTCAGAATGGAAGGAGATATCTACATTCAGAGAAAGATCTAGAAATACCAGAGTTTAAATGGAGACTGAAGCAACACATGCTATCGTTCTTCCCTCTCCCCCCCAAAACAATACCTGGAAAGTGTTACATGAACTGATATAAAGTGATATGAACAGCACCAGGAAGTAACTGTATACAACAACAGTAATATTGTTCAAAGATTAACTATAAACAACTCAGATATTCCAACCAAAGTAATGATCTGACACAATTCTGAAAAACTTATGTTAAAAATGTTATGCATCTTCAGGGAAAGAACTGAGGAAATCTGAATTCAGACTGAAGCAAACTTTTAAAAAAAACTTTATCAATTAAAAAAACTTAATGTTAAAAACTGCTTTTACATGTAATTGGAAAAATGTATCATTAAAAAAATAAGGAGGAGGAGATTATGGAGGAGAAGGGGAAAAGGGGCAAAGGGAAGCAGTTATCACCAAAAGCTAGCATGGATTCATCAAGAAAAGTATATGCCAGACTAATCTGATTTTCTTTCTTTACAAGGTAATTAGTTGGGGCAGCTAGGTGGTGCAGTGAATAGAGCACCGGCCCTAGAGTCAGGAGGACCTGAGTTCAAATCCGACCTCAGACACTTAACAGAAAAACTAGCCGTGTGACCTTGGGCAAGTCACTTAACCCCAACTGCCCTCCAAAAAGCAAAAAAAAACCCAAGGTAATTAGTTCATTATATCAGGGGAAAGTATACCTGCATTTAAGCAACATGTTTAACATTCTTTCCCGCTATGCTGCCACAGTTGAGTTTAAAACCCAAAAGAATTGTGCAGCAAAAAGACAGTACCTATCTATCTCAAATAACTATGAGATTCAACTGAAACAGTATATAGGAAGCATTTTATAAACAATAAAGTATTTAAAAGCCAGCTACTATTGTTATCACTGTCATCTTATTTTTCTCTCCTTTTTGGATGGACTTAGGACAACAATGGTTCAAAGACACATCACTCTCCTAACTCTTTCCTTTATAGTCAATATTCTATGTACTACTTTACAGGGGAATAAGATGACAACTTTCTAGAATCCAGTGAGAGAATTAGGATCAAAGTATATCTCCTGTTTATTCACTGAAAGCACCTTTGGAACACTTCCAATTTTAGGCATGATGATGGGCATGAGAGGTACCTTAGCCTGTTCCCAATATGTCAATATGGTTTTAGTTTCTCCTGCCAGGTCTCTAAATTTTGAAAGTGTTTCATGGTATATAGTTTGGGATGTCTATTAAAAAGTTCTTCAGATCATACAAATTGGAAAAAAACTCAGATGTCCAAAAATATTTATAGCAGCTTTCTTTGTGGTGGCAAAGAAGTAGAAATTGAGGAGATGCCCATCATTTGGGGAATAGCTAAACAAGTTGTGGTATATGAATGTAATGGAATACTATTGTTCTATAAGAGATGCTGAGCAGGAGGATTTCAGAAAAACCTGGAAGGATTTAAATGAACTCATGCTGACAGAATGGAGCAGAACCAGGAGAATAGTTGGCATGTAAATAGTTCAACTTTGATAAGTTCCTTATGATTTCTTTCCAATGTTTACCTTCTTATGCTTCTTGTGTTTGAATGGCAAATTTTCTGTTCAGTTCTGGTTTTTTCATCAAGAATGCTTGAAAGTCCTCTACCTCACTGAATGACCATATTTTCCCCTGGAACATTATACTCAGTTTTGCTGGGTAGGTGATTCTTGGTTTTAATCCCAGCTCTCTCACTCTCCGGAATATCATATTCCAGGCCCTTCGATCCCTCAGTGTAGAAGCTGCCAGATCCTGGGTTATCCTGATAGTGCTTCCGCAGTTAAAGGTACTTTTTAAAATAAATGGAGCAGTGCAGTTATTGAAAGTGACAGAATCTTTTTTTTTTTTTGGTAAAGGAGGGATTTATATCATCAAACTATAAATCGCCAGTTGTGAATGAACATTTTGATACTCAGTAGGATTAGAAAAAGAATATCCTTTTAAAACGCACTGCTAATATATATATATATATATATATATATATATATATATATATATATATGTATATATTTTTTTTGGAAGAAACACGTATTTCAAATGGCTTTTAGACAGTTTTGGAGAGGAAAAGGCCTGTGGTGTAAAACATAAAGACTCTTTGTGAATCTTTGTGAATTATATGAGAGTGATGCCTTGTTCATGTAAGAAGTCTAATTTTATAAAGAAGCAGAGAAAGATCTTTTATTTATTAAAAAAATAGAGAAATGTAAGTATAAAGAAACAATTTAAATCACACCAAAGACACAGACTGTACTGAAGACTTCAGAGCTGTAAATATGATGGGTACCATAGCTAATTTGTATGTACTATTTTATGTCAAAAAAGGATAAAACTTAAAAAAAATTATAAAAACATTTAAAGAGTGCCTAATGATTTTTAAATGATTACTGATTCCAAAGGAGAAATTTGAGGAGTTGTGACTTTGTAAGTGAAAGGTAAATTTACATGCAGAGGGGGTCCTTGAGGTAGAATAGATAAGAACAAGATAATAACCAGCAATGGAGGAACTCTCAACCAACAACCCTAACCCCAAAGACACAGCAGGGGGGCTGAAAAAGATGCTCTTTCAAAGCTGTTATCAGTTTAGAAGCAGATAACCCATGGAAAGCTTCAGCTCAGTGATTCCTGATTGGTCAGTGAGTGATTAGGACCCCCACCCCACCCATTGGCTGAGAGCTCCTATGACAGATAGCACCACTTACAACTGGAGGAAGATTAAAGCTTCACATAATGGCTTGTTGCTTTCTATTACCACCACTTTTGGCTAGAGAAGGAAAAGCAGAGGGGGCTTTGAAGTTGCTCTGGTATACTGGTGAGCTGCTTTGTTGAGCTTTGTGGTTGTGTTATCTACGAATGGCTGGTTATTTAGAGAAAAATGCGCTGGAGAGGGCCTCAAGTGCCAGAGTGGTACGTAGAATTTAGAATGTAGGTATGTAGAATGGCATTTCCCATCAAAAATGTTACCCTTAGGATTCTAGAGAGTTTGAATGTAGTAATGTAGGCGTGATGTAGGTATGTGCATCTGGGTACCCTAACCTCTAAGGGTGAGAAAGGCTTAGAATGAGCAAGCCAAAACAGAGAAAGTATTGTTGTTGTTAACAGACTTCTTTATGACACAACGTGTTGATTACTGTGCTGTAGTGACCATCCCAGGGTAGTACACATCTATTTGTGTAGCCATTATAGAATCTAAGTTTCCTCTTCCCTACTCCCACCCTTACTGATGAGTCAAGTTCCCCCCAAAAGGCTACATCTTCCCCTTATGATTGTAGAGGCCCTCCTGAGGGGCAGGGGGAAGGAAGTTATATACATTTTTTTATTATATTGATTTAAACCCTTATTCTGGTGTGTTTTTCATGATGTAAACTACCAATAATTAGTGCTCCATTTTCATTTATCTAGTTAAAATCAATGAGCTTTTACAAAGTGAAATTTACTGTGAAGATACAGCAAGAGCAGAAGTACTAATGTTTTCTCCCCAACACCTGGGGGACATGCTCTACTCATATATCACAAGTGTCTTAAACTTAACTCAGCTGCTACAAACATTAATCCCACTGAGTTCACCTCCAAATAAAGCCTAGCTGATGGATGAATCACAATCCTCTTGGCTGCCTTCAGTCAATACTGACCCAAACAGGTTGTTCGGCACTTCTATTTTCAGGGATGGCCATAAAATCTGCACTGGATTCTGGTTCCCCAACCTCTGGTGAGTCATCAGTTCAACCTTTGGAAGCTCACAAGATCTTAATCATCTTCCATACTTCAGTTAAAAACAGGGGGAAAAAGACAAAACAAAGACAGAAGCAGTTACAGAATAATGTGTTCACAGGTCACAGGATAGCAGCCCCAGCAGGAAAATGAAGGTCTGCACCTTCTCTCCCTTTGAGGACTTTAGGCAGTCCTGGTCTCTTCATTTGAACACAGCTGGCCTGCAAGAACAAAGAAAGCCTTGCATTGGCTAGTTAGCATCTTTTTGAATGCAGCCCAAATCCAGTTTGGCAACCAATCAATAGAACAATTCATCTCTTCACATGGCTAGTTATAAGAACAACATTCGTGTAATGGCTATGTGCCAGTTATTATCTGATTTTCATAACAACCCTGGAGGTAAATACTATTATTAGTCCCATTTTACAGATGAGGAAACTGAGACAGAATAAGTGACTTGCCCAGGGACACACTGCTAGGACGTATCTCAAGTTTCTCACTGAGGCACTACACCATCTAACTGCCCTTACTAGGGTTCTGTAAATGGAATAAGTTACAAAGCATTGACACATGCTCTAAATAAGGAAGCAGGACAGCTCGAGTTCAAATTCAACCTCAGACACTTCCCTAACTGTGTGATCCTGGAGAAATGACTTAACTTCTGTTTGTCTCAGTTTTCTCACCTCTAAAATGGGGATTTTAATAAATGCCTACCTCCCAGCGTTGTGAATTTCATATAACATAATATTTGTAAAATACTTAGTACAGTGCCTGGCATATAGTAGATGCTTAGTAAATGTTTATTTCCTTCCCCTTCCATTAGACATCTTCAAGCCTTTCTAGAAGCAAGTTCTCCAGCTTCTTCCACGTGGTCTGGCCATAGGTGAAGCACACAGTACATACCACGAGGATGAGGCTCTATTGGCCAGGCCCCCAGTGCGTTGTGTCACAGGCCTGCCATAGCTTGGCAGAAATACAACTTTTGTCTTTGGTTTATTAACAACATTTTTGGACACAGTAAAAGATTCTTGCTGTTCAGCTATTGGAATTTCTTGTTTATCCCTTGGACTTCCCTGCAGTACCAAGTTCTAAATCCTAGTCACATCTTTTACTTAATACCAGCATCTTATCAGCAAATAGGAAATTTAGAGAGGGTAGGTATCAAAACACCCTGGAAACTGCTGAGAATGATCTGAACACTGATTTTTTTTCTTTCTTTCAGTATTAAAGAAAAGGCATGTGTAGCAATTGACTTCCAAGTGTGTGTATGATTGTTACTTTAGTAAATATTTTTTTAAAGTTAGTGATGTTTTGTTAAAGCAATTCTTTTGTTAAAGCAATTCTTAACCATATCATTTCTGAGAATCTTATAATTTGTTTTAATGTACCTGTTGGAAGTTGTATATCAACTTTTGTCAAAACTGATTTTTAAAAAATTCTCTCTACTCTTCCCCTCTTCAGGGGGAAAAATAGGTTGTTGATATGAATTGAGTAGAGCTCAGTACTTTGCCTTTTGAGCTATGTAACTTGTAATATTTGGGTATGTGATAATTTGTTTTTATTGCATAATTGATAAAATGGTGGTGTATTATTGAGTTCCATTATATTATTTATACTCTCTTGGTAATATGTGGTTATAGCTCTGTGAGAGAAATAATTTGCCACTGTTCAACAGCTCATAAAACCTAATGTGAGTTTAAACACTAAAAAAAGTAAGTCTAGAAATGAAAAAGAAAAAAAGTTACATAACAATAATAGAAAAATGAACTGACTAAATTGTTAAAGACTGTCTTTGCTAAATTATGATATGAGTACTCTGGATTTCTCTAATACATTGTTCTTCATTCATTTCAGTCAGGTCCTACTCTTTGTGACCCCATTTGGAGTTTTCTTGGCAAAGATGCTGGGATGGTTTGCATTTCCTTCTTTAGCTCATTTTACAGATGAAGAAAGTGAGGCAAACAGGGTTAAGTGACTTGCCCAGGGTCACACAGCTAGTAAGTGTCTGAGGCCTGATTTTAACTTAGTTCCTTCTGACTCCAGGCCCCAGATACCACATAGCTGCCCTATTACATTAGCTATTGCCATTTCAAAGAGAAGCATTAGGAAACATATTTATTCCAGCTACAATCCAATTCATCTTGTTTTCCTGTTGTGGAAACCTTTCTTCTTCCTCAAGCCTCTTTATCTAAATCCTACTTATTTTTGAGATAGCCAGAAAAGTAGATGGGAATGATGGATATAATAGATTGAGGCTGCAAGTCAGTGGTTCTCAACTTGTGTTTCATGACCCCTTAGGGGGTCAAACAACCCTTTCACAGGGTTCACAGGGGTCACATAAGACCATCGGAAAACACATATTTCTGATGGTCTTAGGAAACGGAGACATGGCTCCTCTCTGTCTCCAGGTGGGTCAGCCCATATGCAGATATGAGTATTAAAGGGTCCCAGCGTTAGAAAGGTTGAGAAACTCTGCTCTAAGTAATGAATAATTCAGATTATCCACAAGTGAACCAGGCTGCCTCTAAAGGAGGTGATTTCCTGCTTTCCCACGTCTCTGGAGAGCTTCAAGCAAAAGCCAGATGAGGACTGCTGGAATTTCTCTTTATGTGCAGGTTGCACCAGGTGGCTACCAGTATTATTTCCAACTCTGAGATTCTGTAATTCATTGGTATTCATTAGATCGTAAGCTTCTTGAGGCCAGGGACTGGTTTCTTTTTTTTTCCTTTTTGTATCTTCCGCACTTAGCATAGAACTTGGCATATAGTAGACACTGTAAGCTGACTAATGGTAAAGGCTCCCTGAGGAGAAACATGAGGCAAATGAGTATAAACTGGATATATAGCTAATGATTCTTGATCATCATCTTAAAGTAAGGAGGGATTGGGTTTAAATCCTGCCTCAGACACTTAATACCTGCATGTCCTTTGATAAGTCACTTAAACCTCTTTTACCATCAGTTACCTTATCTGTAAAATGCATAAGAGCTCCTACCTTACAGCTCCTACTTTATCATTGTGAAGATTAAATGATTGCTATAAAGTGCCTCCAAACCTTAAACCACTATATAAAAACTAGCTAATGCATACATTATGTACATGCGATGTATATCAAGGTGTGTATGCATACATAATAAATACATACATGCACACATATAACCAGCATGGGCTGGAAAAGTTCTTTTTAGATATAGACTTCAGATTAGAAATATGAGACCCAGGCAATAAATCAGTCAAGTCATTGACAACATATCAAGCTGACAGCTTGCAACTCAGTAGTACGGTGGATGGAGTACAAGGCCTAGAAACAAGAACGCTTCTCTTTCTGAGTTTAAATCTGACCTCAGACACTATCCATGTGACCTTGGGCAAGTCACTTAGCCTCGTGAGCCTCAGTTTCCTCTTCTGTCAAACAAGGTGAAGGAAATGGGAAAGCACTCTAGTATTTTTGTTAAGAAAACACCAAATGGAGTCTGACATGGTTGAAAATGACTGAACAAGTTGACAACGTATACATGGATACTTGACTGAATGTTTCCTTTTTCAACTGAGTGTGTTGTAGACAGGCAGACACAGTCTAAAAGGCAGAGATGGGAACAGCAACGGGCTCTGCAGATAGCTCTTGCCATGAACTAAACAAAAGCAACAACAGGACAAACTTTCTTATATGCAATATGGAAATATGCAATATAAGACAGTCTGGGATATTTGGTCCCAATTTGTAGTCACACCAGTAGAAAGTAAAAGCCATCAGCACCAGAATCCTCAAAAACAGAAAGTCGTTCGTGTACCCATTTATTCATTCAATAAAATTCTAATAAGTTGTCTACTGTATTTAAAACAGCGGACTAGGTCCATCCAGAGAGAGATACGTTTAGACAGTTCTTGCCTAGCTTAAAGTCTAACATAGAGATAAGACATAAATAGTCAATAAGCATTTATTAAGTACCTGTTTTGTCCCAGGCACTTTGCTAAGTGCACATTTAATTGCTATGATTTTTATTGTAAAGAATTAATTCTTCTGTAGAGAGAACTCCTGGCACGGGAACTCCTTGTATTAATGCAGCTCATCACCTCTTCTCTAGCTTATAGTCTCAAGAGATTTCTTTGGGGACACTGGGAAGTAAAGTGACTTGCCCATGGTCATACTGCTAACATATACAAGTCAGGACTTGAATCCATGTCTTCTCATCTTCAATACCAGCCCTCTCTGTAATGTCTTATTATACCTCTCTTAGATGGTTGCAAAACAAATTGCCAATTGAGGTTCTAGAGAAAATGTCACAGAATTTAATAGTGCTTAAAAGTATTTAGTAGTACTCAATGAGACTACCATATTCTGTAGTTATTAGATAATTAATTTAAAAAAAACTTCATGCCTGAATTACTTATTTTAATTGCATATATCACCTGCAATTTCTTGAAAATTGCCAACCTTTCTCTTCAATCAGTGACAATTTATGGACCTATTTAAACTGCATGGTGAAGTTATTTTATTAGCAGATGTTGTGCTTGATTCTACTCTTTTTTAAAGGCATATTCATCTTCAAATTGAATAATTTAATCATCTCAACGCCAGAGTGATTCTTGTTAACTTCCAGTGATCTCTGTGAGTTTGTAGTAATGTATGAAATATGTTTTTTAAAAAGGTCTTAAGTCATTTGGGAATTTACAGATTTAATTTAAATAGAGGAAGCATGGTAAAATAGAAAAAATCCTGGAATGGGAATTAGAAAACCTCGCTCCACTATTAGCTATGTGATAGTGAATGAGTCATCATTAGCCTTGAACCCTGTTTCTTCATCTGTAAAATGGAGGTAATGATACTTGCATTTCTTAACTCTGCTGGATTGTTGTAAGGATTAAATAAGCCTTAAAGTGCTAGCTAAATATAAACTATTATCATCATTATTGTCCATTGTGCCATCACCAGGGTGGTGTTTTGTTTTTGTATTTTTTCATTTAATATGTCCAGTTGAATAGTCAATTAGCACCATGTAGGAGGCTGAAGAGAGGACAAACATGTTGAAAGTCACCTAGGATTTCTTGGCTAGATTCAATTGTCTATCTAGTGAAAACTGATAGTTTGGTCAAGTTAAAGACCACTGTCAAACTGTATCAGCAAGCACCCTAGCATACCCACGATGGCTGCTAGCACAGGTTCTTTGATCTGCTTTTCTAAAGGAAGGCAATTCAAAATGGGTTAACAATCTTACTTTAATCAGACATATATCATTTACCTAATTCAGGGGGAAAAGCCAGCACCCTGAACTTCAGAGAATACAAACAGAAGTTACAAACAGACAAAAAAATACAAAGAAACACATTAGCAGACAGAGCTTCTAGCTGTCTGACCATTACATCCATACCTAGTTTGTTACCAGAGAGGAAAGTATCAACATCTGGGTTTTCAAAGCCAGGGGCTCAATGGCTGCCCAGAATCTCATCTGGCCAAATCACACAACTCTTCTCAAAGTAAGCCCCAAAGCAAAGCCTCACATCAGGGTATATATAGCCTTCTCCTGGGTCAGAGAATGTCACAACCATCTTGACCCACTGTCCAATCACAAAGTAACAAGGTGTGGGCATTCCTGCAAAACAAGCGCCCTACCACAGGTTCCATACAACCATGTTCAGCTTATTAGAGGGCAGCGTACACTTTCAAATCAGGGAAAGTTCTCAGAATCACTTAAGCCTATCAAAGGGCCAAGTGGCAGGGAAGATCTTCAGAGTCCCATTACGCAAGAGTACTTGGAAACAGTTATACAGGGATGATGACTGTTTCTTTAGGTGCTGTTACAGATAGACACTGAAGAGAGTGGCCTATTTACCTCTTAGGAGCTCAAAATACTTAAATATAAAGTCAAAAGCTTTTCCACTTTGAATTTAATTTGACGCAAGTTAACAAGCATTTATATAGACCATGAATTTTTTAGATTTCTACTCCCAAGAGAAGGTGCAAATAGACAATAAAGAAAGGCGTCAGCTTTCATCTACTAGCCATTCAGCTGACTTAAAGAGTTCCCTACATTGGGTAAATTAATAATGCCTGTCACTAATCCATCTTCCCTTCCTCCCTCCCTCCCTCCCTTTTATTGAGTTTCTACCATAGGCAAGGTAATGTGAGGGATAAATGGATAGTTAAGATAGTCTCTGGCCCCAAAGAATATTATTATGTAAAAGGGGAAGTAGAAATGGATGCAGAAAATATTGTAATCCAAGGTAGCATATTAAGAGTAATAGGAATGGCACAAAAAAGAAGTGTGCAAGAAAGGGGGTGAAGGAAGAGAGAATTTCTGGCTGAGGTGACCAAGGAAAGTTTCTTGGAGGGCTTCTTGGATTTTGAATTGGACCTCAAAAGATGATGAAAATTTCAATCAGCAGAGATGGAGATTAGGGTGAGGATGCAGGAGAAACTGGGTGAGTAAAGATAAGGAGGCAAGAAATCTATTTAGCCTCTCTTATTTTATTCATGCCAATGCAAATGAGGTATAGATAGCTAGATGGCATAGATGCCTCAATCAAGGGACATATGGCACACCTATAACTAGAATGGTATAACACTATAAGTCTTAAACATTTTTTGTCTCTGTATTAAGGTATATGATGGTGACTTTACTTCCCACACGTGTAAGTCTGTTTCTTAATAGTTCATAAGTACTTCAGTCACTGTCTGCACCTATAGTTCAAAAGTAAGTACCGTTTGTCTCCAGGGGAGATTGGGTTAGAGTGTGACCTAATATATACTCATTGACACTTTTTGCACAATCAGTTCAGAATAAGTGGATAATCAGTTCAGATTTATCCTTCTCTTTCCTGCCTCAGATGAGGGGAAACAGGATAATGTAGAATCTTGAGATCATGCTGTATGAGGACTAGCTCAAGGAACTGAGGATGTTCCATCTGGGGAAGATCAGATTTAGGGGGGGGCATGGTAGTTATCTTAGAATTTGAAGGACTAGCAGGAGGAAGATGAATTCTATTTCTTTTGCTTGGTCTCAGAGGGCAGACCCAGGAGACATGAAATGAAGTTGGGAAATGCAGAATTTAGTGTGATATAAGAAAAAAATTTCTTACCAATTTCAGTTCTCATACAGTGAAATAAGCTTCTTTGTGAACTAGCAAGTTTCTTTTTGGTATTGGTATGTTTTCCTTTTAAAAAATGCATTCTTGGGGCAGCTAGGTGGCCCAGTGAATAGAGCACTGGCCCTGGACCAGAAGGACAAGAGTTCAAATCTGACCTCAGACACTTAACACTTACTTAGCTGTGTGACATTAGGCAAGTCATTTAACCCCAATTATCCTACCCTCCGCCCCCAACCCTCCCCAATGTATTCTGAACTTAAACACAAAATAAAAATAAATACTTCTATATACAAAAGAAAATAAGCAGGATTTTTATAAGAAATTGTAGAGCTTGATTATACACAGCTATTTCCCTCTTTTAGTATAGAATAAATTCCACATATAGCTTCCAAAGCTCTTAAGTTTATGTTTCCTTCTGGCCTTCTTTCTGTTCTTTTTTATCCACATAAAAATACTTTAGTGACCCCCCTTTTCCCCTTTTTTTCTATTGGCCATCATATTGTTCTCCCTTCTAATTTCCCATCTCCCAGACTGGGGAAAACCAAAAACCAAAACCCTTGTAATAAAAAAAAATCAAGCAAAACCAATTCCTATATTGCTGGATGTGAAAAATACATCTCATCATCTACCTTTAATCCAGTACTTACATGCAAGGGAGGAAGAAAGGATACTTTATTATAGAACCTCTGGAATAGTGGTTGCACATTGATTAGCATTTTTAAGTCTTTCAAAGTTATTTTGCTTTTTACAAAGTTGTTATTATACATTTTTTCTCCTACTTCAGTTCATTTCACTCTACATTATTTCACAAGTCTTCTCAGTTATTATACATTTTTTCTCCTACTTCAGTTCATTTCACTCTGCATTATTTCACAAGTCTTCTCAGCTTTCTCAGAAACAATTCCTTTCATCATTTCTTATACTATAAAAATATTCAATAACATTAGCAAATCACATGTTTAACCATTTCCCAATTGATAGGCATTCCCATAATTTCCAGTTCTTTATTGTAATAAAAGGTATTCTGTGAATATATACAAAATGAATCATTTTCCTCTTTCTTTTATTTCTTTGAGGGTGTACCTTAGTAGTGGTATTTCTGGGTCAAAAGGTATACACATACTTTAGTGACGTTGGGGGGCATTGTTCTAACTTGATTTCTTGAATAGCTGGACCAATTCACAATACATGAATGAGTTTGCTTTCCTAGCAATTCTCTATCAAGTGTTAATTTCCTTTTTGACACTTGACTGTCTGATGGGGTGTGAGTTGGAACATCATAATTGTTTTAATTTTCATTTCTCTAATTAATAGTAATTTGGAGAATTTTTTTATTCTGACCTCTCAGTCCTAGGTCAGGTTGCTGCAGGGTCTATACCTCCCAGCTTCTTTCTCCCTACTTCTACAGTACCCAGCTTTAGACTCTAGGTTTCCCAACTTATCTGTGATCCCTTCACTTTAAGGCCTCTGTGTTCCACCATCTTGGGCTAAGCTTTTGTTGGATCTCTTTCCTACTGTTGATAGTTCAGACTTCTTCCTTTGGGAACTACTAACTGCTTATATCCTCTGAACATTTATCTATTTGGGAATGACTTGCTAGTAGTATTTATTTTATTTTATTTTATTTTATTTTTGGCTTTTTTTTTCAGGGTGTGCGGGGAAGGTAGGGCAATTGGGGTTATGTGACTTGCCAAAGGTCACATGGCTAGTTTTTGTGTTAAGTGTCTGAGCTCAGATTTGAAATCAGGTCTTTCTGACCTCAGGGTGGGTGCTCTATTCACTGTTCCACCTAGCTGCCCCTACTAGTAGTATTTTAGCAGAGTGAAAATGTGAAAAAAGAAAAAAAAGCAGAGTGAAAAAAGCAGAATTGGTGAAAAATATGCCAGTAAGTACAATAATGTAAATCAAAACAAATCTAAAAGAGATCAGCTTTCAGATTCAATGTCTAATCTTGGTTCCAGAGATCTGCTGATGAAATACCTGATCAACTTCCCTAAGATGGCAGAGTGAATGAGAGCAGACCAGATTTCTCATACAACTAATCTAGAAAGAATGGAAAAGAATTACTAGCTTAATCAATGATCAAGATATCTTTGGAAAAATAATATCAAATATATTTTTCCAGCTTAGGTTCATGCTAAAAGATAGCCAGAAGTCTGTGGGTAGTAGGAAAGAGATCCAACAAAAGCCTAGCCCAAGATGGTGGAACACAGAGGCCTTAAAGTAAAGGGATCACAGATAAGTTGGGAAACCTAGAGTCTAAAGCTGGGTACTGTAGAAGTAGGGAGAAAGAAGCTGGGAAGTATAGACCCTGCAGCAACCTGATCTAGGACTGAGAGATCAGAAGTTTGTATAGACTAGGTGTATAACAACAGGGAGTTTCTGGGATCATATGAAAACAGCTTAGCTTACTGGTCTGAGCTACTTCTGAAGTCTTTGAAGAACCCTGCTCTCAGGAGATAGGGGAAACAATGAAAAGATCTCATGCAATACTGACTAGGACCAAACAACACCCTAGAATTCCTTCTAGCTCCACAGAGCTTAGCCCTGATGAAAAGATCCAATACTTGAAGTAGGGCTAGAAAAATTAATAACAAGGAAAACAAAGATGAAGAAATACTATGGATCCAGAGGCACTCAACACACAACTCCAGAAGGATAACAATTCTACAATATCTACACACGAAGACTCAAACCCTAAGGAGCAAAAGAATTCTGGAATTTCAGTGATGAGATCAGAGGAAACACCATTGGGTAGTAAAGTTTTAAAAGGCAGGAGCCAGAAGCCATTGCCTATGTTAATGACCATTGGATAGACTGAAGTTTACTGTATGTTTTGGGAGTTTTAATTAGGTCTTATTTCTTTTAGCAGAAAATTTTACAATTCTTCTCCCTGTTGACATAGATTAAAGACAGTGCAATTCAACAGTATAGCTGTGTGACCAGTGCGCTTTGTAAAACATTCCTCTCAAGGGAAACCTCACACAATTTTGTAAAATTACTTTTGTCTTGAGGATGGAGGTTTATTAGTCTTCTGCACAGCTAGGAAATTGTTCCTTTTGGGTTATGGAGATCCTTGATTACCCCTTCCAAATTAGAACATTTAATGAGTACAGTCTGCCAGAGAAAAGATAGTATATTCAGAAAGTGGAATATAGAAACACTTCTTAAATAGTCTGCTCTCAGAATTCTTTCTTGCTTCTACTTCACCAAAGAAGAAACAACCCAAAATGGCAATATTGTGAGCAGAAGCTAGAGGTTAAAGAATAAATGGATAGTTAGACTGAAATGTCACAGCAATTTCAGGAAAAACTTCAAAATTTATTAGAAACTAGATGTGAGGGTTCAGCTGTTGGTCAAAGACTGTATAGTTGGTCATTGACAAGATCCAGTTTGAAAGGATTCAAAATGCCCCTCACTCCAGAGAGGAGCTGTTGCTATCTGAAATTACTGTCATTTATTTATTCCTTTCACTTAGGTCCTTAAAGACTCCTTTTAAAATGTAGATATGTAATCTGGAAAAAGTAATGCATTAAGTATCAGACTTTGATATTTTGGGATGCATTGATTTGTAAGATTTGTTTTTCTTTTCCAGAATTTATTTATTTATTTTTAGCTTTCAATATTCATTTCCACAAGATTTTGAGTTACAAATGTTCTCTCCAACTCTCCCCCACCCCACCCCAATATGGCAAGCATACTGAATACCCCTTCCCCCAATCTACGCATCCCTGACCCCCTTACTGTCCTACCCTTTACTTTCTTGTAGGGAAAGATGGATTTCTATACCCCATTGCCTGTATATCTTATTTCCCAGTTGCATGAAAAAACAGTTGTTTTTTTTAACATTTGTTTTTAAATCTTTGAGTTTCAGATTCTCTCCCTTCTTCCCTCCTCACCCACCCCCACTGAGAAGACAAGCAATTCAATATAAGTTATACATGTGTAGTTTTGCAAAACATTTCCATAGTAGTTATATTATGAAAGACTTTTTCCCTCCATTCTATCCTGGCCCCCATTTATTCAATTTTCTCCTTTAACCCTGTCCCTTTTCAAAAGTGTTTGCTTCTGACTACCCTCTTCTACAATGTGCCTTCCATTCTATCATACCCCCCCTTTTAACCCCTTCCCCCTACTTTCCTTTAGGGTAAGATACCCAAATGAGTGTTTATGTTATTCCCTACTCAAACCAAGTCCAATGAGACTAAGATTGACTCGTTCCCTTTCACTTTCCTGCTCTTCTCCTCCATTGTAACAGTTTTCTCTTGTCTCTTTTATGTGAGATAATTTACCCTAATCTAGCTCTCCCTTTCTCCTTCTCCCAATATGGTCCTCTCTCACCTCTTAATTATATTTTTTAGATATCATCCCTTCATATTCAACTCACCCTGTGCTCTCTATGTATACATAGACACACACACATATATACATACACCCACCTATACATACATACACACATGTATATATACACACATACATACATAAATATATGTGTGTGTGTGTTTATATTCCCTTCAACTATCCTAATCTGAGAAAAGTCTCATGAGTTACAAATACTGCCTTTCCACATAGGAATGTAAACAATTCAACTTTAATAAGTTCCTTATGATTTCTCTTTCCTGTTTGCCTTTTCATGCTTTTCTTAATTTATGATATTAATTAATTTCCTTTCAAAGTCAAACCAGGAAAGGTGAGGTTCAAATTTAAAAAAAAAAGTTGTGTGAGACAGCAGGAATCAAGAGATCACTAGAAGGAGTTGTTCAGCCATTTGAGTTTTGGTCCCAGATCTAGTGTCCTTGAGTCAGTCATTTCCCTTTATTAAGACCTATCTCAATTGTAAAATGATAGGCTTAACCTTTTCAAGTTAAGTTGACAAATCTTTATTAAGTACTTACTATGAGCCTGGAATGTAGCTGAACCATGGGACTACAAAATAAGGCAAAAGCATGGCCCTAGCCCTTAAAGGGTTCACAAGCTAATGATATAAATATATACATATAAGGTCAAATTGGAGGCAATCTTGGAGGGAAGAATATAGTATTAATTACCTCTTGCAGAAGGTAGGATTTGAGCTGGGACTTGAAGCAAACTAGGGAAACCAGGAGGCAGAGGTGAGGAGGGAGAGCAAAGCTAGCAAAGCTGCCTAGAGTCAGCGGATGGACTGTCTTGTGAAAGGAATAGCAAAGAGGCTAGCATGACTGGTTTGGAAAGCACATGGAGGGCAAAAGAGAGCTGGAAAGGTAGGGAAGGGCTAGATTGTGAAGGTCTTTAAAATCCAGAGGATTTTATATTTGATTCTGGATGCAAGGGAGAGTCCCTGGAGTTTATTGAATAGAGGATGGTCAGGCCTGTTCTTTAGAAAGGGTGGATGATCTGGGGATGGGGGGGTGAGGGGGGTGGTAGTCTTATGTCAGGGAAATAATCCAAAAAGCTATTGCAATAGTATAGGTGTGAGATGAGTCCACATTGATGATGATATTGTTCATATTTACCTGTAGATCTTGCACCTGAGCAAGCAGCCAGACCCAGGTCCCATCCTTTAGTTCTCTGTCTCTGTCTCCCTCCCTCCCTCTTCTCCCTCCCTCCTTTTCCTTCTCTTTCTTCCTCTCTTCCCTCTTCTCTTTTTCCTCTCTCTATTTGCCTGTCTCTTTCTGTCTCCTCTCTCTTTCTCTCTCTGCCTCTCTGTCTCTCCCTCTCCTGAGCCTCCCCCAGTAACAGAGATTACAGGTGAGGGTCACCACTCTCAGGCCTACTCATTCTTTAAAACCTAGTGCAAGTTTCATTTCATCCATGGAGACCATCCTAATCTCTTCTGTTAGGAATGAGCTCCCTCCTTATACCTTATACAGTGCTTAGTTTTGCAAACCTCTATTTTAAGAAATGTTGAGTCCTTCAGAGGTGAGGATGTTTCCCTGGAAGTGTTAAGGGGAACACAGCACACACTCCATGGGATGCAATAATTGTTATGTGCTTATTGTGTGATGCTTATTATTGCTATCTGTGTTGGTGTCTTAACCCTCTAGCTTATCTGAACTTTGCATTGACCCTAGTACCTAGCATAGATAATTAGCAAACACTGGTTAAATGGATGGACAAAGAATGAAGTATGTTGGCTACCTTCGAAAAAGACAGGTCTCATTCCGTGTATTACCTGCATCCATCACCTCTCTATTAGAAAGTAAGTGGCATACTTCGTTCTTTGTAAGCACATAAAATGAATAGTCAGTGACCTGGGTTTAAGTCATGGACTAAAAAAGTAAATATACAATGACCTGGGTTTAAATCATATCTCTGTCACTTCCTAACAATTGTCATAACCTCTCTGTAGTGTTAGTTTGCTCATTTGTCCATTGGAGGGCTAAAGATACCTGGAGTTCATACTTTACAGGATTGGTGGGATGAGCAAATGAGATTATATATGTAAAATTATATGAAAGAATATACCATAATATGTATTTAAAATGTGAATATGAAAGGATATTAAAAAGATAGTTCTCAAATGAAGAAATGTATGCTAATAACAACCATATAAAATGCTCTGAATAACTAATGATGCAACAAATCCAAATTTAAGCAAGATGAGTCTGAGGTTCCACCTTATACTCATGCAATTGGGAAAGATGATGAAAGAGGAAAAAGTGAATTGTAGGACAATCCTTCATCCTGCCATGTCACCAAATTCTTGTATAAACTCTTCGATGTAGTGACCTTTTAACCATAACTAGGTATATACCCCAAAGAAATGAAAGACAGAGGTAAAGAACCCATATCTATATAAGAATATAGCAGTATTATGGTAATGAAACAAATAAAATAAGCACTGATCAACTGGGAAATGACTGAAAAATTATCACATATGAATATTAGGGCATAATATGGAATGATACATATGATAGAATTAGAAAAAATGTGAATTGACTTGTATGAATTCATATAGAATGGAATTAGGGGAATCAGTCAGTCAATAAAGACTTATCAAGTGCCTACTCTGTTCTAGTCACCAGGAGAACCATTTATGCAATCGCTACCATAAAAATTTAAAAGGAAACAACTTTAAAAGACCTTAGAAATCTGACCAAAGCAGTGATAATCAAACACAACCTCCCACCTCTTGGCAGAGATGTGATTCCTAGCCACCGGTACAGAATGAGATATGTATTCTCATACATGTCCATTGAATCAATTTTTTTAATTTAAATTTTTTTTTTACTCTACAAGTTGTAACAATGTAGGGCTTCTACTTGGAGAGGGGGTATACAATGTACAAAAAGCATCGGTAAACAATTTTTAAACATGTAGAAGAAAACAAAACAAAGTATAGAAAACAGCAATTTTGCTCTTGTCTATTAAGTTATTTACACATTTATACTTAAAAACTGAATGTAACAGAATTCCAGTTTCCCCTATGATCCTTTCTCTCTCCTTAAATATTGAAATGCTTATATTGATTGATGATTGTTGAGTTTATAATTAAAAAAAGAAAATTGAAAATTTAATTAATAGTTCTTTACTACTACTACCACATCTACTACTGCTGCAGGGTACCTGTGAAGGTTATTCAATGGTTATCTGCTGAACTACTACAAGAAGGGAGGGGTACTCATTACTTCCCTGTCCAATACCCTTGGAATGTTGGGATCACCAGCTTTGTCAAAACTCCCTTCTTATCACGTACTAAGACTCTGATTTCTCTGGGTGGCACAGTGGGGAAAGAGAGAAACCAAGGAGAAGGTAGCCTGACTACTGCACCCATCCCCTATCAGACAGTCACTGATATTTTTAACTTCTAGAGAAGACCTGGATCCATACTTGCTCCTTTTTGGGAAGTTCATAAAACAGTGAAATCAATATTGTTAAGATTTCATCTCATTTGTCTGCTCTCTGTAGCACTCTGGCAGATAAGAAGCAGGAAAAAACCAAACAAACAGACCCCCAAATCCCCAACTCTTTCCTCCTTGGAAATTCAGATGGAAAATCTTTTATTTATTTTTTTTAAAGGGATGAGTTTCTGCCTTTCTCTGTATCATGTCTGTGTCTGTCTCTCCTTTATCCACATACTAGTCATTTTTCTTCCCTCTTTTGTACCTCCCCTGTCACAAATTATGAAGCACTCATGCTAAATCAATTACAATACTATAATTATAATAATATTTTTTTTCTAGAAGAGGGATTTTTAATCTGGAATCTGAAGACTGGGTTTATGACATTTGGGAATGGGAAGTTTGAACTGCCTCAGCTCTGATAGCTTTTACCAACAGCAAATTCCTGTTTGTATTTAGGTGACTTCATAGCACTTTCATGGATTCATTGATTTCAACCATAAATCCCCATGACTAGAACTTGTTAGAGACTAATTTATACCTCTTTTATTTAGGTGAACATTTTTTTTCTCAACTCTTTTAATAATTTACTCAGGGTTACTGCCTCTATAGTCTTAATTATTTTCATATTATTTCATTGGAAACAGTGTTATTTTGAGTGATCCCATCCTGGCCACCTCTAATAGTTTAAAAAAAAAAAGAAAGCTCTAGAAGGTAGCCATCCCCTCCTTACCTAGAAAGTCCCTAACAGAAAGGTTCATTTTTGTGCGTTTCCCAAAGCTCTCCAAGCCCAGATCAGAAAATGCAATGAGGTTTATTTATTGGATAGTTTATGCCCATAGATAGAGGGGAAAAAACAGAGTAGCTGGGAATTTCTTTCACTTGTTTTGTTTCTAGTTCATCATTCTTTGATTCTGTGCCCCTTCTCTGTGAAGACCAGAGCAACCTGAGTAATTAATCTTCAACTGATCTGTTGTGGGTAAGTACTTCATGCATTTTCAGATGGTTTTCCCCTCTATGGTAGGAGGTAAAGCATTTGAGTTTTATTACAATACCATAGTTAATAATTGAGAGGATGAGTCAGGGGACCAGGTTTTGAATTTTGGTTAGGTTACTCTTCATGTAACCTTCGACAAGCCATTTAAACTAAGTATGTCTCAGTCTTTTAGCATCAATTCTATGGTCCTGTGAAATTCCTTCATGTTTCAACTAAGCCTTGAAGGGATTTCTTATTTCCTTACTGGGAACTACTTAGGGAGTAGCTATAATAATGATACTATTTGTTATTTCAACATGTGAACTTCCTTCACTGGGCAGGTAGCAACCCATTTATGTCTTAAAATTTAGGGAGTTGCCATATGCACAGGGGTTAAATACTTTACCCTAGTTATGCAGCTAGTTAAGTGTTAGACATTGATTTGAACTTGAATCTTCCTGATTCCAAGTCCGGCAAAGCATTTACTATGTCACATTGCCTTTATGATAGTGATGGTTGACATATTTATGGTGCTCTCTACACTTGATTTCATTTGATCCTTTCAACAACACATGAGGATTAGAATTAAATGGGTTAACAGATACTGCACATATCATTATCACCATTTTATATGTGAGGAATCTGAGACCTAGGGAAGATAAGCATATTACCTAAAGTTAAGTAGCTATTGAGTGTCAAGCAGGATGGGAATGCCAGTCTCTCTTCACTTCAGATGTAGTGTTTTTTCTTTCCTTTTCTTTCTTTTAAAAATGTCGCTTATGTGGTTGCTTTCTGTACCTGGGACACTTTCCATCTCTACTTCTCTCCCTACCTTCATAGAACTTTTTCTTGTCACAAAGAAAAACAATCCAACAAAACCAAATGGTATACAGAGACTGCATCTGAAAGATTCAGAACACTTAGCACTCATAATTACCCATCTCTCTGCAGAGAGGAAGGGAAGAATATGTTTTGTTTTTTGTGCCTTGGAATCATTAATAGTCATTGCTTTTCTTTTTTTTTTCTTTTTGGAGGGCAGTTGGGGTTAAGTGACTTCCCCAAGGTCACACAATAGTTATTGCTTTTAATCTGAGTTCTGAGGGAAGGCAAGCTAGTTAGGATTAAGTGACAAGTGTCTGAGGCCAGATTTGAACTTGGGTCCTCCTGACATCATGGCTGGTGTTCTATTCACTGTGCCACCTAGCTGCCCCTAATGCCACTTATTGTTTTCATTTATGCCAGTGTTGTTATGAGGGTATTGTTTTCCTAGTTCTGCTTTTTTCACTCTTCATTCTCAGGCTTACCCACATGTCTTTGAATTACTCATATTTAGCATTTCTTAATAGTAAGATGCTATTCCATTATTTTCATATACATAGTTTACTCAACCATTCCTTACTTTATAAACATTCTGCTACCATAAAATGTGCTGTTATGAATATTGTGTCATTTAGAAGCCCAATCTTTTTTCCTTTGGCATCTTTGGGATGCATGCTCACAAGTGATAAAGTGTGATAATAATTTAGTATATTGTCTTTGAATCTACTATGTAGTCTTCTTTTGCCTTATCACTTTTAGTGTTCATATGCCCTCTGCCAACCAATCAACAAACATTGATTAAATGTTTCACAAAATGCCCACTATGTGTCGAGCACTGTGCTACCTCTTGAGGGCAAGGACAATGTCCTTATAAGTAAAGGGAGATTCTTTTTTGTTGACTAACCAGAAATTAACCTCTTATTCCTCAGCATTAGTAATGTCTGAAGAGGCAGCTATCAATATGCTTTCTTTGGAGATTCTTCTCAGTTGTCTGACATGAGGATTAGAATTAAATGGGCTAACAGACACTTTTCCCTTGTTAAGAAATAATTCAATCCTAATTCACATCAGCAGCTTTTTGCTGAGATGCAGTTGCGGTTGTAGTAAAGCAAGAGAGAGGGCTAGAAGAGATTCTGTAAGTAGAAGGAAACTGACTGTGACAGGCATTGCTGCCCACTGAGGCATCAGTTAGCATTTCAGGTCAAAAGGCTCTGTGTTCTCCAGAAACCTGGATTAAGTAGGATCACTGAGCTTACCTGTAGCTTGAAAAATGTGTTTTACTTTCAACTCTAGGGATTCACACTCTATTACATGTGTTATAGGACATCCTACTGATGGTCCCCAGGGATAGAAAGGTTAAGGGCTAGTCAGAGTCATTAAAGGGATAACAGAAGGATTCAATTTTCATGAAGAAAAGCAATTCCAATAATAGGCCAATGAGAACATGAAAAGCCATGTCATGCTGGGGTACCACCACTGCTGTTACTAAGACACAAGGCTTGAAAGCTGCTTTTTAAAAAAAAATTGTGGGTTTCTATTACAAAGAAAGACAGCCAAGAAATCAGATCTCTTTTCCTCATGTCACACCTTCAAGAGCTGCTTTTTATCCATTTTAAAAAGGATTTTCCATTTTCGAGTTGATATTTTTGCCACCTACAATTCATTCCCACTATGCCTTCTGGGCATTTGGCTTCTATTTCATGAGTTTGCCTTATTAGCAAGCCTGTTGGCAGGGAGGTCTGAGCCAGACATTTAACACTGATGACAAAAAAATAATCTAAGTGGATTCTTTTTTTTTCTGGTGTTTATGAAAAAAGCAGCCCTTTTTTTTTAGGGGAAAAATGATTTTTCCAGTTCCATGCAAACAGATGTTGAATGTGACTAAACATTCAGCTCAGAGATCACTGTCAAATCATATCACTTTTAGGGAAGTGGAAAGCAGTTGCTATGGATCAAACATAGAAGTCATAAGAACTGTACAGAGACCTTACTGGAAGTATCATGTTCCATGCCAGGCACTAACATTTTAAGAATGATATTAACGAATGGGAATGTATCCAGTAGAACTGTAACCAGAAGTTTTTTCAGTTGGGAAAAATATTTGGGGGAAGGATAGTATAATGGTAATGAAATTTGAAGATCCCTTTGTATTGGAAAGCTGACAGGTACTTAGCACCTAGTTTCAAATTAAGCCTCTATAAAGAAACAGGAGGTATGAACCCCTGATGCTGACATAACTGGAAGGGGTGGAACAGGGAGAAGTTAATACTGCATATAAGGAAGAGCACAAACTGGACCAACAGAATTTCCTGGGGTAAGCATTGTGGATGCAGAGCAGCTGCTGAGAGAGAGAGAGAGAGAGAGAGAGAGAGAGAGAGAGAGAGAGAGAGAGAGAGAGAGAGAGAGAGAGGAGATGAGAGGAGAGGAGGCTGGGCTGCTACTGCTGGAGAGAGAGAAGAGAACTGAGAATTGAACTGAGAACTGAGAGGAACTGAGAAGAGAAATAAGAACTGAGAACTGACAGAGAACTTGGACTTGTGGTGGTGAAACTCAAACTTGTGGTGGCAAGACTTCCAAGGGTCAGCTGAAGCTGCTGAAGACTGAGGAAGCATGACTGTGATGCTGATATTTTGTACAAATATTGTTGTGGCTCTGTTAATGTGAATGAATGTTATTGTGGATTTGTTAAGCCTTATCTTCCCAGGAACAGAGACTATGAAGGATTTGAGATGGACTGGACACTGTGAGATCCAATGTGGAGCAGAAATTGCACAGATAGCTGGACAAGGAATTGGTAGCTGTCTGCCTTTGAACCCAGGTGACAGTTTGGTGGATTCAGCTAGGAGCTACCTACCTTGAGTTAAGTTGAAAAAACCTCTCCGTGGATATTTAGTAGTGACTGATGAAATTGTCTGAGTAATGACTGATGAAATAGGGTACTGAGTAGTAACTGATGAAGTTGTGATTTACTTGTGACCTGGGGTGGGTGGCCTTTGTATTTTCCAGTGCCCTTTAAGAGGGTACTAAATAGTGACTGATGAAATTGTAATTTAATTGCACCCCATGGGTAGAAGGCTTTGACTTTTGTACTTTGTGTCCCTTTAAGGAGGCAAGCCTCCTTAAGGATGATTGTATGATTGAATTAATAGATGATTGTACTTTGTTGAAAACTATGTGACCACTTTGATGAAAACTATGTGGCCATTTTAATGAGAAGTTGTTGAGCTGTGATGTGGTGAATGCTGTATTTTGATTTTCTGTGGCAAGTTGTAACTTTCTGAATGCTGTACCTTGATTTTCTGGGAATGTCTTGTCTTGGTTTGTTACTGAATAAATACAGGGTTTGCTATACTATGTAATCAGAACCTTGAAAGCTGTTCACAGCAACAATCTTCTGGAAAGCTGCTCGTGTGTGGCTTTACAGAGAGCAGCACATAAGGCACTTCAGTTATACTTGTGATCATACTGCATGTGTAGCACTTGTGATAAAGAGTGACCCTCACTCCCAGAGGGGTAGGGGAGAAAGCTGGACTCCAGGGGAAGGTGCGTCATTGTGATGGGTCTGGTAGTGAGGGTGCTAGCAAATAGAAAGATGCATTCTGTCCTAGGCCCTTACACGCATCAGCACCCTGGGGAAAAACCTTGTTTTCCCCATGCTAGTTACAGATTGATATCCAGAGAAAAACAACCAGTGTAGAGAAGGATTTGAAAACCATGTTATTTGAAGCTCTCTTCAAGAAACTGGATTCTTTAACTTGAATAAGACAAGACTTAGAATGGCAATTATTTAAGTAGTTGTCATGTGGAAGAGAGATTAGTCTTGGTTTTGCTAGGACTTAGTTGATAGAACTAGGACCAACAGGTGGAAATTATGGTGAGGTGGATTTCAGTTCTTTTTGAAACTTCCTAACAATTTAAGCTGCCCTAAAATGGAATGGGCTAGCTTGATGGGTGTTAAGCTGTTTATTATTTGAAGTGTTTAAACAGAGGCTAACTAATCGATCACTTGTAGGTGATTCATATTTTAGGAAAAGAATGGATTTAAAGATTTCTGAGATCTTTTCTAATTCTGTTCTACAATAGTTTGGGATATTATTTACTGGTATTTGAAATGGAAGGTAAATAAGACCAGGTGTAACTATTCTAAAAACCCACCCCACCCCCCTTTCCTTCAAAGGTAGACAGTTTTATTGTGATTAGAAAGTAGATCAGCATCTTAGAAATAATTAAATATTATATTAATATAAAGTCCAATGCAGATTGTTCATTCCTTAAAATGACAGTTTCTAATAAGCTTGGTATACTGTGGCTTATGCTGTGAGTGGAATTAAAATAACAGTTCTCCAGGCAACTTCATGGTAAGGGACTGAATATAAGCCTCTCTCTCTCTCTCTTTCTCTCTCTCTCTCATATATATATATATAAAGAAAAATAAACAAAAACTAATGAAGTTAATTAATTTTCTTTTATTATTATTATTTTTTGGTGATTTTTGTCTATGTAGGTCTTTTGAGATGAAGTCCAATTATGCTTCAATTCAATATACCACAGTAACCCTTATCAATAATCAGTAAAGCAGTTAACTCTAATATTCAATGCTCAAATTAATTTATGAACTCACAGATTCAAGGGTTCCCTCAAACAGATTTTGAAGTCCATTTATGTCTGTTCATCATGTGTAACTTTTACCCATAGACTCCCAGAAGTTCTCCATGAATTCTTCATGAAACTCCATCATGAGTTTCAATCGCTGTACTGGAAGGAGCTCCAATAATGGTCAGAAAAAATATAATTCTAAGATGCTGGTGGAAAGTGATTAGGGGAAAAATAAAAATATTTCCCCCCCAGGAATGATTTTTCATGGACTCATAGGGTCATTAAAGGATTCCATGAATCTACATGTCAGTCCTCTTTCGCTTGGCATCCAACCTTTAAATTATAATGTATAGAGAGTTATCTTTCTAACATGGTAGCTTCTTGGAATATTGGAGTTACTCTACTATACTTAAAGGCTATATCTATATAAACATTAATAAGAATTGTCCTAACAATGAAAAATTTAGGGTAAATTCACCCCCTTTGCCAGAACAGTGCTTATCACAGGCCTGGCGCATATACTTTTTCAATGTTTATTGGTTGAACCCAAGTTTAGTATTCTGGAAAATGCTAACTGAAATGAAGTTGTTCAGATAAACAAATGTTGAAAAACCCCAGGGAAAAGAGAGCTCAATCCCACTAGAAATCTATTTTAAGCACCTTTCCACAGTCTGTGAAGGTGAGGAATGAGAGACTTGCTAAAACTGGAAGAGCTTTTGGTAGAATTTAACTTGGGATTAATGTTAACTTAAATTTTGACACTTTCTGAAGGGTGTGCAATGGATGATCCCCAATACCTACTGTTCTCACACCATTTACTCAGGTTCTCCATTACTTATCATTGATTGCAATGTGATAACTGTAGCTTCATTTCCCTATAGCAATAATATCTAATTTGTGGTTGAGAAATGATATTCTTACTACTTTAGAAATTTGTTTGATGTTCTGTAATTGTACCAAATTTTCTATTTGGTAGATTCATGCAAAATGTTCAATTCTAAGTTCTTTCCCATCTAGCCCAACCCCCATCCACAAGTCCTGGCCAGATATGGGTTTCATGAGCTTATTCTTCATGGATCATTATTCCTTGGGTCTAACAACCTTCTCTTTTCACTGACCAATATTATTACTATTGGTAATAGCTTAAAATCGAGATATCCAGTACTATACTATCTTTCCCTCTTTGTCTATTTTCAGCTTTCTTCTGTTGATTGTGCAACTTTTGTTCCTAGAAGCCACTAGATAACACTTCAAATTTGAATCCTAATTACTAGTAATAGAGACTTTGCACATTATTAGGGGACTGGGCTATGGAAAACCCTTTTTTTTTAAATTTTAATTTATTTTCTTGGTTACATCATTCATTTCCACAAGGTTTTGAGTTACAAATTTTCTCCCCTTTTTGTCCCTACCCCCCAGCCCAGAACATTGATCACACTGTAAGACCCCTCCCACAATCTGTTCCCTTTTATGTCCTCCTCCAACACCTCTCTAGCTTTCTAGCAGGGTAGGGAGCTCCT